>CM073763.1:8425832-9068332 GCA_037127475.1 Arma custos
AAGCTCAGACTCGACCAGGTCTCGGTAAAGCTATAATGTCCCCATCCGAGCTGCGCACGACCATTATACAGAACGCACTCCAAGAGTTTCAGGCACTGTGGGACGAAGAAACAGATAAACTGAAACTTATAAAAACAGATCTTAGACCGTGGAGCAGCTTCTGTCGTAGCATCTGAAGAGAAGAAGTGGTCCTTAGGATAGGGCACACAAGGCTTACTCACGCTCAACTAATCACTAAACAAAATTCTCCTTTTTAAGGGAGTAAAAAATCCTTAGTTACGCCGTCCTTCGGAAGGGACGTTAAACGGGGGTCCCGAGCCTGTACGATGTCAGGTACTCGTTAAAAATCTCTATCCTAATTAAACCTGGATAGGCCAAATTTAGAGCTCCCAATGTAGCATCGTCCGATTAGCCATAGCAGCATAAAGTGACGTTAAATGAACAAACAAACAAACAAAATTCTCCAACATGTGAGAAGAGTGACGAGTCTTAAAACAATGTTTCATATCTTTGAGATTTGCGCTTTTACAAAGGAACGACAAATAAAATAGAACTAACTACAAATGCATCAATTCGTTTGTGCAATGAGGAAAAATACGTAAATAAGGTGTTTCTCCTAATTTTCTTTTTATTATTTTCTAATAACTACTTTACTTCTGCATCGTACTTATTGCTTTCCACGGAAGAAAAGAGCGGTATTAGATAAAAAAGGTCAAAAGGAAGATTGTTAAAGTTGTGCAATAAGGTATCGGAATAAAGAGAACAATATTTGTTTCAAACGTCAAATTCCTGAGAAGACTCTCTTTGAGGAGCACATTATATCAGATATTTTCTTGTTATCGAATGTTAGCTTTCACAAAGATCAGAGCAGCTTTTTGTCCTTAATTAATTAATTAAGGAAAATCACCGGAAGGGGGGAGGAGGATAAATTACATCAATATTGGTATATTTTCCTTGAGGAAAGTTACCTTGCCTAATTAGCTAAAAACCCTCTTTAATAAGAAAGAATTATTTAATAACAAATTTCCAGGTATATTATTGCTATTATTTACGAAATACTATTCGCAAAAATATTTAAAGGGAAAATCGAGTTTGTTAATTTTGTTTGAATATTTAAATAATTATAATACTATCTCAAAAAAAATTATTTTAGTATTTCTTTGAACGTGCTACTACAAATATTTTGTAAAACTCTTGTAGGCCATGTAATCTTCTAAGGTATACATGTTATATTAAACTGTCCTAAAAAGTAGTTATTAAGTCGAAATTATGGATTTTATTAATTTAATTTAGGATATTTAGCTATAATCCCAGTAGCTGCACTAATTTTAAAATTAATTAAAAATAAAGCTGCAAAGACTTTAACACTCTTTAAAATTGGTTATGACAAAGTTTAAACTAAAACGCTTATGACTCAAATTCAAAAGAAGTACACTTTCTCAATAATAATCTGTTGAGAGCAATTAAGTAAGATCGGTTATTTTACAGTTCCCTAAAATATTTTTATTTTGGCAAAACCATTAAATACCTAACTTTATCCATTAAAAAACTAATTTTCCTTTACATTTTGTAGATGTTTATGGCCCTGGAATGTTTAATATACGAATCACAAACTAAGTTTAACTTTTTTTTATTAGTTCATCAGCAAAATAACAATTCTCCTTAAACAAACTGTTTAGTACAGCCATCTTTTTTCGCTGCCTATTAAATTGCGAATCATTTAGATCTCTAGAACGTATATTAGCCCTTAAGAGAGATACGTATTATCAGAGTGCAACGATATTAAATTATAAATCTCATCTAATTGGGCGTGATTGAAGCCTAGCCATAAATGCTATATATGATCAAAAACGACTGATATAATAGGAATAATAAAAAGTATGTAACAATTTATCTTCAAAAATAAAGATTTTTCTGCCATTTACAATCGAATTTGACCAATTATAGAATTGACTTACCGGTATTAATTAATATAAATATATATGCTTGTAATAAATGGTGGATAAATCAGTCACTTAATAAAATAGGGACTTATTTAAACATCAGTAGTGAATTTTAAAAGCATATATTTCCTTAAGTGGAATAGGTCAATAAATTCCAATTTTTATTCTATGAATCTTTTGCATATCTAATTTATAAATAACTCCATTAAAATATAAAAATTCTATTAGTCATACATGCATTCAACTATAATTCCAAGCGCTATACCATTATCAACAGTCTACTATTGCTTAAACAGCTCTCTGCTCTTTGCTCCTATACATACACATTAAACCTGAGAACAACGTACTAACTTAGAGTTTCTTCTGTTCGAAGTTAATAATTTGGCAGTTAATTAGAGAACTAGAAAGTTCCATTTGGAAGTTGGTAAGAAGATATTCCACGAGGATTTCTCCAGCCGTAACGAAACCGTGCCACCTTTATTAATGTATTAGCTCCGAGCTGGAAATTAGGAGCAGTAGTAAGCTCTCCTGTCTACTGTAGGGTTTAATGGGTCCTAATGGATCTACGTCTAGCAATAGTTAGGGATAGATATTACTATGAACATATATGTAACTATACATTTTATAAATATTTATGCAATTAGATTTTCATGATTGGTGTTTAAAAAACTATTCTGTCTGTTATAACGTTAAAATCCGGTTATGACAGTTGAAATTTTTAAATCAGTAAACAGCAATGAAGACTCTCCTGGGGCTCACCCAGACTCTATAAAGCCTTATTTCGCTTATTGGGAAAAAACCTGGATGGTGGATGGAGCCTGGATTGTGATGTCGGACAAATTACCTCTCTTAACATATAGTCTTACTAATACTATAAATGTGAAAGTTTGTATGTTTGTCTCTCTTTCACGCAAAAACTACTGAACGGATTTGGATGAAACTTTATAGTAATACAGGTTATACACTAGAATAACACATGGGCTATAGCAAGCGCGGATTTAGGGGGGCGCACGGGTGCACGTGCCCCACCCCCGACAGTTTTAGAGGTACTGTGGAGAATCCATTATAGTACCTAATTAAAGGCAAATCAGGAATTTAGCATCTTGAAATTTGCAGATAGGTCCTTTGTATGATTTAAAAAAGAAATTTGGATAATTCCACCCTTAATATAATAAGGGTTCAAAGGTTGTATGGAATCCGTCGGTTTTGTAGTTAGACATCTGAAATTTTGTACGAGTAACCTATAGTGAAAAAAATTAAATTATTTAAATAATTAAATTATTTATTATTTTAAATTATTTATTATTTTAAATTATTGTTAAAAAGCACTGTGAAGAAACTTTATGCTATAAACAGTACAGGCTCAAACATGTACTGAAGATCATTGATGGGTTGTAGTAGTACAGGTTTTTTTTAATTATTATTCTGTTATCACTAATCGGCAAATGCTTTATAGAAAACATAATTCAAAATTTTTTGTTTTCTACTTTATAGTATAAAAATATATTTTAAAATTATTTATATTTTACTTGCAAATACGGAGAATTGTAGTCTCAAAAGATTTCGATTTTCAAATTTCAATGGATCCAAAAAGACTATTTTCAACTTGATTATTATAATATATTAATACAAATGAAATTCTAAATTTTGGATAAAACTAGCAAACTGGTTGTGGTGCGTTACTTGAAAATGTAGCTAGGGACAATCTTTTTTTTTTTTATAGATGTTTCCAATATTTAAAATGGCTTTTCCGTTTTTATATTAAATACAAGAAGCCAATTAAATTTTAATGGCTTCTTTATCCACTCCCCTTGAGGTATAGTTTCTAGTAAACCATTTAACTAATTTGTTCTACTAACACGATTGCTTTCTGATGTTTACATTTTATTTGAAAAGTTTTAGGATTGAAATTAAAAATGCATTTCGTTTTTTCGAAAGTGATTTGCAATTCCGATGGTATTTGCTATAATTTTATTTTATATTACTCAATACATTTTCTGGGTGTACCTTGTGAACGGAATACAACAGGTTATAGGAAAAAAACAATTTTTGTTTCGATAAATAAAAATATGACTCTCTCATTATTAAAAGAATAGAATAGATTAGAACGAGAAAATCCCTAATTATGCGTGGCGAAAATAAACAGAAGTAATATCAGCAGTTAGTTCGAACAATAAGAATGAAAAAAATGTTATTCACGATGTTGTGATTAATAACCAAGAATAATGATGCTGAAACTTGGGGAAACAGAAAAAAAGATTAAAGTTTCCAGTCTCTCCGGAAAGAAAAAAAAAAATTCATGATAAAAGTGTATACCGGTCGGAAAGGATCGGAAAAACTTTCCAAGTAACAAGCTAATTTTTCGTCGATGAATCCACTTTAGTAGAAAGTTTCACCACTCCTCAAAAGTGATTTCCTCCGAAACTTTCTTCATTTTTTTTTAATGTACCAGAAATGACGCGGACACCCCCGGATATACTCGAGTACCTTCAGGATGAAAATAAAATTGTTATACTAGCTAGCTAATTTAGTAAAAAATATAAGCAAACATATAGTTGATTATTGCGATTCATATAAATATAGCTTTGTAGTTTCTTTAATTTTAATCAGTTGTGTAAAACAGTTACATGAGTTTCATCTCAAGATTTAACTTTTTTTTTTGGATATAGAAGAGTAGATAGTAACCCATTTTTAAAGATATTGGTGGTTTAATAAGCTGGGATAAATTGAACACAATCGCCGCTCTACTGATAGTTTGTCAACATCTTACAAGTGTCTTCCTTAAGCGATACACTTAACTCAACGCCTTGCCGCTATCCAAACTCCAACATAAACATCACATGGAAGCAGAGATCGATCTAAGCCTTCATCGTCGCTTCAACACAAACAACCCCTAAGGGTGAGATTACGTTAAAGCTGCCGTTATACCATAAAGTAGCAAATGGAGAAATCTTAAAATAAAATATAACAGATTAATAGAACAATATTTTTGTCATTTTTATTTTGGGAGCTTTCATGGTGTAAAACATTACAAGGTGAATACAGGTTAAATAGGTAAAAAACGTTAGCTGCAATAACGATGAATATTCCGAAGAAAATACACTACTTAATATATAGATGATCCAGAACAAATATTACATACTACATATGTACCAATACTATACATACATATATATATATATATATATATAATTATATATATATATATATATATATATATATATATATATATATATATATATATATATATGTATATAGATCGATAGATAGATAAACAAACAAACTATAAACAAAAAATTCCAAGGGTTCAGATTGAAGTAACATAAAAAATAAATTAAAAAAATGATCATCATTTCCCTCTTAACGTTCATCTAACCCAACAAAACAGATCTACACACAAATGGTGTACACACCCACACTGGTATTGTGAACTGTATTTAATGATAGTTTCAGGTACAAATTAAACTTTAAAAAGGTAAAGGTTAATGATAACAGAATATATAAATGTAATTATAAATATTGAGTAAATGATCAGTGAAAGAAAAAAATAAATTGATATAAATTGGTTATATCTACATCACAGTTATAATAACAGAAACTTATTACTAATAGTAATTATTACTAAATCTAGCATTGTGTGGGAAAGCATCTCTGAGGCGCACATATCTCTGACGTTTCACTGTGTTCGGCTCGCTGCTGAGTATTTCTACTCGATGGTTGTGCTGAAGTACTTAAGTAAGTAAGCAAGAGGCTACATATACTGCATATGTGCCTGATGCTTGAACCGATTCTAGGAGACCATTCTGTACTTGTAGGCGGATTAGAACTTTACCTCTATGGCAAGGATATAGAGTAGAGCCAGGAGTAAGTTTAATTGTTGCTGTACATTCAGCATCTAAAAGAAACATTGATGGAATTTCAACAGACATTTTAAATTTTTCTAATCTTTTCAGCTGCGACAATACGGTCTCCATCACAGGTATCAGCTCCATCAATCCTGACCGAAGGATATTATCACAAAGAGCCGCTAGATAGGGTGGCGGGGCGGCGCCGAAGAAACTCCCCCCCTTCTCTCCACCAGATTTATAGGCCGAGAACGAGCAATAAATCGCGAGAGTCCTCAAGGACTGTTTCCAAAAGCGATGATTTAGCTGCAAACCCTTTGTCAATAGTTCTCCCTCAATAAGGACGGGCCTATGTTTTCCTTGCGAACTGCGTCATAAGATAGAACCTTGTTTATTATCGTGTCAACCATCTTTCACTTTAACACAAAATCACTAAAATATAATCCTTTAATATATTAATATAGTCCCTTCTAAAAAAGTAGGTGGGATTTAGATATATATCACTGTATTTTTAAGAAGACTTACTTAAAAAATACTTTCTAAAATCAAATACCTAAAAAGATCGGAATTAAATATAAAAATAATATCGATTATATGGGTTATGGATAGTTATATTTTATAGTTGTTAAATTCGTGAATTTTGTCAATTTTGTTAAGTTGTAACAGCATGTATATAATAATGTCTTTTGCATATATTTTAGTATTGTCAAACTGTAGTTAACTATTTGTAAAATGAATTTATAAGGCACATAGTATACTCACGTATGGAATGTGCTAACAAATAAACGGTCCTTTCAAAAGGTTACTTTGAAAGGAAAAACAAAAAAAAAAAAAAAAAAAGGATATTAGAATAAAGAAAAAACTTTTTGGTTTTCTTAATGAACTGAGTGATCAAATAAATGGTGTTCAATCTAAAACAGCCGTTCTTACCCGGTCCACTCTTCCTCCTAGTACCAGAGGAAGAGCACCCGATCACCCCTAGGCTACAATTAGGCACAAAATGGTCATCTACCAGGCCAGCAGTAGTAGTAGAAGAACAAAGGAAAAGCTAGGACCATAGCGCGATACACCACATCATCATGGAGTAGAAACAATCAGCGGACGTCCAGCAGGGTGGGAGAAGCCAGCAACCGCTGATATAAACACGCAATTCACAGATGGACAATAATAAGTTATATAGAAATTATGTAATTTTCAGCCTGACAGAACCAAAGTTTTTGGTCTGCTTTCCAAAAGTTATGAATACTCATGCTCGGTCCAACAAGCACAGACTTCTTTCGACTTCGGATTCATGTTGGTTCTGCTCTTTGTCGGTGTCACCACTTCAGTGAACGTGAAGTATAAATAATTGAAATATATACGCGTTCACTAATTATTATATTTTTTAATGTCCTATTACAAATTGATATTTTAGAATACATAGATATAAAAATTAATAATGGAAAAAACATTTGTTGGTAGCTGGCTGCAACAATATCAATACAAAATTCCTATTAAATCATTTTACTCTAATTATTTAAAAAAAAAACAGTGTGATTGAGTTGTAAGGATAAAATAAAATAATGAATGAAACCACTAAAAAGGTTGCTACTTTTGGAAAAAAAATAACCAAACATATCATTGGTAGATATACATTTTTTTTTTTCCTTTCAAAGTAACCCTTTGAAAGGACCGTTTATTTGTTAGCACATTCCATACGTGAGTATACTATGTGCCTTATAAATTCATTTTACAAATAGTTAACTACAGTTTGACAATACTAAAATTTATGCAAAAGACATTATTATATACATGCTGTTACAACTTAACAAAATTAACGAATTTAACAACTATAAATTTAACAATTAACATTTTTTTTTTAAAATTAAAATTACAATACTTACATAATGATTATCTTTGTTTTACCTAGTATAGTACAGAGAGTTTCTTATATGGATGTCAACTTTTCAAAATCAATACTATAAATAAATTTAGTGAGTTCGGGTCGAAAGTGATTGTATAGGTCATGTTCAGCAACTGGCCAAACTTTCCCTCTTAATATTGTGGAGATAATTAATTTTGATCTTTGTCCTTCATACAATTGGCAGTCATATATTATATGTTTAAATGTCTGTTCTTCTTTGTCTATCGAGCAAGTACTATCGTTGGTTATGTGAAATCTGTGTAAGTATGATTTGGTATGTCCATGTTCAGTTAAAACCTGAGTAGTTTGTAGTTAGTGGATTTTATTAATTTGTAGTTATTGTTCGTTAGTTTTGGAATGAACCTATGCAAACTAGAAGATTTATTTGAAATAGTCCACCGTTCATTCCACCTCATAATTGATTCTTCCCTAATTTTGAATTTCATGAACGAAATTGGTGTTTTTTGAAAAGATGGAGACATATCACTTTGTGCTGCCTCTTTTGCTAATTTATCCGCTATCTCATTGCCCTCGATACCAGAGTGACCCTTTACCCATATTATTTTTACATGGTAGATATACATATAATTAGTTTGGTATATAGGTCCAACTAAATAGATTATAAATGTTTTATAACAATTATATTGTTTTTAAAAATAAAATTTAAATCTATCTTAGAAAATTTACTTACAACTCATAGGGCAAACAGCGCCTTCATTTATTTTCATACTTCACTGGCAACATCGGTGAGTCGTGCAGGTTAGTCTATAGTCAGGCGCAACCTTCTATTCATATTACATACTCTATACGAACATTATTTTCATCCTATTGTTTATGTGATTTTATAGAATTTTATTTTTACGACTTTTATATAGTATTCATATACTAGTATGATATAATTATATAAGTTTTAATAATTACAAATAAATAAGTAATAGTTTCGAAAACACGATTTAGTCGAATAGTACTTTCATCCCTTAATGTCTTCATTTTATATATTTTTAAGATATCACGTGATATTATCATACATAATATTATAAGAATTATGTTATAATGAGTATTATTTTTATATAAATTAGTACATTAATCATTAATATATAAATGATTACAATTATATAAAAATGTAAGCATAATCTTAGCATATTTCTTGGGAATATATATATATATATATATATATATATATATATATATATATATATATATATATATATAGTAGTATGCCGCTAAGATGGTTCATTTATGTATTCATGCTGTATTAATGACCGTGTAAAGTTGGCTTTATGATTAAAGTCAAAAACAGGTAGTTGTACGATTTCAAATTTAATAATAATAAGACTTGTAAATCCTTGTTTAGAAATATTGGATTAAATATTATTAAGTCGGAGATGGAGACATAATAAAGTCATGATAACAACGAGCTTAAACACGCTCATCACCCCATTCTCTTGAATTCATCCAACGGATCTGCATAATTTCAGAAACTTTTGAAAGACCTACATATTCAGGAGGTTTCAGGGGGATGGGGGAAGGGCGGCTAAATCCAGGGGAGCCGGAAATTTGCCGCCTGGAGAAAATGACCATTTCCAAATGGAAGAGAGTTTTCACTCACTGATTAGTTTCCAACGGTTGATAGATAATGGAGAAAATATAGATCCAGGATTAAGCTGCTGTAGAAGTAATTAGGTATTGCGTTAAGATGAGACGGATATAAACCATCATTGCAGCTCAAGTCTATACCATTTCGTCATCTACGAGAAAGAAATATTTCTAACTTATCCAAATATTTGACTTGTGAGATCGATATACATATTCAATTTTTTATAAAGACAAAAGACATTATAAGAATATTATTAGCGACATCAAACTAATGTAATTGTAAATAATTCAAGACATAGTAAAAAGTAAATAGTGATTAGTGATTGGCATACAGTAGAACTATAATAAATATTATATACTTATAATGACATTATTTGAATAACCGTAAAATAGTTATCATAGTAAAATAAATGGATTTTTAATAATGAGTAATATTATTTTCAATATATATATATATATATATATATATATATATATATATATATATATATATATATATATTCATTGTATAGAAGAACAAAATCACACAATAAGAGGTATAACAATAGTTAAGATGTAAGGAAGAAATAGTTGGGGGTACAGTCAATAAAACCACCTAAATAAGTGTAACTTATTTATTGTTTGCCGACGTTTCGGCCTACAATGTAGGCCATCTTCAGGGCTAAGAGAGAGAACAGACAGAAATATATAAAAACGTTGCAGTAACAACAATATAGTGACAAGTAATGTGGTAAAGTGGTACAAGTGTGGAAATTAAAATAGTGACTAGATATGATGAAATAGTGAATAGATATGATAAATAAAGATAATGAATATAAGAGTGGTTACAGAATATAATAAGCTTAAAATAGTGATAGATAAACATAAAATTGTAGATGATGAACAGAAATTTAAATAGTGACAGATATAATAATTAAAGAATACGAATATAAAATAGAGAAAATAAATGTCCAGAAAGGATAATAATGTAAACATATTATAAAGGGAAAGAAAAATGAGGAGGTAAAAGGTTTCGTATTCTTTAATTATTATATCTGTCACTATTTGAATTTCTGTTCATCATCTACAATTTTATTTTTATCTATCACTATTTTAAGCTTATTATATTCTGTAACCACTCTTATATTCATTATCTTTATTTATCATATCTATTCACTATTTCATCATATCTAGTCACTATTTTAATTTCCACACTTGTACCACTTTACCACATTACTTGTCACTATATTCTTGTTACTGCAACGTTTTTATATATTTCTGTTTGTTTCTCTCACTTAGCCCTGAAGATGGCCTACATTGTAGGCCGAAACGTCGACACACAATAAATAAGTTACACTTATTTAGGTGTTTTTATTGACATCAAGATACAGTCGACCAATTCTTCTCTAACATAAATAGTTAAGATGGTATGATAAATAAATAGTAAGACATAAATGGTAAATTCCAAACAAAAAGACATTAGTCCCAAAATAACAATTAAACAACAAAATAAAAACAATAAAAAAGAAAATATTGATATATTTGCTGACGACATTTTGCCGATTGATACATCATTTAAATAGAAAATCAACAAGTAAAATAACTAACTAAAAACAACCAACCAACAAGTAAAATACAGATATATTATTTTGGTCTTTATTTCAGCTCTTCTGCATCTAGTGATTTAATTTTATTTTTGCAAATAGGTTATGATTTATTTCCGTCATTTTTTTTCTCTTTATATTTTCATTCACATCTGTCAAATACAAGTAATTGACAATCAGCAGATTGGCTGACTGAAGAAAATAATACAGAATGACATGGAAGGCATGACGAAGAACAGTACCCAGCGGTACCTCTCCATTGGCTTGCTTTAAGTCCGTTATTAATATTTAAAAAATATTAATGATGGACAATAATAAATAAAATATTACGGTCATTCATAATACGGCATTGACTATGTCTAAACATCTATTACTTTTTTCTTACCCATTTGATGTTATTACATCAACTCCCAGATTACATATTTATTAAGATGAGGAATATGCATATATCACTCCAGCTATAAACCAATAGTAAAACAAGGGTGAAGTTTTACTATTGCTTAAAACTATACATTTAATTTTCTGGAATGTGTAAAATATTGGTTATATTTCTTGAAATGTAAACGACAAATAACAATTTAAAGGAAAACAACCTTATAAACTTCATATAATGATATAATATAAATAAATATAATATAGTATATATGAGGTGAAAATAGTTGACTGGATGATCTAATGTAAAGGAGATAGTTGGGGGGTCAACAATAGTCAATAAGAACACTGAATAAGTAATAAACTTATAATTATGTGCCGACGTTTCGACCTACAGTGTAGATCATCTTCAGGGTGATTTGGAGAGAGAAGTCGCTCGATGTAACGGCTGACTAGCACTAATTAATAACTAAGCACTAATTAATAATAAAATTATCCTTCTAAATAATTACCATTCATCGTACCTAGTAAATAGTTGGAATAAACCTCATTCATTCATCACGAATTATACCTCATACAACATTCTTAAATGTACAGAAATAGAAAGGAGAAAGAAAATGGCAAAGTGGTATATGTGTTTGACACTAGTATTATAACCAATCGTATATGTTATAAACCCGATTCCTGCCGGAGAATAGCAGTTTATTAATTCACAAGCACAATGTAGACAATGGCAGTATGATACTCCATTTTGCCATCTTTCATCCGTTATACCCAGTTCTTTCTTTCATTTTATGTTCAGCTTTTATTATCTCTTTTATTGCATGCTTAGGACGTTTACGATTGTCCTTAATGAACAATGTTTATATTTGTACATCTGCATGCTTCTAAATTTAATGCCTTTACTACAATATATATTATTTTGTTATAACATTTTCCTCCATATAATGTAACTAATACAGTATTATCCTGTTTTGCTCTGGTACACATTACAACAATAGGTGCTCATTGTTTAGTAAAACAATAAATTACCTTACTATATTTTTCACACCTGACCGTACATTCAACCATTGTTTTTTTCCTTATTATATTTAATGTAATTATAATAAGGAAAAAAACAAATGTATAATATTAAGTATAATTACTAAAATAGAGCCAAAAACTCAAAAAGAAACACTATTATTTATTATAATGCAATTGGGAAAAACCACAATGCAAAGCCTTATGTTTCAAAAATACACCTACTTACCAGTCGACGTTTCGCCTATTCAGGCATTATCAAGACACCAAAATCAAAAAGGGGTTATGTGAATCGCATCTCGAAGAAAAAGGTGCAATACATCCCAACGATCAACAGCCTAAACAGGCTCCAAACATGAGACAGCACCCCGCCACCAAGACGTTCAACGTGGGGTGCTGTCTCATGTTTGGAGCCTGTTTAGGCTGTTGATCGTTAGGATGTATTGCACCTTTTTCTTCGAGATGCGATTCACATAACCCCTTTTTGATTTTGGTGTCTTGATAATACCTGAATAGGCGAAACGTCGACTAGTAAGTAGGTGTATTTTTGAAACATAAGGCTTTGCATTGTGGTTTTTCCCAATTGCATTATATTAAGTATAATTCTTAAAATCTTAATATAAAGAATTATATGAAATCTCTACAACGTAGAACTATGTAAGAAATGTACTTTTTTTTTTTCGAAAACCCCCAAATGAAAACTGTTATGTAGTTTGCAGGTCCTTCTTATGTTTGTATTGTCTTTTACTCAGAAAAGGGAATGTATCTATTCTCATTGGAATAATATTTAATAAATTGAGGAAGAATATTCACGAATTGTTAGGAAAAGAAAATTTTTATGATAAATAAAAATCAATTATTAATAGAAGCGTGTGATGAAATTTTTTCTGTAGATCTAGGTAGTAGTAGTTTTTTTCTCACTATTTCCTTCCACAGGTACACTAAGCTTGGTCATACGGTTATTTTTTATTCACAAGGTCCAAGAAATAAAAGAATTCCTTACACATACGATTCTCGATTTTCCTCTCTAGTTTGTGTCTTACGGCGTAGAATGCGGTACAGGTAGTGATGAAGTGCTCAACACCACACTAGTTTAGAGGATTCATGTCCTTCATAAAGTCCCGGGGCTTGGCCCGGAACTCTTCATGTCCAGCGGAAATTCAGTAATCAGGAGGAACCGTTTCAACCGTGATTAGAAGTAAGTATTCCCTCAAGGTAACACTTTTTTTAGACCATAAATATCAGTCCTCAATCTTGTCATTTTTATTATTCTCATTCATTTGCTTGGCTCTTCCTTGGTCATAATTCGGAGGTATTCGAAATCATATATCATCTTCTGTCAAGGCTATATATTGGTTGCTCAGCAGAGTCGTTGTCTGAATAGTTGCTAACCTTTTCTCCTGACGTTTTAAAAACTCATACATGAAATCTCTCTATAACGGACTTCCACAAGGCCCAAGAAGTGCCTATTGCAGTCTGCCGATTGTAGGCAGCTGAAGAGTGCATTTATTAAAAATTACAAGGAATGTTTGCATTTTTAAATGGAATATAACATATTTCAAGAAGTTAAGGAAATCTTGATGGATAAAACGTATAATGACGTTGAATGATATAATTGTTGATACATCCAGGCCGTGACATATGAAAGAATTTACACCAGTAGAGGATTTACATTGATCTGATTACACACATACAAATAAATAAATATAAATATAAATATAAAAGTGAAATAATGGGAGTGCATAAATGCATGCGTGTTTCGTAATTTTCCATTTTAATCGTTTTAATTATTCTCCTGAAAATATTAGCTCTTTTTTTGTCTTAAAAAGGGAGGAGAGAGTGATACTCTGAGATTTAGTGAGTAAAACGGAAGTGGGTAATGAGAGAGATTATAACCAAGACTTGAAGAGCCTTAGTAAATAGCGAGCCGAAGTGTGGCGGGAGGGGGTTGATATAGGACTCGCCAAAGGGCACTTCACCCGTTTGTACAAAAGGGCTCAGGACCTTCTATCTTTTTACTGATCGCTATACCGGCACTAGCAGCCAATAGCTGGAGTCCATAGTGTATACATTATATTAATATGTGTTTATATTTTACTAGTATTATTTCAGGGCCATAATAGTCAGGAGACGTGTAATTATGTAATGTAGATGCAAGGTGAGCTTTCCGATCCCCTTGATTCTACTGGCGCTGCTGCTTATTCAATAAATGCTTAATCACAAAGCGCGGATAAAGTTCTAAAATATTAACAACAAAAATAAGCAAGTATATCTAACAATAAACACGTGTATAAGTTTACTATATTATTTTGTTTTATAGATACAAAAACCCTTTTTTTTTTTGTCCAAGTTATCATTTATTTATTATTTCTTTAACATGTAGACGTTTCGACCCATGTGGTCATTCTCAATACATGTTTTTTATCATCATTCAGTTAGCTGAATTCAATCCGCAAAAATACATCTATAGAACATTCTAAAAAGCAAAAATTAACATTATAAAATTTAACATTATAAAACTTTTTATAAATATATATGAAATACATGAATCTTCTTAAAATTAAATAAAAAAATAGTTTTCAATATATATTAATAGAAAGAATATTCTGGAATTGTAATAGTTGTACTTTTGGCCTAGAAATAATAATTAATGTGAGACATAAAACATAACAAGCTATTATTACTCAGATAATCCAGACTGGACAAAGTCCTAGTTCTACTTATTAGTTACAGTAGCTGACTATGGGTGGCCCCACCCAGCCTTAAACCATTAATATTAAAAAAGTTTACTATATTCTAAAACAATTATTAAATAAGTAAAATATTGATACAATGGTAAGTAATGGAACTATTACAAAAAAAAAAAATTAAAAACGTAAATAGAGAAAAAAAGCAATTTTTTAAAACGAATCCCCGGGTTGAGATGAATTCAGAGGTGTAGATGCAAAATTCACATTCTCCACTTTTCATAGGTTTCAGAAAAACGATAAAAAATACTATAAAAAATACTACAATAATAAATTATATATTAATATATATTAAAATATAATATAGTAAATATAATAATACTATAAAATCTGTTATAAATACCTGAGATAAATGAATAAGTATATTTTAAGATAACAGGTTGTTGCTCTTCTCTTAAAATTCTGACTTATTTATAACAGAATCAGTTTTTATTGTTTTACCAAAAGTTGATGCTGCAGTGGGAGCTCTAAATTTTGCCTATCCAGGTTTAATTAGGATAGGGATTTAACTGTATTTACCTGTATTTGTTTTAGAGTACCTGACATCGTACAGGCTCGGGACCCCCGTTTAACGTCCCTTCCGAAGGACGGCGTAACGAAGGATTGTTTTAGTACTATTTTGAACCTAAAATTTCTTGAGAACATAGCATTGTTTGATTTAAATGGTTAGAAATGTGAAAATGTCAATTTTTTAAACTAAGAGTTATCCGCTTCACTATTAGGCCTCACACATAGACAGCACATAGCAGAAAACAAAAATAAACAATATTAATAGTAACATTAAATGAACACAAAGTGTGGATGAAAGTGTTTCATACATTTAATTATTTTCGTATTTTTTCCTTCACGAACGGTGTTTAACGAACTTAAATATGTTCGGAACATCGTTTATTATTTTCCTGGTTAATATTAGTTTATTGCAAACATGATAATGAAATATTTATATCATACTATTTCTTACAGTTTTTATTTTTTTAAAATTCACTTGAAAATGAGAAATATAATTTAAAATGAGACAGTAGAGACAGGTATTGGAAGACTGGGTTATATTAAAAACATATTATAAAACCATTAATGCTTGGTGCAACACAGCAAAACTTTCTATAGGGTACTTAATCTCTGTCATGAATTGCCTCGTTCTGGCAGAGTGTGGTCAGCACCAGGGCTTCCGAGAAGAGCCAGCTTCCCCTAAAACCTGACCTGGGATATTAGCTGTAATTACTTTACGGTTTATAGGCCACCTCGCTTGCTCGAATTATAGCGGGGTTTATAGGGCGTAAATACCCGAGACACCGTTCAGGCACAATATAACAATCTTGATTATTATTTTTATAACAAAAGTTTGTATCGCGCGATATAAAATACAGAAGAAAAAAAAGAAGCTACTTTATATAATAAAAAATAAAACCTGTAACACTACGATCCATGAATAGTTACAAAACGGTCTATGACGAAGTGAACTGTTAAAAAATGGATTTTCCTGGATAAAGTTTCATTCATCAATGCTTCTGTGTTGTCAACAATGTGAACATTTTCGACATCCCCTCTTCCTTCATATGTATACACACCAGCTCTAAAAGCCGGAGAATAGAGAGATATCAGAGGAAAGTAGGTGGTATGACGGCTATACAAAAGTCTATAAAGAGAGTAGTAACAAATTATAATGTTAGTCAATTCTATTTTCGACTCAAAACACTCATCTATAATTCCAGTCACTTGTTAACAGTTTATCAAGTCAGTTCTATACAATGTGATAAGGCATAGTCACACCATACAAAATAGAATAGAATATAAATATAACTTTATTCTGGGACTAAATCCCTTTCAGAATCACAAACATGAACAGAAAAAGAAACAGTATATATATATATATATCTGGCCAGAGGGCTACATAATACAAATCATAAACCATCTAAAAAGTGACAGAAAACAATAAAAAAAATAGATAAATAATAATAATATGTAAATAAAAAGTACGAATCCTGATGACGAACAAGATATTAAGCAATTAAAGAGAATAGATAGAATAGCAACTGATAAATGCATGAGTTAGCATGCAATAATTTCTTTACATTTTTAAAAACAAAATTAAAACGACTAAACAATACAATAAATTATTCAGCCTATTTCATTTTAAACCAATGACCTGCTTACAGAGCATATTTTTTGGGAAGCCAAGAGATGTTGGAAAAACAAGGATTTAAATTACGAAAGTGAGGGAGCATTGCGGATGCTAGGAGAGATTGAGTTCCACACTGTGGTAGTGCGGGCGAGAAAGGAACGTTTGTGGGAACGAATATAGGGATTGGAAAGGCGGACTCTTGTTTAATGGTGCTGGACTGAGGGCTAAAATTGGAGGTGACTGTCAATCCTCATATATATGTTACAATATGTATGGTTTATCGTTCAATGTCACAATAAGTCTCGGGTCCAGTACGTGGTAGAGACTGTACCTTTTCTAGTACAATGATTGTGCTCCATAATAAAGTAAACCGTTTATAAACTGAATTTTAACCAGGAAGTTTCATCAATGCTTCCATGTAGTGATTAACGTAAACTTCTTCGACCTTACTTCTTTTATATGCATACATACCAGTTCCAGAAGATATATAATAGAATTTGAGAGAGCATGGTTTGGCTAGACTTTACTATCTAAAGAGAGTACTCACTAAGTTAGTTCAACAGTGGTCACTAAGATGTAGTAATGGACTATAGTAAATAGCCTATCTAGTTAGTTCATATCATAAAGCCACATTGTATATATATTTATGTCTTATCGTTCAATGTCACAATAATTCTTGGGTCCAGTACGTGGTAGAAACCGTACTGTTTCTAGGACAACTGTATTACTGGTTGTAAGAGAAAAAAAAGAATTTAAGAACGAAATCATTTAAATTTTCTCTTTCGAGTTTACGTAGCCAATTGAATTTAATATACTTAATTGGCGTTTCGTCGCATAGAATGGAGGACCATAGAAATGTTGTAATAAAAGAAATAAATTTAGCCTGAAAATTAATTACAAGGTAATAAACTGAAAGGAAAAAGGGTAAGAAAAAGATCAGCTCACCTGAATATCTGTATCTTCTATAATCTAAATGGTAGATGATAAAAAACTGAATGTGTACATTTTGTGGTAGCCTACTAAAGGTAGAAATAATGTAAAAAATTAGTAAAAGCAGCATAAGGCGGAGTAATTCAAAGAAAAAAAAGGTTAGATGATACCTGAGTGGTTTCTCTACCAGGTTTAGGTGTGTAATGAAAAGTCGCAGGCTTTTAATAATAATATAGGAGAATAGGTAATGGTGTAAAAGGTAAAGAAAGGAATAAAAAATACCTGAGCAAATCTTCATACACACAAAATGTATTAATGTAGGCATGTGGATACCACTAGAGACATAGTTGTAACTGAAATTCTTATCAAAAACACCGCTCAAATTAGACTATGTCTTTTAAAAAGTTCCAACCGCCAATGTGCGGGAGAACAAGAAACTAAGGGCGCTAGCAGTTCAAATTAAAAGAGGTGGGGGTTTAACACTAGGAAAAATTGACTGTAAGTCTATGATATCTTACGACTCTAGGCATAATTAAAAATAAATTAAATTAATTTATAGTAAAAGAAAACGTGCCGAAATACGGCACACTGGTTGTTTGTTAGAAACCACAATCAAGCACCAGGTTTTCCCTCTATTTTGGGTACCCACTTTATAGAGGCTGAACGAGCCCCAGAATGGTCTCCGGATCCCAAAGGATCCGTTCCTGGCTGTTATGAGATTTGAATCCGGAACTTTCGGCAAGGCAACTCAGCGAGATATCCCACCCCCGAGAGGGAATTTCATGAGTTTTTTAAAATTAAATTACAATGTTGGTTAAAACAAAAAACAAACAAACAAAGATATTGTTAATATATTCTAGAATTTCAATTTAAGTAAAGCATATGATGAAAGTATAGTAATTGAAAGTAAAGTAGGAACAGAGACGAGCGTTATGAGAGACGTCCTAAAGGAAAGAGATAATCCTGAATCCAGGTTGGTTTGGCCGGGGCCAATATAGGCAGAAGAAATAAGAGCAAAATATTGAAGTTGCTGCCGGCAATAAACCTCCTCGCCAATCCTACAATATACAGTATTTCTCATTGCTTTCCTGGGACCCATTTTGAATATTCGGTTATATTGCCGGTTGTGGAGCGGTTACAGAAATAGCTTCGTGGAACCCATTAAGGGCCAGATAATAATAATAATAATAATAATAATAATAAATTCTTTATTTATTCTGGGACAAGTCCCTTTAGAATAACATAATTGTACATTATTGTGGGCTTTAGAGCCTTAGAGTACAAAGAAAAAAAAAACTAGCAGATAAGTCAATCTATAAAGCTGATTAAATAATAATAATAAATAAAAAATTAACTTCTTATGATAATGAAATAGAACCTAAATAAAATTAAAATAATTACTAAACAGAACTTTTCACACAAAAAAAAATAAAAATGAATAAATAATATTCTGTTGATAATTATATGTATACCCTTCGGGGAACTGGAGGGATAGGAAGTAATCAAATAAGCGGGATTTGAAGGTAGGAAGGGTCTTGGAAAAAGGGATAGAATTCCACAGGGAACAGGACCTAATCAGGAACGATCTGTCAAAAGCAGCGGTTCGATGGGCCTCTATATACAAATCGGAAGGGTGCGAACGGGTATCACGGGAATGGATGGAGGATTTAAATTTGAGGAGCTCATAGATGTACAATGGACGGCGGGATTGGATAACTTGATAGAGGAAGGATGCAAGGAAATACTTACGGCGATAGGAAGGATACAACCACCTCAACTCTTCATAAAATCGGGAGACAGGGGCGTCCCTGGGGATCCCGAAGACAAAGCGTACAAAGGTATTCATCAAACGTTTTATTTTGGCCTCGAGCTCCACAGAGACACCCCCATATACAGCGCAGCAGTAGTCGAAGTGGGGGAATACTAAAGAGGTAACTAGGAGTCTACGAGTTTCAAATGGAAATAGGTGACGGAAATAGTTTAATCTCTTCAGGATAGAAAAAGTACGGCGGTATGATAAAATGAGAAAAATTGAAGATCTTACATTAACTTATCTTAATTAATTTATTAAATCAGTAATTAATTATGTTCTTGAGGAATAAAAATGGATTTTATTAACATACATATATATATATATATATATATATATATATATATATATATATATATATATATATATATATATATATAAAAGATGGTCTGTCGGTGTATGTCGAGCTACTAAAGAAAAATCGGAAGAATCGAAACACCGAATGTCATGTTCATGTCTATTTCAGTTACTTTTTCAACAAAAAGGACAAGTTTCCTTATTTTTACATTTTCTCAAAAACGATTGGCTAATTGTATTAACATACAATTAAACGTTTAGAATCAGCCTGTTTTATCCCTATTGAAATGTTCTAAAAAGAATCAAAAGAATATTAAATTGTTTATCGTATTGCCTTTATTATAATCATAAGTGAAAAAATCGATGTGAACAAAAAATAATCTACACAATACAATTTGGGAAAAATATTAATGTAATAATTTATGTATATTGTAATACAATGCAATAATAAATTTAAGTAAAATGCACTAATATATTTCAGACAATAATACTTATCACATTCTGAAATAGTCTCGTCTTCAAGGGTATTACCTGTAAAATAAAAATAAAAATAATTAATACTAAGTCATAAAACAATAAATAAGATTGAAATGATTTAAAATAATCTTTAAATGAGCCAATGCGTAAGACTATTCAAATGCATAAGACTGTCTAAGGATTTTGGTGAACAAAACTATCATTTAAATATTAACTAACTGGCTAATTGACATTGTTTCTTGACAAATGAAGTTAGAAAAATATAATGTTAGAATATAAAAAAAAATTATAAACAAATTTATGATAGTATTCGGATCCTAAAACTGAAATATATTCTGTGTTTTGAATGTGTATGTTATAACAGCAAATACACAGACATGATTTATCAACTCATTACCTATTATACATTCTACCCCGGTAAGTTGAGCATCTTAAGATCTGGATCATGCTTTCACCTTTTCTCTCTCTGTTGGTCGATTGTAATATATGTGATGCAATGGATGACGTGGATGCAATCGGTGTAATATTTTTGTTAGGTTGCCGACTTTTCCAATCTTGAAAGCATCAACTTTGTTTTAAGAAAGTTGAAGGTAGAAATAAAATTTATTTATTTAGTTTTTATTAGTAGGAGATGAAGAAGAAGTTAAAAAAGAAACGGGGCCGTAGAGTGATATATGTTGAGGAGATTACCTTGATTCGAGATTGGGTGATGATGTTCATTTTTTTAATATTTGGCGGATGAAGAAATTATATCTATATCTCTGATGAGAATATTTACATTATATAACAATGCAGTATATATATATATATATATATATATATATATATATATATATATATATATATATATATATATATATATATAAAACCATAGATGGTGGATAGATGGTCCGAATGTTCGAATGAATCATTGATGTTTGTTGGTCGACTGTGATTTATTTGGTAGAATGAATAAACAGTGTGCAATCAGAATAAATTCATTCATAATAAAAAAAAATATTACACTGGCTTTAGCCTAATTATTCATTCCACTGAACTAATTGAAGGGGTTGGGGCTTTGAATAAATAAATTTTAAAAAATATCAAGAAAAAAAAAAAAAGAAGTTAAATTCTAATATTTTCCCTTCCAATAAAGTTTAGTTATTGAACACACATTACTAAAAATAACAATTTTTTAACCCTAATAAAAATATCTTATTTTTAATCTGATTAATTCAAAATATGTTTATAATATTGTTACGGGCTACTGGATGTAAAAATGAATTAAACTACTCCTAAATTCAAGGTACTAATATTTATTAACAAAGTGACAAAAACAATACAATTAAATTATAAAACTAATATAAATTTACAATAACAATATTCTAAATATTTATTACAACCTAGGCCTATTTAATTACTAAAATAATATATGATATTACTTCTACGAAATAGCTTAACTATTTGCATAAATTTGTATAAATACAATAAAATTACGCTAGAGCTTATAACTACAAATTAACACTTACAGTTCACTAATTAAAGTCCACCGACCGTAAGATTCTCCAAATATAACAAACTGACACACAATAACAAACAGAAACGGTTAATTACACTCACAAGACTGTCACAATTCACTGACACAAGCTTATCACATTAAGGTCACCTGTGGTCTAGTGGTTAGCGTAACCAACTACTAAGCCCAAGATCTCGGGTTCGTAGCCCGGCAGGTGACCCTAGGATTTTTTAAAGGGAGTAAAAAATCCTTAGTTACGCCGTCCTTCGGAAGGGATGTAAAACGGGGGTCCCGAGCCTGTACGATGTCAGGTACTCGTTAAAAATCCCTATCCTAATAAAACCTGGATAGGCAAAATTTAGAGCTCCCAATGCAGCATCGTCCGATTAGCCATAGCAGTATAAAGTGACGTTAAATGAACAAACAAACAAACAAGCTTATCACACTGTCCGGGTTACTAGTGACTGACTCGCGCCGAAAGGGTATTTAAATAGGCAATGCCGACACGGAGTGGGGGTTCTGGAGCCTTCCAGAACAATCTTCTAAATCTCTTCCGCCAAAGGGCTTATCGTTACGTTAATCCTAGACGTTAATCCCTTCCGCCCGTCTGTCTCTCTCTCTGTCCGCAACAATATGTAATAATGTTTTTTAAGATTGTATTTTCAAAATAATCACACAGAAAATTTTTCTTTTTTGAATTCTGCAATATTCACCCCTAACATTTTATAAATAAAATAAACAGAATCGATTGAGATTCATTTGATATTAATAAAAACTATGAGCAAAATAACAAGTTTTAAATTTCCTGAACGGGTCTATTAAGACGATTTAGAAGCATGTTATGAATTCTTTTGTAGTATTTCTGTGTATGAAGATTGACTGCTGGCATACTTAAACCCCCATCTGGCGCGCTCGAATCTGATACACCACCAGGCGCGCGGCGTACAGAGTACTCCACAGCAGAGTTTTTACTTTTTCTTTCCAACAATTTTTTTTTTCCACAGTTCCATAAAATTTCTTTACATCTTAGCACTTTTATGCTTAAAGGAGAGTTCAGAAAGAAAAATATAAATTTTAACCCTCTAAAGCCGAGAACTATTTTTTAGAAAAATATTTGATTTGTTTTTAGATTTTTCTATTATTATATTTACACAGAATTCAAGTAAAACAATTTTAAAAATTTGTACTAAACTGACTGTCAGAGCCCCTTGTAAATGTAACGTTAATTCACCCTTAACAATAATAAAAAAGATCCGGGAAAACCCGAGCTTCTCGGTACATTGTAAATTCATTTTCATCAATGAATTGTAAATTCTCCTCCTCTTCTGTCTCACTATTAGTTAATTCTTGTTCTGATTCGCTGTCACGAACTTCATAATTTATAACTTCTTGCTCATCGTCATCTGAATCAGACAAAATAGCTTCTTCATCAAGAGGTTCGTTCAGTAGTTTTGTAATTTGTTCGTCAGAGAAATATTGTTTTCGATTCCTAACAACAATAAAAAAGCATATAAGCCTAAATAGCAACGAATTTCATAAGAAAAACAATTAAAATGAAAGGGAAAATTACTTACATGACCTGGCGCGTGGCGTAGTATGTACGCTAGTTTGAGATATTTGGGAAGAATTCCAGGACATGCTACACACAGGAGACAATAACAAAGACTTATGCATCCACCGAACGCTGGGGATCTACTGAGAGGTTACATGAAATTTCCAGATTCAACTAAAAACAGACAGAGCATAGCACTAATTCAAACATATCTGGCGTGCAAAGTACGCCAGCGCGCCCGCTCGAAGGTTAAAGATTTCCACATAGTAATATTACTTACGTAAAAAGGTGCGTTAGTGATTGTACTAAGAGTTTTGGCATGATTTTTTTTTGTAGTTTTTGAATGCAGGTTTATCATAGGCGCGTACATCCAAACAGGTTTCAGGTATGTGTATGCATTAAGATTTTTCTTAGATTTAATTTTGAGCTAAGTCCGAAGCAGGAAGTATAAAAGTCTAAAGTTTTGGTTTACTTCTTAACGTAATTTAATCTTAATTTAAAAAAGCGAAATTTTTAAGATTTAAGAAATTAAAAAACGTCACTCCATTATACATTATTACTGTACATCTGAGAATGTACAGTATTTATCCAGTGACAATTTTTCAGTCGTTTCATTCAAGGAGGTCCCACATCCAGCGCTTTTTCAATCATTTAAGAATCATATGTTGCATGTTTTCATTGGTTATTAGCAATTGTTCAGTCTTTTAACGAGCTTATGGACAAATATTGAACATTGAAATAACGCTGTGACTAACTCTCAATGCATATTGAATGTGAGGATGAAGCAACGAAACGCCTAGGTACAAAACGCAACACCTAGGAAAAGTGCATTAACTCACCGACAGATGGCTATAGAGGTTGAAGGGGGCGGGGCGATGACCTTGTTACGTCACTGCCTTGGGCGCAGCTGGTTCGTCGACCTTCAGTGACGTCACCACACCTCCTGCTCCTCAGATGTTTTTGTTTACAAATAGCTACCGGACGCCATGATGCCTACCTGCCCATACCTGTTTCTAAATCAATCAATATCACAGCCTCATTGAGGGTTTATAACTTCAAAAGGTTCTAAGGAAGAAACCTTTCCAGAAAATGAACTTAGCATAGGACTAGAGTTTCAATGTTCTTAAAGACACAAATATTTTTTGTTTTATTGGTTACAATGGCACCTGCGCAGTATCGCATCCAGCAAATTTGATCCTACTTTGAAATAATTTTTTTTTCTCCTCGATTTGAAGAAATGTCAAATTTTCGAATTGATAATTTTCTAGGAAATCTCTAGGCAATTATCTTTTTAATCTTCTCTTAGTATGTCCAGGTAACAAAGAGTAGGAAAGAAAAAGAACGATATGATTTTGATGATGCTGTCTTGACGATTGAAATCTTGTTTATTTTGCGTATCATTTAAAAGTTGGAAAGTTCATTTCATTAGGCATAGTGTGATTTGAAATTAACCAAGGTGTATTAACAATTTTCTTCAGGCTTTTCTTCAGATTACGGATGACTATATAAAAAAGTATCGATACATATGTTTAGGCGTGATTAGACTGAATAAATTTAATAGGAAGCAAATGGAAGTACCACGGGAATTTGAATGAAGTCTCAGATATTAACAAAGCGTTTGATTTATTAATTTAAATAACATGCGAGATTTCTTAAATACTATTAAATATGCATGTAAAAGAAGATACAAATTAATAATAGCGTCTACAAAATTAACTTAAAACTAAACATGTAACTTAGCGATCTAATGAACAAAATTAATTTAAGACAAAAAAGAAGAAAAAAGAAAATGATTAACATGAATGGGAGCGATAATTAACAATAACAGAAATGCTCCATGCTAGCATAATGGCCAAAGATATAAAACAACAAAATAGACTTGAACGTTATAATGAAGATTTCAACAAGGCGCGAAGATGTGCGAATTATTATTATCTTCGCCAGTGATCACGGCATGAAGGAGCAATGAGTATGATATCATGAATTAACTTGAACTGTCCGGTTGGTACCATGTAATACGTTGATCATCAGGAGAAAAATTAGTTGACCATTTGAGGCCTTATGATAATGAACTGTGACTTACAATTTGTGTGATGTGTACTCAATGATCATCATCTCAGCATAGCTTCTGGCGAGTAACAAACTTTAAGACCTCTTGACGTTCTCAGAGGAATAACGGCTTGAGAGCAGAGTTTGCGATGGTCGTAGCTGCGAAGTTCTAGTAGAACTGCTCCGCTCGGCGATCTAATAGCAAGTGAGTGACTCAATAGCGTCGCTCCCCTCTCCTAGGTTTTGGCGGTACAGTACATTTTTCGATTTTAGAGGCAATGATCTGTCCGTTCCATCTGGCGGGCAGTCCAGGTCCGCTACTATACAAAATATCGTGATCGATGATGAGGTATTGACACGCTGAATACAGCTTTAGAAATATGCTTTCAAAAATTTAAAACGACTGATTAAAAAGGCACTTGGCGCGGCTAAATTAGGTATCACTTAAAAAATTAAAAGAATGCTGAAATAAGAATAGATTTTTACTGATAAAAAACTACAATATTAGTTATACCATAGTAGTACAACAATTGTGCAATTTGAAACCATTTATTGTCTTCTTGTTATCTATCTCCCTCTTCTGCTGTCCAGCAAAGAGGAGCTACTACCCGACCCAGCCATCCTTCTTGGAATCGATACATTCTTTACATCTGGGCCAAAGTTTCCCCCATTCTTGCTCCTATTCTTTGCATATGTTCTTGATAAAAGATCCTTGGGCGAACACGGGGCCTTCCGCCCAGAGGTCGGGCTCCCATTAACTTAGTTGGTTGCCGTTCTACGTCCATTCGACTGACTTGCCCGTACCACTTCAATTACGATACAATGTGTATTTTATAATATATAATAGTTTAAAGTCTTTTGTTCCAGGTATAGATAATTAAAAAATAAAATGTGTTTATTTTAACCATAAAAATTGGTTGAAATATAATATAATAATGTTATAATATAATAATAAAAACTCCAAGTCTTAAAATATATATAATTTATTTAGGGTAAGAGAAATAAAACCGTTTTCCAGTTGTTGTTTATTCTTAATATTTACTCTATTAGAGACGTTTCGACACTATGGTGTCATTCTCAATCTTTTCTTCTCCTGCATCTTTTAACTTTAATAAATAAATTAACAATAATTACAATACTATAAATAATTTAACATAAATGTCCAAAGATAGCACACTATAGGCATAAGTATAGGTATCTGGAAAGTCATACATTTAAAAATTCTTGGGAGATCATTAGTCCTCCATGGTCAATAAATAATATTGCATTAAAAGGCCAAATTTTGATCTTTGAACTATTTAGATTCTTTTTCAGTTCTACGAATCATTTGACTTAAGTATAAAATAACAAAATATGTTCCAACAGCACATCAATAAAATAATAGTGTCGAAACGTCTCTAATAGAGTAAAAATTAAGAATAAACAACAACTAGAAAACGGTTTTATTTCTCTTACCCTAAATAAATGAAGAATTAAATCCAGTTTAAAAAAAAAAAAAATTATAAGAATAAATATAATGTAAATAGCGGATTTTTTCCTAACCTCTTTACATTTTACAAAGAGAATCCAATAAAGTGAATTCATTAACTACCCCAAAAAATATACATCCCACTCGTCCATACTTAACTTGTTAATGTTACTCATCAGCAGATGGGTAAGTGTAAGAAAATGCTCTTCATTATTTCTTTCTGAGTTGTAAAAAAATACGAAGAATGATATAAACAACTCAGACTGCCTTACAATGGGAGCACAAACACAGCCACAAAGCACAAACACAGCCACAAAGCATAAACCATGGCTCAAAGCTTATAGAATGGTGTGGCTGAGAAGCATATTACGGTGGAATGAACTGTAATTCAGCGTCCTGGCATTATATATCGCAGTGTATGTCAGCTAATACACCAACCATTCCTTTTTATATCCTCCAGTAACTTTGTTTTATGGAGTCTCTGAATCTAATGCAGGAATTCAGGGTGTAAGAGAATGACAGAGAGAGAAAGAAAGAGTGAGGAGGGGGGGGGACTAACTCATAATTGAATAAATTCGTTTTTAAGTTTCCCACCCCAGTATGATTAAATTTTTATGTAAAATAAATTTTAAAAAATAAATAAAGTCTGCTCTATTTACACACATCAGAATATTTTCAACATAGGAATGATCCATCACCGAAATAGATACATCTATCTAGAAGACACTACTTACAAAAAATCCTGCGTCACTACAGCCCATGAAGGGTTCATCACACGATAGAGACTGCACTTTATCTAAGACAACAGTTGTACAGAGGCTAACCATAAAGTACCCACTTTATAGAGGCTAGATGGCCTCAGAAGGTTTTGCAGATCCCACACTATGCTCGTTAACAAATGAAATAGTGTATCTGTCATAGCCGGATTCAAAACCGGGATCTGCAGCAACAATCTAAATACTATGTTGACCATCTCCCTTCTCCATAAGGCATTTTATAATTAAGTCTAAAACGGCTGATAAAAAAAGTATTGCCAGCCATTGAAAAAACATGATCTTCAAATGAGAGTAACAATAAACTTATGTAAACTTGATCTCGGTCCCAGGAATATTTGGAAATGAAAAAGCGGTCCAAGGAACCCATTTGGCTGTTAAGGAAGAAATAAAAGCAATAAGGAAGTGAAGGCAATTCTTTTAAGGAAATTGGAAGGCATAAAAATAAAATAAAGAAAAAAATGTAAATAAGCAGAAAACAAATCTAAAAGAGGAATTATATAAAGCAGCCTTCGAATTAATGTTTAAAATCAACAACATCAACAGATATTTATTTCTAAATATCAAAGGCCTATTAAAAAGGGTGTGAAATTCGAAAAAAGTAACAACTTTCAAAAATATATGTGAAATTTTAAAGACAACGAAGAAAGTATCTTTTATATTCTAACCCTAAAAGAAAACAAATTATTTAAACAGAACATTAAGAGGAAATTGAGTAGCCAATTCCTCTTATCGACGAAGGTGCGAACAAGAGAAAACAACAAAAAATACATAACTTATTCACCCAGATGATGAGATTGAAAACCACGGCTTGTGAGTTTTGTATCATTATATCTTTCGCATAATTATATTATAATCTAATTTATTATTTATAACATCCACTATGAGTTATATCACTCCCTCTATCAATAATAAAACCGTTTCTCTCTGCCTGTTTATCGTTTGATCCAACTGAAAATGCCTGAATCATAGTTTTATATATATAGTATATCGTTTATAGTTTTATCGTATATCGTTTATAGTTTTATCGTATATCGTTTATAGTTTTATCGTATATCGTTTATAGTTTTATCGTATATCGTTTATAGTTTTATCGTATATCGTTTATAGTTTTATCGTATATCGTTTATAGTTTTATCGTATATCGTTTATAGTTTTATCGTATATCGTTTATAGTTTTATCGTATATCGTTTATAGTTTTATCGTATATCGTTTATAGTTTTATCGTATATCGTTTATAGTTTTATCGTATATCGTTTATAGTTTTATCGTATATCGTTTATAGTTTTATCGTATATCGTTTATAGTTTTATAGTATATCTATATTTATATGTGATATAGTGTGTATATCTAAATGGTCAAAAATAAAACTTCAAACTCGAAAACGTTTATACTTTTGCATTAAGATATTTTCAACTGCAACTTTTGAATAAGCACAACACAAACAGAATAGAATGTTTATGAAAAAGACGAATGATGGATTGATATACTCAATTCGTTGTATAGAAGTTATAACCTACATATATTCAAAACTAGGGATATTGTTTCTAAATTTCATATGTTAATAAAAAAAATAAGGATTTTTATTATACGTATGCTAAGTCACGTCGGTTATATAAATACCAAATAATTGTGAAAACCAACAAAAATATAAATAATACATGTTTCTATTACACATAGTCATCTCCATAGAGGCGTAGAAGAACACACTTGTTTACAATATAATACATTCCATTATAATCTATTAATAATTAATTAGTATAAAATATTCCTTCTTCTTCATTTATTAACAATGATTAACTAATCATTGTTATAACCTATAACAACATAACCTAACAAGGAATAATGAGGATACTTTATATCACAATACAACAGTAGGAGTCATGTTTCACGATAGTTACTATAATTACTATAATTACTATAACTAGTCTTCAATCCATTTTTTCGGATCGGAACATGTATTGATAACTTCTATTCTTCAGGAATTTTCTCATATCTAAAAACGATTTTTAATGAAAAAACTTCAGGAACTCTTGCTCCAATCCACGCACACTAAGAATGTTGTCGATTCTCAATACTTCATTCGATTTAAGCAGCTCTCTTGCTTTCACGAGATTTTAAGACAATCATTTCTGGTATTTAAAACACTGCCTGTGACTTTGTGAAAATTATTTTCAAGCTATCCAAACTTTTCAAAATGTTCACTGCTTCTGCAAATAAATTGTTATTTACGTCTTTCGTTCCTATCATTGCGAATTTAAACCGTTTAGGAAATTTATCTAAACCCTTGTACTCGCTCTTAGGTTTTCAAGGATAATAGCAGCAATACATACTTTATAGGTTATTTTATATACAACAGTAGTTGGTAGGTAGGTCGGTAAAAACAAAAATATATAAAATAAAATCCGAATACAAATACCGTAAAATAGGAAACATCACAAAATCATAAGCTGGGTTAAAACAACGTAAGATTAATAATAAAAACTAAAAGAAAATTTAAAAAAAAAAACAACAGAAAACCGCCCCCAACCATAATTTTGACTTTCATAACTCTAATTTTATTGATGAAATAAAATATCTAATAAAATGAAATAAGTTTTTAGTCGCTATACTAAATTTCCTTAATATTATATCACTGGAAAAATATCATACCATGCATATTAAATTTGTTTCAAAATTACAACGGATAAAACCAGAAACCAGTTCTAGAAATATACCACCCAGAACCAACCAGCTTAATTCGATAGGAAAAATAAAAAAAGTGTTCAATAGATTCAATTTACAGGGTTTATGGAGATATCATATCATATTGAATGTTTTCTAAATATTTTAATAATTGATAGTGATGAGAAACATTACAACCCGTATAGCAAAACTACTTATTACGTATAATTCAAACAAAATTATTATTAATTGAAAATTATTGAATCATACCTACATCTTTCATTTATTATTAATGATTGGTTAGAAATAACGAGAACATTTAATGGTATACCAGAAAAAGTGATATTCCACGAGTTATTACAATCCATACAGTACAGATTCCTTCTTTGGGCACTTTTATGAATCGTAGATGGGAGGATTATTTTAGGTATGATGGATGATATTTAGTTTTGAGAAGATTCAGTAGAGCGAAGAATAAAGATCAAACCACAGAATCGTATTGGTTTGTTTATTCATTTAACGTCGCTTTATGATGCCATGGCTGATGAGGTGATAATACAGTGGAAGCCCTAAAATTTGTTTTCCAATGTATAAATACGATAAGGATCTTAGAGTGCCTAATACTGCACAAGCTCCGGAACCATTTTACATCCCTTCTGAAGGATAGCATAGGACTACGGACTTTATGTCCCCTTTAACAAATCCTATGGCCAGATGACTGGCTAAGAACCCGCAATCTTTGGCATATGAAGTTGTTATGTAAACCACTAGACCACCCGATCAACAAAACTTCATCGGATCGACTGGTTAATCCAGGAAAATGTTTGATCGGCCTGACTGAAAAAACAGTAGCAAGGTCACGTAGAGGACCTCATCAAAAGAACAAGGAATCGATGAGAAGAGGAGAAAGCTTTGAGAAATGGCAGTAATGCCGAGTTGAGTTGATTAGACTAATGAGAGCTGGCGCGGGTCCGAATTACTGCCGGTTAGTAATAATCCTTCCAGGACCTTCCTCCAAGGACCTCCTTCCGCTCTTCGTCTCAGGAATTATTGTAGAGATTGGGTCGTCACTGACCATTAGTGTCTCCTGAAAGAAAAGCCCTTCCTCTTAGCGGGGATTGCTCCCTTAGGGCCCCATTGTGCCTTTGAGGAAAAACAAGAAAGGACACTTCTTCATAGGACGTTAGGGGAAAATTTATTGGCAATGGCAGTTAGGGAATTAGAGTTGTGATTTTCGGATGGCATTAGGTCTCCAAAGGATGACAAGTTCTGATTACTTACGAGTATATTGTATTATTATCAAAGATCAATAGATTAAATATGAATAAGCTTAACAATTTATTAATAATAGCAAAATATAATCAATAACATTCAAAACAAACGTTTATTTTTAATTTATTTTGATATTTGTACTGTTTTATAAAACAATAAGAATGTATGCTAATTTATTAACAAAGTATGACAGCAATTGGCATCGAGATGATACATTATAGCGCTCAAAATCATGAATATATCCAGTGGTCACATTAATATGGCCAGGTACTGTATGTATTACCTGATTTGGGATATCTTCGGGAGCAATTCCCAGGGCCGGATTTATCTTATGTGCAAGGTGTGCGCAGCACACGGGCGGCGGGTTTCAAGGGGCGCCGCGAGGCGTCTTCGGGTGTCAAAAAATTTCATTCCATGTTGATCCCACAGCAAATTTTTTTTAGTTTCTTGAGCCCATTCACATCCTTAGGGGATTTGCCGTTTTTTGTAACACCTTGTATAACTGTAAGTGTAGCGACGGTTCTGGTAATTCCAACCACTTTTTTTTATTTCGCCAGTCTATTCCAATCCACAAACACATACAGTTAAATATAACAAAACCTGTGTTTTCATAACACTGGACTATTAAAATTTTGGGTTAATTTTTATACAAAAACTAATAAAAATACATTTTGGGCAGTACATTCTCTAAATACATTTGTGGGAGAATAAAAAACATCATCGGATAAAAAAATGTTGAATACAACTAAATACATTACATATATAAATCAATTTATAGATGCTGTGATATGTGAACATCAAAATAAACGAAATAAAAGAAAGGAAACAAATAAACTGCAGATAAAACTGCTGAGAGCAATAAAGCACAGTCGCACTTCCCCTAACAGGATCGTAAACAGGAAGAATGCAACCGTATCTTTTCTCTGTTGAAAATATCATGATAGCGGTTGAATATACACTAGCGGAGTTATGTTATACAATATTGAACCATCTCTTGGGACAAAGTTTTGCATAGACCTTTATACTAATTCAGGTTTTACATACTTTAGTTACATTACAGGTAAATAAAGGACGGAGAAAGAAATTGGTTTCGTCTATATGGATATTTTTTACATAAATTCCAATATCCATGAACCAGAATGTCCACTATAAATTTTTTATTACAGAGGCAATCTGTGGCACACACGATGTAAGCCAACGCTCGCTTTGTAGATTTTCTACATTTTATTTATACAAATTTATATAAACTACTAATATCTTTGAAATATTAAAAAATATAAATGAAAATAAGGAGGAAAATAAAAACATAAAGAAATGAATGCACAGTACTCATGAATAAATAGAAGGAAAACTATGTAAAATATAATGAATAAAAATGACATGAGTGACTATTAAATAAATTATTAAATAATATTAAGAATAAACATCTATTAACTTGATTTCGGTCCTAGGGAACTTTGGAAATAAAAAAGAGGACGAAGCAACCCATATGACTGTTATCGGAGAAATGACAGAAACTAAAGACATAATGAAACCAAGGCAGTTCATTTTAAAGAAATGAAACAGCGGTTGGAAGGCAAAGAAATAAAAAATAAAGAGCAAAAATTGGAAAAATGGAAAATAAGTTGAGAAAAAACAAGAGAGGAAATTATATTAAGCAGCCTTATAATTAAAACTACAAATTATAAGATATTCATATTTAAATATCAAACGATTTTTAAGAAAGTGCGTACAATTCGATAAAAGTCAAAACTATCAAGAATATAATTGAAATTTTACAAAGCAACTAAGAAAAAGTGTCTTTAATACTCCAATCCTAAAAGAAGACAAACTGTTACAGTATAGTATAAAGCGGAAACTGTATGTGAAGTGAGAACAAACAAATAAGTAACTTATAACTTTACATCTTCACACAGAAGAGTTGTACTAATGACCACCAGTAAAAATGGGAGTGAAAACCATGGCATGCAAGTTGTTTATATTACATCTTAATAATACTATAGTAATAGTAGGCATAATTCTATTTTTTTTTAAATTTAATTATTGATATTTACAACTGTATTACAATTATACAACAAGTAAATAGAATGCGTGTTACATAATGACATGAGAATGACAAGTAGAGAAACTACACACTAGTAGTACTCAAATAATTCTATTACAATCTAATTTGTAATTTATAACATGCAACGGATTATATCTCTATCTCTATAAATAATAAAACCGTATTTCTCAGCCTGTTTGTTGTGCAATTTTTCTCTCGTGTCATATTAAAAGCTTAAGTTCCAGATAAAATCCTTTCCACCAAAAATATATCCAGGAAATGATAATAAACAATAAAAACGATAGGCATTGATAATATTATTCTTTTCTATTTGACTCGTAGGCGCTAAAGCTCATATTAAATTTTTCTGTGATACTATTCTAAAAGGAGTTGGGCCCGTACTAAATAAAGGGTTTAATACTATTATTATTATTAGAGAAGAATTGGTCGACTGTATCTTCTAATGTAAGGAAGAAATAGTTGGGGTGCAGTCAATCAATTCAGTTCATCATCTACAATTTTATTTTTATCTATCACTATTTTAAGTTTATTATATTCTGTAACCACTCTTATATTCATTCTTTATTTATCATATATCTATTCACTATTTCATCATATCTAGTCACTATTTTAATTTCCACTCTTGTACCACTTTATATATTCTTGTTACTGCAACGTTTTTATATATTTCTGTTTGTTTCTCTCTCTTAGCCCTGAAGATGGCCTACATTGTAGGCCGAAACGTCGGCACATAAAAAATAAGTTACACTTATTTAGGTGTTTTGATTGACTGCACCCCCAACTATTTCTTCCTTATATTATTATTATTATTAAATAGTGATATTCAGTCATTGTAATAGCCATTTACCATAAACAGCTGATGCTTTTTCGATATAAGAATCGATACCAGGAGATAGGACACCGAAGAGTAACGACACCTAAGAGGGAAGTGGATGGCTTCGCCACCTGGCAGATACGAGTAGAGCTCCCCGAAGGCCAATAAAGCACACTCCGTACCGCCATCAAACCTAGGCACCCCAGCACCACGGCCATGACTCACTAATGGATGACTCTGGTACCCTCCAGATCACTATCTGTAATCACTACCTCAGGGGCCCACGCTAAGTGTCAAGTACTTCAAGTAAATAGCCCGCATTTCGGGTACTTCGGAAATGGGGACGTAAACCTCTAAGTGTTCCTCTTTAATAGGATAGTTGAAACTCCAAAATGAAGAGTAAATATTGATTTACTAAAGAAGTATACTCCCACAATAGCAGAAAAAACGGCTTGATAACAGAAAAAAAATAAAATTAGGAAATATAAAAATATAACCCTGATCAAAACTTTTTTATGAACACGGGTCACCAAAATAAACAGCAACGCTGTAAGACAACCTTCTACACCTTAAAAAAAATATATATATTACCATAATCCATGAAGGGGCTTGTATTCAGTACACGGTTAGAGCCTGTACTGTTTTTAAGACAATGTTTTAATCGGGAGATGATATCACACTCAATCGCCAGGTTATTTAAAGCCGAATTTGAGTCATAGTAGGACCTGCTAATCCCACACTGTTGATTAACGAGTACCATGATATTATACTAAAAACTAAAAGTTATAATAAATGATCACATATTACTGATTAATAATATTAATATTATAATACTTCAAACATATAAGAAATAACAAGCACGATAACCAAAGATAAAATTTCGGGACTGCTGATTCTTTAAATATCTTTTTACTATGTTTATATATACTCCGCTTTAGTATTTTTTGTTTACAAATTGGCGGGATTTTCCATATTGAGGTAAAAAGAAGCCTTTCTTATTCCTTTCATATTGTATTTCTTATTTGATTCATCAAAAATGAATTAGAAGGCTGTACTTCTTCACAATGGTAACCGATATTCTTTTGCGCCTGTTGGACACTAAGTGGTTACACAAAGTTTCCAGGTTTCCTCTGTGAATGGGATAGCCGTGACAGGAAATAACACTATGTCAAGCAGACGTGGCCAATCAGAAAGGCTCTTATTCCTGGAGTTAAAAATTTTGAAATACAAAGTTTAGTGGATCCTAAAAAGATCTTACTTGCACCACTTCATATGAAATTGGGGCAAATGAAACAGTTTGTGAAAGCATTACCCAAATAAGCAGAGTGTTTCAAGTAACTTTATAAACAGTTTCCTGGTATATCCGATGCTAAGCTGAAAGAGGGAGTCTTTGGAATCGGAAAACTTTTAAAATATGAAAGCTTTGTCACCAAAATGGAAATGGAAGAAAAAAATGCCTGGAATTCATTGTTGAAAACAAAAAAGACCCAAAGTACAAAACTTTGGCTGCATTGTTACAAAACTACAAAATATTGAGCTGCAACATGAGTGTCAAAGTTCATTCCCTTCACTCACATCTGTACAACTCTCCAGAAAATCTAGGGGCTGTAAGAGAAGAACAAGGGGAACGTTTCCATCAATATATAAAAGAAATGGAGCGCAGATGCCTGTTTGGCAGACTACTGTTTGGTGTTAAAAAGGAAAAATTCACAAGAACACAGCCGAAAAAGTACCAAAAGAAGCTTTGATGGAAATAGAAAACGTTTTTACAAATACTTATAATAACTTTACAATACATGTGCATAACTTGTATGCTCATTTTAGCTAGGTACCGACCTATTTTTATTTTACTTCATGTTAAAATAATAAAAAAAAATCCAAAATTTTCCATTTTTTGTAGATACTTTTTCCGAAAACTTCAACTTTATTTCGTAGGCAAGCCTTACGTGATAGAAAAAAAACAATGTTATTTTTTAAATCAGCGCAAACATAAAAATCAGTTAATTAAAACAAAGCGATTTTTAAAAAAACTTTTTTTGCAGACCTGTGTTATTATTGCGTACAACTTTTTATTTTGGAGGCAGGTTGTTTAAAATATTTCTAAGCATACTAATTTCTTTTGTATTTCGGATTCATAAGACTTTTGTTTGTGTGTGTGTGTGGGGCTTCGGCCGGCTGAGGATATTATCGAATAGCTGAGATGGTTCGGCCATGTTTCCAGAATGGTGGAAACCAGAGTGGCGAAGGCCGTATATGAGACAAAGGTGGAGGGTATGAGACGGAAAGGAAGACCAAGGAAGACTTGGGAAGGCGCAATCCAGGAGTCCTTAGACAGAAGAGGTTTGGAATGGGGAAGGAGAAGACGATTGGTACAGGCGAGGGATTCATGGATCAAGCTCTACAGAACGGATCCTCACACCGTTGGTGGTAGTAGAGGAGAAGATTAAATAAATAAAATAAGACTTGTGTGAGTGCATTTCCCTTATACACTATTATATAGAGTTTTTAACCACCGCTTCACAATCCGTATCAGCTAATTTCATATTTACAACGTAAAGGGAGAACATCTAAATATATTGATCCTGTGTTTCGTCTTGGGGTTTATTCAGATAATGCAGCAAGAATAGAAACAATGAAATCCGTGAAATTTTCAGGTGATGAGAAACTGAGAATCAATGAAGATGATATGAGTGAGCAAGCCACAGACAATGACTAAGACAACACCGCCTCCCAACAACAAACCCAAACAATGCCCCAGCCTTCAGTGTGTGTTTGTGTTTTCCTCCAACCACTCTCTCACCATTAGCAAAGACTCCATTGTCTGATTACTCCCAGCCGATAGTAATATCAGCTCAGTTCGGTTCTGATAAAGATAATTAATTTTTTCCACCCGAAATTAATTATATTTCGAGTAATTAATTAAAAAATCACTGTTCTTAATATACAATCCAGTATTTTTATTATCCTATTAATCTTCTACGATTGCTGGGTTCTAACCACAAACGTACAGATTCCTTTCAAATGATGCATTTTGATTTCATATCTTCAGAATGAGAAGAGTCAAATCTTTGTTTTTCAAAATACATATTTTTAATATAAATACATGGGCAAGAAGTTTGAATGAAACCAGGTCATGTTGTAATTTATTTTTGATACGATAAACAAAGAGCTATTCATTTTAGTGAAATCTGATTACAGCCTTGAAGGCGTAGGATTGATCAATGAAGGTTAGCATGAATGATTCAAAATCCAATTTGTTATCATTAGAAGGCTGACTGCGGTCTTAGTGGCTGTTTTAATTATTTTTTTTTACTAATTACTTGCATTTATTGCTGGAAATTCATAGTTAGTTTTGAAAATATTATACTAAATCTAAATTATGGCATTTTAAGTTAATTTCGTAAATGTGAATCCATAAAAGTATTGTATTTTTCTGAATTTCAAAAAACAATGCACCCTCAAAAAACTCAAACATTCATCGCATAATAAAAGGGTACCAACAAGACAATAAAATAAGTACCTACACATTTTTAGTAATTTTCTCAAATCAAAGATGACTTTATTTGCGTTTTAATTGTTGTAATAAAAAGGCTATTCGTAACTAGCTAAAGGAGGTTTCTCTCAATTAAAATCTTGAAAAATAAACTCAATCGATATTTAAACACCTTTCCATCAAGTGATTAGCAAGTTAAAAGCGAGGAGTTTTAAAATTTAAATTAATTTGTGTTTTTAAAGGATTTTTTCTGAGCTTAGGTATATATATACAAAAAAGTAATCGTTAAGTGTTTTGAATTTTAATGGTTGAGTCGGATATTCCACAGTTACCTACACACCGTGTAGTTAATAAAAGTGATATAAAAGCTAGTAATATCTAATAAGGATGAAGTTGTTTTGTTAAAAATGTCGTATTGCGGATATAAAGTGAGTGTACATGAAGTATAGTAGAGGAGCCAATATTGAACCTTGGACTGCTCCTACCAATACAAGACGAATAAAAGAAATTTCTGATTCAAACCTAAAGAGAAATTAGAAAGTCCCTTTTTACTGGATCCTTAACATATTCCCAGAATTCTGTGATTAAGAATTTTCCTCCTCTTTGATTTTGGAACGAACATAAATTAAGCGGGACTCAAATTATACGAATCAGATATGGTGCAAAAAAATAAGTGGAGCTGGGATCGATCCTGTAAGCTAAACAAAATACTCTACTGATATATACATATATATATATATATATATATATATATATATATATATATATGTATATATATATATATATGTATATATATATATATATATATATATATATATATATATATATATATATATATATATATATATATGTATATATATGTTTAGGTTTTTGAGTTCCAGTCAGTTTTTTTCTGTGAAAAAATGAGCTTTTAGTTAACAAATTAAATGGCATACTGTACTAAATATAAATTGACAATTGTAAGATGTAAAAATGGATAAGTTGTACTTACAAGTTTTAAAGTATAGATCAGTTAATCATCAATCAGTTACTTTACAATATCTCCTAAAATGTTATTATTGAAATAATTTTGATCAATGAGTAAGTAATCTATTTTTAGGACACAACAGTTTATTTTATTGTTAAATCATCTTAGATTATTTCGATTATTATTTCATTAAGAATTCTTTAATGTAAAGGAGATAGTTGGGGGGTGCAGTCAATAAGAACACAGAATAAGTGAAGTACTTATATTATGTGCCGACGTTTCGACCTACAGTGTAGGTCATCTTCAGGGGAATTGTGAGATATAACACACTGTTCTTTCTAATGTGAAACTCACATTAGAAAGAAACGTCGGCACATAATACAAGTGCTTCACTTATTCTGTGTTCTTATTGACTGCACCCCCCAACTATCTCTTTTACATTAGATCATCCAGTCAACTATTTTCATCTCATACAAGAATTATTTAAATTTGCATAACACGAACTTAGATCTTGAACATCCATTTTTTGTTTACAAACCGATTTTTATACGTCTCTATAGTTATCATTTCTTTTAAATTTCGTTTGAAACTATTTTTCTCCTGGTGTATTATTTTAAATTTATCAAATTTAAATGTACTTTGTGTTTTTCTAAAATGTGTAGCGAGAGCTGTTTGATCTGGTTTATTAGGGTTTTTTATTATTTAATCACAACTATATTTATGTTGAATATTTTTGTTTTGAAGAGAGAAGATTTGTCCTGGCCGGGATTTGAACCCGTGTGCTCTAAAGTGTGAGCTACCAGGGGTTGTATCCAAGTCAGACAAATCCGGTCTCTTCACCGACAATATATCCCGTGTTCTCGAAATGTTTGCGATGTATACAGGGGGAAGAATGTTCATTGAACATTAATTTAATTAGGATCTTGTTTTACGTCAATATATTATTTATAATTTATTTTTATTAAATGTTATTTTGATGGTGATTAGTATGACTTGGATACGACCTAGTAGCTCAGTGGTTCAGAGCACTGCAGCGGAGATGCAGACGAGCCGGGTTCGAATCCCGACCAGGAGAAATCTTTTCTCATCAAAACAAATAATAATTTATAATAAATCATCAAAATAACAATTAATATTAATATTAATATATTTATGTTGGTACACTCTACCTTTTAAAGTATTGTTCCGATGTTCCGAAATAGGATTTACCGCATTTATCTTAACATTGTATTTCGTACACGACATTTGATTTGAGCTCTAATTTATCCGAATCTTTGGTTTTAGTAAATAGTCTTGACACTGTGGCTGTGTTTTTGAAAGTAATTAAGGAGTCGATATTACTTACAATATAGGGTATTGTCTAGTATTTCTTAGGATTGGTTTCATTTAGGTTATTTTGGTTAGAAAGTGTTTTTGTTGTTTTTAGTAAGTTACAAAGGAGGCTGTGCAGATAACCATTCTGTAATAAGAGGCCAACTACGTTGTTTTCGGGTGTTTTTTGATGTATTGGGGACGATAATTTTCTAGCGCGATTTAATAGGTTTTTTACCGTATTTATTTGATATCTTTTGGAGAATTGGCTTGTGTAGTTTATGTAGCGACCAGAATGAATAGGTTTTGCCACCTTTTAGTTTCTATTTCCCCGTTTGCTATTCTAATGAAAAGAAATTGCAAAACTTGTAAGTACAACTTATCCATATTTACATCTTACACGTCAATTTCTATTTATTTTAGTGTGCCATTTAATGTTTTTACTAAAAGCTCATTTTTTCACTGTCAGGGCATGAGTATGAGACTAAACTAGTCTCAAAACTTCGCCAAAAGAAATTTAAGAACTGATTGAAACCCAAGAACCAGAACATAGATATTTCCATAACGGTCAAGATAAGTAGAAACCAATATATATATATTATTTTTTTATTACTATTCAACAGTTACGGGTGAGGCCTTATTGAGTGAGAGGTGGCGAAGTTAGAGAAGGGTAGGGGAGTTGCTATGGTTACGTCACCGCTCCGCTACTGTTTCAGTATCCTAAGAGCTACTGGACCTCAGAAGAAACATTCAGTGTTTACTATAGAGGTTCAATACGACAAGGGTTCATCTCGTGTTTAAATAATGATTCATTTTCTTGTAGTACAGATTACAATTAATAGGTATTTGGAGGCTGTAAATTACAGTAATTAGAAAACTCAGTCTATGAAAAAGACAAACCTTAATCACTACCAAAAAAAGTGTTGGAAGATTATCAGAAACAAGTGGCTGAAGAAAAAATGAAGAAGTGCGCAGAAGAACGAAGGGATACAATCCTTCGAGAACATAAAGTCCATGCACAGTTATGTTACAACCATTTTGTCTTCACACATAATTGGGTTATCTTAGGCTATATAATTTTTGTTTATGATATACATATATTTGCTTACTATATACATAAAATATATGTAATAAATGTACTAGTTAGCATGAATATTATTCATATCTTTGTATTTTTTATGGTTTGAGAATAATAATTGTAAACGTATAGGAGATATCGAAGAAAATTATGAAGCTATATTATTAATATTATGTTTAGTGAATTGTAATCGTAACTTACAACTGTGTACTTCATTTTTATTTAATATAACGTCAGTTTCTACATGATTTCTGATTAAGATCAAATTTTCAGATTCATAAACGATAAAGTTTTGAAACTGCGCAAGTTTAGGGCAGTTCGATGATAGTTAAGAGTTTAAACGGATAACAAATATTTATATTTAAACCTCGATATATATAATTAATCATTCGATATATTACTATTTTGGTTAATTGGACACCTTTGTAATAGACCAAGAATAAAAATACCTCCCATAATTTGATATTTTACTTTTCAACATTCGTACGTAAACTGTCGATCCCTATTCTTCGATATTGAAGTAACTAAACAAAGCTTTTTTTTTATTTTTGAGAGTATATTACTATTTGAAAATAATGAAACACATTCAATACTTAAAGATGTTATATAAAAAAAATAAAATAATTTAATTTATTCTATAATCAAATTCCACAATGGTAAACGTCACATAATTTTTATGGACACTTTTCCCAGGGTAATTTGAACAATACAAGAAATCACTGTTCAAGAGTGGGAAGAAATTAAAAAAAAAAATAATCTTGCGTTTTTCATGAACAGAAGTATCATTGAAGCAGTACTTATCTTACCTTTGAACAGTATCGGATCAAGGTTTTGTATAAAGGCCAATCTAACCTAGTTTTTACATAAAACCATATATTGAAGATATACCCCGAGGAATATTCCTGTTAGCTTAGGTTAAATTCGGGTTGAAATCTGAGAGGGCTGGATAAACTTTTTGATCAATAGACCTGACGAGGTTCTCATGTAGTATGCAGATTGAGGGAGGAGGGGGTGTTGAAAGGAAATTATATTCAAGGTGCGTATATTTCACGCGGAGGCCAACTGGAAGGAGATAATATTCATATATTCAAAAAATCGAGGCGTTTTCTTTAACTTTAAAAATAAAAGATTGTTCCTTTAATTAATTCAAATATATTTTAATTAGCTATATCAGTTCATGGTCATGATCCAGAGCTATATGTCTTAAGCTTAGGAATCATATCTTACTTCCATTTTCGAATCAATTCTAATTTTCAATTGTTTAGGAATTTGTCTCTTTATCCATACAATGAATATAACAATATATAACAAAAAATATTCCAAGGTCACCTGTAGTCTAATGGTTAGCGTAACAAACTACTAAGCCCAAGATCGCGGGTTCGTAGCCCGGCAGGTGACCCTAGGATTTTTTTAAGGGAGTAAAAAATCCTTAGTTACGCCGTCCTTTGGAAGGGACGTTAAACGGGGATCCCGAGCCTGTACGATGTCAGGTACTCGTTTAATATCCCTATCCCAATTAAACCTGGATAGGCAAAATTTAGAGCTCCCACTGTAGCATCGTCCGATTAGCCATAGCAGCAAAATGTGAGGTTAAATGAACAAACAAACAAAAAATATTCCATTCTTCCTAACATTATAAAAAGAAATAAAAATTAAGATATCGTACTAGTATTTTTAAAGTGATGAGTTATGACCATGAAGGAAATGGGTAAATATATAAAATAGTGGGTCAGTAGTAGGGACTACTAACCCTGGAGAAGATCTGAAATGTGGGTCACAACATAGGCTTTCCTATAAATAGTTCTCCTAATTTAAGAGAGTTTTTTTACTTGCATCCGGACCATTTCCTTCCCCCTAAATATCTCTTCTTTATCACAAATATGATGTAAACTGTATCAGCCTAGCTTAAGAGCTGCAAGGAGACACTTTTGTAACTGTTAGAGTCCTAATCCTATTCCAAGCTCACTAATTTTTTTCCCGTTTTTTCAAAAAGTGTATGTTTTTGACTTACATCACTTTAGAAATACCAGGGCGTTTTGATCTCTTTATAGATGAGCCATATGACCCAAAAAGGACGACGTGATAAAACCCAATAAACTATAAAAGAAAAAATCATTCTCTAGTACCTTTAAGATCATAAACGAATTATCATTCATTATAAAAAAAAATCCTAACACAATATTAATGCATTCCCAATAATTACATTTTTTATTTACTTCTTTGAAAAAAATAGAGTTTTATTCAGAATTCGTTGAAGAGCTGTGAAACACTCTTAAGAAATTTATTAATTATTAATATTTTCCTGTTTTTTTTTCTGACTTATGAACATATAATTACAAAAAAAATGATTGAGCTAAATTGAAAAATAAGTTCAGGAACAAGTTTTTTAACATTTCAAATTATTAAAAAGGGTTAGGGTTTTCGGTAGGGCGCTTTAACTGCACGGTTTTTTGCGCCGAAATTATTAAATATAATAAGTCCAGTTGTTACTTGATGTGTAATTTGTATCCAGAAATAAGAAGGAATAAAATAATTTCAGACGGATATCTATTTTTTCGCAAGCAAAACCTACTTTGGTGTACTTTTCACGAACCCACTTCTACAATGCTGCATCAACATTTTTTTTTATATTTGAGGTATAAATCGATATGGCTCATTTTTTTCCCTTTTCCTTATACGCCATGTTTGCTTCTTCAGTGCCACCTTCTTAAAAGGCCTAACTTTCGGTGTAGAGCAAGTTTGTTTGAATGTTTGAAGGAAAGACTTCCTGATAAGCAATAGAGAAAGTTTGAGTGGAACTTGAAGGAAAAGTTTCTTCGGAAGAGCTAGCTTGCATTGGTGTATACGGGTTTGAGATGCTTTCCATTACACGATAAATCAATTTTTGATACAATAATATCATTACATAAATATGTTATTTATATATATATATATATATATATATATATATATATATATATATATATATATATTGCCTGCCCAGCCCAGAAGAATATCAACCATTTGGGTAGTATCGTCGGTTTATCATAAACGGTTTATCTCTATTTGAGAAATTCTTTCTTTAACATCCACCGGGAGGTTTACCCTTATGTTTATGGGGAAGAAAATGCTTCCCCATAAATATAAGGCCAACTAATATCATATAAGTCATCATCAAAGTAAATAAATTAGCTTAAGCAAAGCTTGGTCCGTTACTTTAATTTGAAATTATAAATAAGATGGAACAAAAACAAATGCGACGGAAACAAACAGACAAATCAAATCATGAACAAAAACACTCTGAATTTTACTGTTAATTTAATTTAGCGTAAAAAGCAGTGAAGGACTACTGTTGAAAGATGAATATGGTTAGCATAAATTAAAATCAACAGTTGATAAGTGGAAAAAAGTGTTTTTACGAATTTAAATTATCTTGCTGATGACACATGTGTGTTATCAGTTAACAACGACCCATATATTGCATCCCAATCCCTTCAATTACACCTATCAAGCCTCGAAGAATGGTGTCGGAATTGGAGAATTAAAATCAATCCCAGCAATTCCCATCAAATTACCTTTACCCTTCGTCGAAAACCCATGACTTCCTGTCCTACTGTATTCTTTAATAGTACTCCACTTATCCCTGTTGAACAGATTCGCTACCTGGGACTCTACTTAGACAAGCGTCTTACTTGGAACCCTCACACAAGATTGAAAAGACAAGAAACAGCTAGATGTTTCCGACTACTTCAACACATACTGGATAAGCGCTCAAAGCTTCAGATCAATTACAAAAGACTTTTTTATGTGACTGTTATAAGGCCTATATGGACTTATGGAATTGAACTATGGGGCTCCACCAAACCATCGAATTCCTCTCGTATCCAATCCTTGCAATCCAATATCCTTCGCAAAATCCTAAACGCTCCTTATTTTGTCACAAATAAAACCATCCATAATGACCTTAACGTTCCATATGTTACCGATTTAGCACATTCTAGATACCTATCATTCCACAATAAACTTCAAACCCATCCAAACCCACTAGTTTCCATCCTTGCATCCAATTCCATCCCGGACAATCCTCCTAGGCGTCTGAAGAGAAGATGGCCTCGGGACCTTCTATTATAGAACTTTATTAGAGTGCTGCCTGTGGGTAGTATCTCTACATGTCCTATCATGTATTATTTACTCTCATAGCAATTGTACTAGATGTATGTATTACAGTTGTACAACTCAATAAAATAATAAAAAAAAAAATTATCTTAATAATTAATAAAATTAATTAAATCTAATATATAAATAAGAAGATGATACAAAATTATGTGTTAAGTTGTCAAAAGCTGTTAAAATGAAAAACGCCCTAATCGTATTTTTCAAACAAATCGTTACAATTATAACTATATAACAAGGAAGTATTTAAGGAAGAAATAGTTGGGGGTGCAGTCAAAGAAAACACCAAAATAAGAAAAACTTATTTATTATGTGCCGACGTTTCGGCCTACAATGTAGGCCATCTTCAGGGCGAATAAAACAAGAGGCAGCTAGGAGAGCTCAGAATGAAGTCAACAGAATGAAGTTGACTTCATTCTGAGCTCTCCTAGCTGCCTCTTGTTTTATTCGCCCTGAAGATGGCCTACATTGTAGGCCGAAACGTCGGCACATAATAAATAAGTTTTTCTTATTTTGGTGTTTTCTTTGACTGCACCCCCAACTATTTCTTCCTTAAATTAGAAGATACAGTCGACCAATTCTTCTCTAAAGGAAGTATTTAAATTAAATAAATTCTTACACTTGAAAATTACCAATGCTTTGCAGCATCAAAGCGTAATATTAAAAATGAAATAATAAGCTACAAAAAATAAAATAAATAATACTCTTTAACCTTTTCGGTTTGCAAAAAAGACCGACTTGCACTAAGTATATATCCCCAGTAACTATTATTTTATCTTTTGATGCCCCGTTGTCTTTTCTTATTATTATTCTCAATATTCAGAAGTAAATACTGATATATATTTTTCTGAAAAATAATTATTCTGTGAGTAATAATCAGAACGGAATTAGTTTTTAGAAGCAGTTTAGTATTTAATATTCAGACTCGATAAAAAGATTCATTAGCATTCAAGGGATCGATTGCAATATCTGCAGTTTTTATAAACTGGAAAATATTTTTGCTTAATGTGGAATTGGACAAAGGCCACTAGCTGAATAGTCCAGCTTTCTCTATAGCAGGCAGAGCTATCAGAGCGGCACAGTTCGTGCAATAGATGAGTGCCGATCGCCAGTCACTTTTCTCCTGGTTATTTTCAAACTTGGAAACTTTTATTACATAAAAATCACGATATTTTATTGTTTCAATTTATAACCAGTTAATAATAATGACGCTACTTTAACGGTTACAATTCATTGAAAATTAGTGTACTGGGATAGACATATCTTCAGCAGAATCAGGAGAACATTCCGGTGAATCATACGAAATAAGGAGAAGAAACATAGTTATATAATATTAAATATCACAAATATGTAATAAATCTTATCATGACAGTACCTTACTTCCTTGTCCTGTATAACTAGATATAAATCGGAGGTTATAACAATTATTCTGAGTCGAAATCATCATTATTCATTACACATTATATTTTTTTTATATTTTACTGTATACATGAAACTTAAAAAAAATATTAAATAAATAAATTTCATTTTTGTTTCAAGTTACATAACACGTCCTTCTTATAGCTGGAAGCCGAAATCCAAAACATTATTCCAATATACATAAAAACCATAAATACGAACTTCACAATGAATACTATTATTGGCATACATAATTTATAAATTCACCTAAGCCAGGTAGCAGAACAACCCCCCTTGTTCCAATTGTATAATTGATAAAAGCACTCGAAAGTCCATTGTTGTATAATTGTTATATTACATTATTTGTAGTTAAGTTCACAAAGGCTACGTCGAATCTTGTGAATTTCAAGAATCTACTTAGAATCGTAATTTGTTTGAACTTATTTTAAGTTCAAGTTTGGAGAATCAGCCCACGATTCACAAAGGAATATCCTACATTGCAATGGACGGAAAACATAGTGTGTTAGACACAAGGAAAGAGAAAAAAATTACGATTTTAAATAGCTTGAAATTCACAAAATTCGACTTAGCCCAGTATGCACAGGTGCCACAGATAAATCACACTCAATCCTAAGGTAAAAATAGATGATCTTATAACTTACATAAAATGATAATTCTATAGAAACTGTTGGTATTTGTTTATTAAAAAAATATAACAATCTCTCAGCATATCACTTATTGTTTTAATTATGAGATATATTTCATGTTTAAAAAAAGCATCTATACTTTTTCAATATATTCAAACAGTAAGTTAAGGATATCAGGATAATTTCAGATTGAATATAAATATTCTTAAAATTATAGAGTCAAAGAAAGGAATATCGAAAATTCTAACTGCACCAAATCTTACGGTCACCAAACATGTATTAGACTAAGATTGCTCGTCGATATGTAAGGAATTGTACCCAAGTCCGCGGAGGACGTGTGCGACAGGACAAAACCGAGGAATGGAATTACCGGAAATAAATTCCGATGGGGAAGGTACTCCTGGAATAACAACGACTATTCCAAGCCTTGACCAGAATAGGAGCAGCCCTAAGGAGTACCCGTCTGTGAGGCAGGGCTGTCAGCTGGTTAAGCTAGGAGAATGGATAAATCCGGTGAGATTTCGAAGCAAACTGACATTACAGAGACGTAATTATTATACGCTAATCGTTAATTTATTAGTTAATTATTAGTTTATTCACAAATTGTCATTCTATGAAGCATTGTATTCAATAAACTTCGTCAAAAATAACGAAAATAACAACGCTTAAAAGAGGGTCATATTAAATTCTTCAGGTATACTAAATTAAAATATTTGTGTTATATTACATCTATTGTTTAAACCATTGAAGTTTTTTTTTTGTAAGCTACAAAAACTTGGGCTGAAATACATTTAAAAAAAGGAAACCTTAACTCAGAAATAATTAATTGCTTTTTTATTGCAACATTTTTTAAGACATCTATTTTCCTATCTTAATTATTTACCGATTTACAATTACTGGCTAAACACATCTCAAAGTAGTGTAGAATATAGGTTTAACTTTTAAAGCGTTGAGAATTGTGAGTTAGTTTTAGTAAGCTGAGGAACACATGGAAAGTGCATGTTGGAGAATATTTTAATTAGTTATTTTATCAATACGAATATTGTTATTGCAAAGCTGTTTTAACTTCGTGCACTTCGACTGAAAAGAATGAATATATTAAGTTTAATTAATGCTGTAAATATATTTTAAAATATTGGTAATATCTAGGCAGAAGCATATTAATTTTCACTATAGAACGCATTAAAAAGAAACGCATTATAACAAATAAAGCTGAAGTAGATACTTGAATATTGATTGAAAACGAAAATCGATTTCTCCTCGTAACAGTTAACAGGGAATAATACTTCAAAGAGACCGAATTCGGTTGGTAGCCAAAGCCATTACCACAATGTGGTCTCTGCTCTCCACAGCAGCCAACAACGCCATAGAGGTTGACATTGGTATTCAATTATTATCAATTCCCTCAGGCAGAGAAATAAAGCAAGCACTTATTTACAAAAACCAATATGGAATTGAAAATTTACAGATCTGCTAGAAAGATCCAAAGCCGAAAAATACGTTCCCGTTTCAACTTTTAAGAACAATCATGCCAAACTAAATATCACACCTGGAATATACAGAGTTTTTAAAGTAATGTACCTGTATATACGTCTATGTGTATATACATATTATTACTATTACACCTCATACCTGGAATACCGTTTGGAATAAATATAGGTTTTGATATCTATGTCATATATATTTAAAATACTGTAATAATCAGTGAACAACAAGAACGCCATAAAAATATTTCAATAACTACGATAATTACTCAAAACACTCTGTTGCAACTATTATTTTTTATAGTATTTGTATATTTCAATTCTTTTTTCTATCGCAGCCAATCGTCTTAGGGTGCACCTATATTGGATCCGATGCGATAAGATCAGAATTCGGAAGCAAACCAAATGACTGAAATATATCGAGAGTGCCTACATTGGATCCGCTGCGATCCGATCCATTTTTATCCGAGCAATCCGACCGATTTAGTCGCTCGTGGAATCAAAATAGTTCATTTATACGGAAGCGCCTACATTGGATCCGATCCGATACTGTACGATCAGGTGAGATTTTCACATTTCAAAATCACTAGTTTTCAATCCGATAAGCCAGCCGTTACCATGTGTGGCAACCTAACCTTTATTGTCTAGAATGTTTATTAAAAAATATACATTTTAATTTGATAATTAACTATTATATAAATATCCGTCATAAATCAAATTACTCATTGAATTAGTTCGAAAAGAGCCCTGACTGTGTCATCAAAGAAATAAATATTATCACAATCGAGAAAATGAAATCATTATATAAAATACGAATATATTATAAAAACAATAAATTCTATTTTTTTTTTATTGAAAAACAACTAAATTATTTATTTATAGTCATACAGCAAGACAAAAATATTCTAATATAGTAATATTACCTCATAGTTATAACATTTGGTTCTTCAAATTTATAAAATTAAGATTATTTATTTATTATTTTTAATATATTTATATTTCACTATAATGTATATAAAATATAAGAAATAAAAGAATAAACTTAGAATAGGATCGCGTCGCATCGCATCGGATCCAATGTAGGTGCATCCTTATGCTCAAGTCAAATTTTAATGGCTTTAAAAAAGGTATAAGTTTCAAGTTAATTTTATTGTCATTGCTTTTGATATCATAATTTCAAAAGCAATGACAAAAAATTAACTTGAAACTTTTACCTTTTCTAAAGCCAGTAAAATTTGACTTGAGACTAAGACGATTAGCTACGATAGAAAAAGGAAAAAAAATTGAAATATACATATAACCAAAAAAATTAAAAAATAGACATGGGAAACTAATTTGTATAATATATTATCACACCATAAACTATATCTAATTGAAAGCCAATCTCCCGCTCCGTCGACCCGATATTTGCACTACGGGAAATAAATCGAACATGGCCCGCTGTTGTGGGCGCAGATATTTGTGCGACGAGTTCATATTGTGCGATTGGTTACGGCCGTATCGTTCGTATCCTATTAGCTTTTCTACGGCAATCTCTTATGACTCTGAGCTATTTTGAAATGTATCAACCATTTTTAATTCATTAAAAGGAAAAATATCAGTTCTGAATTGCATCTAGACCTTGCTGGTGGTGGGTTGCTACTTCTGTTTGGTGTCCTGTTGCAATAAAAGATTGAGATGCAATTTATTTACTTTTTTTTCTTTTTTATCATTCTCTTTCAATCCAAAATCGGAAAAATAACGCCAAGTATTTTTGTCTGCTATTTTAGGGACTTTTCCCACTTTTTTCACCCATTCCGTTTTAATTCTGAGTATTATTACTTATATTTTGCTACTAATATATATAATATAGTTCATATATAACTTTTATAAGCCATAATTTTGAAAAATAAAGTTAGCAAGAAGTTGATATGTCCTTTAGATAAGATGAAGTCAGTTTACTTCGGACTTAGTGCCTTGGGACATCCTCTGGTCAACTTGATAAAGCTTATCCCTAAAAGTTCATGAGAGAACTTTTATTTTTCTAGTGTAACAAGTTTCTTTTAATAATTCTTTTCCCAGGTACTTATATAGTTCTATATTTCTAATTCCCATTGTGTAAAATATATACCATAATTTATTTTACTGGAGAATCCGTAGATATTTTTATAATTTTTCTAACATGTGCTATAACTGATTTTGGAAGAAATAATTTTAAGTAGGATAATCTAGAAGGAAACTGTTTAAGAAGATGGTAATGACATCTGTACAAATAATTTTACCCAAATCCATTGGGCTGCTATTTACACCTCCATTGCATACATTTATTAGCAGTTTATTTAATGCAATATTATTATCATTATAAAACTAACAATATTATTAAATATTTAAATTAATTATATAAAATACATAAGAAAGTAATCGAAAAAAAACCGAAGCCTAATGTCTCTGAAATACAGGAAAATAAGTAACCCGTCACCGTTATACCAATCCAGGCATCATCAGAACATTGACTTTATTTTTTTAGACTTTTCTAGAATTCTGGTCATTATATTACATCACTATTTTTAGTTTGTTTGTTCATTTAACGTCACTTTATGCTGCTATGGATAATCGGACGATGCTACAGTGGGAGCTCTAAATTTTGCCTATCCAGGTTTAATTAGGATAGGGATTTTTAACGAGTACCCGATATCGTACAGGCTCGGGACCCCCGTTTAACGTCCCTTCCGAAGGACGGCGTAACTAAGGATTTTTTACTCCCTTAAAAAAATCCTAGGGCCACCTGCCGGGCTACGAACCCGCGATCAGGTCACCTGTGGTCTAGTGGTTAGCGTAACAAACTACTAAACCCAAGTCCGCGGGTTCGTAGCCCGGCAGGTGGCCCTAGGATTTTTTTAAGGGAGTAAGAAATCCTTAGTTACGCCGTCCTTCGGAAGGGACGTTAAACGGGGGTCCCGAGCCTGTACGATGTCAGGTACTCGTTAAAAATCCCTATCCTAGTTAAACCTGGATAGGCAAAATTTAGAGCTCCCACTGTAGCATCGTCCGATTAGCCATAGCAGCATAAAGTGACGTTAAATGAACAAACTATTTTTAGTTTTTGCTAATCTATATATTATTTAAACAAAATAAAGTAATAATGTATAAGAAATAAATATGTGTAATAAAGTTACAAATATAAAAAGTCAGTTATTATAAAAATGGATAGTAAAAACTAAATTTAAGAAAGAAAGAGAATATAAAAGATGTGTACAAAACTAAATTGTTTTAAAAGATAATAGTGGTAATTTTAACTTCTGAACAATAGGGATAAAAAAGCGAAATAGGGAAAGAGTTGAAAAATCAAAGGACTGAGATAGAAAAGAAAAGGAACAATGGATGGTGGTAACCCGCTAGGCCTTGAGGGGATACTGCCTCCTAGTTTTTATTTAATTATATAAACTATACATCTTTTTTTCTTTTATAGTGGCTCTTTTCATTTATTATTTCATAAGCAGATAAAGTGTTTTATATAAATTTTTAAAAAACAACAACTAATTCAATTTTCACGTATCACATTGCAATAAACACAGAAGATAATAGTGTACATTTTTTTATCAACATCTATATTATCAAAATATAGGCGTCAACCACTTTCCTTCTCAATGATACACGAGAGGAATTTCTATATCTTATTTTCCTGGGAATCATCTTAACTCTAAGACATATCGATTAGCGAAAAACAATCAATAAGGTAGTTGCGTAATGACCGCCCGACAAGACCTAATCCCTACGGTGGTTTGAAAGGTTAAAAGGAATAGAGGGAGGAGATTGAGGGGGGTTCTATAAACATTGGGTGCCACTGTACTGCCATCTGGGATAATATCTCCTAATTAACTTGTGCTCCTGCATCTCGAAGGGTCCTCTTTTAGCAGGTTCCGTTTATTGCTCTTCCAGTCTGAAATACAAGATTCTTCTTAATTATTAAATATCCACTGTATAATTGCCATGAAAAGTAACAAATAAACCAACCCACGAAGGAGGACCTTGAATTCAGAACAGAGTTGATTGGTCCGAAATCACGCTCAACCGCCAGGAACTCCCCAAATTAAATGTACCCATTTTATTGAGACTGGGTGAGCCCCGGGAAGGACTGAGGGGCCCACAAGATCTATCTGTGGATGTTAACAGAATATATAATTAACCTGTCGCAGCTGGATTTGAGCCTGGGACTCACAGCACTGCGATTCAGCGCTCTACAAACTGAGTACACCGATCGAAATTATTAAAATATATCATTTCTAAAACTATTCCTCATTACAATCCGAGGCGCCTGAAAAGAAGATGGCCTCGAGACCTTCTACTATGCAACTTTATTGGAGTGCTACCGATGGGTAGTTTCTCCACAAGTGTTTTTTTTTCATGTCATTTGTTCATATTAGCAGATTCATTTGTTGTAATATTACAGTTGTAAATATCAATAAATTAATGAAAAAAAATCATTTTTAAAAACAAAAACAATACATTATAAGGAAATTTAGGTGAAATATTTATTTTATTAATTTCGCTCCTTGATTATGAGGAACGAACACAACAATTAATTTAATATTTCTATTATATAAAACAGATTTTGTTAATTTAAGGTTTTACTTTGTCTTTCTAAAGCTGGACGGACATAGTGGAGGCACAAGACTTCTTATTCCCAAAATTATATCTCCCTAAGAATGCTTACTGCCCAATTCGTATCTATAAAAGCAGAAAATCCCCTCAGCAAGAAAAGCAGAGGAGAGTGCTTTTCCGTATAAAATATATAAAATAACACACATAGTAGTTCTTGACCTGATTATTACTCCGTATTATAAAATTAAATGTTTAAATTTAAACATAGTTTGTAAATTAGAAAATGTTCTTAATAGGCATTTTACTTTCTTTAATTTCAACGTTGGCATTTGAATCAACCGATTCATATCAAAGTAAGTTTTACATTCATTCTAATGTATCGAGTTTATTCAATCTATGTATCACTAATATAGTTAACTTTGAAAATAAATCACCTTCGCAGACGATACAGCCATTATTTCTTCTCACAGAGATCCAAACCTAGCATCTATAGCTCTTCAAAATCATTTATTTGATTTAGAAAAGTGGTTCTATAAATGGCAAATCAAAATAAACGCCTCGAAATCGAGCCATTTAAGCTTCTCTCTACGCAAAGCGTGTCCAGCAGTCAAAATTGACAACGACGAAGTACCTTCCAAAAATTATGTACGTTATCTCAGACTATACTTGGACAAAAGACTTACATGGAACGTACATACAAAATTAAAAAGAAAAGAAATGAATTGACGATACAAACAACTATCACATCTTCTGGACTACAGATTCACTTGACTTGAGGAACAAACGACTTATCTATAATGGTATACTAAATCCCAAGATACAAACAACACAGTCCGAAATTCTCAGAAAAATTATTAATGCACCATGGTATATTTCGAATCACACTATACACAACGACATGAACATTCCCACTATAAAATCATATATTCATAACAAACACATAACATTCCACTCATCGACAAAATAGCACCTAAACCCACTCGTTCTTCCGCTTTCCTACTCCCTGTTACCAGGACTTCTTAGGGAAAGATTAAAAAGATATTGGCCAAGAGACCTACTCAACTATTGACATTTCCATTCCAAAACTTAATCTTCAAGTAGAAAAGCAAAGAGAATAGAACTTGGATCAAATCTGCTGGATGCGCAATTGCACAGGTGCAAATGAAAATTAAATAATAAATACAAACAAATATATTTAAATAATTCTTGTATACAGTATTTTTTGGAAAAAATTCTTGTATTAATCAGATGGTTTCTAGGTAACAGGATTAATTACTATGTAATTAATTATTTAGCGACTGCGTTATGGTTTACTTTGCACATCCAACTGCACACCTCTTATCTACCGTGGCAACGAATATACAGTTTACTATTTTCTCTTCTATTTGCCTGCAACCCTATAGACATGCCTTTCTTAAAACATTGACGCCCGGGATCTAGATTTCTCGTTTTCATTAGACATTTGATGACCGGGAACGAGGAATCTCGTTTTAGTGATAAGCTACGGTCTCATAGTAAATTGATATCATAATATATATGATAAAAATTATATTGTTTTATGATCACCGGTCTTATGGTCAATTTCAGCGGGCGGCAGCGTGTTAATAACCCATTTTCTTTCGGATCAGTGTTCCTGTAATTCATATTGGACAAATTGCTCGAGAGACTTTATTGGTTGGGACAATGTTGATATAATTTATTTGACAACTATCTATCAAGCGATCAAGCTGGCTCAGGTAATGGGCTGAGGATGGTGGTTGCCAACTGTTAAAAGCTGCCATCAGGCTCTGTCTATCCTAACTTGTCCCTAACTCCTGATGGATCGCTCGAGCTATCTATCCTTAGTCGTCCTGTGTGTCCAATCCGTCTTGCACTCCTCAGATGCACCTTTCAATGTAATAATATTGATAGTTTAATCATTTAATAATAATAATAATAACCTTTGTTTGTTCATAAAATATAATAAACATAACATATACAAACACTTTGTATTTTTTCTATGCCTATTCAGGTATGAACAAAATCAACCTTAAGTTGAGGTTTTAAGTTGGATTGTTTCTACATGTCACTCTTGCAACCACACTAAATAATGTACCTGTCCCATCAGTTTCCACTTTTTTCTATCCAATGCTACTCTCTTCCAGGCTGCCCCTCCGCAGCTCATCTTCATCTCCTTCCGCTTTCCTAATCCCTGTTACCTGGACTTGGTAAAAAAAAGATTAAAAAAACATTGGCCAAGAGACCTACTCAACAATCGATATATTTTTTTTCCAAAATAACTGGATGATCATGGAGAAAAACGAAGAGAAAGGCACTTCGATCAAATTTGTTGGATGCGCAATTGCGCAGGTGCAAATGAAAATTAAATAATAATAATAATAATAATAAAAAAATTACTGCAGTTTTCATCTTAGAAGTATAAATCAGACAATAATTCAGATTTTAAGTAATTAATACTGTTTGATTTACTCAATACAGCATACATAATGATTTACATATATTTATATATATATATATATATATATATATATATATATATATATATATATATATATATATATATATTTGGAAACTAGGAGAGACAATAGCTAATATAAACAAGGAGGGGCCTAATGAGATAGCTTGGGCTGAGCAGGGTTAGCCGACCTAAGCAAACAGAGTAACCAACTCGGGGGTTTGTTCCTACCCTGAAGATTAACTGTTTAACTACACTACTCTAGTTCACTACAATAAGGGGGCTAAAGTACTGATATGTACCTCACTATTTCTAACCAAATACATACGTGAACCTAACATACCAACAAAGGTTAAAGTAAATTGACAAATAACATAGTTTTTCCCTTTTCACGCTAAGTATTTCAGTTTCAAAATCGAATACTTAGGTGTTTCCGAGCATTCTCCTATGTTAATTATGCCTGGATCAATTCTTTTGTTAATAATATGATCAGATCCCGATTTTTGTATTTAATATTATCAACTTGTTCCAAAAATTACTGGAAACATTTTCCCACTGTTCTGCAAGTTTGATTACATATATTTCCCGTTTCATTCAAACAAATAATCTATATACCCTGGCGGATTTTTGTTGATTCGAGTTGATTAAGTATATTCAGTGAGCCGTTAAAACAATACAAACTGAATATTCTGAAAGAGAAAACACCACGTCAAATTCAGAGCCGATTTTCCACAAGTACAAAATAATCAGTATTGCGTTTAAAAAAAACACAGGTTGAATATTGTAAAGAGGAAGTCATAACACAAGCCAAATGATCAAAACACAGAATAATTTGCACCAACTAGGAATTAGCAATAACTAAATAACCAAATTATAATACAAGCTACTACTTTCTTAAATGATCTACTTTGTTAATGTGCGTCAATTCGTTAAATAACTTAATAGGTTAAAGAATAAGTTTTATCCAGTAGAGAAAGAAAATAGGAATCTACGATACAAATGCTGATGTAGAAGGTTTTGTTTTCCTTAAATTATCTAACCATGAAAAAATGCTATCACTGCGGATCTCCAGAGAATTCATGGTATCCAAAAAAACCTTTTTTTAGCAAAAAAAAGTGTTTGGACCAATGATTCAAAAGCAGTACATTCATTCAAAACATAAAAATATTATGAATTAATGTTTAATTAATTAAAATGTGAGTCGAATGAGTACTAAGACATAATAATTAATAACTGCAATTATTGAAATGAATACACAGCCTGGGCACAATAAAGAAATCGTAATTTTATAATGAATATATAATTTTGATTAAAGTAAAGTAAAATAATTTAGTCTTAAGTCATTTAGTTTTTTCAATAATCCTATAATATTGAGAGAAGAAGAAAACACTTTATTGAAGCATTACAATCTGCCTCTTTTGGGCAATAAGTAATGGTGCTATGTAGCTTACAACCATTCCATAAAAAAATCAAAGATATAAACGAAATAAATGCATAAATAAATATATACAAGCGAAAAAATAGAGTAAAAAAAAAAAATATATATATATATATATATATATAATAAAAAAAAAATAATAATAGTAAATAAAACATAAAAGAAATATACTGTACACATTCATACCCTACTTACAATTTGCCGGGGGTCCCCGAACTGAGCTTCTTCCTCATGAATGAGGGCAAAGCAGGAGTCCGGGAGGCCCTAGCCCCCTTTCCCAGCCACGTCACTGACATTAAACGCCAATGGAAGCTGGTTAAGGGCGCTTCACACACACACACAGGTCGTGAGTGGAGAATCTGGCCAGTGCCAGTACTCCAAATAACATTATTAAATCAGGTCTCGAGGCCATTGCCGGTTTAGGCGGCGGTGTGGGTTATATGGATGTGTGGAACTGGATAATGACTGAGCCAGGGGGTTGGGATGACAGACAAGGTTTTGGTGAAAGTTTGAGAATTTAGTAGGGATGAGATCGAGGACGAAAGGAATGTTGAGATCATTATGGAGGGTTTTGTTGGAGACATAATAAGGAGCATTGACAATAGTTCTCAGGACTTAGGATTGAAAGGATTGAATGCGTCTGATATCCGGTTTTTTCGCGGTCCCCCACAGTTCCAGTCCATAGGTTTAAATAGGTTTGATGATGGTCTTGTATATTAGTAGTTTATTGTCTACTGAAACATGGGAGGTCCTACATAGTAATCTCTATAGTTGGCTGAATCATCTGTTAAGTTCTTCTCTTTTGAGTCTGGTATGAGGATTCCATGTAAGTCTTTTGTCTAGGAGAAAGCCAAGGTATCGTACTGTGTCGGAAATGGGTAGGACGGTTTCATTGAATTGGACAGAAGGACATGCTCCCCGGCGAAGTGTAAAAGTCACGTGATTGCATTTTTCCACGTTGACTTTGATCCGCCATTGGTTACACCAAATTTCAATGACCTATAATATTACGGCTTTAAATTAAATCTATCAGTCATGAAAACTCTACTCATATCCCTTTGACATAGAGATAGAGTTATCTAATCTCCCTTGGGCTCCTAACAGAACAAAATGGCCCATTAGAAGAGGTGCAAATGATACGGGCACATGTCTGCCACTTATTTTTATATTTTCAAATCAATCTTTAGTACTAGCATGGATTAAAACAATAGGCAGATAGTCAGCAGAGATAGGATATATTATATTAATTCAGCAAGCAAACTACCAAGAGTAATTAAAGTAAGAGCAATTAAATCTACACCAACGACTGAAAGGCATTCACAGATGCTAAATTTTGGTAATAAATATTCATAGCAATTAGTTCCTGATAGTTATGTTATGCAGTCCACATTACCATATGGGGAATACACCAGATCCCATAAAACGGTTGGTACATTTCCACTTTCTACAGTGCGATAATATAAATTCACATATCTAGAAACAAAATATATAGGCTTAGCGAGGGTCTTTCATATGTTTTAGCAATTACATTTTTCGAATGTACTATAACGAATTCTAAATAAGTGACATCTGAGAAATGACAAAACTAACCGTAACAGTTAAACAAAAAAAAAGTGTGTTTAATTTATGGCGAATACAATATAAATACCTTTGTTTTGTTATCATGTCCCTATGTTCTCATAAATCTGATAAGGGAGGAATGAAGATAAATAGGAAAATAGAAGCCGGCGAAGCATGGGCGAAGGTAAGGCAAGTCTTTAGGGGCACCAAGCCAGGGCAGGTGACGTCATCAGTTGTTAACTGGTCATAGGGTGGGGGGGCAAGCCGAGATTGTATCCCAATTATATATATATATATATATATATATATATATATATATATATATATATATATGTATATCCAAATTATCGGATTCTCTTCCAATTGGAAAATAAAAATGATATTACTTACAAAGATCCTTGGGCATACGAAAACAATAGATGAACGTACATTCCATTTAAGAGCAAACCAAGAAATATAGCGAAGATTTTAATATATCACCACCACACTTAAGAAAATGAGACTCTATGGGTCTTTCTATGGGCATATAAATAGGATAGGGCAAGCTGCTTTCAAACAGAATTCTCATTCTTTCAAGAAAAGAGGAAAACACTAGTTCCTTGAATAATGGAAGTTTAGAGGGAGGTATAAAAGAGTGGGATCAAGATAGAAGGCATAAAAGGCTGAGAAACGTTTCGAAGAAATGTTGTGGAGGTGGAGGGATATGTCCGATGAGAAGTTTAGAAGTAGAACGGGAAGAAAGGGATGGAAAGGTACTGGCGAAGGAGAAACAGGAGGAAGATCTGAAGAATTTAGAACATTAAGAAAGTCGTACAATGGCAAAGCATAGGTGGTTGGAAAGAAGAGGGAAAACCCTTTATTAAATTAAATTAAAATTTCTTACGATACGGTAATCAAACCGGAAGCCATCTATGCATCGGAAGCACTGTCTATCACCAATAAGGGCTTACTTGATAAGTTAAAGATTAAAGAACAGAAGATATTAAGGAAAATTGTAGGCCATTAATTCTCCAAAGACAAAGTAGTATACACACGAAATGAGACCCTTTACAAAACAGAAAGAATCACCGACACAATGAGGAAAAAAAGGGTTGATTTCTATGGACATATACAGCGAAAGAATGCAAGTTAGCTTACAAAAAATATATTTAAATTCCTTAGAAATAAGAAAACTAAACCGTTTGGTTTAAACGGTTTAAGGAAGCAGAGAGGGACTTACGAGAGCTCCGTGTTACGGCAAAAGAATACGGTTTAAGGGCAAAAGAAATTATAACAAAATGCATTGAAATGAGTCTATCGTGAAAACAACAGACTGTCGTTAAGAAGTAACAAACAATGCATAAAATCTAAATTAAAACTGAATCCATAAAATTTGTATATTTTAAGAATTAATGTTTAAATAGATATAAAATGATTATTCATGATTAGGTATAAAATAAATTTTTAATTCAACAAAGAAATTAAAACACACAATAGCCATGGGCCTGTTAAGCTATTTTCCTTAGGATCCTCCTTCAGGCCGGTTGGCCGTATTATTGCCGCACTTCTGAAGTGAAAGTACTAAAGGAAGCAGTGAGCAGAGACAATTCGTCCTAAATAATTTTCTGACATTGCCCTTAGAGGAATTAAATTCCAGGCCCTCGAGCGAGAGAGAGAAGGCTGCAATGGTGCAAGTTCTCGAGCGCTCTACTAGAGTCGGTTTGCATTGTTAATTCGTGAGCTGGCTGCAATTAACAGTGGAAACAGGCAAATATTTGCAGGCATTAGGTGGGTCATTGCAGACTTATTGCAGCCGCCGCTGGAATGCCCTTACCCCTCTACTAATGATGGAATTTACTACTCGACTGAAATATTTTGTACTAGCTTCGTTTTAATGCTATTCGGTTAACGACACGGATTAATCAGTGCTAATAACATCAAGAGTAAACATTCAGAAATAACAGACCTGCAATTAAATCATAAAAACAAGTCATTTAATTTAATGGATCGTTTTTTACATATTACATCTGTACTACATACCCTCGATATACACGCATTAACATTAACATTTACGAAAAATTCCAAATATTTAAAAAAAAAAAGATTCGGCTAACGTAGATAATGCCTTTTCATGATTCGTCGCCTTAGTGACACAAAAACCTAAAACCTATCTGCTACATTGATTAAGATACGTGTTGTATGTAACACTATTTTTATTTTCTATTTTAGAGTACAAGATCTCATGTCTGGGTTACCTGGATATAAGTTTATTGTTAGTTTTCTTTCATAAATTACTATTTCATTCATCTTCGAAAAATGTCAATTTTGTAGATACCTTTTTGGTGTCACTAAGGCGACGAATTATTAAGTAAATTAAATTAAAATAACTTCGAATAAACCTGGAAAACGACCCCGTTGTCGAAGGTAGCTCCTGCAACGATTACTAAAGTAGATGTTTAATCAGCTAAATAATTATAAGTTATTCCTCTCATTTTTGTTGCAGACATCATCCTTTGATAAGTCACAGATGTTTGAAGATTCTATTCATGAAAGATTATATTTAAAAAAACGATTATATACTGTTTGCATTTACATTTGAAGACTACATGGGAAAATCGAGGTAACTCACTATTTCCGAACCGTTTAGGAATCGGTATAATTATTATTGTTTAGTCGCGGACCTGGACTACCCGCCAGATGGAACCAACCGATCCTTGCCTCTTCGATCGGAAATGTACTGTACCACCAAAATTAAGGAGAGGGGAGAGCGACGCTATTGAGTCACTCACTTGCTGTTTGATCGCCGAGCTGGACTGTTCTACCAGACCTTCGCAGCAACGACCATCGCACACTGCCGCTTATCAATCCGCTATTCCTATGAGAACGTCCAGAGGTTTTAAAGCTTGTCACTCGCCAGAAGCTATGCTGAGATGCTAATTGGGTTTATATCACACAAATTGTAAGTCCCATTTCATTATCATAAGGCCTAATTCTTCTATAATTCTTCTTATAATTCAACTAATTGTTTTCCTGATGATCAACGTATTACATGGTACCAACCGGACAGTTCAAGTTAATTAATGATATACTCATTGCTCCTTCATGCCGCGATCACTGGCGAAGATAATAATAATTCGCACATCTTCGCGCCTTATTGAAATCTTCATTATAACGTTCCAGTCCATTTGTTGTTATTATATCTTTGGCCATTATGCTAGCATGGAGCATTTCTGTTATTGTTAATTATCGCTCCCATTCATGTTAATCATTTTTTTTCTTCTTTTTTTGTCTTTAATTAATTTTGTTTATCAGATCGCTAAGTTGCATGTTTAGTCTTAAGTTATTCTTGTAGAAGCTATTATTAATTTGTATCTTCTTTTACATGTATATTTAATAGTATTTAAGAAAAGATATCTCGCATGTTATTCAAATTAATAAATCAAACGCTTTGTTAATATCTGAGATTTCATTCAAATTCCCGTGGTACTTCCATTCGCTTCCTATTAAATTTTATTCAGTCTAATCATGCCTTAACAATTATTATGCCCATGCGGTTCTTGGTTCGGTCAATGAAGAGTATGTTTGAGAGGAAGCCATCTTACCTCTTTTTACCAAGGCACCGTTCGGATGAACTAGTTTTTCCCATTTACTGGCATACATTTTTAGCAGATTGCCGTTTTTCACAACCTCCTTTTTCTGCTTTTTTGACCACACCATAGTATCCGTCATTGAAAAATCTATCAGAAACCACTGTCAACAAATTTACCAAATGGTACCATGAACATACCAAATTGTTTATATTATTAGGATCTTATTGAAAATACAACTGGATAGATTTTGTATAGGTGCACAGCATTTGTGTTAATTCGCTTTGATCCATCGTACATAAACTTAATTTTTATAAATGAGATTTATTTTTAAAAAGCTGTTTTCACCCAAAGATGAGCACCGACAGTAATTTCTTTAAATTTCCACCCAGTAATACATAATCCCCCCCCCATACATTTTGCTCAACTAGGGAGCATGTGCCAATTTCAATTCCTTCTCATTTGTTGCTTTCTTTTCCTCCAATACTCAGACATATTTTCAACACGTCTCTTTTTTCTTCCTTCTGACCAATTTGTGCCTGATCTAATATTGCTTTTACCCTAGAATCGCAAGTTTAACACTATATTTCTGAAGGCATCTCTGTGCTGCTGCTTCTGATTTTATGTTGTTTACTTATAAATCTTTTTTTAATTTCTCGGATCCAGCCTGAAGTTAATTTCTTTTCCCTGAGGTACTTAAAGATCTGTTTTGACAGCCTGTTGTCATCCATTCTGTATGTCTTCTTGATATATTTAATCATTACTTCGTAATTTCCAGGTTTTTGTGCTTCTTATAGGACCAACAATTTTCCATTCCATTCCTCATAATTCTTCTTTACAATTTTTCTAGTTTGTCTAACTTATAATTGAGTGCTAGGCATTCGCTTGCGTAGAGGCATAATTTTTATGATTAAATATATTTTTATTGTATTTTAACTTGAATTTGAATTGTATTTTATAATTGAAGTATATATATTTTAATTCAATCCTTAAAGAACCCTGTTAAGTGCTAACTAAATTCTTAATATTTGAACTCGAGAAGAAACGGCCCTTTGATAAAGTAAACAAGAAGCTAAGATACACAAGAGGAGATAGCTTTATAATTCACTGAGAGGTTTAAGTCGCCTCGGGAGGACTTATTCATCAGTAAATTCGTTACCACAGCGTTAGAGGCGCGCTGGGGAACCAGGCTTTGTGTACTCCAAGTCGGCCTTCCAACTCCTTCCTCTCTTCCTAATGTATCAGGAGCCTTCTTGTTCAATAAGGATAATGTTACTCCAAGGAAGTGGATGGAATAATGTCCTTAGCCGTGGTGAATAGGAACTTACTTGCAATCAAGTGACTAACTTTGCACCGTCCCTATTTCTCCTTGCTTCCAATCCTTTTCAAAGATGGGCGGAAAGCCAGTGAATCTGTATAACTGAGAGCTTGGATATCTCTACCTTGTATTTAAACCATAGAGCAGAACCTCAATGAAATTAAAATAAAAAAATTTTTAAATTTATTATTAAATTAATTTTTGTATTATTAAATTTTTAAAGCTGTAGGGCTGTAAATTTATTATGAATCCCTAAAACAATAATTGGTAATAAGCCGACTGGTAAACGACCGGAGGGCAGACCGAGGCGTTGATGGGAGGATTGCTTACAGGTTAACACAGGATCATGAAGGGTTGTCCTAACCCGTGGACGGAAGTTTGTACGCATGATATTGTAGGCATTATTATTTTTTTAAATACTTTTTTTTGAATTCACACGAACCGAATTCTCTCATTTAATTATTTTTCACTCTCAGAGTTATTTCATATGTGTTAAACCATAATTAAAAATGCATGTCCACAATTCTATTGAATCTGTTCGTATCTAATTTCCTAACCCAAAAATTGACATCTTACACGACAACACGTCATTATTTCAATTATCCTTGCAAATAGATAAAATAGTCTACTGTGTACAATAAACAACCCTTAAAAACATAATTTTTATTTCTTACATAATTTGCTACAATCACAAAAATTATATTGCTGTACCAAATAGACCAGTCTCAAACATAAAAACAATTACCATTGGACAAATTTAAATGTATCTATACAGAATCATAATAAAAGAAAAATATACACAAAAAAACTTTCAACAGAATGAAACACAAATAATTTATTATAAAACTCAAAATACTTCAATTCTTAACAGAGCGTATCATCGATGTTTGGTGATGGCAAACGTAATTATTCAAATTAAAAAAAATTAATAACCGAATATCATCCGAAAATAATTTACCAAGGATACAATGATTGTTTCCTTTTTTTGAGATTGTTTTAGAATTACTTGCAATATACATAAACGAACTCGATCATCGATTTTACAACATCTAATTAGAAGGAGTATATATCTGTGTATATGTTACCGTAAATGTACATTGTACACTCTTGGGAAATGTACACTTTTACTGTAAAATGTGTACATTTCCCAAAAAGTTAGGTATATGTGAACTGAATATAATGTATACGTATATTTCCCGGCAAATGTGTACTCTTGCCTTCACGTTTTGGTAAATGTATACTCTTGCCTTCATGTTTTAAGAAAAGTTGGAATACAAATAAATTAAAAATGTTGTTGCAGTAAAAAATATTTATTTAAATAAACATAATACAAAAGGTTTTAATAACAAAATTATTTTAATTAAAAAATGTAAATGACAAACAAAACATACTTTTCTTTGCATATTATATATGTCCGTAGGTTGTGATCCCAATATTCATAAATACAATCTTCGTCCTAGTTTTTCAGGAACAATACGATGGGAATCAAATAAATAATAATAATATAAAGAAAAGTATGTTATTCCTTTATTATAACAGTTAAATTTTATAAAACTATAAAGGAACATAATGAAAAAAGTTTTATTTATTTGATCAAGAATTGCTATTGTGGCACTTGGCATTACATAATATTCCAGCATTTTTGCATGACAATTTTTATCCCATTTTTATTACAATTTTTATTCCAGCATTTGTAAATGACAAACAATGCTCACATTTACCAAAACGACATGGTCATTGTGAATTCAATGGACATTTCCCTTCTTTGAAATTGTAAATGTTAGTTGAATGCACATTACCCAAACGAGGAGGCAAATGTGCACATTTACCGGAAAATGTGTACATTTTCCGCAATATCTACTTTTACCGTAACATACATGTATACATATTTATAGTTACATATATACCATAACAATGATGTCCCTCGCTAATAGTTGTAGTAATGCAATCTGAATCACAGAATAGTACTCTGTTTATTCCGGTATGTCGCCTCAAAGTCAATGAACTATCAAAGAAAAAAAGAGAACTAAACTGTGGCGCTAAAGAGGCTTTCAGCTCTGGGTCCGTTTCCTAGCAACGGCTTCCTCTTTCCTATAACTGTTCTTCAGTCTGACTTAGACCCATTTATTCTTTTCTAATCTCTTATCGGAGTGTGTATGACCGTATTCAGCTATTTTAGGAAAAGATTTTGGTGAAAAATATGTACTATTTTATTTTATAACTAGCTTCGCTCGCGTGGAATTTCGTCTGCCACATTAAGTTTCGTGAAAGTTCATTTTAAATAAATAATTTAATTATTTTTTTAAAATATAAGTTACTCGTACATCCAAAATTTCAGATGTCTAACTTCAAAACTGACGGATTCTATACAACCTTTGAACCCCTATTATATTAAAGGAGAAACCATTCGGGTGGAACTATCCAAATTTCTTTCTTAAACTATACAAAGAACCTACCTACAAATTTCAAGATGCTAAGTTCCTGATTTGCCTTTAATTATGTATTAAAACAGGAGGGGAGCATGCCCCCGTGCCCCCACATAAATCTGCCCTTGCTGTAGCCTCTGATGTATAACCTATTTAACTCAATAAGTTTCAACCAAATCCGTTCAATAGTTTTTGCGTGAATGAGTAACAAACATAAATACAAACATTCGCATTTATAATATTAGTAGGTTATAAAAACAATAGTTTCACTCATGTTCTTTCTGTTATTTTAACAACTATGGTCATGTGATTTGCCTTTAATTATGTACAATAATGGATTCTCCTCAGTACCTAAAAAACTGCTCGAGTGCACGTGTGTCCGAGCGCCCCCCCCCCATAAATCCGCACTTGCTATAGCCCATGTGTTATTCTGATGTATGACCTATATTACTGGAAAGTTTCATCCAAATCCGTTTCAGTAGTTTTTGCGTGAAAGAGAGACAAACATACAACTTTCACATTTATAATATTAGTAAGATATGAAGTGGGACGGACCGTAACGAAGACATCACATTTCATATTCCCAGAAAGAAGAATACATTTCCATTCCTTCTTTGGCTGTTTGGCCTAATTTGTATCACAAAAATACTCACTCCTTTTCCGTAGATCCGTTTAACGACTAATAATTTACTATTCTCTGTCTTTACTCCAAATCATATGTCGCCAAGCGTTCTCCAAAAACGCTAACTAGATTGTCAAGCGACCGCTGGGACACGGTAGTTTCTGTCCTACTCTTCTCAAAATACGACTTCCGGACTTATTATTTAATTATTTATAATCATCAAAAGTATTCAATAATATATTTTTCATATAAGGTGGAATGATAAAAATGGGCTGTAAAACTATTAAATTTAACTGTTGAACATAGTTACAAATCATGTAGGTACATAATTGTGAAAGATACCCTCAAATTTTTCACTGTTTACACTAATTTTAAAAAAATAATACAATCTGGTTATAAAAGCCCATATCGAGCTGTAAAGCTTTACTAATAGTTGTAGTAATACAATCTGAATCACAGAAGATCTAAATTAAAGATATACGATTTGAGCAACGAGTAGTATAATTAAATTATATTTGTGAATTGGAATCCCTTAGGCTAGTAGGGAGAGGTACTCCCTAGTATATATATATATTTTTAATTTTAGTTTTAAAATTAATGTTAATCACATTTTGTAGATGATGTTGGAGCCATTTGTTAAATTTGCAGCAGGTATAAAAGCCACCGACCCGCTGAAAGTTACTGGTTTGGAATGATTCTTCATTACAGAGTTGGAAATTATTTCGGCCTACAAATATCATTGTTATCTAACAAAACATATATAATCATTACTACCATTTTGAAGTTCCTATAGAGATGGAATTCCGTGTTGGAACAAATTTGGAGTGCAGCTCAAAATGTTTTTTTCTAGGATGAGTATATTGACTAATTTTTAGAGTATAATAAATAAATAAAATTTGAACATACATAAATTAAACATAAATATAGTTTACCGGATATTGGAACAGACCCATTATACTGACAACAAAATAATTATTGAGGAAAGAAACTTGAGGAAACGTGAAAGTTTGATAAACTCCTAGAATTTTCTTTCAGAAGAAGATGATCGAAAAGAAATGTCAAATTAAACAACTTCGTTTCACCATCACGTAGCGACTATTTTCAAGAATAAATTCTTCCATTTGAAAGAAAACGATTTAGTGGAAACCTTGGGAAATTTAGTTTGCTTGACAATTTTCACAATTCCTTCTAGACTAGATCGTGCAAAGAATTTTACAATTTCCTTTAAGTAATCATGCAGACAATTCATTATATAGATCCTTAAATGTCATATTGCTAGACTTAAAACTGTATCATAGTTACTTTATATTTCCAAGTTTGAGTGAAATAAGGGGTAGCCTGAATTTGTGTGATTGTTACACAAAACAAAATCTGATGGATTACAAAAATTGATGTCGGAATCTTCTAAGATTTTCTCATATGATATAGTTCCAGTGGCTAATTGCCAACAAAAATGATAACGTACGTAATATTTTTACAAATATACAAAATTTCAACAATCAGTGCTATTCTGATGTATCGCCAATGAACGAAACGTCACAGACAAGCAATAGTTTGTCTTATTTTAACCAAACCGGTTAAATGAATAACAATTGGCTATCTCCATTATTTTCTCAGCGATTTTGGGATATGAATAATAGATAACATACTATTTAACATGATTATTATTAAATATATAAGTATATATTATATAATTTAATAGAATGAAACATTTGTATTAGTAAAAATTACATTAAAAAATCGTGTGGATTGACGAATACCAGCCAATGAGTAGACACCACTGGTAAATCTAGTCTATGATATAGTCCACTAGGTAAATCTATGCAAATAATACAATTCGAATGTAAATAAATACCTGAGATAAGATTTTCCCAACTGAGTTAGTCGGAATATTCAAAAAAATTGGCATACCTGTAACAAAGAATACATAAAATAATGTTATATAAATTACAAGCGAGACAAACAATAAAAAGCAATATTATTTGTAATAGAAAATGTGCAAATTTTACTATTATAGGAATATGCCACATTTTAATTATAATTCTCCAACACCTTTCCAAATAATTAAAGTAATATTTGACGTAATTTCAGTAATCATAATTCTCAGATTCATAAATTTTAGTTCGTCACATCAACTTAGGAATTATATATTTTAAATTACAATAAGGCTTGTCAATAACTAAAAAAGATGTAACTTTCATTTAGTAAATATAAGGTATCACATGTACATAAAATATGATGTATAAGTACACATATATTAACATAAACAATTTTAATAATAATATGTAAAATGCAAAAGTAGATATTGCGTTTCAATGGACCCACATTAAAGAACTAAATCTAAGATGAGGAGAAGTTGAGACTTCTGTCAGAGAAGATTCCCAGTTGGCGTCCATCCAGCTCTTCTTGAGTTCTTTGACTCCAGAAGGCACACGCCTTCCGGATTCGAGACCGAATTAATTCGAGCAGAATGGTTTCTTAAGCGCATTACCAACTTAGTTTATTGTTAATTTAAGTCCGCCGTTAATAATAAAAATAAATAGTGATAGAAACATTTTAGTTTCCTTTTATGCCGTTATTATATTCAATATAGTATATCTTTATATATATTTTTTTTAAACTTCTCTTTTTTTTCTACGTAAACTCAAATTAATAGTTTTTCATTTAGCCATGTTTTCATTTAGATGGAGAATCCTTTGCCAAGGTGGGTCCAATTAGCTTGTATAAAGGGTGTATTTAGTCGTTAATATTTTTAAAAAATCTGACCGTAACAAATGAATTCTGACCACACTTAATAAATATAGTAGAACTAGACCTAGTACCCTGCATTGGATGTTTCTTATAATTTATTATTATAATAAAATCTTTATTATTTATTACTCATTTTTTTTCAGTATTACGTGTATTTTTTTCTATTGACATCAGCCACGGCAGTCCTTTTAGAAATAAATTATTAGACAGAATTATATTATTAGTAGTAGAAATCGTGTTTTTTTTGCCGTGGGAAACAGTTTCATTATCGGTATTCTATATAATCGACACAAAATCATCAGTTACTTCAGGTTATACGTGTGCTGATGATTCTCAAAGAATCTTAAAGATGCACAGAAGTTACAAACAAAAACATAACAACGATTTACTGTGATAGACAAAATAGTAAAAGGGGAAAAATTTCAACTCTCTTTATATCATGCCATTAAGATTTTAATAATGTATCATTCTTTCATTGTTTCAAACAACAATCTAATTAGTAAGAAACCAAAGCAAAGCTTTAAAAAATTCAGTCTGTAACTTTTTTACCAATCAGTTGCTTGGAGTTATGTACATTTTCATTGAGTATAACCTGCCAACAATATCTCTTCCCACTAAGTTGATCTTAAGTTATTACACCAAGTATATTTGTTGAATTTCCTCTTTGGTATTAAACAATAAAAAAATAATTTATAAATCCCACTATTTTACCAAAAATAAATATTTGTTCAGAAATTTTATCACAACAAAAAAAAACAAAAGGTTTACTATTGCACTGATGAAAAGTGTAGATAAATAAAATGTTTCATTCACATCTCATTCGTATCCATTATTTTCATATTCAATTTACTCATCCATACCATGGAAGAAAACCAAAGCCTTATAACTTTTACTCTAAGCAGTGTAGCGATCAATCACTCGCTCCAAGATGTAAGGGATGTAGCAGGCCATTAGATGCTTCCTGGGGTTGGCCGAGACGCCCGAGAAAAATGAATCATTCCCCGGAGATCGTGGGCACAAAGAACAGGTAAGTAATTGTTAGCGCCATGGGAGGAAGGGTGGAAGGGGTAGATAGGGTGGTAGATTAATTAAAAGTTCACTGAAAAGAAGAGGGTTGCCAGCATCAGGGGGAGGACTTGGGGGTTGACATCCTTCTGCCTAAAAAATATAGGGATAAACCGTTTTGAAGAAGGTACCATAAATTATATGAAATAATATATACTTAATGATTTCGCAGATCCATTTGTATTCGTCCAGTTGATTCATATAATAAAATTAATGAATACTAAATGACTTTTTTCCATCAACCACCGATTCATATCCATGAGTATATACACGATATTGCACTCATTGTTAGTTTATTAACGAAGAAAAAACAAGTTTACAATTTATGAATTTTAATATTGCTGATCATTGAACAATAGCACTTTATATAACACATCATATGTAAAAGCAATCCATCCATAGGATAGTCTGGAATTACCTCGACATCGTAGAGCAATTAGCTAGGTGCAATGTAACGTCAATCAATTGCTCTAATGCAAACTCCGGAGGAGGAAGTTAATAAAGGTAATGAGCAAGCTGATGAGCAAGCAACGAGCGGTTCAGAAACAATGTAAAATTGCACTGAGACAAATAGCAGTAGGTATATCTACCAGCACAACAAGGTAATAAGCTTATTCGAGGTTAAAATGAGTCTTGCAGGCAAATAACTAGTATGAAGCAATCCGAGATCTTCATTGGTTTATTTAGAGAAAATTCAAAACTATAATCAGACAAAGGACAATAACAATAACGGACAATATAGTGCCATCTATAATACAACTCCATACACGAGCTCTACCATCTCAAGGAAATGTACATTGTGGAAGGTTCATTCCACCTATGCCTGTAGGATGAACAAAGATTAAAGCATACGTTATGCCATGTCATGCGGAATCTCCTTACCTTCTACGTATATTAGTAATTAAAATAGGATATGATCATATTATATCTAAAAGAATACTATGGTTATTTAATTCATGTAGATAGATGTATTTGATTCATGTAGAAATCTCATAAAAAAATTACAAAGGTAAGGGACTTTCAGCCATAAGGTCTACATCACACGAATTGTAAGTCCCATTTCATTAACATAAGGCCTCAAATCGTCAACTAATTCTTCTCCTGATGATTAACGTATCACATGGTACCAACCGGACAGTTCAAGTTAATTAATGATATCATACTCATTGCTCCTTCATGCCGTGATCACTGGCGAAGATAATAATAATTCGCACATCTTCGCGCCTTATTGAAATCTTCGTTACAACGTTCAAGTTCATTTTTTATTTATTATATCTTTGGCCATTATGCTAGCATGGAGCATTTCTGTTATTGTTAATTATCGCTCCCATTCGTGTTAATCATTTTTTTCTACTTTTTTGGTCTAAGATTAATTTTGTTCATTAGATCGCTAAGTTGCATGTTTAGTTTTAAGTTATTCTTGTAGACGCTATTATTAATTTTTATCCTTTCTTCCATGTATATTTAATAGTATTTAAGAAAATCTAGCATGTTATTTAAATTCATAAATCAAACGCTTTGTTAATAACTGAGATTTCATTCAAATTCCCGTGGTACTTCCATTTGCTTCCTATTAAATTTATTCAGTCTAATCACGCCTTAATACCTTCGTATATATAAATATATATATATATATATATATATATATATATATATATATATATATATATATAAGTATATTAGTAATTAAAATAGGATATGATCATATTATGTCTAAAAGAACACTATGGTTATTTAATTCATGTAGATAGATGTATTTGATTCATGTAGAAATCTCAAAAAAAAAATTACAATTACAAATCTAGACAGAGGGTCAAAAGAAACATGCCAGTGAACGCATGGAGGAATGCTGGAGACAGAGAAAATTTCAGCCGAAGAAAAATAAAGTTGTAACTTGATCCAAAGTATTGGACAATTACTAACTGGGCAGAAGGCAATGGTGAATTTATAATTCCATAATACACAAAAACACACCCTCCATATATACATTCAATAGGGACAGAAAAACTGTTTAAGCAATTCATCCTCTCTTCATTAGGTCTTTCAGAACCAAAGGCACTTCTGTTTGCCAGATAATTAAAAAGGAGAGGACCAATAGACGGCCAAAGCCTCTACATTAGCTGACCGCTACGGCTTCGGTCGCAATTGGAAAGCCTTAATGAAGAATGGGGACCAAATAGTCTCCCTTTTGGAAGGGTCTCTTGCCACATTGCCCACTATCTGTTCTTCTTCCAGCCTTCCGCTTTTTGATTTCATATCTTTTAGACATTTTTGCGTATCTTCAGCTACACCTTACGCCCTCCGCAAGCTTGATCATCCTTTTGACAAGATTTTCATCTAACATTTATTTTAGACTGATATCAGGTCAAGAGTAAATTGGATTCATCTAACGTGTCAACAGCATTATTAAGAAATAGACGGCAAGCGAATGGGAACAGAAAGGCATTTAGATGAGAAAACAGAGGAAATGCAAAGATCGTTTTGAAAAAAAAAGAAGAGACCATGGTTCTTCAGTTTCCATGGCCTCATCAGAAAAAGTGAGAAAGTTGCACATTATTTCTCGATTAAGGACAATCTTCATAGAACGAATATAATTTATCCAAGTGAACATTATTAAATATTATCATTATGAATTATTAAACAATAGCAAATCAATAAAACAAAAACACTAAAAATCATTATAGAAATAATCAAATAGTTGTAAAGCTATATCAAACATATTCTTAGCGTCCATTCACATGACAACTCAATTTCAATAGATTTTTCGCAATTATAATTTGTTTGATTCTCTTAAATTAATTTTCTTATTTGTTAATTGTAATCATTTTTTCGATTCAGCCACTATTAACTACGTTTGTTTCAAATGTTTTTTCGTTTGTTTTTTCTTTCATTCCCGTGTTCAAATTGCGCCTATTTTTCTTTTTGGTCTGGAAAGCACTGAGCACTCCGAAGTTCCTTCTTAAGTAAATAACGTCCTTCAATGCCATCCGGAGAGACCTCGAACTCTTCAATGTACTTTTCAGTCTCCTTAATTCATTTGTTTGTCATTTTTAGTTTTTTAAGATATGTGAGTACACTTTTGGTCATTCTGCTTTAGTTCTTCATAGGTGTATTTTTTGTGTTTTATATTTAACTTTGTTATATCAGAAATCTGAAACGTCTGTTAAATACACTGAATGCAGTTAATCAGATCGATCCGTCAGTTGCTAATACAAAAGCGGGAGCACTCTAAAGAAAATAAATAAAGCAAAAGATTGAAAAGTTTCTTAAGCGCCTTGGAGGACAAAGCCGGGGAGCAGTTGGCACAAGTTGGCTAACATATAGCTGCTGGTCTGGCGGGGATCGAACCGGATTAGGGCAAGTTAAGATTGTTACCCCAAGGAGGGGGTGTATTAACCCCCAAGCCTACATATTGCCCGGTCGGCTGGCAACAGCTGTTCCGATTTGTGGCAATCGTAGGAGCGTAATATCCTTTCGGTGTCAGCCAGATACGGAAGCTTCGGAACAATTTTTAAAAACAATTTTCCTTGAGTTATTTTGGAAAGTTAGAAAAAAAAACTTAAGTCTTTCAAATACCACTAATTTAACATTTGAGTAATCTATTTTTTAATCGACTTTTCTGATTTTTTTTTTTTTATTGGGGCTTAACATCATTTCCTATTCCTTTGAAAGAAATCAACGCAGGTTGTTGTTTAGGTCTTGTGGTTCTCTGGATAATTTGGACGATGATACAGAAGGAGTCCTATACTTAGCCGATCCAGGCATACTAGGATAGGAATCGTTAATATTCGGGTCTTCCGTTTTATGTAACTTCCGAAGGACGGCACAACCAAGGATTTAATATGTCCTTCAAAAATCAAAACGCTGCATGCCGGGCAGCAAATTTATTTATTTTTTTAATTGTGTAACCATTTCAACCACTTAGGAGAAAAAACATGAAGCTTCTTTATATTAGTTGTATTTCTAAATAATAATTACTGGTAAATTCAACCTTCTGTAGAATTATTGGTTTATTTGTTATTAAGATGCTACCAAATTATTAAAAAACTTCGAGTTTTTTTAAATAATTGATTTGAAACAGCTATTTATGTAAATCTTTTCGTAACATGATCACGACAACCTGGACTTAAGAAGTGAAAAGTCGAACATCACAGAGTCTCACATGTCAGAAGGAAGTGAATTAGAATTGAAGTGATAAGCAAGTGAAAAATCTGGAAGGGTTTAAGAATTAAGAAAGACAAAAGAAGGCTGGACAAAGCTCGACAGATGATCAAATGAAACGGGGCAGTGAACGCATGAAAGAATATTACAGACGGAGAATCCTCAAGGAGAAGAAAGAAAATTAAGTTGTAACGTAAAGGCCAATACGAAAAAAAGATAATGACTAAAAAATATTCCACTATTAATATTTAAATACCATTAATTATTATAGGTGATCAGTTAGTTAAAACGTTAAATCAGTAGATATGTTTTTCTCATATACAGTTTTAATGTCCATGTGGTCAGGTTATGGCAGAACTGATGATATAAATTTAATTGTGCTTGTTTCATTAGGAAAAAGTTTGGGCAATAAAGATTCTGAAAAGAGCAGTATATGAGCCGTTTATTTTGAAAGTGGCCTAACTCCGTTTTTCAATTGTTTGCCAGTTACCATGGTTACATATACAACTTCACATTAGGTATATATCAGTGAAGCATTTCAGGTTGCTGATATTCCGAGCAAATACGATAAGTTTTTGACACATAAGTTTTCAGAATTAGTTCAATAACTGAACCGTGCAGTTTGAAAGTGGCCTAACTCCATTTATTTTATACTTATATCAAGATATTTACTATTGATAATGTCTGAAAGCACTGGTGAAGAGTCGGAAAGGTAATAATTTTATTGTAAATGAAATGAGACAAAAAGATTTTATATCAACAAAATTATTAGAAGAAGCTATTTTTAAAAGGGTAAAGAATTCTGATGGAGATTCAGTAAACTGGTTACAAATATGCGTTTTGTTAGAAATGAACCGTATAAAATTTTCTATAAGAAATCAATGAATGAGAATGAAAATTTGAAAGTCCTGACGAAAGTTCTGATGAAAATTTATTACCACGTCGGGGTAGACCAAGAAAATTCGAAAACATTGTATTGAAACCACTCTATAAAAATATCAGACAAAATTACAACAGCAAAATTCAAGGACATGATTGATCTTTTGTGATGTATACCACCGGAACATCATGATTTCTTCAAATCCCTTTCACACGAGCAAAATGTAGATGAATAGTAAATTGTTTTGTAATAAATTTATGTTTGTAATTTTATATGTCCTTTAATTTATCATTTTTTAAATGATTAAAAAATGTTTTGAATCGCATAAATTGTGTTTCCGAAGTGTTTTAAAGATATGTAAAATAAATTGAATATTGTTTTTTTCAATTTGAAGCATCTTAAATTATGTTGAATCGACTTGGGTACCTTCAAATTTTATAATGAATTTGGTTGTTAATTTTGAAAGTGGCCTAACTCCATTCTTGATAAGAGTACGCACATTATTCACTTAATAATTGTTACAATTTTTATAGCAACCATAAATTTAACACCCTTAGATACACTTAAACAGTATGACTCATTAGTATCCTATATGTATACTTTTACATTCATTGAAACGCAAACCCTTAAATATCTCCATTTGAAGATAAATGGAGGTAGGCCACTTTCAAAATAAACGGCTCATATATTTATTTAGTAAGAATTGAGAATTATATGGTAAATTACTTAAAAAACGGTAAAACCACGAACTGGTGAGTTAAGTTGTGAGACAAGATTGACGACAAAACATTCTTTTAGAACTGCCTAATCTCATGGCTAATATAGTACTGTAATGATGCTCTTTGCCTATTTTTTACAATAAGTAAATGATTAAACTGTTGAAGGAAATGGTTTTTATATTATGAGCAGCTTCTTTGAAAAAAAAATTCCCAAAACAAATGGACATGGCTGAGTCCAGATAAAAAGACAAAAAATGAAATAGATCTTCACCACACTAAAAATGCAAATAAGAAATCCGACAAAATTAAATCAGAAAACAAGATATGGAAATTTGAGGACCGCTTTAATTACGCCAATATTATGCTGTAACATGGACCAGGTAGCTTATGGATTGGTATCCAAGAGAGCACGCAAGGAAGAGAGGACGTCCACCGAAAGACTGGGACAAGGAGATGAAGAAGAGTTCCGGAGTGACAGCCTGGAAGAGAGTAGCATTGGATTGGAAAGAGTGGAAACGGATGGACGAAGTATATTATTTAGTCTGGTTGCAAGAGTGATAAGTAGAAACAATCGAACTTAAAACCTCAACTAAAGGTTGATTTTGTTCATACCTGAATAGGAAGTGTTTGTTTGTGTTTATTATATTTTATGAACAAATAAAGGTTATTATTATTAAATGACTAGCTTATGCCCGCGGCTTCACTCGCGTGGAATTTGGCCTGCCACATAAAGTTTCGTGAAAGATCATTTTAAATAAATAATTTAATTATTTTAAAAAAATATAAGTTACTCGTATATCCATAATTTCAGATGTCTAACTTCAAAACTGGCGGATTCTATACAATTTTTGAACCCCTATGATATTAAGGGGGAAGCCCATGGGGGCGGAATTATCCAAATTTCTTTCTTAAACTATACAAAGAACCTATCTACAAATGAAACCCCCCCCCGCCTAAATCCGCGCTAGCTATAGCCTATGTGTCATTCTGATGTATAACCTATATTACTGTAAAGTTTCATCCAAATCCGTCTCGTAGTTTTTGCGTGAAAGAGAGACAAATGTACAAACTTTCACATTTATAATGTTAGTAAGATTAGTAGGATATCAAAACAAATACTATCACTCATGTTCTTTCTGTTATTTTAACAACTATTATCACGCTTTAATTATGTACAACAATGGATTATCCACAGCACCTAAAAAACTGTCGGGGGGGGGCACGTGCCCTCGTACACCTCCCCCCCTAAATCCGTGCTTGCTATAGCCTATGTGTTATTCTGATGTATAACCTATAATACTGTAAAGTTTCATCCAAATCCGTCCAGTAGTTTTTGGGTGAAAGAGAGACAAACATACAAACTTTCACATTTATAATATTAGTAGGATTAAACTATCAATATTATTACATTGAAAGGTGCATCTGAGGAGTGCAAGACGGATTGGACACCCATGAGGACTAAGGATAGATAGCTCAAGCGATCCATCAGGAGTTAGGGACAAGTTAGGATAGACAGAGCCTGATGGCAGCTCTTAACAGTTGGCAACCACCATCCTCAGCCCATTACCTGAGCCAGCTTGATCGCTTGATAGATAGTTGTCAAATAAATTATATCAACATTGTTCCAACCAATAAAGTCACTCGAGCAATTTGTTCAATATGAATTACAGGAACATTGATCCGGAAGAAAATGGGTTATTAACACGCTGCCGCCCGCTGAAATCGACTATAAGACCGGTGATCATAAAACAATATAATTTTTATCATTTATATTATAATATCAATTTACTATGAGACCGTAGCTTATCACTTTTTTTTTTTTTTTTTTTTTTTTTTAAATTGATATTTACAACTGTAATAACATTACATCAAGTAAATTGGCTGTATGAACAAAGGACATGAAAAAAAAAAATCACTTGTGGAGAAACTATCCATTGATAGCACTCCAATGAAGTTTTATAGTAGAAGGTCTCGAGGCCATCTTCTTTTCAGACGCCTCGGAGGGTTATCAGGAATAGTATTGGAAGCAAGTCGAGAGACTAGCGGATTCAAGTGTGTATGGAGCTTTTCATGGAAGGATAGGTATCTAGTTTGGGCCAAATCAGCAACATATGGGATATTAAGATCATGATGGATGAGTTTGTTTGTGACAATATAAGGAGCATTGAGGATTTTACGAAGGATTTTGGATTGTAAGGATTGGATGCGAGATGAATTGGATGGTTTAGTAGAGCCCCAAAGCTCAACTCCGTATGTCCAAATAGGTCTGATAACTGTCATGTAAATGAGTCTTTTGTAATTAATTGGTAGCTTTGAACGTTTGTCCAGTAAAGCTTATCACTAAAACGAGATTCCTCGTTCCCGGTCATCAACAAAAGTCTAATGAAAACGAGAAATCTAGATCCCGGGCGTCAATGTTTTAAGAAAGACATGTCTATAGGGTTGCAGGAAAATACAAGAAAAAATAGTAAACTGTATATTCGTTGCCGAAGTTTCTAACCACGGTAGATAAGAGCTATGCAGTTGGATGTGCAAAGTAAGTCATAACGCAGTCATTAATCCTGTTACCTAGAAACCATCTGATTAATACAAGAAATTTTTCCAAAAAATACTGTATATAAGAATAATTTCAATATATTTGTTTGTATTTATTATTTAATTTTCATTTGCACCTGTGCAATTGCGCACTTATCAGATTTGATCCAAGTTATATTCTCTTTGCTTTTCTACTTAAACATCAAATTTTGGAACAGAAATGTAAATAGTTGAGTAGGTCTCTTGGTCAATTTCTTCTTAATCTTTTCCTTTGAAGTCCAGAGAGCGGAAGAACGAGTGGATTTGGGTGATATCGTGTCGATGAGTGGAATGTTATGTATTTGTTATGAATATATGATTTTATACTGGGAATATTCATGTCGTTGTGTAAGGTGTGATTCGAAATATACCATGGTGCAATAATAATTTTTCCGAGAATTTTTGACTGTTCTGTTTGTATATTGTGTATGTGGACTTGTTTTGCTGAACCCCAAAGTTCTGCTCCATATGTCCAAACAGGTTGTATGTATATATCTATAACTAAATGTTATAGATAAATCGTTTGTTCCTCAAGTCAAGTGAAGATCTGTAATCCAGAAGATGTGATAGTTGTCTGTAGCGTATTGTCAGTTGTCTTTTTACTTTTGTAAGTACGTTCCACGTAAGTCTTCGTATAGTACGAGATAATGTACATAGTTTTTGAAAAGTTTGACTGCTGGACACGAAGCTTTGCATAGAGAGAAACTTACAAGGCTTGATTATGAAGCGTTTATTCTCATTTGCCATTTATAGAACCACTTTTCTAAATCAAATAACTGATTTTAAAGAGCTACAGATGCTAGGTTTGGGTCACTGTGAGAAGAAATAATGCCTGTATCGTCAGCGAAGGTATAGATGGTGGACTATATGGGTTGGTTGAAACTATACTGTTTCTAGGGCACACTGTAAGTGCAGGGAGGTAATTCGTCCGTGATCACCCCCAACCGCAAAATTTGGCAACCCATTTATGGGTGCTCAGTTTATCAGGCCGGCTGTGCCCCAGAAGGGGTTGCAGATTCCGCAGAGTCTACCTCCAACCCAAACGCAACTCCACCACCCTGTTCCCTAAACAAGTGGATATTTTTACATAGTGGATATGACAGCATTTGCAACTGAGATACTTCAAATTATTTGACACGTTTAACGTTTATATGGCTGTCATATTAATTACATTTTTTTCTTTCTATGCCAGAAAGTACAAATTTAAGGGTTTTTTCCCGTTTCTTCAAACAGATGCTACACATCTAGAGGATTTTTACAAAAATATTCATCGAGTTTGATAAATACTTTCATTAAAATCATAAATCATCCATAAAGGTATTCCGAGAAATATTCTTATTATACTTTGCCAAGATCCCTTGACGTGAATCCCGCAGAACGAAGGTTCTCCACAAACCAGCTACCGCCCTGACAGGCGATAATTCTCCAGCGACGGCGAAGAAGAGGGAGCCTCCAGCAATCCCTCAGCCCTTTTCGGAATCTCCTCCGGATATTGAAATCAATCCCTTACCCCCGACCCACATAAATTTCTTCCCCTCCAAGATGGACCCCATCCACTCATATTTCCGCTCTCCAACATTTTTCTCATATTTAGCATATTCATCAATTCTTCAAAGGGCATCGTTCCCAGGTACATGTCGCTATAAGGGGTATCATAGATCTATCAAGTCTCATATATATATATATATATATATATATATATATATATATATATATATATATATATATATATATGTAAGTTATATATGTACATTATACGTTACATATACACATGTACGTTATATATACATATGTATGTTATATATGTATGTAATTCTCTTTTGTAATAGAAGAATACAATTAGATAAAATAATAATACCTAAATTTTTTTTCTCTTTATATAACTATCCACACCTATCAAATACAAGTAATTGACAATCAGCAGATTGGCTGACTGAAGAAAAAAATACAAAATGACATGGAAGGCATGACGAAAACAGTACCCAGCGGTACCTCTCCATTGGCTTTCTTTTATTTCCTACTGTAATAAATCCCACATCCACGTCCTTACCTAAATTAACTGAATTAACGACGTTTCATTAGAATATAAGAATGCAATGAAGTGACAATTGAAAACAAATAAAATAAAAGGCTAACTATAAATAAAACATATGTTACAAAAAAACTATACTTAACTATTAGGTGTAGGTTACACAAAAGCTTACATTATTACTCCTATGCCCATAAACTATTATATAAACTATATCAGTTCGCGATAAACTCAATGACTACTGCACAGTTTTCACCAACAGATAGAGAGATCTAGGAGAAAGGTTTTAGTATATAATTCGTCAAGGTTTTGTGTAAATTGGTTGGAATATAACAATAATTGTTGGAAGTGTAGAAAAAAGTATAGGCTCCAAGGAGGTTTCATCGATGATACTGCCCAATCCCTTTGTCATATACTGAAACAATGCATGGCGAAATATTGCTCTTTTATAGATCTACAAATAAGTCCGGGATAGCATATATCTATCTTTAAAGGACAGCTTATTACAACTATTTTATCTTCTAAAAAATTGATAACGTACAACGTAGAATGTAATACAATGCGGTATTTGGAAAGCTATTTAGAGGAGTACAGTATTAATCCTTATCAACTTATATGCTTTAGTTACCTTAAGCATTTCATGCAATTTATTAGAATACTAAAACGAAGGAGGGTGACAGATCTTTTGTAAACTGTTTGCCTACAATTATACCACATAATGTATAATAAGCACTATTTTCCTCTTTTTCCTACTTAATTAGCAACACCAATAAGTAAGAAAAGCGATTCATACTTTTTTTTACCATTTTCAGGATTTGATACATTTAAAAAATGGAATTGAGATCTCAGTTCAACGTTAGATACATAAAATGAAATTTCAAAACATTTTGTTGTAATATTTTCATACCTTTACTATTCTTTATTATAGGAGAACTATCAAAAGATAAAAAATTAAGTAAATTATAATACCTAATAACTAAAAGGTTATAATGAAATTATAGATTAATAACAAATGCCCACAAGCAGTGAAACTATATATGGAACTAATCCTGCCTGATACTGCTTAACAAATGGAGTTCCAACTGATTGACCTCAAAATGTGTGTTCTCACAAATTTTGTTTTTTCGGGCTGTTGGTTCTAAAAAAAAATTAAAACTTCTCATTCCAGATCTTTTTCTTTGATTTTCCACCACTGCCAGGAAAGTGCCTTGTCACCAATAATAGTGTCAAACATCACCTTTCTCATGATGGTTAACATTATTGTTACGGTCAGAGAGAGAGAGAGAATGACGAGCTGAAGGGATTAAGAAGGATCAGAACCATCTGGAAGATCCGAGAACGGCCTCCCCCTCACCCGCGCGTCTAGAACGGTCTATCCTGCATATCTATCTAGGTCAGTGTGATAAACTTGTGTGTCAGTGAACTTTGACAGTCTCGCAACTGTAATAAACCGTTTCTGTTTATTACTAAGTGTCAGTTTGTCATATTTGGAGAATCTTACGGTCGGTGGTCTTTAAGTAGTGAACTGTAAGTGTTAATTAGTAGTTATAACTGTAGTGTAATTTTATTGCAAATACTAACTTTTCCCCGCGGCTAAGCTCGCGTGGAATTTGGTCTGCCACATAAAGTTTCGTGACAGATCATTTTAAATAAATAATTTAATTTTTGTTTTTTACTATAAGTTACTAGTACATCCAAAATTTCAGATGGATAACTTCAAAACTGACGGATTCCATACAATCTTTGAACCCCTATTATATTAAGGGGGAAACCCTTGGGGGTGGAATTATCCAAATTTCTTTCTTAAATTATACAAAGAACCTATCTGCAAATTTCAAGATGCTAAGTTCCTGATTTGCCTTTAATTATGTACTATAATGGGTTCTCCACAGTACCTAAAAAACTGTCTGGGGAGCACGTGCCCCCTTGCCACATCCCCCCTAAATCGGCCCTTGCTGTAGCCTATGTGTTATTTTGATGTACAACCTATATTACTGTAAAATTTCATCCAAATCCGTTCAGTAGTTTTTGTGTGAAAGAGGGACAAACATACAAACTTTCGCATTTATAATATTAGTAGGATTTAAACTATTTAGTGTTAGTAATATCTTATAATATTTTAGTAATTAAATAAGAGTTAGGCCAAGGTTGTAATCTTTAGAATATTGCTACTGTAAATTTATATTAGTTTAATAATTTAATTGTTAGTAATTTCATTGTATTCTTTTTGGCACTTTGTTAATAAATATTCACTCTCCTACAAGAACCTGGGCCTCATCCACAACTGCCTGCCAATCACTTCGGTCCGCAGCAAGTCTTCTCCAATGTCTGATTCCCAGCTGGTGAAGAACGGCCTCCAAATCATCTAGCCATCTCTTACGGGGCCTTTCTTTGGGTTCTCTACCACCGAGCTTCCCAAACAACAGTCTTCTGGGCCCTCTTGTCTCCGGCATCCTCATCACATGGCCCAACCATCTCAATCTAGCTCTTTTTACGAAAGAAACTAAGTCTGGCTCTCCATAAAGTTGTCGGAGTTCTGCATTGTTACGGATCCTCCATGTTCCCTGGTCGTAGATGGGTCCATAAATCCGCCGCAGTATTTTCCTCTCCCAGACATTCACCATTCTCTCTGCTTTTTTATTCAGGGCCCAACTTTCACAACCATATGTCGCTATTGGCCTGACAATGGTTTTATACAAGGTGAATTTGTGAACAAAATAGTAGAGTTAAAGGAATATAACTATAAATTCATAAGATAATTTAATTTTAAATAAAATAAAATATATTTCATTCAACTATTGTAATTACATAACACAAAGAGTAGTATCAACATAGCATAAAGAGTAGTGCATGTTGCAACTTGCAACTATACAAGGCAAGCAAAAGTACTAAATTGAAATTTTATATATTACATATACACAAATTTTCGCATAGTAAATTGCAAACATAGAATTTTTGAATTCCGGGAATTTCCCAGAATTATAGATGTATAAAAATTCCGGGAATACACAACTTCATGATATTTTCATGACCCGTAAAAATGACCGGTTCGTATATTTAGGTATAAAACATAGATATCTCTGAAAATTAGAAGTGTAAAAACGAAATAATTTATAATATTATTGTATACACATTTTTAATAAAAATCATGACATTATCGTACAATATTAAATAAGACTTAAAGAGGAAATGTTATTAATAAATGATGCAACTGGTCATTTTGATCGGTTCATAATCCAGCGTTAAAACTTTGGGTAGCGGGGCATTTCAACGGTAGAGCACTGAGTTGTGCAGAAGATCCTAGGTTTGAATCCGTCTGTAGCAGATAATTTAACAGCCAAGGGTGGATCCAGTGAGATCTAGAGATCCCCCAGGGGCTCACATCCAGCCCATATAAGTGGAAAAATCTGGCGGTTAAGCGTGTTCTCTGACCATCACAACCAGTGTCCAAAAAAAGCAATACACTATCTAGACGTACTGAATAAATGACCTTTCTGGCTTGCATTGGTACAGGATTTTTTAATGTATTAACACCTTGCATATTAAAACGATTAATTTCAATGAAATCGTAAGAGCGATGAGGCATCCTGATATTAATGTATTCATTATACACTCTAGGATACATTGCAACTAGATATTTTCAATATTCTACGTTTTATAAGATTAAAATAAGATAAATTTACAATTAAAGAAGACACATGATAGTGAAATCGCCATTGATTAAAAAAAAAGTTTTGTTTTCTGTTCTATAACACCATAGCTATTTTGTGTTGCCAAGACAAGCCGATAACAGAAACGATCCAATATGACGAAGACTACGTGTTTCGTCACCGCCATATGAATTTTTACCGAGCGATTTCAGATTGCCTGGATCTCCAGACCCGCTGTGGGGATTCGTTATTCGATTCCAACGCTGGAGGATTTGTAGGATACAGTATAAAGGGATTTGCTTCGAAAGGGAGGAGTGGAATTTTTTATAAAGGGCTTTGACAAATGGAGTTTGGTTGCGGAAGGCAAAAAGGGCCCTAGCGCAGGGACGGATGGTCCAGATTATCTCGCTCCCTATTTATAGCTTATGTTTTTATAGACCAGCTTATTTTTTTCGTTTTTCGATGTCCGTTCGAGTTTGCGGGATCCGATAATAGTAGTTATCAAACACTACTGGAGGATTTGGAGTGAGATATATCTTATTGTTAAATCTGATCGTGATCTATTGCTGAAACAGAGCCAAATATAGTTTATATTCCAACCTTAGATCTTAACGATAAAGTGAACTTGCTTTATCACTACAGTCCGGATTTTGTTTGGTAAAAAAGGATGAAACATTGAAAAATCTAAAATACAAAATAAAATCCAGCTATTCATTTCTTTTATGCGATCAAAAAACATGAGGCATCCAGTTACACAGAAGTCTGAGAACCCCTCTACAAGAAAACAACTCTACAATGGTTCACTGCTACAACCATAGATTTTCCTTACGCGCCCTTTCACGCTTCGTCCACACCTAGCCGACTAACACTGATACAAGATCACAAAGGATCAATCTCCTTGGCAGATAATGGTCTCATGTCCTCGAAGTCTTTGTGGCTTAAAGCGTGTCAATGATTCTTTCTATTCAGCTCGCAGGGAAAGCCTTCTTGTCGCAATGGCGCTGCATGGGTGCGGCGTGTCTATTGTGCACTAATAAATAATGATGGCATAACGCACACGTGGTCACAGGATTGTATTCTATTGGTTATTAAATTAGTTGTATAATAATTTTACAATACATAGAGATACCATGATCATGGTGTAATCGGATCGCTATTCAACTTTTGACAATGGTTATGGTCTCAAAAACAAAGTGTATGGAATAGAATACAAGCAATGTTAATCTTAGTGCGGTATTGTTGTCGAGTAAAATTGATAAAAAAAAATGTAATCATATAATTGTATAATTATACAATATAATTATATTCGTACATATTTTGTCTGTCTAATGTATTTTATTATGTAGCTATTACAAACATAAAAACAAAACCAAATACTCATTTAAATTATATGGTATAAAATATTTCAATAATGCTAATGAAATGCTTAAGGTAACTAAAGTATATAAGTTGATAAGGATTAATACTGTACTCGTCAAAATAGCTTGCCAAATCCGGACTTGTACGTTATCATTTTTTTTTAGAAAATAAAATAGGTAAAGTAGGCTATCCTTAAAAAATAGATATATGCTATCTCTGAATTTTCGTAAATCAATAAAAGAGGAATATATCACCATGTATTGTTTCATTATATGTCAAAGAGATCAGGCAGCATCTTCCATGAAACCTCCCTGGAGGTTATACTTTTTCCAACACTTCAAACAATTATTGTTATATTCCAAAAATGCATATAAAACCTTAACGAATTATATACCAAAACCAGTCTCGTGAATCGCTCTATCTATTGGTGAAATACGTATGAAAATCCGTGGAGTCGTTATTGAGTTTACCGCAAACAAACGAGGCCAAGTACTTTGTTTTATAATATGTATAGATATAATTAAAAAAAATCAATATAATACTAATAATATATCCTGCCTCTTTTTAATCGTTTTCACATCCTATAGTTATAACAAAACTAAACCAAACATTATTAAGCTAAACTAAATATATTAATATTGAAAAGTAAAAAAGAGACCTTACATAAATGTTAAGACCGTGGAAAATTCCAACGAAAAGTCTTAAGTCTCCAAACTAAAACAGAAATAGAAATTATCTGTCCAATATTTCGCCCATTCAGGCATCCTCAGGGTAGAAAGAGAATAACAGCAAAACAAAACATGAATAATGCACCCAAGAAACATCCCACCACCTCGAAGGCTCAAATGCACAGTCTTAACATTTATGTAAGGTCTCTTTTTTACTATTCAATATTAATATATTTTGTGGAGAAGCCGTAAGTCCACTGGTTTCTTGATAATGATAATTTTTTTTTCTTGCATTTTTACTTTAATTTTTTCATATGGTCTTTCGTCTTAAGTTTTGTGATGTCTGCTATTATTTATTTTTCTTGTGGTGCTTTTTGAAATTTGGTGAGTGTATATTGAATTTTGAATTTCTGAAGTATCTATCAGCTGTTTTTATTTAACCTTTACCAGCTGGGGTCGAGTAACCTTCCTTATGATTCTTTAGTTGCATTTGAGCCTTCGAGGTGGTGGGATGTTTCTTGGGTGCACTATTCATGTTTTGTTTTACTGTTATTCTCTTTTTACCCTGAGGATGCCTGAATGGGCGAAATATTGGACAGATAATTTCTATTTCTGTTTTAGTCTGGAGACTTAAGGCTTTTCGTTGGAATTTTCCACGGTCTTAAAAGTTAATTACAATACGTGAAATTCGAAAATCGTCGTATTGAATGTTGTTTCATCAATGCTCAAAGATTTTTTTTTTTTTTCTTAACCCCTATAAGTTTGAAGATTTGTAATCTGGGTTACGATTAGGTTGGAGAGGAATCTCTTTTACTGTACTGCGCACATTTTAAGAGGAGGATGAGAAGACGGAAGGTTCTAATTTCTTTCTTTATTTCTTAACTTTGGATTTTTGCGGTGATGGGGCACACCGTGTCCTTTTCCTTTTATTGTTTATTTTATTATTTCTCAGTTCAGGCTGAGACTTTGAATGTGATCTTGCCACGTTTGTGGCCGTCCTGCTGGAGTGAGTGTCCTGAAAAGAGGGTTAGTACTGTATTTCAAACTGTCAAAAAATTTGATGTGTCTGCGTTTTATGAAGTCTGTGACTGTCGGTAAGTCGAGAGTAGTGTGTAGGAGGTCCATTTTTGTTTTGTTTAATGTCGTGTGTCTCACTATGCGTTGTAGTACGCCGTTCTGAAACTGTTGGAGCTTTTTTGCTGTCGCCGGTGTGATGGTACTTAAAAGTGGTGCTCCGTAGAGGAGCGCCGGTCTTAAGATGCTTTTGTAGATGGTCAGCTTGAGGCGGAGGGATAAGTTAGGAGATGTAAGCAGGTGGTTAAGTCTGTAAGACTTGGTCCGAACCGCCCTGAGTTTCTTCCTGCAGTGGTAGGCTAGTTTCAGGTGTCGGTCTAGTGTGACACCTAAGTAGACTATGCTGCTTGCTGGTCTGATTTCGCGTCCCGCTACCCTATAGACCTCAAAGAATGGAATAGAAATTGTTTTCTTTTAGCGAAGTATATAATATTTGTGAGAGTTAATTCTTTCAACTGTAAATAATAATATTTAAAATGTATTAAGCCCGCTTCTCTCATAAAAAAAAATAATAGTTACTTACATTGTAATAAACCAAAGTCTATGGTTTACTTACGTCAACTCGACTTCAATGCGCCAGCCTGAGTTTCGAATGAGATTGACACAACCTTGAAGGTGGGGGAATAAATATATTGGGGCTATTAATAATAATAAAATAAAATGTCGTGGCATCTGATTATAAACCTATTCGAAACAATTACATCCATTACTATACATTTTATCTATTTTAGAATTATATTTATTTTTATGTTAATGTAATATAAAATCTCTCATTCGTGTGTCTGAATACTTTAGTGAAATAATCATCATTATTCCATTAAATCATAACATTTCCTAATTTATAGTTTAAAACCTGTCTGGCCATTAATCTATTAAAATGCATATAGTGTAGACTGATCATGGTTTTAGTCTCAAATGCCTTTTAAATATATGCAATGCAAATTATTGCAGGACAAATTTTTAATATTATTTTTTACCCAACTGGATTAGGAGAAACCTCCAGCGGATCAACTCCTTTTTTTCAAGCTGTTTACGTTCTTCATCAGTTAAACTCATTTTTTATGTCCTACCCATTTTTATTATTTCACTTTATATGCAAAATAATGTATTCCCGGTGATCACAGTCAGTAAAAACTTTTTCATATAATAGAGAGAAACTTTAAATTAAATATTACCATTATCTATTTTTATTTATGAAACAAATCTAATTATAGAGACAACAGTGACTGATGCCCAGTGATGAGCAGTGCACTTCATCAGATGCAGCAAATTCTTAAATACAATATAAAATCGACATGGATTCGTTGTTTTTAATTGCTATATTTTCTGTTTAAATTATTTTTGAGTCATTCTAGGAGTTCATGACCAGAATTTTGAATAATAACGTGAGGAAAAATTTTGACAGTAAAAGTGTGTGTCTTCGTTACGGTCCGCCCTTTTGTACTGTGGAATATAAGATGGTCAGTTAAAACTTTTTAACACAATACAAAATTGCCATTAATACGTTTCAAGATATTTTTAAAAGTTTTTGTTCTCATAAATTCAACATTATAATTATAGGGCCGAGAATGCTTTAAAATTATTTTTACATGTGATGTTGATTTGTAATAACATGACCAAAAAAAAAATATAGTTGACTGCGCATTAATTGAAATTCCATGGCCCAACCGTTTGTCATCAGGCTGGTAAAATTTATTTTATTTTTTCAAATTTATAATTAATTCACAGTGTTTTTTCGTAGATATGTGTATTGTTAAAAGTAATACATTTAAAGTAGAAACTTTAAAGGTTCCTTGAATTTTACGTTGTTAAGGGTCTTTCTGTTCAAGTAGCCCATTCATTGCTCACATATTCTAATTCATAAATTGAATCTTGATAAATTAATTTTATCTATCTATGTATTTCTATGGATCTAAATATATTTCTACATAATACTCTTCTATCGCGGTTATGTTTCTCAAAATGAAACCTCAGAATCCCCAGATCGGAGGCCCTTTCAGACTAATTGGACCGTTATCCCAGGGAATATCTACCCGATTTAAATTTGATACAGAAAGGATTCGCCGAGCAAAGAACCTGAAGGAGGAAGATAAAAAAATACGCGGCATTTGTGGTGACTGAATAATTGCTGAACCCCTGAATCCTACAGCATAATAAATTGGTTTAAATTATTATAAAATGGCATAGTTATTCTTACCGTATTCTTCTGGAATATTCTATCATAATCTCTTTAAAGCTCAGATCCGCTCCCTGAAATCGTTATTCATAGCTAATACATAGGCAAAATATTGTACCTTATATAATGATAATTAATAGTGCACTAGTGGTCACAAAGCACGCTAGCAGCCTGAAAACAACTGGTTAAGTTCTTTGATAGAAGCATATTTTTCCGTTACGTTTCTAATAGGTTCATTAGATATATTTTTATATATTCCACCGATTTTCCGTATAATTATTTGTTTATTGACATCTATACTAGTCAAAGACGTATAGGGGAAATTAGTATAATAGACAAAAGCACTATATTAGAAAACAGACAAAAACTATTTTTAAAAATAGATAAAACGATTTTTAAAAATAGATAAAACAATGTAGTGACAAGAAAAATATACAAAACAGAATGTATATTTACTTCATGACTTAAATAAGGAATTTAGAATATGAAATGCACATATTAAATAAATGAACATCTTTGATCGATGTTCTTTTTCAATCAAGCCTTATTGTAATAGTGTGCCAGGGCCTAATTTTCAAAATGGTTTCCTCTAAAGTTTGGAGCGGGGTGGCTCAGTGGTAGAGCGCTGAGTCGCCAAGCCGAAGGTCCTCAGTTCAAATCCTCCCGCTGGCAAAACTTTTGTATAATCTGTTATGTATTCAATATGTAATGATATTATGTATGTCCCAACTTTATCCTGCTAATTATTAGAAAGGCTTTCAATTAAATCGTTGATATATTCTGATGGATTAATTTTCTTTATATTACCACTTCATCCGTCATTAAAAAGTATATTATGATTAAGAAGTTATGAAATCCCATGTACATATAAAAATAAGTAAGTAAATCGCCATAAACAAAATAGAAAAAGTAATTCGATACTGAAAAAGATTTCTTTGAAATTATTCTGGTATTTGAAACAAATCAAATCAAAAATAAAATAATTTAAATATACATAAATATGATATAAAATAGCTAATTTTATATCAAGCGATTTCGCAAAATATAATAATCTCGTCCTCCGAGATTTCTATTGTATAAATATTATACATACTTATTTCCATATACAGCGAAATGCCTTGGATCTTAAAAAAAGGAACCCCCTTTAAAAAGTTGAAACAATAACCAAATCATGCGTAATGTAGCCATTGAACCGTGCTACGATAAAAGCCTTTAGCCTACCTCTAAGGTGAATGGGAGTGTAAAAGTAAAGAATAAGGACGAACAGAGGAAAAAAAGAGAAAGTAGAGGAAGTAGAGGTAGAGGACATTAAAGAAGACGAAGCTACAAAGGAGATGGAAGAGCTCAAAGCGAGACCACAGCGCTGCGAGGCTATATAAAGGTTAGGGTATGATTGAGTGGAACCAGGGGGGGAGGGCAGTGGAATCCACCCTTAGCCCTTAGCCCCCTCACCTTATGAACAATAACAGTCCCTAGAAAGGGGGAGAGATTGTCTCATATCTGATAGAGTCATGGCTCCTGAGTCATCGTCCTCTGTTCTATACCTCCTATGCATGTGAGATAGTATATCAACCACTTTAATATACATACATGTATATGAATTAAATTAATTCATATATGTTCTTTATAAAATCATCTACGCAATTTACCGGGAAACCTATTTACTTCTGCAAGATAGATATAAAAATGTCAGTGAAATTATTTTATAAATCTTTATTATACGATTTCTAGATTACTTTTTACAGTTCTATTCTGCAAATGTTTTAAGTGAAAAAATAAATAATTTTTAGATTAGTCTATTATTTACCAAATAAGTCTTATTAATACTGTAAGGGATACAAATATCAATCTTCTAGGGTACTGGACTTTACAGATATATTTTAACCTAAGGGTGTATAATAATACAAAAAAAACTTTAGTCCAAATTCATGTATTGTATCATTTTCTATCGACCTAAATGGTCATTTTCAATATATGGATTTGGACTAAAGGTTTTTTTGTATTATTATACACCCTTGGGATACAAATAGTAATGACTTATGTCCGTTAATTCCAAACCATTTAGAGAAAAAATTAGAAAAACTAAAAATGACAGACACTGTTTAAAGTCTAAATGTGCCCTTGGGAATGGTTAGAACTACTGGCATTACCACAATATCTCCTTGTTCTATATTAGCTGGTCAAAAGAGCATGATAAGGTCAAATATATAACGTCGTTATGCCACAGTTTTTAGGTTAAAATCACCGTCATAAACTTCTTTACAATTTTTTTTTAACATTTCATACGCCATCCACACTTGCCAAAGAGATCGATTAAAAGGAAATAAAGTTATTAAAAGAAACTTGATTAATATTTACTTAATTTTTGTATGTGAAATTGAATGAATTACTTCTGCTAGTAAAATAATTATTTCAAAGTCATATTTCAATGTAATTTCTCATTGCATAAAGAAGTATATGGAGGACACCTTCAATTCATGTAGAATTATTTAACTACCGATGTTTGGCTCGAAACATGATTGTCAATCAAATATGGATTTAACCTAAATGGAGAAAATTAAGTATGTATTAATACATAAATTATTACTTACTACATAGTTACCCTCAGTAAATAAACAATCTCTACAGTGTATTTTTAGCACGATTTCATCCCCCTTATGAGGCGGAAAGTACAGAAAGTTTAAAGGTTTATGTAAAGTATCATATCCGATTTCCTTACTAAATCTAAAATGCCATATTTATTTCCATTGATATAAAATATTGAGTAATAAGTTTATAAACTAATAATTAAACTAAATATAATACAGTATTAAGGTTTATTGTTATTGTTAAATATTAATATCATTAAATCTATTTATTTATTAAGTATTAAATATACTGTGTACAGTAAACTTTTAAATAATACATTTCTAAAGGATTTGTTAAATTTTTTAAAAGCATTCCATTTTCCTTTTCCCGGAATTTCGATTGTATCAATAAATTAATAAAGTACTTTAATTTAAATAAAATTCCTAAATACCAAAATGAAAATGTGTTTGATTATGAAAAAAAAAATGTTTTCCTAATTCCGTTTATAGCCTTAAAGTAGCAATTTTAATCAAAATTTATTATGTTTTATATTAATTTTCTAGCGGTTTTTATCTAATTTCAATCTTTTAATATTATATTTGTACATATAATTTTTTTAAAAGCTTTTAGAAATAATAGACGAAGCCTCACAAGTGAGAATCAACTACCTCTAAGTAACATACATTTCTGTAAGCATAGCCATACTGATTTATACGATAATACTTTTTATAACTAAGTTCTAAATAAACGATAAATAATAATACAACATGTTCAATAACAGATTCCCAAATAAAAAAAGTTAAATCTTTTTGTTTTTATTAAAATCTCAAAATTACTAAAATGAGAATTACTGCAATAGTTCTCCCTCGCACAAGGTCTTATCCCAAACCCGAACAATGGACGGAAACATGGTGACATGTGATGTATGTCGGAAACATTTTATGTGTCCTGCTAGCAGGGAAAAAACATACCAGCCTCTACCTATCTAACCAACAAAGGTTTCGGAATAACATGATCTTATCAATGAACCTGATAACAATATTTAGTCACACAACGTCAGCCATTTTTATTCTTGTAAGTTTAGTTTTCACAAAAAGGGTACTCACGACTTTATGAATAATTCCTAAAAAAAACTTTTCATATTTATAATATATCCTCGGGAAAATGAAGGTAAACATAAAAGTTATATTTTCAGATTAACTCCAAAAGTAAGCATATTGTAAATTATGTAAACAACCTCACGAAATTCGATGAAATTACCTATACTTAATAACCAAAAGAAAAAAATATCGAAATCGGATGAGTTTTAGCAAAGATAAAGGCTATTGAATTTCAGGAAATCAGAGAAAGGACCTAGATGAACTTTTGAGTGTGTTCGATAGGAGAAAGACTATTACTGTTACTATATCATTCTGAATGATATAGATAATATCATGCTATGTATAACATGCTATGTTATTCTAGAATAACTAACATGAAAAGAAATTAAGAACTACACTTTTATGACTAAATTAAAAAAAAAAAGTTGTCACTGTGACTGTCGCTCACATAGTCACCTTCATTTCTCCGTCAATAGTGCTTATTTACAAAAACTAAACTTGCAGAATAAACTAAAAACCTGAGGCATAAACAAAAAGTGCTAAGATTTCTGTCAGCTGATCAGGTGAGACCAGTTGCTTCAAGGTGATGTTTTTTAAGCGTCCCCTTAGTTACTGCCTCACAGTTTTTTTTTATTTTTATATTAACGTATTGATATTTACAGCTGTAATAATATTAAATCAAGTAAATTTGATGATATGAACAAATGACATGAAAAAAAAAAACACTTGTGGAGAAACTAACCATCGGTAGCACTCCAATAAAGTTCTATAGTAGAAGGTCTCGAGGCCATCTTCTTTTCAGACGCCTCGGAGGGTTATCAGGAATAGTATGGGAAGCAAGTTGAGAGACTAGCGGATTCAAGTGTGTATGGAGCTTGTCATGGAAGGATAGATATCTAGTTTGGGACAAATCAGCAACATATGGGATATTAAGATCATGATGGATGAGTTTGTTTGTGACATAATAAGGAGCATTGAGGATTATACGAAGGATTTTGGATCGTAAGGATTGGATACGAGATGAATTGGATGGTTTAGTAGAGCCTCAAAGCTGAACTCCGAATGTCCAAATAGGCCTGATAACTGTCATGTAAATGTATTTTGTAATTAATTGGGAGGTTAGAGCGTTGGTCCAGTAAATGTTGAAGTAGGCGAAAACGTCGAGAAGTTCCTTGTCTTTTCAGTCTTGTATGAGGATGCTTCACAGTTACTTCCAATTTTTCAAAAGGGGTTTTAGTGTTGAATAACTTTCTTTTAAATTTCACCGGTCATCATTTCTCTTTTGGAATATATAGAGCTACGTAGTATTTCAGAGAGACAATGCTACTCCAAAGTTAAGGATATAAATCATAAAACATGAAAAGCATTTGTCCACAGATTGATAAATTAGTTATTGACAACATAACATAAGTTATTGATCCCCGGAGCGTTCTACCTCCAATATTAATTTTAAGTGACCAGATGCCTGGAGTTGTGTTCTTGGACCATTCTTTCAACAAATGGTATGTGTTTTTATTCATTGTCAAATTGTTATAATATAAAATGACATTATTGAGACTAATGAAGTTTTCGTTTGCATGTTATTTAACTGCTGTGTGTATTTTTGTGTCCCCCTTACTCATAACCTAGAAGAATTGAGGGTGGAATGACATTTTTTTAAATTAAAACCGAAATAGCTAAAAATTAGTCACATTAGTTACCGTATCAGGTGGAAAATGGGCCATATATGTTCAAAAAATAATTTAGTTAGTTTTGGAACAGGTACGGTAGCTAGTGTGTATCATAACTGGCATGCCACTGTTTACATTTATTTTTTTTCAATCAATTATTATACTCTATATTATGTGCATTAAGTTTTCTCTCTCTAGTGTTCTTACAATATATATACCCGTTATTTTAATGTCCCTCGAACTAATTTACAACCGGGCAGGAGTTACACTGGCTGACTACAGAAAGGACACAGTCTAGTTAGCTCCCGCAAACATTAGCATCCCATGGGACAGGCAGCGGTCAATGGCGACACCTGGTGGTTAGGATCAGTAGGAGTAACTATGCTAACCACTCCTACCTTTGGGATAATTGAATCGCAGATATTTGCCGTACTTTACCATTCCCATTCGCTAAACCAACTGGTTCCTCAATTTGAATAAGGTCTGGGGCCCAGCAGACTGTGTCCTTATTGCTTCTGGTCAAATGCTTCAATAATGTTTCAGGTCAGTAGAGGTTTCTGTCTTTTTCGATTTTACTCCTCCAATAACTAAACTGGAAATTTATAAATATATAAATGTAACGGGCTTAGAAAAATTTGATTTAGATATATATATTTAGTTAATGTGCCTTAATTACAGCTTTTAGTTCAATGTTAAAAATGTTAGCAATTTTAAATTAGAACACATCTAATAAATGATAGTAATCAGTGTTAAGAAATTGTACTCAAATCTTTTTGATCAAAAAGAAGTATTTTATCATTTGAAGTCAAAAGGTTATTTTTAGTTCAACGTATTATAGAGAATGATTAGCATTTATTTGCTTCTTCTCGTTAATATTTTTTAAAAAGATTTTAGATTTTTAAGGATTTTGTGCATTAATATGTACTGTTACGGGCTACTGGGTATTAAAATGAATTAAACAATTCATTTATTAAAAATACTAATATTTATTAACAAAGTGATAAAAAGGATACAATTAAACTATTAACAATTAAATTATTGAACTAATATAAATTTATAGTAACAATATTCTAAATATTTATTATCTAGGCCTAACTCCTATTTAATTATTACAATAATATAAGATATTACTAATTCTAGATATCTTAACTAGTTACAATAGTTTCTATGAATATTATAAAATTACACTACAATTTATAACAAATAGTTAACACTTACAGTTCACTAGTCCACCGACCGTAAGATTCTTCAAGTATCACAAACTGACATACAGTAACAAACAGAAACAGTTTATTACACTCGCGAGACTGTTACAGTTCACTGATACACTTATTACACGGGCCGGTTCAACACAGACTAGTTTATCACACTAACACTCACTTATCACAGAGCTTGCGTGGTCTACTCTCAGGCTAAGACTGACTGACTCGAGGTGAGAGAAGTCTTTTTATAGGCAAAGCCGAACATTCTAGAACACGGAGGGGCCAGACAATTCTGGAATATTCTTAATCCTTTGCCGACAAAAGGAGACGATCTAGAACCGTCCTAATCCTATTTTAACTTCTCCCGCCGACGGATTTAAGCCGCTAATCCTCTTGCTCCCGTCTTCCTGCCGGCGCCCGTAACAGTACGCATATGTTATCCTATACCAAATAAGATTTTCTAATGTTATTTTTATTTTGTGACTAATTACATAATTTTTGTATATGGTTTTTGTTAAAGGCATTGTAGGTCCTTAACATTTAGTTTTGATAACATTTCATTAAAAGTTAATTATTGTTAGAAGGTACCATCTGTGATTGAGGCCACGCGACGTCAGCAGTTCATAAGTCCAATTCGGGACTGACTCAGGATTTCTTGCAGATTCAAGTCTACCTTAATCGAATATTTAAAAGTTAAATTTAATGCAAGAATGTTTTGGATAGTGGTGGTCACCAGGTGGCACATCACGGACCCAAGGGTAAGAATGTAAGAATGGAAACGCCAGCTAGAATAAGCCTTCAAATACCCGACCGTTTTCCTCTCGAGAGTCTAGAGTTAAAAACGTATTGCCGGCGAGCAGAGTCGGGGATCATCCGAAGGGAAATGAGCTGGTCAGAGCTGATGACTGGTATGAGTGAGAAGAATTGGGTCCTGAGCAAGAAGTCAGAAGGAAGGTAGGAAATTCTCGCTTTACTGTAGGCGGAATAGACTTGGGGTGAGGCCAGAGAGTGGTCAGTTGAAGATAGAGCCATTTAAATATTTTCTTTGTCATTCGTCGCGTTTCGGCCACAAGACAGATGGGGATCTTTTCTTTAAGTATTAGTGCACACAGAATTATGGTTAGAGAAGAGGGAAACATTAAATGGGAGTTATTGTTGGCGGTTATAAGATAAGGATTACTGATGGTGAATATTTGAGTTGTAATTGTCATTAGTGTATATGGAATTATGGAAAATGTATTATAATAAAATTATTGTTTTTATTAGCGGTAATGAGATAAGAATTATGGATTGTTTTTTATTTGCAATATAATACAAATTTACAAGAAATTCCAGAAAATGCTTCTATATAAACCAAAAGCCTTCTGTTACCTTTCGATATTTTAAGGCGTTACAATGGGCTGAGTCCGCTGAAGGCGGTTTTTACTCGAACCGGCTGAAAGCCGCTGACTTTATACAATACAAAACAGGGAGGGACCGTTTAGCAGGAACAAGAATAGTTGTAGAAAGTGGTGGAGGAAGGAAGAAGGAAAAGGAAGAAAGGATAAGGACAAGGGAGTACTTACGGATGGTGAATGTTTAAGTTGTAATTATTATTAGTGCATATGATAATTGTTATAGATGATGGATATGATTACTGTTATAGATGATGGATCGATTTTTATTTGAAATTATTATTTCATTAGTGGTTTTAGGGATTATTAGTATTTATGGAGAACCTGGTGTATGAGTCTAGTAAATAAGTTATTATTTAGTGCTATTATTGAGGGTGAATCTTATGTTAAATTAGAGTTTTATTTTCATTTTGTTGAATGTAATTTTTATTTCAATATAATAGCATTTTAGTTTTGATTGACGAATGTTTTAGAGTTTATTTCTTCACCCAGTTTCCCTATGTGTCCTCGTTTGTACCCTCACCCAGCACATTATAGGTGTCCCAAGGAGAAGAGCACCGCGGGAAACATCAAGATAGGAATAAAATATAAATTATATTATAAATTAATATCTCCAAAGTTAATGCGCATTCTTAAACGAATGAACCTTGGGTTCCCCTGAAGTCTAGTGGTTGGTTATAGCTTACAACCTACTATATCCAAGACGATGGGTCAGCAGGCAAGTAGGTGGCCCTTAAGATTTTTTTAAGGGAGCAAACAGTAAAAGGTCGTTCCGTCTGTCGGAAGAGACGTAAAATTGATAAAATTGAGCCTGTACGGTGTCAGGTACTCGATAAAGATTCCAAACCCTAATTATACCTCAATAGAAAAAAATGCAAGACTTCCACTTCCTATCAGCTATATCAGCATAAAGTGGCGTTAAATGAATAAACAATTTAGTATTAATAGACATTAGAAAATAATAACTTGGCTTCTTGTTAAGGATACTTCTTAAGCGAATGCACCTTAGCAATTTAACCAGATTATATATTTTGAAATCTCAAGATTAAAAGAATTAATTGTAATAGTTAAAATTGTTTTCGTCCTTTTTCTGTGGCTTTCTTTTAAGATTACTAATATTTTTATAAATGGTTTCATATTTCTATCATTTTTAAAAGTAGGTGTCAAAGCGCATATAGTGCTGAATCTATACATAGAAAATAAGACAGGAAAAGAAAAATGTACGTAAACACGTAACTGAGTAGAGATCGTATACGTCGTTCCGAGCCTATTTGTTGGAAGTTATTCTACACCGCAAGCAGCAATAACATGAAGTTTTCCAATAACAGTTCGACATTTATAGAGCAACTCACAATCCTCTCATATCGTGATATTCGTCGAGTTGCAGTAATAATAAGCTCTAAAAAAACAAACCCACGAGCATACTCGGTGAAGCAGACTTGATCATATGGGGTGACCTGTGATGTAATGGTTAACATAACCGACTATGACCCGGCAGTTGGCCCTAGGATTTAAAATGGAATAAAGATTTATTGGTGTTACAGTCTTTCTGAGGGAACGTAAAGTGACGTTAAATTAATAAATAAACAAATTCGGTCATATGCTAATGAATCGATTACGTAAATGGCCAGTATGTTAATTTATCACCTCGTAGATTAAAAAAGTGCCAATTCTTTAATTTATTCATAAACTTTTTAAAAAAAATAAATTTTTGCTTTAAAAAAATGTATGTTAGTATGTAAATCTATGTAGAATTAAAATAGCATAATATAGAAGGTAACAAAATGTGGATGGAATTTTATGGTGGTCCTTACATGCTTATACTCAGCTTCTTTGTAGATACAATCTATGTCTAGGCCTACAGTGACGTTTACGAGGGTGGTCTGAAAAGTTTCACGCAAAAATGGAATTATCTCATAAAAAAGTAATGGGCTGTATGGATGAAAGAAAGAATCCAATGCCATAAAAAAAAAAAAAAGTGTTCTATTTTTATAATACTGAATATTGTTGCTTACTAATGTTTTTTAATCAATGTTCTGCCTGGACTCTTTTATTTTGATATCCTCACGAACTCGGAGAGAATTCAGCAATTCTCATAAAGGTCCGAAAAAATAGAATCTTAATCGAGGAAAATGGTTAAAAAACGTATCAAACAAGTAATAACCAATAACAAAAAATGACAGCGAGCTACAGAAATGAGATAACTATGGAGCTGTCGAAGAAGAGAGAGAATTAATAATGATGCTATAAGAAGTGATATTGAATACGGTCAGATCAAATACCCATAGGATGACCAGACTGAAATATACAAAGGCATTTTAGATCGTTAGAGTGGCGTTGAGGACGTTCAAGTAAGGTACACTTGGAAGAAGGAATCAGAGACGACTTTCAGGGACAAGACATTGACTTAAATAAACGGAATGAACTCCAAATACACATTCCATTTGGAACCGAATCCATTAATAGGAATCCCACACTTCACAACTGCATAGACAGCTGGAATGTATGCATGTATGTATGAAATGCAAATTCGAAACGCAGTTCTAAAAAATCTATTCTCAACACAGGGTTAGCTATATTATATAAGAAAACATCACGTAATATTTTGCATTGTTTGCAAATTAGTAATTTACCATTTGTAATAATTAACAAATTTACGTCGCAAAAGTACTCTCATAATAATTTTTCGTTCCAATCGACAACAAATGATGATATTCAGGACAAAAAAAAAGTTAATTTATTTTACATAATCAAAGTAATAGTAAATGGAAAATAACAAACGTAGTTTAATAATTAGCTTATTATTAAACAATTGCTAACGTACTATTTTCAATTTAAAGATGGTTTTAAGTTCTTTGGGCTTACAAAAAATTGTAAATCAGCCAAAAATCAGAATCAATGATAATTTTACTATCATGAGTTAACAGATTCAGATTTCAAAAATAATGACCTTTGTCATAGTAAAAATAGAATTTCATTTTAAATTTAATTCGACGTCAATCTTTCCTTTCAAGAGGTATTACTAATTAAACTTACCAATAAAAAAAAAATTTATATTAATTCGTAGTCTCCATAATATTTGTTGTGATAAAATTCCGAAAACATATAAATGCATATCCAAATATATAATGCGTATCCAAAAAAAAAGACATATTCGTTTCCGATCTATGGGTTTTAGGATAGGCAATTGATATCAAATTCATAAAGAATCATCTTTAGGGCGCAAAAACACGTATAATGGCAGAGGTAAGTTTACCGATACGTACGTACGTATACGTAGTTACGTTTAACGATATTCACTGATTTTGAATAAATCTTGAAACTTTTCATTTATAACGTCGATATATTCGATATATGATAGAAATTTCTTTAAAATAATTTTTATTGAACTAGTTAAATTTAAATAAATAATTTTAAAAATAAAAGGTTCTTTGTTCTTTCTTCTATAATATATAATAAATAAATAAGTTATATCTATAATATACATCCCCCCCTATAATATAAATAAGCAGGAAGTCAACAAGCATTATCCCACATTGATGCTCATGATCCTGAAACAACTTATCCAATTAATACTAACCGACCCAACTAGTAGCGAAGTATGTAAAGCTTAAGTACCATCGGAATTAGTTGTGGGGGGCACGTCAAGCGAAGAAAATCGGCAATCACTGGACACCGCAGGAATCCGACAAACAGCTCGAGAAGTTGGTGAAGTTTCACTATAAAGTTGTGGATAGTTGAAGACGGCTTATCAAACTAAATTTATGTGGCTTCAGCCCGCATCCTAACATAAATGAGGCAACTTCAAGGATCAGTGGAAAGTAGAGGATCGGGAAATCATGACCAACCACTTTAAAATCCACTGAATTGTTCAGGCAATATAATATCAATATAATATATCGAGTCATTTCAGGAGAAATATCTACTTTCAAATGAGAAATTATATAATAAAATAATTTTATGATATATATCGAGTTACAGTGAATCAGAAGGTCATTTTTTAACCGACAGGCAATAATCTGAAGAATTTCAAGAGATTGGACTAAAAACCTGAATCGACGCAAAAGATACACTTGTTCTAATGGAAAGTAATAATAATAATTGTACACGTAATTGTAAATATAAATTACTGTACTTATTACTAAAGCTTGTTATAATTTTATCATTATTTCAGCACTTTGTAACAATAATTAATTTGATATAATAAGTGATAGTATTAATCACTTATAAGCTTATTTAGATGTGTGTAGATATATATATGATAACAAGAAACTAAACCTCATGCTAATTGATCTCTTTTCCATCCCCAATCGACGTCAAATTAAACAAGTTCAATCAAGATTAGTTAATAAAATTGTTTAATGAAGTTAAGTGGAGAAGTGGGAAAGGGCAATGTGTATAGAGTTAAATGCACATACCTAAAAAAATCCAGGTTGACTTCAAATTTAAATGCCTAAAGGCAGTACAATAAGTTCTTACCTGAAAAATAAAAGAAAACAAGATTAATAGGAGAGTATAAAGTAATGTCTCACTGCTGTAATTAGATTATTTATCTTGACATATATTTGTATACTAGCTTATGCCCGCGGCTTTGCTCGCGTGGAATTCGGCCTGCCACATAAAGTTACGAGAAAGAACATTTTAAATAAATAATTTAATTATTTTTTTAAAATATAAGTACCTAACTAGTACATCCATAATTTCAGATGTCTAACTTCAAAACTGACGGATTATCTACAACCTTTGAACCCCCATTATATTAAAAGGGAAACCCTTGGGGTGGAATTATCCAAATTTCTTTCTTAAAATATACAAAGAACCTATCTACAAATTTCAAGAGGCTAAGTTCCTGAATTGTCTTTAATTACGTACTATAACGGGGGGGGGCATGCCCACGTGACCCCACATAAATCTGCCCTAGATGTAGCCTATGATGTAAAACCTATTTTATTCAATAAGTTTCATCCAAATCCGTTCAGTAGTTTTTGCGTGAATGAGTAACAAACATTCGCATTTATAATATTCGTAGGATATCAAAACAAATAGTTTCACTCCTGTCCTTTCTGTTATTTTAACCACAATTATCATGTGATTTTCCTTTATTTATGTACTACAATGGATTCTCCACAGTACCTAAAAAACATTCGGTGGGGGGCACGTGTACCCGTGCGCCCCCCCCCCCATAAATCCGCGCTTGCTATAGCCTATGTGTTATTCTGCTGTATAACCTATATTACTGTAAAGTTTCATCCAAATCCGTTCAGTAGTTTTTGCGTGAAAGAGAGACAAACATACAAACTTTCACATTTATAATATTAGTAAGATTAGACTTCCATCATGGTAACTTTTTAGTAAGAAAATTTACATCTGTAAGTGTTGCGGGAAATTTATCCTCAAATTCAGGGCTGAAAATTGAGTATCAAATATACAACATAATTGTTTTAAAGATTTATTAAACATATTAATTTTACTTAAAAATGAACTTATTTGGGAGAGAAATGAGGTTGACAGCTGAATCATATATAAAAATACCGTGGCTTTTTGTTCCCGAAAATAATTAGTTTGGAACTAATGTACACCGTCTAGTGCAATAGAGTTACTATATCAAGAACGTTCTAAATGGAGAAGAAGGATCTAACGATGGGTTATAGAAAGAAATTTCCACCGAAAAAGTTGAATCGCTCGACCTGGATGAGATCATCTAGCACTTAAAGAACACAAGATACCGGTAACAGATGAATTACTTGCTGAATCACTAAAATACGGAAGAGAGGAAGTAGCCAAGGTACTTCATGAAATAATTATGGACGGGTGGCAAATGGAACAAATGCCAGAAGAATGGAACCAGACAATTATGCTCGTATTTCCTATCTACAATAAAGGAATGTTTTGGACAGTCTAGAAAATCGAGCCATAACCTTACAACCTAGTCCATATACGATTTCCTCAAAGATGATCTTCTTAAGACTTCTTCCTTTTGCAGAACGGGTAATAAGATAGGAGGTTTAAGGGTTCTTGGGAAGCAAAGCCATCACTTCTCACTTCTCCATGAAAGCTCTGTCCTTTAGGCTCATCTTTATTCAAACTCTATTATTCCTGAAAGCTGAAAAATGGATCTATAGTGCTGTCTCTATATGTAAAAAACGTTACTATCAAACTGTTAAATAACTGTCATATCCAAATAAAAAAACGTATTCTTCACTCTTGAATAAAACAGAATAAGAGATAATGCATTGCAATTACACATAAACTAGAAAAGGCAAAGCAGCAACCAACCATAAAAGAAAAGCTCTACGAGCTTCGCAATAAACCCACATCTTTATTAAATGTGGCAGAAAATTAAAAGGAGCATATCTTAGCTACGGAACAATTCCGCAGGGGCAGTAACATCCCGATTCTCACAGACTGGAATAATTTTGGACTTTCCCTAACCCCGCCCTCCATAAATGAAAATGTGGAAACTCTCTTCTCTCCGCTATGAAAATATGAAAATTCATATCTTTGGAAAATTGCTAACGCGGAGCACCGCTGGTTTCAGTTGTCTCTCATCTCGAGTCAAGTGGTTATCTCTCAGTTTTCCCTCTCTTATACCAACCTCAGCGGCTAATAAATCATCGCAGTATTATTCAGAAAGGAAATTGTGTACAAAACTGATCAAATAAACAGAAATCTTGAAACAAAAACACTCTATATTTATAATCCATTACAGGGGATTGGGATAATAAATGGAATTTAATATACTACTATACAAATATACCATCGCCTCTAGAGCTTAATTTTTTTTTAAAGTACCAACTCAAAGAAATTAATTGCCTTTGAAAAGTGTTGAAAATCCTTTTCCAGCAGGTGAGTTTCAACAGACAAAATATTTTAATCGATGTCAAATGAAGTATGATAAAATAAAACATTATAAATACTATGTAAAAGTCCTGTTATTATAAACAATTTTTTTTTTAATTCAATTTATTGATATTCACAACTATAATACTATTACAATAAGTAAATCTGCTATATGTACAATACGACTTGAAAAGCACTTGTGGAGAAACTACCCATCGGTAGCACTCCAAAAAGTTCTATAGTAGATGGTCTCGAGGCCATCTTCTTTTCAGACGCCTCGGAGGGTTATCAGGAATAGTATGGGAAGCAAGTTGAGAGACTAGCGGATTCAAGTGTGTATGGAGCTTGTCATGGAAGGATAGGTATCTAGTTTGGGCCAAATCAGTAACATATGGGATATTAAGATCATGATGGATGAGTTTGTTTGTGACATAATAAGGAGCATTGAGGATTTTACGAAGGATTTTGGATTGCAAGGATTGGATACGAGATGAATTGGATGGTTTAGTAGAGCCCCAAAGCTCAACTCCGTATGTCCAAATAGGCCTGATAACTGTCATGTAAATGAGTCTTTTGTAATTTATTATAAAAAATAAAATTATTTTTTAATTTTGCAAATAACTTTATTAGATTTAGTTTATTTCACTTGTTTTTTTCCGGAATGTTTGCTCAATTTATAATATAATTCATTTCCGTTAATTTGTTTTATGTTTTTAGTTCTGATAGGCTCTGAGTAGATGTGTTAAGGATCCTGGGTTCAAATCTGGCTGTGAGAGATAATCATTTAATCTGTTGAGAGCCATATATGGACAAAGTAGGATTTGCAGACCCTCCTGAGCCTCACGCAAATTATATAATGTGGTAATATCCATGACTGGAGAAAACTCTGGCAATCAGCGTGATCTTGGACAAGTTATCTTCCTACACAACCGTTGTCCTTGAAACATTACAGACTACACCTTGTGCTAAGTCTAAGATACTCAGGATTTCATTACTGTAGAGGTAATGGAATTTTGGAAAATAAAACATCATTTAAGTTAAATTAAATAGATAGAAACCTTGGCATTGTCTAGCAATGGACAGAGGAACCTACTTTTCTTCAGCTATTTTATCTCATCGACTCAATAAGGTCCAATTCAATCTATAGTCTACATATTTAGTCTGCTTTTACTGAGTGACATCGATTTAGCTAAATTGATTTATTAGCAAATCCCCACACTTTCCTAAAGTTATGTAGCTTCTATAAAAATCGGTCATCTGGTCTATCCGTAAGAACGCCAAGACCTTCAAGTCCAACCGGGGCAAAACATTTCTATAAGCCTTAGAAACGATGAGAAAGGAAGAAAATGAAATAAAAACAATGACAATCCAGCTTCCAAACCATTGGTGTCACTACAACAGTATCTTTAACCATTTTCTATTCTGATGACTCTTCACATAACATCACATTTGAGATGTTATGAAATAAAAATGATCTTTTTAATTACATTCATATGGAAACTGTATTGTTAAGAGAGAAAAAACCTCATCAGTGATCGAGGCGATATAACCCAATCAGTTTCGTGCAGTTTCTATAACCGTTGCCAAATTGTGTAGCGGAAGAGATCAAGTTTTGTATAATAAATCCCCCTCGATAGAAATAAATTAGCCAAATGGTTCTGCTAGGGTGCAGGACCTTACAGGAGTTTACAGGAGAAATTTTTTGCCCTATCGGGAATTAACATCTTTAATGAGTGGATTTGTTTTGGTTTTGGTATGTTATTTGTATTTGGTTTATATTTTATTTATTTTTTAATATTGTAGTGTTTTGTTTTTGATATGAGGATGTTTTGGGTTTATTTCTTCTCCGCGTTTTATCATAGGTGCCCTTGACTATACCTTGTTTCCCAAACGGCCCTGTGTGCCCGAGATCTAAGAGAGAAATCGGCGGTAACAGAGAATGTTAAACCTTTGTTTTCGAAAAATGAAAAGAATTATTCTTTTTTTTTTACTTCAATACATTTACTATCAGTTTCTTTATTTATTAAAATTTATTTTTGTTGTTCTGTTATATCCTTTGTTGTGAAATACCTCTCCGAAATCGTTTTTTCGGGTTTACCTTTGGTAATTATAGTCCTGCTCACTCAATCGTAAGAGGATGTGAAAAGGCTCAACCGTGAAATTAACTCCAGTCGCTCGTAAAAAATTCTGATTCTTTCATGTACTTCGATGTATATCAGGATCTGTATAGCTTGCTTTGAAACTAGATTTTTTTAATAGATATTCAATATTTTGGGCTCGACATGACAACAAACGTAATCGAAAAGTGTTTTAGGCTAGGATTCGAATTCGTAATTTTTCTCTAATCATTGTAAAAATGTTTCTAGGTGATTTTTCTGAGTTATTCGTTCTAGATTTTTTCCAAATTGTTTCAGAGTTTTTAACGCGCTTTTAAGAAACGAAATATTCATGAACTAAAGTGAAGGATGAAATAAGCTTCTTATTCCAGGAGTTTATTAATTCAAAGCTAAAAAGTTTCTTTGTATAAGGAATAAACAACTTTGTTAGATGTTTGGAGAAGCTTGTATTGAAGCTAATGGAAGTTATTTTGAATAGAAGTGTTTTTTTTTATTCTGATATTGTTCATTACAGGGTATACATTATAACAAGTAATCCTTCTGTCTGAAATATGTCCAAAATAATGAAGGTACAGTGTTCATTTTCGGAAAATTATTATCGAAGCATTGTGGAGGAAGATAAATTACTAATCTATACGCCTTTATCTAATTCGGGGATCACCCAGGAAGCATTAAATCAAGCTGATGCAAAAGGTTTAAGCCCAACACTAAATGAAAAAAAAGTCATTTACAACACTAAAATAGAGCCAAAAACTCAAAAAGAAACACTATTATTTATTATAATGCAATTGGGAAAAACCTCAATGCAAAGCCTTATGTTTCAAAAATACACCCACTTACCAGTCGACGTTTCGCCTATTCAGGCATTATCAAGACACCAAAAACAAAAAGGGGTTATGTGAATCACATCTCGAAGAAAAAGGTGCAATACATCCCAACGATCAACAGCCCAAACAGGCTCCAAACATGAGACAGCACCCCACCACCAAGACGTTCAACATACAACTCATGTTTGGAGCCTGTTTGGGCTGTTGATCGTTGGGATGTATTGCACCTTTTTCTTCGAGATGTGATTCACATAACCCCTTTTTGTTTTTGTTGTCTTGATAATGCCTGAATAGGCGAAATGTCTACTGGAAAGTGGGTGTATTTTTGAAACATAAGGCTTTGCATTGTGGTTTTTCCCAATTGCATTATAATAAAGTCATTTACAACTATCATGTTTCTGGGACAACAGGGACTTGACGACTGCGATTAAAATATAACTGAAATCATTTATTCAATATTATTTCATGACTAACTGAAAATTTTAAAAAGGAATATGTGAATTATTAAATTTGTATTCAATCATTAAATCAGTGTAATAAACTCCCTGGAAACAAACAATATCGCCCCACAGCCACTAATGCTTACCAGATACTTGTTAAGGACTACTTGTTTGAATTATTAGTCTCAGAAAAATGTTCGTGATAGAAAGTTTTTCTTAGATTTTATATATAAACATAAAAAAACTAAGAGACTTATTTAAAAATGAATTATAAAATATCAAAACAAAAAAAAATATCAAGTTTCAAAACTAAAGATTTAACTGTCAGACTTTTTACTGATCCTTATAATTATCATTTTTTCTATTAAATAACAATATTACTCTAATTTAACCTATTATTCAAATCCACTATATAGCAATCTCGACTGGTAACAATTGAACAAGAACTCTGCGCACTGAATGGAGTACTTTAGCTCCTAGCACTAAAAAAGTAATCAAAGGTATTTTATGAATTTAGACTCTACTTGAATTAAAAAAAACCCAATAATTTTGTTCTCCTTTCTTTTTTAATTCATTCAAGATTCAGTCTTTCTTATATTGTATATATTTTTTTCCATCTGATCCAAGTTAAAGAGAAGGAAACCGTATTGACTTTCAGAATATTGAGCAACTTCTAGAGTTCATTGATCATTCAGGACACATCTGGTTGGTCTATGAGTCAACCTTATAGCCTCCCTCCTGAGGAATGAAAATCTAGGAATCGATAAAACAAGGAATTTAAGAAATATATCCCAATTACGATGTAATAGGAAACTTGTATGCTTCCAGGAGATGTGCGAAATCAACGCAGTGATTCAGCCGCTGGTAAATCCGCGAGAACCAGTTTTGGCAACAGCGTAGCGATGTAACCTGAATGAATCATCTAATGAAGGTATCACAGCAGCTGTTTCCATTATTTTATTATAATTATACAGAAGACAAAATGTAGAATCAAAATCAAAGATGCTTCATTGGTTCCTACATCAGAATACTACTTGTAACCTTCACAATGACCTTTATTCTCTAGTCAAATCTCGAATAATAAACAAATGCCTGGTAACTGGAACAAAAGAACATAAAACAAATTCATAGAAGGATAGAAGAAACTCATATAATACTGCCCTGAAAAACGTCAATTCAAAATGATAAAATTCAAATTCTGACTAGACTGCGAATCGAACACTCGCCTTACACTCACTGAATATATAATATTATATAAATATATTATATAAATATATATAATATTTGTTGGCTGGAACACCTAGACGAATCTATCCACCGTGTACCAATGGCTGTAAGACTCTTACTGCCGGCAGGCAATAGATAGATACAAGATTCTGATACAATTTGTGGACTTAAATTAATTACAGTAACAATCGTATTACACAAAATAAAACAAAATTAAATAGGTAGTCGTGAGGACAGCCGAAGAAGTGACAACTCAAGACTGTGGAATAACTTTGTTCTTTTTTGAATTTCTAATTTAATTATAGTCTGAAAAATTTAAATTATTAATATTAGTCAGTTTTTTTCTATTTTACCACGAATGTGTATTTACATAGATGAAATGAAGATTATTTTTATTTTTAGCATTGTTGTCAATGTTAAGTTCAACAACATTTAGATCATTTGTACTTCAATCGTTTGTATTTCATAAAACAAGACATTTAACTATGGTGCATAAAATCTTTTAGGGGAAACGAAAAGTTTGATTGAAATGAAAAGATTGATGATTTGATTGATGATCAGTATGAATTGCACAAATGATAAACGGGCGTTTAGATAAATATAATTATTCCTATATAAATTGAATTGAACTATAACCTTAAGCTTAAGTTGATCAAAACAAATTGTATAACTGATGTACAGGCTAGGCGTCCCGATTCTCGAGCATGTTGTTGACGCGAAAGCATAAGTTTATCCCCAACCAAAAGTCACTAAGCTTGACTAAACAATTTTTCACTTAAAAAAAAAAAAACTGTACCACTACAACCCATGAAGTTCAGTACGTGGTAGAGTGGTGGACAAGGGTTCGGCAGAGAGTTGATTTGTCCTAGTTCACGCTCAACTACTAGATTTTATAAAATAAAAAATATTTCAACGATTCTGTTATAACTAATATTGATCGAGAGAATATCAATACATTAATTACTTTCACTTTTTGTAATAATTCATTTTAATAGTGATATAGCATAGATAATAAACTTTTAAAACATTGGCTCAACGTACTTTCCCGAGCAAAGCAGACAGATCAAATCTATCAATTTCCCCTACGAAGCTGGCTCAACTTTTTTAATCAGTATGCAAATCGGGAGCCCCAGTATTTGAACTGCCCTCCCTCGGCCCCGGGAGGATTTAAATTTCCATCGAGGGTGCAACTACTTTAACCTTGCAGAGGGTGAATAAACGAGCCAGGTAGCGGCGTGTAGAGCAGGGCCTATGTACTGCATCATATACCGTTTTAAAAATTAACAGGGTACATTTTAAATCAGTTGAAAATAATTCAGGGAGTGGGTAGGCCAGTGCGTAAAGGTGCGTGTACACGTGCGAGTTTTTAACCATCGAGAGTAGCTGGTTTATTCTCGAGATTAAAACTCGCAAGTGTTAAGGGTCCTGAGAGTTCTCGCCGAAAGTAGAGGGGGAACTCGCTGAGAGTTCCCCTCTTTCGTCACAGTAGGAGGTGTAAACGCTTCTGAGAGTTACTCTCAGACATTCAATTTCAGTTTGACTTCCCGAGAGTACTCTCAAGAATGTCTTTACCAAAAAAATGGACCCACGAGGAAGTTTACAGGCTCATCGAAGCATACGACGCAAAAGCATTAAGGAACGAGATTACAAAAATAGAGTTAAAAAAACACGATTCTTGAACAAATTTTGATACAAATGCAATGGAAAAAATCCACAATTTGAGAAATCAGGTAAGTTTATTTCAGATAAACAATAAAAATTGTACATTTTAAAATTCACAATATTCTAAATTGCTGGGCGTCTTATAGTTCCAATTCCCGGGTCAATGTGTGGTAAGCGCCTAAATCATTCCGTCTTTGGACCCAAGACCTGACCCATTTTTTTTCTCCTTAATTCGGTTTTCTTTGACAGACAAAAAATCATCAAAGCCGCTGCTTTGTCTCTTTTTCTTGAAGACATCAAATAATGTATATGTTTAGTAGAAATAACTCCAGAACTGGTAGCACTGAACTGGAAATACGAGATGTTTACAATTAGAAGTCACTCTCAGAACTAATAAAAATCGCCCGCGTGAACGGTCTGAAGGGACTCTCGAGAGTTGCCATGGCGAGTTGCTCTCCGAGAGTGGACTAGGGTGAATTTCACTCTCCCGTGTAAAGGGCTCTGCGACTTACTCTCGAGAGCACTCTCGGCGAGTTCCTCTCTCGTGTAAACGCACCTTAAGGTGACTTGTGCTGTTAATCTCTCGAAACCGGTTGATTGAAATTATTGTTGTCTAAATTATCTGCAATACAAGTAATACCACTGAGCCTATTTTAAATATGTAATAAATATGAGCTGATTTTTAAAAAGTGGCGTAGTTATTATAATTTGAATTAATTTAAAAAACAGGCAAATTTTATGTTGTTAACACTAATAATTTTGCAAATATTGAACTTCTTATGACTAAAAACCTTTAAGTTTTCTTATGAAATAATAATCATAAAAATTATTTGAAAGAAAAACGATTTTTTTAGATCCAAATGGACTTACAAAACGATAGCTTATTTATTCTAAAATATCTAGTAATACAATTTGGTATTTTTTAAAAACTGATTTTAAATTTATAGTATAACTAAAATTAAAATTAAAAAGTTTTTATTTCAATTCACTAAATTTGAAGTATAGATTTATAAATTCACTAGCTTATGCCCGCGGCTTCGCTCGCGTGGAATTTGGTCTGCCACATAAAGTTTCGTGAAAAATCATTTTAAATAAATAATTATTTTTTTTTAAATATAAGTTACTCGTACATCCAAAATTTCAGATGTCTAACTTCAAAACTGACGGATTCTATACAACCTTTGAACCTCTATTATATTAAAGGGGAAACCCTTGGGGTGGAATTATCCAAATTTCTTTCTTAATCTATACAAAGAACCTAACTACCAATTTCAAGATGCTAAGTTCCTGATTTGCCTTTAATTATGTACTATAACGGGGGGCACATGCCCCCACATAAATCTGCCCTTGCTGTAGCCTATGATGTATAACCTATTTTACTCAATAAGTTTCATCCAAATCTGTCCAGTAGTTTTTGCGTGAAAGAGAGACAAACTTTCACATTTATAATATTAGTAAGATTCATAATTTACTGAATTCAAATTTTTTTTGGATTGTGAGTTTGGTAGAAGCTTAATTTATTCCTTCTTTTTTTATCTTTAATTTTATCCTGTTCGACGAATTATTTATTTATGGATTTAATTTAATTTGTTGCATAATCAATTGTATTCAGACCTATTTGGACATAGGAACTAGAACTAGGGGTTTAATCAAAGCAGGTGCATATACACAAAATACAAACAATGCAATAAAAAATTCAAATAAAAAGTGTTATGCACTCTGGGTTTTTTCGAATCACTTTTTACACAACGGCTTAGACGTTCCTATCGTAAAATCATATATTCACAACATTCCACTCGTTCACCACAACTCACCAAAATCCTCTCTTATGTTAACTTAGGGAAAATCCAAAATAATGGAATCAAGAAGAAAATTAACTGCTACACGTGTGTATCATTAGTACCTTGGAAGCGATGACAAATTCGACCAAGTCTCTAATCAAGAAAAATACAAACAGAGATAAGCGATAAAATCTAGAATTATGTCAGGAAGCAAAGGATATCAATCGTTTAAGAAGCAGACCGTTGAGAAGATCCACGAGGCAAAGTTATGTACTCGTAAGACACTTCCCAGATGTGTTTATGTTAATATAATATATACTATACAGACCCGTTTTAAAGAAAAGAAAGTAACTAACTTCCAAGCCTAAGATCACTGGTTCGTAGCCCGGCCTGTGGCCCTAGGAATTTTTAAATGGTGTGAAAAATTCCTTGCTCTGCTGTCATTCGGAAGGGACGATAAACGAGGTTCCCGAGCCTGTACGATGCCGGGTACTCGTTAAAAATCCCTATCCTAATTAAAACCTGGATAGGCAAAATTTATAGCTCCCAATGTAGCATCGTCCGATTAGCCATAGCTGCATAAAGTGACGTTAAATAAACAACAAGAAAAGTATTCTTCTGACCACTGCAAGAAAGAAGAATTTGTAACAAAATAATAATATATAACTAATTAGTGTAAAGGAGATAATTGGGGGGTGCAGCCAATAAGAACACAGAATAAGTAATAAACTTATATTATGTGCCGACGTTTACACTGTAGGTCGAAACGTCGGCACATAATATAAGTTTATTACTTATTCTGTGTTCTTATTGACTGCACCCCCCAATTATCTCCTTTACATTAGATCATCCAGTCAACTATTTTCATCTCATATATAACTAATTAGAATAATATTGCTATCTGTATATGAGATGCTATCATCGAAACGTCCCTAATTCTTTGCAAATCTGAATATGATGTAAAGAAATAAAGGACTTCATCTCATTATTTTTATTTTCTATAAAGAATACCTCAAGACTTTGCAAACGAGAAAAGATCTAAGAAAGAACGAATTTTCGAAACTTTTAATATCTCTTTAGGGAGTTAAGATAGACCCTTATTCCCCCACTTTTATGGTTTGCTATCTCCGTATAAACTGCGTGTTCTGTCAAATGAAAGACCAAACGAAGATACTTTATTTAAAGCATTTAACCGTAAGTAAATAATTTAAAAACAGATGCAGTTTAATCATTTAGAAGGGAAGAACCAGAAACTGGGCTAGTTAACATTAATGGTCCCTCGGGAGAGGTCGTGTTCCACTCTCGTTATCCCTACCTCTCCCGAGGGAGGCTCTTGTTTCCCGAATACCATTAATGGACCCTACAGGATCATCGGGAAAGAATAATGCAGTGTCCTCTAGGATAATATCATCCACCAGGATCAACTTTCACCTCATCCTTCTCAGTTTTCCCCCGGATAATTATTTCACAGAGACAATAGTTTTAATTATTATTTTACTTTTCCCATAAAGACCATAGTTATTATTTAACAACGAATCATCAAAAAAAAATTGTAAAGATATTGACGAACGTGGCGTCATATCTTCTCATATCCCAGAAGAAAAAAAAATAGTTTGGTTTACATAATTGTGAAAAATAAATAAAAACAAAACATTCAAATATTATACAGAAACGTTGAATGCACTGATAAGGCATAAGGGGACAGAAATCAAATATCGTGAGTTACATTCATTATATTCAAGTAAAATACAGTGGAAAGTAAAAAAAAAACATGATTTACCAGAAAACGCTGATCAAAATTTTTTTTTCAAATTCTTTTGGTACTTACAATATTAAGTTAAATTAAGTTACAGCAATGGAATTTTTCTTAGTTCGCGGAAAAAATTCTCATTTTTCGTTCAAGTAAAGCAGAAAATCCTTAAATCGATAATTTTGACTAAGTGTATTTCACTTGTAACCCCAGATATGTGAAGGAGAACGAAGTGAAAAGCATGAATTGAACTGAATCCAAAGATGATACAATGATTTTCTTTTCTCTTTATATTTCCATCCACACCTGTCAAATACAAGTAATTGACAATCAGCAGATTGGCTGACTGAAGAAAAAAATACAAAATGACATGGAAGGCATGACGAAGAACAGTATCCAGCGGTACCTCTCCATTGGCTTTCTTTTATTTCCTACTGCAATAGATCTCTCATCCACGTCCTTTTTAGACAATGATTTTAAATTAAGAATATAAATACAATCTAGGAGGGAGCATGATAGCGTAAGTTAATTGTAATAGCTTAACTGTTACGCTTCAGGTTCAGGCTGTTGCAAGCTAATTATTTTATCTTCTAATAGCCAGGGCTGAACTCTGTGGTATCTACTGAACCTCCTGGAGCTTACCCAGCCTCTATAAAGTGGATACCCTAAATTGGGGTAAAACCTGGCGGTTGATTAGTATCATATACAAAATACCTACGACTGTTGTAGAACAGTCCCAATGTACTGAATCCTAGACTAGTCACTTTTAAACAACTTTAATTTCATCTAAATTAAATTAACTTAATTAAACGACTTAATTAACTTAATGGATTAAACGACTGGTCTTGAGTGACATTGCTGTCATGTTTCGTTTTCAATTTATTTACTCTTCGCGCTGAGTGAGTATAGAAGTGATCCACATTTTACACCTTCCTTAAATTATTGTAACTTCTTTGATAACCTATGGTGGAGACAATTTATCATTCCATTTAAAAGAGAAAAATTGTTGAAAGAATGGGCATAGAAAGCAAATTTATGTGAGGTATGCCTATGATAATGCGATGAAGATCCCTGGGCAGTGTGAGGGAAGTTCATTGACGCAGAAGCGAATGAGGGAAAAACTTAAAAGTAATGATACTCAGGAGAAAGAAACCGTTAGACATTTAGCGCGTAGGTGTCATTAGTACCTTCTACAATCTCTTGGAAGTGATAAAAACTGTTATCTAGATCCAGTCTCTATTCAAACAAATTAAGAGTAAAAACGCAGAAAAGGAGATAATGTCAGGAAACAAAGGATGCTTTGCTTTGCTCTATCGTTCAAGAAGCAGACTGTAAAGCAGAACCACAAGATAACGTAATATAAGACCCAGACCTATATAACGCAAATAGTAAAAGTACATCAAATCTGCTATGTGGAAAATAGTTCATTTTTAAAGGAATGTAATATTCGGATCACTACAAAAACACAGCGAGATGGAAAATAAAAACGAACAAAAACATATCAGTGCTGTGAGGTATTGTAAGAGTTTTTGTTAATAAAATAAAAATGTCTATAAGGAATAGTCTAGCCGAAGGCTGGGTAACAGTATACGAGCTAAATGACTATAAGTGTAAGAGAAAAAAGGAATTTAAGCACGCGATCATTTAAATTTTCTCTGTCGAGTTTACGTTTCCAATTGAATTTAATATACTTAATTGGAGTTTCGTCGCATAGAATGGAGTATAGAAATTTTGTAATAAAAGAAATAAATTTAGGCTGAAAATTAATTACAAAGTAATAAACGGTAAGAAAAAGATCTGCTCACCTGATATAAATTATAATCTTCTATAATCTAAATTGTAGATGGTAAAAAACGGAATGTGTACATTTTGTGGTAGCCGACTGAAGGTAGAAATAATGTAAAAAATTAGTAAAAGCAGCATAAGGCGGAGTAATTCAAAGAAAAAAAAGGTTAGATGATACCTGAGTGGTTTCTCTACCAGGTTCACGTGTGTGATGAAAAGTAGCAGGTTTTTAATAATAATATAGGAGAAAAGGTAATGGTGTAAAAGGAACAAAAAGGAATAAAAAATACCTGTACAAATCTTCATACACATAAAATAGATAACTGTAGGTATGTGGCTACCACTTGAAACATCGTTGTAACTTGGTCTTATCTTCACCACGGCTCAAATTAGACTACGTCGTTTAAAACAGCCCAACAGCCTAAAGTGCGGGAGAACTAGCAACTAAGGGCGCTATTTTTTCTAATTAAAAGAGGTGGGGGTTTAACACTAGGAAAAATTGACTGTAAGTCTATGATATCTTACGACTCTAGGCATAATTAAAAATAAATTAAATTAATTTATAGTAAAAGAAAACGTGCCGACATACGGCACAATAAGTATGATAGATATAGGGCATGTAGAGTCTGGAAAGAAATAGAGTGAAATAAAACAGACCAGTAGAGCAGACCAAAAGCAGCTAAGTGCGTCGATTATGTCAAAAAAAGAATGGGAAGTTCAATGAAAGCGCGAAGACTGAACGAATCTATCACAGAATTTCTGAGCGAGAATCAAAGAAAAACCTAGCCGAAGCAAAGGAATTCTTCAAACATACCATTATAATGAAGAGAACTGATGTCGGTTGACGACTAAAAAAGGTACATCTAGCATCGAATGTACCGGATTACTGCCAGGGAAATGATTTTCGATCAATTGTTTTTTATACCTTGAACAGAAAATTGATACATTATTCCCTAATTGTAAGCAGTTAAACCTCAGAAATAACAGCAAACTGCGTGGACAACTATTGTCTATTTTTTATTTCATTGTTGTTGTAAAACATTTTGGAACGCATCACGTCAGATTATTTATCAACGCCAATTATATAAGTCTATTTCGAATTACAATAGCACTATGTTAAATAGGAAGTATTGCCTGCTATTTATTTTTACACACTACCACATGGAATGAGATTACATAAATAAATTGTAACTGTGTAAATATAATGTTTAAACAAATGAATGTGCTAATGTTAATAAAGAATCGCATATAAATAAAAACTAAAAAATGAAAATCGTTTAAGTTATGATTTTTGATTGACCTTATGATTTTTACAAGAAAGTCATGTTTTAAAAACAAGTGTACACGCTGGAGCCCGGAGGCAAAGGACACCATGTCCACAAAATAGGAAATATTTTAGGTAAATTGCCATGAATAATTAGTATGATGAATACTGCCAATTACTTTTAAATGCCAATAAGAATGTGAACAATTTTCTCTAAGCTGTTTATGTAAGCAAGGAAGAAACAAGTTGACTGTTATAGAAAATTAGCTCTCTTGAACAAATACAAAAATGAGACATGGTGTCCTTTACCTTCGGGGTATAGAAATAATGTTAAACCTTATAATGATTTTTTTTTGTTCGTAAAGTTAGATGACTATCAGTTACACGAAAAGCAGCTTTATTAGCCCATGTTTTCAGCTCCTAAAGAACAATAGATTATTGCAGTTTTTAGCCAAGGCTATTGTACTTTGAACCGGAGGCCATTGTTAAGAGTGAAAAGATATCAAACAAAACAAAAGCCATGAAGGCCTCGCATGCATGATCCCACATCCCGCTGGCCACATATTACTAAAATACTATTGTAAAACTATGTCTACAAGAGTGTCCGCTTTAGAGAAATGGGACCAGTGAGAAAGGACTGTCCTGTCTTAGTTTTGTGTAATATTGTTACGTAAATAAGAATGACTGAGTCACAGACTGGTTAGCAATGAGTCAACCGTTCCGAGACCACTCGTCTCTATAATACTTTTAATAATAATAAATAGTGTACCCGTAGTTGATATTATTTATTATAAGTATACAACACAAAACTGTCTATTAACATAAAATAATCACTAAATTAAAACATATTATGAATTTAAATAAATATACATGAGTGTATCATCAAGTGATTCGAAACGCATCAAGCCAATATCTTTTTACATAAATCTGCAATAAAAAAAAATAAATACCTTTCCAGAACATTTTAAATAAAAATTATAAATACAACTCAGCCTTAAATTAAAAATAAATTATTATTTGTTGATAATTTATAGTCAGCAAATATAAGTTTATGCCTTCTTTTGTTCTGCCCAATTCCCTTCATCACCATTCCTTCGCATCCAGTTTCTCTTCCAGCAAAATTTTGCTATTTTCAATCCAGTCTCCATTCCAGTTTTTAAGACCATCAAACATCTTCCATCCTCTTCACATTCCAAAAATACTTCAGCTTCTGATCTTTCCATTATTTTAATACTTACTTAAATCAATATATTTGAACCTTTCCAAGCCGAGAGATACTTTGAACATGGTCGCTTCCAGTAGATTTTTTTTTTGTTGATTCTGTTTAACTGCCTTTTGAATAGCTGAGTAGAAACACTTCACACGTAAATTAATTAATTGATTGTTATGTTTCAACTTATTGAAAGTGTTAGTATTTTATTTTCTTTCATCTTACTTTCACTAATATCCATAAAAAATATATAGTATTGTAATTTTAAAGGCAATGGTCAAGTTTCCTAAAATGATCTCTGTATGACTGCACATAATAAAATATTTAACGTAAAGTGCATTTTATTAAACACGCAATTAAGCATATTCATAACTCAAAGCACCGTTTTCGTCAAAATCGACTGGCTACTAATTTTATTTATGTACCAATGAATAATGATAAGTAAGATGATATCAAATATGAATAATTTCATTGAAATAGCAGGGCTTAAATGCCGAATTTCCAAGATACGCTCCTCCAAAAATTTGTAAATGTTGTTTATTATTAAATCTTAAAGTTTCTCAATATTATTAGCACTAAAACTATATAAATATTATGATCAAATAAAGGATACAAAGAAGAAGTAAATTTAGAAAATAATTTAGAAACGTATAAAAGAAAAGTTTAGAAACGTATAGCCTAATCTAACTTAACTTGAAGTTAATGGAACATAAAAAAAAAACCTTGAGGTCTAGCTGTAATAAAGAATGTTAAATGTTATATACAAAATAATTAAATTAATTAGATAACGGGTAAAATACATGAAGGTTGAGTCATGCACGCAGTTTCTTTCTTCAATATTATTTGTAATTATTGCTTTCAGTCTTAGGTTACATTCGTTTTATGGCAGATTAATATTATTGATTGAAGTACCTTCCTATGATTGGGTGAATGAAATCCTGCCCCGAGGCAGATAGAGCGGGCGTCCGATAGAGACGACACTCTTCCGCTAGGTCGATATGACGGCTGTCAGGGGATGCTGGATTGGATATTGGGAACGACCAAGCATGAACCAGAATTGTGTCCTCTCACAGGGCGAGATTGTCGAGTCATCCCTGCTTATAAATAACAGACATATATGTTTATGTTTATATGTATATAGACAAAAGTTCCTTGGGTCAATATTGCTATAGCTTTATTGTGTTCTTAATATGTGCGTTAAGCCAAGCCTTCATTTTTTTGTTGCAAATAGTGGTAGTTTTTTTAAATTGTATTAATGAAAACCAAATCAACTGAACACAGAAGCAAACTGTTAATTATGTCTATAACTTTCCTGCAACCTAATCAATGTGGGTAATGAGGAAATTAAGATAGGGACCAAATTATAAAAGCAGAAACAACTAGCTTCTAACTATTTAATGAACCAAAATAATTGAAAGACAGGTGGTTAGGAAGAGAATGGTTTGTTCTAACTGAATAGAATTTTGAGGCGAACTGGAGTGGCCTTCTAGGGCGATTAGTGTGAAATGGTGGTTGATTTTTTTAATATTTAATCAACATCAATAGAAAATGCGCCAGGGCCCCACATGTTTTCAGTTGATTAAGGCGGATCTATTTTAGTTTCGACTTGATATTTTTAGATATAGCGAAGAGGGGAAAGTAATTTCAACAGCAACAAAGCTGTTTTTCACCGCCCCTGTTGATATGAAGTCGATAAACATTTGCAGAGTGAAAATTGTGTCTTTAAACGGTACCGCATCGCCTTAAATGCGAATATATTTTTTAATTTCTGTTTAGTCCTCGAGTACAAAAAGAATAAGAGGAAGTTTCAAACTTTCAGCCGAGTTCAGAATTATAAATGCAACAATTATTAATTGAATATCTATAATAATAATTATTTAAATCAGGAATTTGATTATATCAGGAATGAAATTTGATTTGCTTAGGCTCAGAGGAGAGGGAGTTAAGGTTATGAATTGTATTTTTTTATTATTTGGTTTGGGCGCCAAAAGACTTTAAACCTGTTTAAGCGATACTAAAGAGTTTAATTTATGGTGATACTCACACTTGTGAATAATGGGTGTGTATGTGTCTGTGTACGTTTTGTCTGTCTGAAATACAAAATGCCGTTGATGATAACAAAATCCTTCTTGTTGTACAACTTTTAATTTCTTATAATACAAATACAAGTAATTAAATTAAATAAAAATCAATCGATTCACTTATTTAATAATAATACTATAAGTATTACACCACTGTATGTAATCAAATGAGCTTCTAGAACGTCTCGGAAAATACGTTGTTGTTATGTGATATTGTGAAAGGGAACCCTAAAAAGAAAAAAAATCGGTAAGGCGAAAACTGTCAGATACGCAGTTCTCTGAAACGCATATATCACTTAAAAATTGCAATTTGAAATTTCAGCCGATCAAAATACTTTCATTTCCCAGCAGATTTAGTCACTTGCAGCGGTTTTCACAATAGAGAAAACGTTCAGTATGCAAGAAACGAAAAAAAATGTGAACGATTCACCTCAAAATCTTGATTTTTGCGCGCTGTGCGCTGTTTCAAAGTTGGTATAACTATAAAACTAAAGTATTTTAAGTGCATAATATCATTTTACCAAGTTCTATAAATCTCAAAAATGTAATCTTGGCAGTTCCCCTTGTTTTGCATTACTCAATGATTTATATAAAGCAGATATTACTTCCACCACTGTAATGTAGTCAAAATCCTAATTCCATGTTTTTCAAAATGCAGAAAAAACCACTAAGAAATTAATAAAAAACTAAGTACGTGATATTTGTTTTAAAGGCAAATTATATGTAAGTATTAATGGAGTATTACTTACTTGATTTCTATGTGTAATTATATAATAGTTTATACGATTATATACACACATAAAATTATATAAACATACTGAATCCTATTAGAGCAAGCTGGTTAGCGTAGGGTGAACGAGGGGATTGTATCCACACCCCCCATCGATTAGAGATAAATCCCACCTCCTTTTATAGAAACATCAATTTCGATAAAAGCCGATGCCTATAAGGCTCCGTGGTTCACTCACCCTCTGTCAGCGAGTCCTATATACACGTTTATGTCAGCGGGTCCTATACACTCATCCTATATGCACGTTTATGTCATCGCCTGGCACCGAAGGCTTGTTTGTGATAATGTGAAGTGAATAACTTAAGTTAGCTTGTAAACATTTTCATATGTGGCACTTCTAGCGATTGCCCGTGTGGTTTATAGGTTTATAGTTTTTCTGTTTCTGTTTTATTATCAGCCCTGATGATGGAACAATAAATAGGCCGAAATTTTGGCACACATAATATAAGTTAAACTTATTTTGTTTAAGGTTTATTGAAAGCACCCCTCACCATTTTCAACATTTCCAAACATACATCCAGTCAAACTTTTCTGCCGTAATAAGCATTGTTAATTTAATGTAAAGGAGATAGTTGGGGGGTGCAGTCAAAAAGAACACTGAATAAGTAATAAACTTATAATTATGTGCCGACGTTTCGACCTACAGTGTAGGTCATCTTCAGGGCGATTTGGAGAGCGAAGTCGTTAGATGTAACGGCTGGCTAGCAATCTGCTTAGATGTGATTGCTAGCCAGCCGTTACATCTAACGACTTCGCTCTCCAAACCGCCCTGAAGATGACCTACACTGTAGGTCGAAACGTCGGCACATAATTATAAGTTTATTACTTATTCAGTGTTCTTTTTGACTGCACCCCCCAACTATCTCCTTTACATTAGATCATCCAGTCAACTATTTTCATCTCATACATTGTTAATTTAGATTAAAATTACTGATTATAGCTCAATGTAAATCATTTTCTTCTGCATTCATCGAAATATCTTTATTTTAATACAGAACTAGAAATTATTAACCATTACTTAAATATTTGAATTTTTCTTGACTCTACGACTTCACATGTAACATATGATATTTTTCTAAAATTTTAAGCTTTTTAACATACCAAAAAGCTTATATTTCATCATGATTTATTTAAATATAAAATTCCATTAAAGCTTAATCTGATATATTTTATGAATATTTTTTATGAATATACAATAAGTTTAGTAAATTATTAAAAATAAACTCAAATGACTGTCAGACATGCCCAAAGATTACAATAATATCACAGGCATCTAAGCTTAAATATGTTTTTTTCAGTTAAGTAAATCATCCATTTAAAACTAGATTTATAACAAAATTTGGGTCGAATATTTAAATGATAATCAATATATCATGTATGTTTATAAATCAAAATAAAGTATGTGAAAACAAAAAATGTAATCTTGTTGGATTATTAAGATATGCTTAATCATTGAGTGCGAAACATCATAAATATGAAAACCAACATGTAATACATTGGTAAGGAAATATTAAAAATTCAACTTAGTTACATTAAATATATTAGTCTAGAATACTTAATCTTTACTTTAATTATTTAATGTGCATAACCTTAACTTTAAGCTTTGTCTACTATTTAACTTCCTCTTTCTCTCTCTCTCTCAATCTCAGGATTATTCCTTTTGTAATATTCTCGAATGCTTTGACTATGCAGTGGTAGGGTGCCTTCTGTTAATAAATAAATATTAGATATAATAAAATAAACTTCACTGTGAAACGAAATAAGTTCCGCATGAAACAATATTTCCTTTGACCTAAATAAACTCAATTTCTTCTTGTTTTCTCTTTACAAATTTCATAAAAGCTTATAGCTGTTATGACTTCCTTGTTTCCTCTTAATGTTTTTCTTTTTTTTTTTCGTATTAAATAACGTCGGGACCACTAAGGATGTACCATATTTAAAAAAAACCTTTTGTATTGACCATCAAAAGTCCGGTAACATATTACAAAAGTTTATATCTTAACCCTTTCAGAATATCGGTGTATTACGCCCACAAAAAGTGCTCTCTAAGAACGAATAAGATTACCAATAATTAAATATCTAACTAAAAAAAATTAAGAACTGATTTGTGGACCGACCGACGAGTAATACTAGATACCTATTCGAAATACAGTTGCAAATACATTTCATTTGTAAATTCTAATGAAAAGAATTTCATATTTTCCGCTTGGGAATAAGTACTCAATTCAAACCATTTGGTCTACAACTTGAATTGATAACTAGCTGTTATTTTTATATTTAAGCATAGTTTTTTTTTAATTCGTTACTAAGTCAAAGAACTTAAAAAGTTCATCTCAATATTCGCTATGCTATCACTTCAAATATAAAAACCTCGTGCATGCTCTGCAATGCCACGTTGTGTAACCTCCTATATTCTTCAGTGGAAGAATATTCTACCCTATACCATATTTTCGAATATCTTATGACGTTGTCCGTCATTTAAAATGGTCAGCTTTCACACCCACATTTTTCATCTTGAATTTCGTTTATTCTAATAACATAACCTTCTCACCATGTTCAACGTTGATTCCGCTAATAACCACATGCTTCGTCTAATTCGTATCTACTTTGAACACTACTTTACTACTGATTTGATCAACGTTGTAGCTTTAAATTACATAAAATGGAATTCCATTACATTGAATTTTTAAATAATTTGTTTTGCTTATACCGTCAGAAAGTCATTCATTCAGAAAACATATTATAGTTAGAAAGGTTCTTTTCCGTATCTTATAACATATTTCTTAACTGTAATCTCAATTTAAATAGTCCTGTATTATATGAGGCAGTTATATGTATGGTTGGAGCACAGTTAAGGCATAAGAGAAAGGTTGGAGGATAGATAGATATATCTATATAGATATAGAGGAAAGAGTAAGAAAGAAGATATTGAAGAGAGAAAGAGAGAAGAGAGAGAGAGAGAGAGAGAGAGAGAGAGAGAGAGAGAGAGAGAGAGAGAGAGAGAGAGAGAGAGAGACTTTGCAGAGAACAGTGGAGGCGGCCCCCCTGAGGGAAGCAATAGTAAGACAAATTACCTTTCCTTCAACAATATCCATTTTATCCCCATTTCTTCGTCCTCGGATGTTTTCCTTTTCCTTTTTTTTTTTAATATATATTTTCATTTCTTCTTCTTCTTTTTATAAACATCCCTTTTCTTTTTCTGCCCCCGACAGAAAAGAATTACATTTCTCTTGTCCGTTCCCTAGAATTAATATCACGGTCATGACATTTTTAATTTGCCTGCAGGTAGCTTGAAATTGACTATTAGCTATTGTTGTCCTTTCACTACAATTTGTACCAGAAAAAAAAATAGTGCAAACAACAAACAAAGAGAATCCAATTTCGATAGAGGGGAGGTGGCAAATTGTTTTCAGGTATATCAATCGATTTAAGGATTTGACAAAAGCTGAATACATTTGTTAACCAGTTCAGATAATTCAGATCCTATTCAAGTAAAACTATTAGCTAATTAATTAACGTGAATTTATTGGAGCGGAGAAAATTATATTAAAAAAAAGAGTTTAGAACTAATAATAAATGTAATTTCAGGTAAGTTGATTTAGGTGAATCGGTTAATGTAAGATCTCAGACACTTCTGCCTTAAATAAGTAATTTCAGTTTCGTACCAATTGTTTTATTTTTGAGCTAGACAAAACATTAGTGTCCTACTGTACAACTACTGATAATGCTGGGTATATGTTATCACTCACACCCAACTACAAAATTCTCCTTTTACCATATGTTTCATATGCAGGCAAGTGGAATTAATAAACAAGCTACTTACTTCAACAGATTTTGTTGATTTCTTCTGGTTTAGATCGTGTTGATTTTAAATTTTTCGCCAACGCTTCGCCAGCCATGCTGCTGACTTCTTCAGGGCTCAAGCTCATCCTCATCTCGGCCCATAAGAAGTCAGCAGCATGGCTGGCGAAACATCGGCTATTGTTTTTGGAGTTCTGGCCGGTTCACCAACGCCAACATATGTGCACTGAATTTCATATACACGGTCATTCCACATTTCATGTAGCCAGAGCGACGATGGACTTTTTAATCAATTTTAACTTCATAAAGTAATTTTTTCTTCTTTTTTATATTAAAATAGACCACGGATTATTATAAAATACCCAGCGTTTCATGTTCAAAATAGAAATCGAGGAATTTACAAATAAACAAACAATTATCATTTTAAAAACCCGCGACCCCGCCATCTTACATCAAAGACATTTTTTGGCGGGACGGGGGTGTTTTCAATGAGGAAATTACTCGTTATATTTTTTGAGCCGATTATATTCCTTTCAGTGACTCCATTAGCGGCTTCTTTCGAAGCAAAAAATTGTTTCCTTTATTTATTTATGGCAGTACAATATGTACGATACAAATAAAATGATTTAATAAAAAACAAAAGAGGATCTTTGCAATGAATTTTTTTTAAACAATAGCGTTTTAATTTAAGCAGAATAAAGATATCATAAAGTAACGAATGTTCCTGAAGCCTGTACCACTACAACCCCTTGTACTGGGGTTCAGTACAAGGTAGATACTGTACTTTTTCATTGACAACGGTTCCGCAAGGAGGTGACTTGTCCTAGGTCACGCTCAACCGCCAGATTCCCCCCCCTTATTTTGGGTACCCTATTTTTATAATATATTATAGAGGCTGGGTCAGCCCCAGGAAAGTCCTAGATCCCATATGATCCTTCTCCAGCTGCAAACAGACTAAATAAAAGTACGGCCATGCAGCGGGATTTGAAGCAGGATTTCCGGCATGGCAACTCAGTGCTCTACCACTGAGCCATTCCGCTCCCTAACGAGAGTTCTAAGAGAGATAAAGTTACGAAAAGTCTTAACACACCTATTTTCGATGACCGACAGCTGCCAAAGGTTAGGTTATCTATCACAGAAAAGGAAAATCATGTCACACAGTGACATCAATCTGCTGTCACAACACACCTTATTTTTTCAAGTAATCAACCACTCAATGCTCTCCAACGCTCTCTCCAATAGACCTCGAGTATAGCGAGCACTTAAACTAATAGACACAAGTAAATAAGAAAATAACACTAGTTAACAAAATCAATTCTATAGATACTTCCATTAATTATTAAAATATTCAATTTTATTAAAAATTGCTCCAATTAGAAGGCGTAGTACGAAGTCCTTTTTTTTAAAAAAATTGTTTATTCTTTTTAGTTATAAAACGATTCAAAAGTAGTAAAAGTATATATTAATATAATAATACGAATATTTTTAAAGCTTAAAAACATTATATTTTTTATATTGCAATAAAATTATACAATGTTTTTCAGCATAAAATAAAAATACAAATATTTAATATAAACGAACAGATGCCACGCATAAAGCAACAAGTAAAACACAATTAGATTAATCAGACGAATAAACAGTTTTTGTGTTCTTATTGTGCCATTTCTGTTTTATGTGCTCAGTTGTTTTTAATATTGTATGTATAAGCCTAGGTCCTTTTTTTTTTTTTTTTTGTCTTTTTGTGTGCCACCGATCATGAATTTCTACTTATTTTTTCAACTGTTCATTTCAAAGAATACAAAAACAGCAAACATTAATTGAATAAACAAAATGACATCCAATTTCACACCAATTATTGCGTCATACCTATCAAAGAAAAAAAAGAACTGAAAATTTTACCACAATTAAGATTACCCACATTATAGAGGTAGGTCCCAGTAAGGTCTGTAGATTTCACAGGATCAAACCGTACCTGTTAACAGATTAAGTAACTTATCCGACTCTGCCAGATTTGAATCTACTCTACTCCCCAGGTGATACGAAGCCATTCTTATGTTTAAAATTTTCAAAGCATAATGATAAGTTTAGATTAATTCTAATATAGGTACCGATTAATCCGTAAACCTGTATCATTACAAGTTAAAAACTTTTGTCATGAAATAAAGTATGATCAGGATATTTTTATTTTACACTCGACAATTCAACAAACATAACCTTACTTTGTTGCGAATGAAGTCATCCTTAATGACCTCTGTGTCCCTTCGTTGCTGATTTGGCCGAAACCCGATACCTTTCGTGACAAACATTATTCCCAATCAAACCCTCTATTTCCAAACCTAGCTACGAGGGCTATTTAGAAATTATGGAACGTTTCTACCTGATGCCGCCAGGCGCGCGCCAATAGTGTATACATTGGAGTGCTCGTGCTCGGAACCTCAGTCAGTGTCCAGCTGTGACCACGGAAACATCTCCGCGCTACCCCTTTTTTTTATATTCAAATTTGAAATGTGTGCTGCAATCCAAAATCCCGCCAGTTGTGAGGTGCAGTCTATGATTCGTTTTTTGTTGGGAAAAAAACTTAAAACCAATATTCATCGGCAACTGTGTGAAGTGTACGGGAACAACGTAATGAGTGACAATTCTGTCAGGAAGGGTGCATTCAGTTTAAAAATGGCCAAACAAACGTTCATGATGAAGAGAAGAGTCGCCAAAGATGACCAAAGATTCGTGAAAACCGGCGTTTCACAATAACTGAGCTTTCTCCATGTTTCCTACAAGTTTCATGGACTTTATTTTTTTTAATTGTTTCACAGAAGCTAGGTGATAGTTACTACAGGCTACTGGGCAGCAGAATTCTATGACAGGAATTTCAAAGCTTGTCTACCGCTATGATAAGTGCCTGAATTTGAATGGTGATTAAGTTGAAAAGTAGTATTTTAGTCCCTCTTTCATGTGTATATAATAAAATGTTTTTCTTGTACTTGGTTTTTTTTAATTCCAAAACGTTCCTTAGTTTCTGAATAGTACTTCGTACTTCTTCATCCTTCGAGGCATCTGAAAAGAAGATGACCTCGTGACCTGCTATACTACCACACGGTAATTTCACTATATTCATTACTTGCCTATATTCATGCCACTATGTATCATCCCTGTAATTATATTTACGTGTTTTATTGTATTAATACAGTTGTAAATTTCAATACAATAATTTAAAAAGCAAAACAAACATAACACTTTTAGTAATACATTTTCGTGAAAATAAGATAAAAGTTGTTATTAAATATTTCACTATCACAAACGAGTATCATATTGATTAAAAATATATCTGGAATCGAGTTAAATTTGGAAGATTTTCACAGTTTAATCAAAGGAATCACAATCACAATTTAATCAAAAGGAGAGCAGACAATTAAAACATCAGGAGTAATTTGATTGTTACAAGAGAAGAGAACTGCGATGAGGGGAAGGCTATCATCGTACCTGTTGTAATGACTCACGCGTAGGTCGCAAATATTTAATGAGAACGCGGGGGTTAACGGCACACGCCAAGGGCACGCTTGTGACGTCTGGGGTGAGTAATCCCTTTCAGCGCTGGAAGGTATCACGTATAATTAGTTATTAATTGCCAATTAATATAAAGCATGACTGAGAGCTTCAAATTTCAATTTTAAATGAAGAAAAAACTCGAGATAAAACTACCATAAAAATAAATTAAAACTATAATAAATATAATAATCTACAATCCGAGCTAAATAAATGTATTGTTACGTATTTATTACAAGAAAATAGCCTGGTGCTGTTGTCTATTCATTTAAGGTCACTTTATGCTGCTAAGACTAATCACACCGTACTATTATGGGAATCCTAAAATTTGGCTCCCATGTACAATAAGGAATACTTGACGACGTACATGCTACCCCATTTAACGTCTCTTCCTAAGGACGGCAGAACTGAGCATTTTTTAGTCATCACCTACTGGGGTATATATTAAGTAAACCTAACTCGTGATAAATAAACAAGAAAATAAAATTGCAAAAACGACTATTTTCAAGAAATAAAACCAACGTAGAACATCGTCGGGTATGCGGTGAATGAACTGTACACAAATAAGTAAGCTACTCAAAAAATAAATAAGTTTGACTTATTTATGTAAAATTAAACGTGCCCCAATAAAGAATTAAACACCATTAGAGAGGCCATTAAAATTAAACGTGACAATAAAGAAACCGACAACGAACCCAAAACCCAGACAACCATCCCTTACATCAAAGGTACCTCAGAAAAGATCGCCAGGATTCTAAACAACCATGACATCAAGACCACATTCTCCACAGACAAAACAATAGCTCACATCCTACCGAAACCCAAAGACAAATTAGGACTACGTACCCCAGGCATCTATAGCATACCCTGTTCCTGTGGCAAGGTCTACATTGGACAAACCGGTAGGACCATCGAAAGACGGTTAAAAGAACACATATCTAGTGTCAAAAACTTCAAGACGGAAAAATCGGCTGTAGCAGAGCACTTCTACAACACCAACCACCACATACCTTTCGAAAACACAACCACACTAGTTAAAGAAAATAATTATCACCTCCGCACCATAAGAGAGGCCATTGAAATTATTAAAGAACCCAATAATTTCAATAAGGAAGACGGTTACAAACTTAGCAAAAACTGGTATCCTGCCATAAAACAAAAGACCAACACATCAACCTATCATCCCAACACATACGACAATACCGAACATACACGAACCCACCCGAACACAACACAGCCCACGGACACGACACAAGCGAGCCAATGGGAAGGCCGACTTCGACCGAGACCACCCCCCACCCCTAAGGTATATACACCCTGACTCTACCACCCGCTCTTCGCTACCACCGCTGATAGAGAAGGCCCCTCACCTTCGGATTATTCTGTACCTGAAATATGGACAATTTTAGTTTTTATTCCAAGTTAAGAGACCTTCCAATACTATTAAGTAGAATAAGGTTAATTTAATATTATGACTAATTACTTAATTATGTTACTAATCACAATTGTTTACTTGTTTCATGTTTCCTGAGGGATTCGAAAAAAAAAAAAAAAAAAAACCCGCTCTTCATTTACTGACTAGCCCCGAGGAAGCTCACAACACGATGAGCGAAAGCTTGGCAAACAAAACCAACATCACACGGTCCATCCCGGAAAAAGAACATATGGACAAGACTCTATAATTTCTATTTGAGTAGAAAATAATTGACTGGGTAGTTCTAATAATAATTGAATTGGTCAGGGGGTGCAGCCAATAATGACAAAAAATAACCAAAACTTATTTTAATGTGCCACCGTTTCGGCCTAAGATCTAAGTTATCTCTAGGGCAACCAGTAGCGGGTGCCGAGACTTAGGTGACGCGTAAAACTCTCAACTGTCAGTTGAATAAAAAAATATAGTATTAATAAAATGTGCTGACAATATTATTAATGAAGAAAGGTGGCTAAAGGATGGACAAGAAGTATTTATTCTCCGCAAAAAGCTTTTAAAAAAACATTTACACAATTATTATAGCTAATTATTATTAGCTACCAAGGATCGCATCCAAGCCAGACAAATCCATACTCTTCACATATACCTGTGATCTCCCAATTTTTGCGATACATAAATATTATACATTACAATAACTAAATATAAATTGGGAGAACAGAGGTATATAGGATCAGTGAAGAGAATGGATTTGTCTGGCTTGGATGCGATCCTTGGTAGCTCAGTGATTAGAGCACCGCTCTAGAGATGCGGGACCCCCGGCCAAGACTTAATCTTTTATCTTAAAAAAAAATATATTTACATCCATTTATACATAGTATGCGTTTTCTTAATATATTAAGTAACCCCCTTACTTCTTTTATTCTTCTTTAATTAATTCTCTTAACAGACGATTAACTAATATGGTGGACAATTTTCAGTGCAAAAAAAGGGTAAATGAATAAACCTTTAAACGTAATTAGTTTTGAATCAATAGATAAACGCCCGAAACATAAATAGGAATCGTGCAATTGTGGCATGAGGAATGAATATCTTTTGCTGTAATACCATTAACCGAAATTCACTATTTTCAAATGATGAATTTGAATATTTAAATGCAGTATTAACTTCAGTAAAACTATACTGGAAGTAAAATATTTCAATATTTTAATAAAGGATATTCCTACCACTGCATAAAATGGTTTAGGCATAGTTTTTACTGATATATCAACAATAGTAAAAAAAAAATACTATATCAAATATTTTCTAACATCTATGGCATCTGGTGAGAACACCTTTTGAATTATATGCTCTTGTTTGGAAGGATTGTTTTCGTAACGATTTACAAGGGCATTGCCTATGTTAATCTTTTCATGCGTGTTTATTGTCCTCGCTCCGTGGGAAGCGTGTAGATAATAAGTTAGGCTATAAGTTATTTTCCCTGCTAATTATTAATATTACAGCATTGTATGGTTATCTGCTTGGCATTACAACGTTCACTGGTGCAAAAATTAAGAGTTCAAGTTCACTGACAGTTTAATAAAGACAACATCTTTCTAAATCTTACTAATTTCGACATTTTTTATTTCTTTTAAAATATTCATCTGTTAAAGCCTCAAGAAATATTTAAAATATACTGATATTTTAAAAGAAATGAATCGTTTTTGTTTTTTTTGTCCGATAATTCTAAACATATTTATATTAACTGGGGAATAGTAAATAAGCCCCTAAAGATGGTTAGTAAAGACTTTTAACATGACCGGATTAACCAATCAACTGTACCACGACGTAAAATGTAACATTACCCGGTGTTGTACACCTAACCACAACACAGTGTTGTACCTCTGACTCGGACCGGCGAGGTAAGCAAAGGTCCCAAGGGTAATTTTCCCGAGCCCGCGTCAAACATTAAATTTACCAATGAAATATAACCCTGACACGCTTATACGTCATGTCAATACCGATAAAAATAATACTCAACCTTCAAAATACGTTTGAGAATTAAGTGACTGGTAGAGATGGTATTGAATAAACGCAAAAAATTAGATGTGACAAAATCTGAAGGAAAAACGAAGATTATATCCAAAAATATCGGTTATATGGAAAGTAATTCAATTAATGTTTTCTACAGCTCCTGAGTAGTTAAATAAGTGGTTAACATTTAAGATTGTGCTGCTTAAGATGGAAATTTTGTGTTCCTACTTAAGAGTGTTCTGTCATCAAAAATAGAGTTTATTAAATTTTTTTTTATACAAAAACTTTCAAGCCTGTCAGAGAAATATTGAAATTATTGTTTTTTAAACATACAGAATATGTTTAGCCGCGGACCTATACTAACCGCCAGATGACAAACCGATCCTTGCCTCTCCGAAATTTACTGTACCGCCAAAATCAAGGAGAGGGGGAATGACGCTCAGAGCGCCCGGCACTTGCTGTTGATCGCCGAGCTGGACTGTTCTACCAGACCTTCGCAGCAACGACCATCGCACACTGCCGCTTATCAATCCGCTATTCCTATGAGAACGTCCAGAGGTTTTAAAGCTTGTCACTCGCCAGAAGCTATGCTGAGATGCTAATTGGGTTCCCATATCACACAAATTGTAAGTCCCATTTCATTCTCGTAAGGCCTCAAATCGTCAACTAATTCTTCTCCTGATGATCAACGTATTACATGGTACCAACCGGGCAGTTCAAGTTAATTAATGATATACTCATTGCTCCTTCATGCCGTGATCACTGGCGAAGATAATAATAATTCGCACATCTTCGCGCCTTATTGAAATCCTCATTATAACGTTCAAGTTCATTTTGTTGTTATTATATCTTTGGGCATTATGCTAGCATGGAGCATTTCTGTTATTGTTAATTATCGCTCCCATTCATATTAATCATTTTTTCTTGTTTGTTTGTCTTAAATTACTTTTGTTCATTAGATCGCTAAGTTGCATGTTTAGTCTTAAGTTATTCTTGTAGAAGCTATTATTAATTTGTATCTTCTTTTACATGTATATTTAATAGTATTTAAGAAAAGATATCTCTCATGTTATTCAAATTAATAAATCAAACGCTTTGTTAATATCTGAGATTTCATTCAAATTCCCGTGGTACTTCCATTTGCTTCCTATTAAAATTTATTCAGTCTAATCACGCCTTAACAGAATACTTTTATATAATATATGTATAATATGAGGAGCATATTTAAGATGCACAATTGCAAGTTCTTTATCTAACTACCACAAATTGTGGTTCTTTATCTAACTATATTGGGGTAGTCCTCTGTACTTTAGGATTCTATTTTAAACATTATAAAAAATTAAGAACATAAAAAAGGGATATCCATGATCTATTCCTTCCATATGTATCCTTTAGCAACTACTTCATCTAAAACAATATGTATTATACCTTCTAAACAATTTAAACCATTTCAATATTTAAAAAAACATCAAATTTAAATAAAAATCAATATATTCATTTAGTAATAATAAGTTTGAATGGGGCAAATACGAGAAGAAGAAGCCTCACAGAACTATCTATACTAAGCTACTATCTATCTATACTAATATTTTAATACATTACTGAAAAAATTCCAACCAAAAATCCTTAAGTCTAAAGATAAAAAAGACTAAAAACAAGATACAGCAATACCAAAATAATGTTATGGAATTTCGGATTTTTCTACTAATGTATTAACATGTATCTTATGTCTCTTCGAACTTTTGCTTTTGAATATTTAATAATAATGTCAAGACACTATATAATTCGTACATAGATATCTAGTTTATTCGTAATTATGTGAAAATTGCGCGATAGACAAAAAAAAAAAAAGATTGCGCCTGGATTTTCTCACCAGAAACATTGTTTATATTGTCTACATTAAGAGGCAACCTTTTGTAACTTGCATTTTCTCCTCGCTTTTGAAATCTGGACAAAACCAACATTACTATTCATTTCATCATCTTACTAGTGAGAATGTTTTTTTGAGTCCAGCTAGAATCCAAAATGTATCAATTATAAATATTTAAAAAATTGTATATTCCCCCAAATATAAAGTTCAATAAAAAAAAGAAATGATGGAACCATGATTGTTGTAAGTACAATTAAAATGAGTCCTATTAATAAATAAACAATGATTCCATCTAGATACGTATAACTTCATTAAAAATATATCTTTTTAGTAATAACAGGTCATATGATATTCATATATTTATATGTTATTCGATACGGTGTCCAATCGAAAACTTATTTAGAAATATTATTTTTCATCACTACAAACCATGAAGGGTCAGTTGGAGACTTTTCTGGGACAACGGTTGTGGAAAAAGGTGATTTGGACGAGATCACGCTCAACACGCAGGCTCCTCCCTAATAAAGGGAGGGTGAGCACCAAGAGGGTCGTCATATCTTACTTAGTCCAATCACGGCTATTAAAATATTAAATTATTTATTCTGTCACAGCCAGATTTGAACCTAAAAACTTTGCTATGCTGAAGGTAACCAATATCACTGATCACTTTATTTACAAATACAAAAAAACTCACATATCATCTTCATCTTCATCCCAACTTCATTACATATCTGAATTCATAGAAAGAGATCTTACCTGGAAAAAAAAGAATGAATAAATTATTTAAAATACTTTTTAACGGTATAACAAGACAATAATATAATATATGATCTATGATAACATATTATAAAGGTTTAAAATTCAATATAAAAAATTAATTAATAAATTAAAATCCAATACTAGGAATCTTAAGTTAAAAATATATCATGAATAACCAACAATGATGAATAATTAAGAAAGGAAGTAATAAAATGCATTAAATATTATATGCATTGTAAGAAATAATACGGTAGAAGAAATAACGGTACTTAGGGGAAAAAATAACACAATAACGTCGTAATAAAATAATACAGATTTCAGTTAACAAGAGTTAGTTTGACAAGTCACCACACCCTCTTTTTGCCCTGAAGATGGAATACAACGTAGGCAGAAACGATAGCACATTAGAAATTGAAAATTAAAAAAAAAACCAACTCAATCCATCATTAAAAACATTATAGAATTATATATTTAGCAAAGATTACTGATTATAATAGTAATTGCAGATAAAAATATTATGACCCTAATTACGGATTCAAAATTAGTATAAATAGACATGGAAACATCCACGAAAAACTATAAAAATTCCAATTTTAGTTTTAACGTCAAAGGTTTTTTAACTAATTTAAATACTAATTAATAATTTGCTTTAAAATGTCAATATACACAAAAAATGAAAATTTAAACTGGAAAGTGAACGATTTACTAAAATTAAGAAAATATTCGCTGTGGATGAACGAAAGCATATCATAGGAAAAACGGATGATATTACTGAGAGTATCTGTAACAAGAAAAGTTGATCTAAAAATATTAGAAAACAGCAGGAAAATTAATTAGAAAATACATTAGATCGTGTAACAATAAATCATAGAGAAAGGACATTACTTTAGATATTTTATGTGAAAAGAAAAGATATGACCAGGACTGGGACTCGAACACGGATTTTTCACCTCTCCGTGGTGACGCCTCAACCATCTCGGCCAGCCTTATTTTTAAATAATTCTTTATTTTTATATAAAGAACCCTCCGAGGCGTCTGAAAAGAAGATGGTCTCGAGACCATCTACTATAGAACTTTTTGGAGAGCTACCGATGGGTAGTTTCTCCACAAGTGCTTTTCAAGTCGTATTGTACATATAGCAGATTTACTTATTGTAATTTTAAAGTAAACCATAATTTTTCCTACTCTTGCCTCTTTACCCAGTTAGCTGGTGTTCCTCAAGGTAGTATCCTGGGTCCCATCCAATACACAATATATACAGCTGACATCCCAACCCATCCAAGCACTGTCCTCACTACGTACGCTGATGACACGTGTGTTATCAGTAAATAACGATCCATTTGTTGCATCCCAATATCTTCAATCCCATATCTCAAACCTTCAAGAATGGTGTCAAAATTGGAGAATTAAAATAAATCCTAACAAATCCCACCAAATTACCTTCACTCTTCGTCGTAAACCTACGAATTCCTGCCCTACTGTATCCTTTAATAACATTCCACTGATCCCTGTCGAACAGATACGTTACCTAGGACTTCATCTGGACAAACGTCTCACTTGGAATCCTCATACAAGACTGAAAAGACAAGAAACTGCTCGACGATTTCGCCTACTTCAACATTTACTGGACAAACGTTCAAAGCTACCAATTAATTACAAAAGACTCATTTACATGACAGTTATCAGACCTATTTGGACATACGGAGTTGAGCTTTGGGGCTCTACTAAACCATCCAATTCATCTCGCATCCAATCCTTACAATCCAAAATCCTTCGTAAAATCCTCAATGCTCCTTATTATGTCACAAACAAACTCATCCATCATGATCTTAATATCCCACATGTTGCTGATTTGGCCCAAACTAGATACCTATCCTTCCATGAAAAGCTCCATACACACTTGAATCCGCTAGTCTCTCGACTTGCTTCCTATAATATTCTTGATAACCCTCCGAGGCGTCTGAAAAGAAGATGGCCTCGAGACCTTCTACTATAAAACTTCATTGGAGTGCTATCAATGGATAGTTTCTCCACAAGTGATTTTTTTGTTCATGTCCTTTGTTCATACAGCCAATTTACTTGATGTAATGTTATTACAGTTGTAAATATAAAAAAAAAAACAAAAAAAAAAAACTTATTGTAATATTATTATAGTTATAAATAACAATAAATTAAATTAAAAAAAAAATTTAAATAAAGCATTTTTAAAAAAATATATCATAAAACAATTAAATAAATTAAATGATATTACTTTAGCTTTGATATATCTAAACGATGAATGATTTCAGATTGGCAAAGCAAGTATGTAAGTACCTTAAGAAGATAATGTGGATAATGATAACGAGCTGTTGTCACTAGGTTGAGACAGAATTGAAAAGAGATAAAATAATAAACATTAGAGAGAGCTATAGCTAGAGAGATTAAAAGTAAGGTTTTCAAAAACAATAGGAGGAATGAAAAACAAAAAAAGAACCGTTTGAAGGTAGTTTAAGAAAAATGATAATGGAGAAATGATGAAAATGATAATGGAGAAATGATGAAGAAACGAAAGAAGAAACCACAAGGAAGAATAATTTTAAACGGTTACGTGATCACCCATAAGAAAAATTGAAAAAAACAATTTATGAGCAAAAAATAAAAAATAGTGAAGCATAAGAGATTGGAAAAATAATAGCTCATAAAGTTAATAAGACGGATTCTTGGAGATTCACAAGAAAAACAAAGACTGTAAGAAGTGGATGTATTACGCAAGTGGATTGTGTCAGACCTAAACGCTCTAATGCGGGCAGGTATTGAAACATTAGAATAGCGAAAATAAACGTTACATTTATTATATAGATAAACATTTTGGCACTAAAACCTAACATTTTAAAGAAGCTTTGAAATGTCAATAAAAGTACGTAAGGTGCTCATCCCCTTTTTGAAAGATTGCGGGGTGGCATAAATTACTTTCCAAAGAAGAAACTTTTTGAGTATCATAACATCAACCATTACAAGAAATATATTTGAATTTCCAAAATCAAGTTCAACCACTACATTAAATTATGAATTTCAAAATGAAGTTATTTTGAGTTTAATTTTCAGATTAAGCATAACCAGCATATAAATTGGTTTAGAGGGTAACAAATGTTAGAATAGAGAATTGGACAGCGACTGGATGCAGGTGATAAATTATTTTTTCTATTATCGTTTACAGATGAATCCTTGGGGATATGGAAACCCTCCTGGTGTTCACCAAGTCACGAGGAAGATTAGGTAGACTTAATTAGAGGAAAAACCCGAGAGTTTGGCGTGATCTCGCCTAAATTACATTTTCTAGGCATAAGACCTTTCAATAATTATAGTTATTATAGTATATGATTATTAGATTTATAATCGTTTAATGAAAAAATATATGGTACTTTTGAACATAGATAGAGAGATACGTCTAGTGGTTTAAAATTTTAAGCAGATAACCATCACATTTGATAAAAACATAAAAAAAATAAATAAAGGTTTGAAAAATCCAAAAAAGGTATTTGAAATACCGTCTGTGGTCTTGTCTGCTAAGGCCAAAATGGCGAAAAAAGGTAAGAAAAAATATTTTATAACAATTACTTAAAGTTATTGGTACAGTATTTAATAGTGTTTTTTTTCAGATTCTATGTCCAAACATATTTGGCATGTTTGTTATACAGTTCTAAAGAGCTGTAGCAGCCCTCAGAAAACAATTTGAAAATGATTTACAGTAAGACAAATACTCAGGATAACGTACATCACTTTAACGTAACGCCACCAAAGAATGTATTTTCCAGCGATGTAATCATCAAATTCAAAAGAATGAAACTAAGTAAGACAAAGTATCTCTTGATTATTTTAAAAGGTCAGATCTGCTGGAATACTGTTATCCGTAAATATTTCATTATCCGATGCCGTTAGGAATATGACATCGACACAGCGGAACGCAATTTATCACGAATAACATAGTAAGTAAGACCGAAGCCGGCAGCTGTGACAATGCTCTCCGCCATGTCGGACGAATCATATAACAGGCCGTCCGGGGAACGGACCCCTGTCACGGAAGAGATAGCACAGCTATGTTAAAATATAACAGTAGGATTGCCACGGCTATCTCCACGCTATGCACTCAACTGTTCCTTAGGCTTGCCACATCGACAACAAAAAAATCGATTCGCAATATTTTATCGACTTATATTGAGTTATTTCATATTTATAAAATCTACTAATATGTAGTGATGAATCTATTAGTAAGCAGTAATTAATTCACGATCTGTTTATAATAACTCATATTCTTGTGGTTTTCATTTTAGTAATTTTATTCACTACACGCTTCGTCAATTACTGACTTGTATATCTCAGGACTTTCTCCTGAAAGAATTAAGACATAATTAATACTGAATAAGCATAATAAAATTGTAACATGTTACATAAGTAACTAGAATATATATAGTAAGTATTGGTATCTACTTTTCATGACTGTTAATAAAATAAGTTTTATTTTCAGCTTTAAGATTCAGTTGTGTACTAGTTAAAATGCCTTTTGGCGAAGTTTCGAGACAATATTGTTCTCATAATCTTGCCAAATTTATGACGAAACCTTTACCATTACATCTTTCAATAGCAATATCTGTACAATATAACCGTATATCCTTTAAATATTGTTCAATACTAGTGATTACTGAAATATTGAATTTATATTCGTTCGAAACAAAAACATTTTTATTTCTAAAGAGAAAAGATAGGCCCTCGGCTATTCGGCCGGGATTCGAACCCGGAACCTTTGTCTCTCCATGACAGCGCTCTACCATTTGAGCCACCAAGGCCACCTGCCGGCAGAGGACAAATCTTTTCTCTTATCCGATCCCATGTCCTCGTGTTCTCGCAATTTTTGCGATGAATACAACACTAGAACGAAGTTCTTCGAGCATTAATTTAATTTTAGTGTTTATTTATTTATTTATTAGAAATAAATTTTTAATAAATAAAGTTTATAAACCGAAAATGAGGATGCCCTGCGTTACATATCAGGCATTTTAATAATTTCATTACTTTTTGTTAACATGTTTTTCGTTTAGTATGTTGGTTGATTGGTTGTTTAAAATTTGAGGTGTAAAACCGATTGGTCATCAACGCCTTCGTTTTTGTGCAATTTAATAGTATAATCAACTATTTTCACTGATAAGTATAACTGTATACAAATAAGTAGTTTAATTTTAAACGTTGTTTAGACCTAAGTTTAAGCCATCAGGACAGAGAAGGTAGAAGATTACTGATTGTGATAACGATAATGTTAGAGGTATCTTGAAAATAACAATGAAATTGTTGTATTCAAATTTTAAAATAATGCTAAATATTGATCTACATGATAGCTGAAATTTAAATAAAAACATAAAATTTACACAAGAATTGGAAAATAGTAACTCAATAAATTTTTTAGACCTTACTATCATAAGAAACCAAAATAATAACCTTAAAACAAAATGGTATAAAAAGGATATCACTTCAAGTAAATTACTTAATTATTACTCTAATCACCCGAGGCATCAAATCAAAAACATAGCATTAAATCTAATTAATAGATCAATAAAATTAACAGATGTAGAATTTTTGAAAGAAACGAAAAACAAAATATTCAAAATCCTTCTGAACAACGCATTTCCAATCAAACTAATAAAAGATTTATGGCATAAACAAATCAATTTAAATAATAATAAAAAAGATAATCACTTACCTATAAATATAAAAAATAAATTAAATACGAATCTACTAACATTTCAAAAATACATAGCCAAAATAATGCAATAAAAATTAAACCTTCTCAATCTAAAATAACTAATTTTTTTGTAAAAGAAACTAATAACATAGATCCACTTATAGACAATGATAAAATTAAAATAGTAACAGAAGCACAGGATATAGAATTAAAACATAATAAAATTAAATATAATAGTATAACAGAAATGAGGATAGCACACAAAACAAGAAACCCAATCAAAAACATTATAACAAGTCAAAAGGATAAGATACCAATTATGGAAAACAAAAATTTAATATACCAACTTACTTGTAATAATTGTGATGGAATATACATTGGACAAACAAGTACACATTTAAAAAACAGAATATATCACCATCAAAATAACATTAAACCTAAAGCTAAAACAAGTACCGCATTATCAGCACACTGTAAAAAAGAATTACACACTTTTGACTTTGATAAGCCTAAAGTTTTGCATAGAGAGGATAATACTATTAAAAGAAAAAATTTAGAGGCTTTATTTATAAATGATAAATTGGAAAATGCTGTAAACGATAGAAAAGAAGTAGGAGAAATCAGTAAATTATATTCATCCATAATTTTGAAATTAAAAAATAATAGATCATAAGATGACTTATACTTTGAAAACAAATCAGATAATAATTATAATAACCTGACCATATAACCTACTATAGATCTTTAAAAAATAAAAAAATTTTCCATATATTTCATAATTAATTAATTGATTTGATAAAACATTTTTTTTTAAATTATATAATAAAATAAATAAATAAATTAAATTTAAAAAAAATTAAAAAAAAAAAATTACTTTTTACTTTGTATTATTTTTGTTGATGTGCTGTTAGAACATAATTTGTTATTTTATACTAAAGTCTAATGACTCATAGAAATGAGAAAAAGGATCTGATGGTTCAAAGATCAAAATTTGGTTTTGTAATGCAATATTATTTATTGACCATGGAGGACTAATGATCTCCTAAGAATTTTTAAAAGTATGACTTTCCAGGTATTTATACTTATAGTATGTTATCTTTGGACATTTATGTTAAATTATTTATAGTATTGTAATTACTGTTAATTTTTTTATTTAAAGTAAAAAAATGCAGGAGAAGAAACCATAGTGTCGAAAAGTCTCTAAGGAGTGAAAATAACTGAATAAACAACAACTGGAAAATGGTTTTTATTTTCTCTTACCCAAAATTAAAAAAAAAGAAATATTATGGGGATATAACATCATACAACCGATGTATGATATGTAGAAAGGACAGCATATCATTGTTTTATAATTTGAAAAAAAAATGACCTCTAACTTTTTTTAAACTCATCGCTATCATAATCAGTTATCTACTTCCTTCTATGCTCTGATCTTAGCCAAAACTTTGAGCAGAACATCGATTACCATTTACCATATCGTTTATCAAACAGCAATCTACTTATTTGTATACAATTATAGTTATCAGTGTCTTGCTTCGGCATTGTCTTACATTTACTTTTTATTTTAAAAAAATAGTTTTTATTTTAATTGCTTGGGAAAAAAACAGCTCGCGAACAGACGAGGATGTAGTGGCATACCAAATCGACAAATTTTTTTTTTTAAAAAGGGGGAGGATGGAACTGGACAAGCGATGCCGCATACCGAGACTACAATAAGCTCTGTCACATCTCTCCGCAGGAGGCGAAGTTCTTTCATAGTGCCTCGTGTCGAGGAAGGAGTAAGCATTAATCTGCCAAAGTTAGTTCCCTACTCCTTCGTGTCCCATCCATCGTCCTCCGGATAACATATGCTTCTTTTTACTTTGTTCCTCCGTCATCGGGTTGAGGATTCGCATCCATTTACCTCCCAACTGAACAAAAGTTACAACAGAATATTATCAGCGAAGTGACGATTTGATGGTTAAAAGTAAAAAATATCTCATGCGGACATGGACTAATAATGATTAAAATAGAATAATTAATAAATAAATTTAATGACTGAATAAAATTATAATAATTGTGAAAAACAAGTACAGCAAAGTTATTTCAAAGCATCATGGTCAAAACATGGCTGCATAATATTAAATATACTAATTAACATAGTAATATATGCAAATTAATGGTTATAATTTAAGTGTTAAATATATGAATTTGTGATAACAATAGTTAATAATAAATCTTTTCACACCTACTGAGCTATAAATCGGGGACTGAAAAAGTAATTCTGGATCAAATTCACCATTCCTTATCATACATTATCACTTAATGCATATTACTGAATTCATCAAAATGTCAAAAAAAAATAATAAGAAAGATTTCAATCTTCATATGAAATCAAGGTACATGGTTTTTAACGTGAGTCCACTATTTACATTAACTAAATACAATAACAGTTCAAATTAACAAGTAGAGTATAACTTTTTTTTAATTATAAAAAATAATAAATATTTATTGACAGAAATTATACATAAAAAGAATACAGAAATTTGTACATATTGTATTAGTGATCTTCGTAGTAGATCTCTGCTCCAGAGACGTTTCATTCTTCTTGTTGAATTCTGTGGTAATGTTTCTGTAAATTAATGTATGTCATCGATTTTTCGAAGTTTTTCATGATCGTGTCAGTTACGAGTGGTATGTTGAGATCTTTGTGTAAGAATACTTTAATAGTAATGTAAAAGGGACAATGAGTAATAGAACGAAGGAATTTTGAATGTAAGACTTGAAGGGTCAGTAAGTAAGATTTTTTGGATGAGCCTCACACTTGCCTGGCATAAGTCCATGTCGGTTTAAATAGCATGCTCTATATATATAATAATCGTTTAGAAACTTAATATATAAAATTTAATATCAAATCTCCAGTGATATAAACCTGATTAATATGAAATTTCAATTTAATATAATATAGTACTTTCAAGTAAAATAATATTTTCTTGTAATAACCGAAAATAGATAAATTTTAAGAATTATAGAATTAATGTTCTAATCAGGATACTACTATTAACAAAAACTCAGGTCAATTAGCATAACCTAAACCAAGTAGCGTATCATAAACTCAGAAATCAGAATACAAGATGAAATAAATCATGGCCTTAAGCATCACATCTTTAAAAAGAACCATAAAGAAATAGTGATTTATTTAATTTTGTTATTTTTCTATGATTTTATTTGCACTAATGTCCTTTTCCTCCTCTTCAATATCATTTTATAACATTCCATTGTTAAACAGATACGTTAGTATTTCATCTTGACAAACGCTCAACTCGAAGCTCATTATTTTTCTACTGATGAAGCTAAAACATAATGCTCTACTAATTTCTGGAAAAAAGAAAGAAAATGTATAAGACAATAACATTCAAAGGGCCTTTGGTTCAGTGCATGATAGATATAATACTAATTCTAAGCCAACCGCTGTCCAAGGAGCTGACTTGGCCAAGATAATGCTCAACCCGCACGGGTGAGAATAATAATAACAAACAAAATATAAAACACGACGCAACTGCATGACCCATAATTTAATTCTTAAAACACAACATCTCTGTAACAGTCCCCATGGTAACTAAAAAATCACGATTATAATAAATCTGTACCTCAGAGGTATACTATCGTAACCGGCACTTTTCAAACTTCACAGGAGAGCAGTTTTAATGTTAAAGTATCCTTTTTATTGTTTTTCACGGTTTTCAATGATAATTAGAGGTCATCAAGATCAAGATCAATGATTCTGATGATGATCAATGATGAGTCCAGAAATGATGATAAGGGCAGTATAAGCAAATTCCAGAAATGTAATGATAACTATAAACCTGATAACTTTGAACTATCTTTATCTTGCCCATTCTGGATATATTGATATATATATATATATATATATATATATATATATATATATATATATATATTTTTTTTCTTTCAAAGTAACCCTTTGAAAGGACCGTTTATTTGTTAGCACATTCCATACGTGAGTATACTATATGCCTTATAAATTCATTTTACAAATAGCTAACTACAGTTTGACAATTCTAAAATATATGCAAAAAACATTATTATATGCTATTACAACTTAACATAATTAACACAATTAACGAATTTAACAACTATAAATTTAACAATTAACATTTTTTTTTTTAATTAAAATTAAAATACTTACAAAATGATTATCTTTTTTTTATCTAGTATAGTACAGGGAGTTTCTTATATGGATGTCAACTTTTCAAAATCAATACTATAAATAAATTTAGTGAGTTCGGGTCGAAAGTGATTGTATAGGTCATGTTCAGCAACTGGCCAAACTTTCCCTCTTAATATTGTGGAGATAATTAATTTTGATCTTTGTCCTTCATACAATTGGCAGTCATATATTATGTGTTTAAATGTCTGTTCTTCTTTGTCTATTGAGCAAGTACTATCGTTGGTTATGTGAAATCTGTGTAAGTATGATTTGTTATGTCCATGTTCAGTTAAAACCTGAGTTAGTTTGTAGTTAGTGGATTTTATTAATTCGTAGTTATTGTTTGTATATATATTTTATTACAGATTTATTTTATTTATTTATTTTTCACCACCAAATATCTTCAAACAGTGTATAAAGATATACTCAAATAATAAACATCTGAAACACATTATTCAAAATAACTAATAACTATAATAGAATGAAATGTGAATGATTTGTATTATATTCTTTTCGGAATTCAATCATAAAAATAATAATAAAACCCTCTTCATCAAGATCTAAGATCTTGATCTTAGATCAAGATCTAAATCACAGAATATAATTCATTACAGACAATTGATAATTCTGTCTCTGATTTTTTATTAGCTGTTTTTATTTTATCCTGACTTTTAGTAGCAGTAGTAGAATGAGTTCTAAGTAACTATAATACTATACGAAGTAGTATGAGATGAAAGTAGTTGACTGGATGATCTAATGTAAAGGAGATAGTTGGGGGGTGCAGTCAGAAAGAACACTGAATAAGTAATAAACTTATAATTACGTGCCGACGTTTCGACCTACAGTGTAGGTAGCACTCGAGTGCAGTGCTAGCCAGCCGTTATATCTAACGACTTCTCTCTCCAAATCGCCCTGAAGATGACCTATACTGTAGGTCGAAACGTCAGCACGTAATTATAAGTTTATTACTTATTCAGTGTTCTTTCTGACTGCACCCCCCAACTATCTCCTTTACATATACGAAGTAGTTTTTGTTTCTTGTTCGTAAAGAAGAAATAGATTATGTAAAGAAATTATTGCACGCTAGCTCATGCATTTAACTGATTTTATTTATGTATTCTCCATAATTGGTTAATATCTTGTCATGATTCGTATTTTTTATTTAATCATTTTTATTTATTTATTTATATATTTTGAAACTTTAAATACTTTATGATTTGTATTATTATGAAGCCTTCTGGTCATGTTTTGTTTGTTTTTCTGTTCATATATATTCTTCTAAAGGGACTTAGTCCCAGGATAATAATTATTTTTATATACTATTGAAAAACAATGGATTTTCCAAATACTACAGTAAAAGTTGAAGATTTTATTCTCGTCGCTAGTGAAGAACGATAATCCCATCGGTGATTTATTAACACTACAAGCCAGAACATACACGGCCGACTGCTAAGCACGAATAACCATCCATCAGGCCAGACATAGGAATAAAGACCCACGGTAGAGTGTTACATCAGCCATGGCGATGTTCTACAAGTCCTACATCCTGCGAGTCCTGGAGTAGTCTATTGGCCAACAATAGCACTGCACCATGGCAAAGGGGTCGGCTTCGATAACTTCAGGAAAGAAACTTCTTTTTAAAACTATATTGATACATATGGACACGTATATGAATTGGAAAAAATTCAAACAAAAAGTAAAAACGGGAATCTAAAATACCTAACACTCGGTATATTTTGGCTATTCAGGCATCTTCAGGAAAAAAAGAGAATAATAGCAAAGGAAAACGAATAAAGCACATCCCAATCGCAAACCAGAGGAAACATCCCACCACCACCAAGGCTAAAGTTCAACTTCTCGGTTGATATTATCTAAGTTTTGTCTTTACCGTCGTGTAACGTTGTATGTTTCACATCACAATATGTTCTTCACGGGACAAATAAAAAATGATTATAAGGTTTTATTCACTTATTATAAGCATTTCGGAATGGTAGATAAGAAGCTTTGAAACCATCTATACAAAGATGGCCTAGAAGAATCTCATGAGTGATGTCAAGTGGAACTGTTGTGAAAGCAAAAATACAAACAATGGGAGGAATCTGAGAAATAGATGCATTTAACACGAGTGATTTTCACCATTGTAGTTTATATCGAGATGAAAACAAAATAAGTGTTTTTATTTTGCATAAGTTTAATTTTGCAAAAGAATTTGTCAAAATTAGACTATGTTTACGGAAAAGCAACCAAGGGGAGCGGAATGGCTCAGTGGTATGGTGCTGAGTTATATATATAGAATCTATGATCCTCCTAGGCACTGAATGAATGATACCCAAAATAAGGGAGAACGTGATATTGGACATATCACCTACCTGCACAACCATTGTTCAAGAAACAGAACAGTTTCTACCATGTACCGAATTCCAAACCCTTCAAGAGTTGTAGTGGTACAGGTTTTTTTTATTTCTTTTTACGAAAGTTACAGCATATTATTGTAAAGATATATTTATTGTCTTACTGCTCCAGATTGTCTTACTTCAGGGCATAATCATGATTCTGGGCTGTTTATAGTGACGAATTTCCACTGTTCTACGCTTTGCAATGTCGGTAAGTTCCAGAAAGTATTCAAATATTTCAAATCTAGCCGTTGCGAACCATTGCCGTTAGAGTTAATTTAATAAAATATAGCCTTCGACCTTCTAAGCTCAGGGCCAGAGTTGCATAAGACTTATTCACTGATAAACAAACCCACCAGACAAACAAAACTCGCGACAAAGTTCTGAACGAACAAGCCTACTCATGAGCATCATCATAGCGGTTAATATAACATGTTTGGTTAACTGTAATAGCGGTAGCGTGTTAAGTTACCTCGCTAACTCGAGTACAAGTCCAGTGAGCAAACCTGAATCCTCGTAGGCGCGGTGGAGATGAACTGATTAGGATATAATAGGAGAAAATGCAAATACTAACGACGGGAAGACAGTAAACATCATCATCGGATATCGCTTAGGGACGGCTAAGCTTCAAGGCTGAGAGGATGTCAAAGGAAGCATTAAATTTAAGGGGAAATAATTTTATTTAAAATTATGGGACAAATTAACAAATATTTAGCAGCCTGAAGTCTCTCGTTAGATTTCCCTCAAAAAAACCGTTTACAAGTTTACGGTTATAGAGATATTTGCAGTCACGGAAGCAGCAAATATAGTAAACTGTAGAACATATTATATCAAAACTGTTAATCGCTGCCACGACAGTGAAAGCTACTGTCATGTTAAAATCCACATGTTTTAGCATTGACAGGGAACAGCACATAATTCAAATGTAATTGGAAAGTTGTTAGCATAAATATGGGTTTTCATGACCTCTTAATGAATTTGTAAAGGAAAACTAAAAACTATATAATTTATTTTATTGTAATATGATATAATTTTTTAAATATTTTATTTGAAAAGAAAATATATGACTGACCGAGAAACGAACCAGGATGGCCGAGATGGTTAAGGCACCACCACGGAGACGTGGGAGACCCGGGTTCGAGTCCCGGTCCTGGTCATATCTTTTCTTTTCAAATAAAATATTTAAAAAATTATATCATATAACAATAAAATAAATTATAATAATATTAATGACTTAAAGTCAATAAGATCCAAAAATAAAAGAAATGTTCAATTAAAATTCTCCCCGTGTATACAAGGGGTGATCAAAAAGTTCCAGGACTGTTGAGATTGCGCGGCAATGGAGTGTCATAGAGCAGTGCGGTTGGCAGCATTGTTTAGCGTGACTCTTCCTGAGCTCAGCTGTTTATTCAGTTTGTTGATAACCTTCTTCATTGCAAAGTTACTGCTGTTTTCGTAAAAAAAAGTTTTTTGTGTTCGGCGATTTTGTGAAATGAATGTAAAGGAAGAGCAACGCGTTTGCGTAAAGTTTTGTGTGAAGTTGGGTAAAATGTTTAGTGGCTTTCGGTGATGAATGTCTGAGTCGGTCAAGGTGTCATGAGTGGTACAAAAGGTTCAAGGAAGGCCGGACATCGTGTGAAGATGATTCTCGTTCAGGGCGCCCATCAACTTCGACTGGCGACGATCATGTTGCAAGATTGAACAGTCTCGTGCGTTCTAATCGTCGACTAACCATTCGTGAGATGGCTGAAGAATTGAACATTTCATTTGGTTCGTGTCAACAGATTTTAACAGAAAATTTGCAGATGAGAAGGGTGGCTGCAAAGTTTGTTCCGAGACTGTTGACTGAGCAGCAGAAAGAACACAGAGTTCAAGTTTGTCAGGAACTTCTTGAAATGGCAAATGCCAATGAAAACTTCTTAAAACAAGTCATTACTGGAGATGAAACGTGGGTTTATGGCTACGACGTGGAAACGAAGGTCCAGTCATCACAATGGAAGACAAAATCCTCCCCAACCCCCAAAAAAGCACGTCAGGTCAAATCAAACGTCAAGGTCATGCTTACTGTTTTTTTCGACTGGAAGGGTGTTGTTTACCATGAATTTCTTCCACGAGGTGAGACCATTAACCGCTTTCGTTATCTTCAAACCCTGAGAAATTTGCGCGAGGCAATAAGGAGGAAGAGACCAGAGTTGTGGCGGAGCGGTGAGTGGGTGCTGCATCATGACAATGCGCCTGTTCATTCCGCACTGCTCATTCGCGACTACTGCACCAAAAATGGAATGACGGTCATTCCCCAGCCTCCATATTCACCTGACCTTGCCCCTGCAGACTTTTTCTTGTTTCCAACACTTAAGAGACCCATGAAGGAAAAGAGATTTGAGTCCGTAGATGACATTAAAAAAAAATCGCTGGAGCAGCTACACACCATTTCACAAGATGATTTCTCAAAGTCCTTCACACAGTGGAAACATCGTTGGGAAAAATGTATAGCTTCCCAAGGAGAGTACTTTGAAGGGGACGACGTCCAATAGCCTGTAGATTTTTTAAATAAATTAATAAAAAATCAGTCCTGGAACTTTTTGATCACCCCTCGTACATCACAAATTGCGAGAACACGAAGATATAGGATCAGTGAAAGAAAGAATATGACTGACCGAGAAATGAACCAGGGTGGCCGAGATGGTAAAGGCACCACCACGGAGAGGTAGGAGACCCAGGTTCGAGTTCCGGTCCTGATCATATCTTTTATTTTCAAATAAAATATTTAAAAACTATATAGTTTTATATATAGTTAATTGTAATTTTATTTATATTTATTAACTTAATTTAATAAACAATCAAAATAACTTGTAAATTGATATTTTTAATGTCTAGGGGAGATAGGACCTCAATTTACTTTTGCAGTTTTTAAAAGGCATTATTCAAAGACAGTTTTTAAAGTTTTAAAACGGAAAGTATTTCTTTTGATAGCGGCATTATTCGTGGTTATGGTTGTTTTAATAACTTAAATAATAAGAAATTTTAGGAAAAATCTAATACCAAAATTGAATCAGAAAAAATGACCAAATTTAAATTGTAGCAGAAACTATTTTAATGATTCTAACGGATACGATAGCGCCCTTGTTGAATACAAAGGACCAAGTTAGTTACCACAAATTTCAGAAGTGAGCTACCAGTGTTAAGGCTTGAACCGATAAGGCAACAATAGAGCAATTTCGAATAATATAAAATTAAATTTGTAATGATTTCAATAATTATGATGAAGAAAAAGCAACCAGGCACCTTGAATTTCGATATAATTCACGACATCTGATATTCTGAATATGCAATGAAATTTATATATCTTATTTACAGTAGAAATTTTGTTGTTATTTCTGTCTTGCTTTGAATTTCAAAGTTGTTTGAAACAACATTAATTAGAAAAAAATATCCAGAAAACTATTCCCGACTTCTTCTGAAAGCCTCGTTTAACTTCTCAAACGCTACTTGCTCAATTTAGTACACTTTTTAATTAGAGTTGCTTTGTTGAACATTACCAATTCTAATTGAAAAACCTGAAGGTGTTTACTTTCCAATTTTACCTAGAGGGTTCTGAAACAGAGTTTCGAACATTATGATATTGAATTGGAGAGATAGTTAGGAAGGGAGGTCTTCAATTACGCAAGTTCGATTTATTTAGTTTCGCTTGAACTCGGAATTCTGAATTTCAAATATGAGTAAAGACTGAAACAATTTGAAAGAGCGAGGGAGAGGAATGGTACACGGTAGCGGTACAAGATGCAAATGAACCATCTAAATGGTAATAGATCTCAGCTTCTCCTGAGCCTGTACCTCTCCGCTCCTAGCTCGCTCTACATATTCAATCCCACAACTTGATCCTATTTATAATCCTATCCACCACTCAAACTTAAATATATCCGTAGGCACTTCCCTTCAAATGTAACCTCGGTATCCATTTGGTACCAATACTCCTAGATTCCTTACTCAGGTTTTCCAGAAATGCTCAGAATAATCCATTCTAACATGTTTTATGAAAGTATGATTAAAAATAAAAAACATGTTGCTGTACAACGCATGGAGGGTTATTAGACTTCAGTACATCGTAAGTGTACTGTTTGCAAGCCTACAGTTGTATAAGGCCAAGAATTTCGCGAAAATACTCAATCACATAGGGCATTTTACAAATTCAAAGTACCCACTTTGAGACTGAGTGAGCCTCAAGGGTCAGGTCTCCAAATCTCATTGAGCCGTTCCGCATCTTTCAGCTGGATTAATAATTTATCTACCACAGATGGTTTCTAACTCGGGACACAACACAGTACACAGGTTTGAACACAGAACCTTCAGCACGGCAACAGCTTTCTACTGCTGTTCCACTCAGCTTCATGTAATGGAAATAATGATATCACAAGAATTTCTAATTTTATATTAAAGTAGATATAAAAGGTGTGATTAATTAATCATTTTAATAACACCTAAATCTATTTGATTAGTTTCGTCGTGAAGTACCCTCGTACGATCGCTGTATAGAATAAGGGAGGGGAAAGATAGGAGAGGAAGGGAGGAGATAAAGAGCGAGGAAAGAGGGGTGTAGAGGAAAAGAGGGATAGCAAGAGGGGAAGGGTGTGGAGAGAGAGGAGGGGATGGGAGAGGGGTAGAGAAGGGGATGGGAGGGGGAAGGAATAGAGAGATGGGGGAGAGGGGAAACGGATCGGACAGGGGAAAGGGATGGGAGAGGGGAAGGAATACAACAGTTGCATTGACAACGGTTGTTGATATAGCCTAGCTTAATCACTAGGCATTGACAAACAAAGATTGTCAGAGGCAAGGTAATTGTACCCATAGGCCAATAGGGCCGTACACGTTTATTAGATTGCCATTCCACATTTCAACCAATACGAACACTTGATTCATTTATAATTTAATTTAGAAGGTTATCGTCGTTTTTATGATTAACAATTACAACAAATTATTGTAGAATTTATTATAAACCACCTTGACAGAAAACATTTCCCAACTACAAATATTTTAAAATGCTAATAATAATGACACTTTATGAATATTTATATCTGAATTACAGTAAATTTTAGATACATCATTGAAAATTCCTAAATATACTTGTTAAATATTACTGACACTTGATCAGTTCACATTCGTATAAAATTCGACAAAACTAGTACACGATGATTATTCTATTTATACTAGGATACAGGATACTACTCGAAATAATCTGTATAATATTGATCGACTGTATTCCCGAAGGAAAAACAACTGTATATATCTCTAATCGTCGTTTGTAACACGGGAGTTCCAAGAAGAAATTACGCCCAAGGATAAGAAATGGGCCCTGACTAAGACCACTTCTAGAAGCCCTTAAATATTTCACGAGCACTGATAAATATATCTCGAAGTATATTAACATGAGCTGAGTAATAGATCCTAGTTCTCCGACGTCGAGCACTCTCGTGCTTTTCCTTCTTACGTGTAGAGTATCTTGAGGCAGTATATATATCAGTCTCTTATTCTCCCCCTTGTATTTTTTTTAAAGAGAAAAATGTTAGTTGAATTCGTAATTAACTATACAATGGTTAGATTGCAGTAGAATTCATATTAACCGAAACCAAATTATCCCATGGTAAAAGACAAAGAACCCAACAAAAAATTTATTAACAGAGTCAACAATCAATGTTATATAAATTGTATATATTAAAAGGTTATTTAAAAAAAAAAACAGAAGATAAAGTAGTTTTACTAAAGCAAATCTCGACATTTGAATTTATTGAGATCAACGAGTAACAACTACGTAAGTCTAACATAGTATGTAAACATCAATCGCTAGTTACACCTTCAACGATCAACCTTCAAGAGTAAGATCATTCGTAACGACATCTTCCAACTTCCTCAAAGGATCATTAACCAGCTCAGCGTTAATTACATTTTTTAACAAAGTAACAATTAAAATTTATAAATTGTAAACGTTTTTATTTTTTCCATTAATCTTATATAGCATTAAACAGAAAATCATTGAGAATTTGTGAATGATTAGATTAATCTTACATATATATATAGACTAGCTTATGCCCGCGGCTTCGCTCGCGTGGAATTTGGTCTGTCACGTAAAGTTTCGTGAAAGATCATTTTAAATAAATAATTTAATTACTTTTTTAAAATGTAAGTTACTCGTACACCCAAGATTTCAGATGTCTAACTTCAAAACTGACGGATTCTATACAAACTTTGAACCCCTATTATATTAAAGGAGAAACCCTTGGGATGGAATTATCCAAATTTCTTTCTAAAACTAAACAAAGAACCTATCTACAAATTTCATTATGCTAAGTTCCTGATTTGCCTTTAATTATGTACTATAACGGGAGGGGGAGGGGACATGCCCCCGTGCCCCCACATAAATCTGCCCTTGCTGTAGCCTATGATGTATAACCTATTTTACTCAATAAGTTTCATCCAAATCCATTCAGTAGTTTTTGCGTGAATGAGTAACAAACATAAATACAAACATTCACATTTATAATATTAGTAGGATATCAAAACAATAGTTTCACTCATGTTCTTTCTGTTATTTTAACCACTATTATCATGTGATTTGCCTTTAATTATGTACTATAATGGATTCACCACAGTACCTAAAAAACTGTCGGGGGGGGGGGGGCACGTGCCCACATGCGCCCCCCTAAATCCGCGCTTGCTATAGCCTATATGTTATTCTGATGTATAACCTATATTACTATAAAGTTTCATCCAAATCCGTTTAGTAGTTTTTGCGTGAAAGAGAGACAAACATACAAACTTTCACATTTATAATATTAGTAAGATTTAACTGATTATTCCCCATAAGAAAAGCATTACAACTTGATAATAGCACAGCATATAAAACCGGATCATAATTTACAGTAATACATATATTTGCAGCCCTAGTGAATATTTGATTTCATATTTCCCAAATTTCCATCATCAGGATGAATGAGTCGGAGTTAACTGAATACTGAAGTTAACGCAGTATTTCTAGAAGTATTATCATTTTTTTCTTTGAATTATAAAAACGAATTAATAAAAACACTTTACCAATCCAACCCATGGTCTTGGGCTCAGTACAAGATAGAGACTGCACTGTTTCTAAGTTGAATTTTCTCCAAAATGGGTTTCAGATCCTTAAGGAAGAGGGAATAGTGTTATTCTCCAGGTGCATAATAGGGTAAGGCAGGTATTTGTATTACCTACTATGTATTCTTTATTGAGGTATCTATGCTTGGTTTTGCTAACTGTTTTGGGACAAGTCTTTTTGTTTTTGGATTGTATAACGTATTTATGATTGTTGTTTTGTTTGCAGAATTTTTTATTATAACTTTTTTTAAAGTTATATTTAGGATGTTGATGTATTTTAATATTGAAAATGGCATTTAAGTTGCCGAAACGTCTTGTTTATGAAAGAATAAAATAAATTGACTGGAAGCTGGTTTTTTTCCAAGATAAAATTTACATAGAAATAGAGTCCAATATATTAGATAAGAATTAAAATGGCGGGTATTTGTTTGAAATAGAGTTATTGCTCATATCACAACTCAAAGTTTCGAGCCAAAAATTAAGAAAATGACACGACTCCGCTTCCCTCAAAATAATGAACTCTCTCTCTCTGGGCCAGTTTCGACTTAAACTCTTATTCACCGGGGCTGCAGGTATTGCAGTATCGAAATTTAAAATATTTTTGGGAAGAGATTACAATTTAGATATAATAATGATATACTTCTAGTCGTAAGAGATAAGGCATTAACCACAAATTTGAATTTCTAGATGAAAAGTTATTTCATAGTATTAAATTAGTACTAGTATTAAATTTTTCCACGGAACAACGCCTATTTCCCGATCAGGGTGAATGAGTCGGAGTTAACTGAATTTTAATCGGTAGTTCAGTTAAAGGTTATAATGCCAACAAAAAGGAAAAACGGTTTTCCTATTAGCACCTGAAACAATAACGACCCGAAATCCAACGAGCCATAGGGCAGGATATAACGAGCGGCAACAAAAACAAATACACATCAATGAACTATTGATTTATCAGTCAGGAACACAGGCGTGTAACAACTGGCTACAAAGCGACCTCTCTTATCACGCACATTGCAGTATTTATAGAAGTATTATCATTTTTTCCTTAGAATTATAAAAACGAATTAATAAAAACACTGTACCAATGCAGCCCATGAATGGTCTCGGAATAAATACAAGATAGAGACTGCACTGTTTCTACGACGAAGGTTTAAAAGCAGGTGATTTGTTCGAAATCACATCCAATCGCCAGGTTTTCTCCCAATTAAAGGTAACGACTTTATAGAAGATGGCTAAGCCCCAGGAGAGTCTGTAGATCAATCAGGGTTCATCCGATGCTGTTAACAGATTAAATAAAATAAAACTAAATATCCTAAAAATAATATCCTAGGTTCATAAGACAGAGGTATCGTAAATTTTTTTTACGTAAACCTGCTGGTCATTTCGATGTTTTTTAACTTTAAACCACAAATTACACATATTTATATGCATATTTAGTTTTCGTGAAAGCATTAAGAATTCATTTTACAGATACATTTGAAGAATTTGAAAAATAAAAACATACTTTTTATTTATCTTACAGTTAAACAAAATAATACTCTCTCTAATTAAAAATAAGAACATATATATATATATATATATATATATATATATATATATATATATATATATAATAGTTAAAAGATTTTCTTCCTATATTATTGAATCATACAAATCTTTGTAATATAAGTTAAATAATCCATATCAATATTCCGTAAAATTATTGTATTTACATTTTATGCATTTATATTTTAAATTGTCTGTAGTTTAGAAAATAATAATAATAATAATAAGCTTTATTTTTTCCTCTTTCTTCTATGTACAATTTTTACATGGTTTTTATATTTACAAGTTTTTTTAAAAAGAAAAAAAGGCCCTTCTTTGGGCATAAGCCTCTCCCAATTTACCCCAGCTACGTCTGTTCCAAGCAGAACGGTGCCATAATACCCCGATGAAGTTTTGTAGGTCGTCCCGCCATCTCGTAGCTGGTCTCCCTCTTCTCCTAGTGCGGTGTATTGGATAGCAATCCGTTGTTGCCTTAGCCCAATGTGTTGATGCCATTCTTGCAATGTGTCCAGCCCACTGCCATTTAAGTTTAGAAAATATAGTACCATATTATATGTGACGACTGAAACATAATAATGTTGTACTTTATAAATTTAAATTTTAACTATACTATAAAAACAAACAATGAATTAAGTCTTTTTATTAACGACTACTAATAATCATCCAGTCAACTTACCCGTTCTAGAAATCTAGAAATCGTCAAGACAGAATCAGATAAACGCACACAATTGCAGCCAACAAGCATATCTCGTGTCGTCAACAGCTCGAAATATATAATAAAAGTGTGCTCTTCCAATACAGTTAAACACGTGCTTCTTAATACATCTCCTAACAGAGTATGTTGAATAACGCCATGGAGAGGATTTAATATCTGTAAGTGCCACTTTATACCGTCGATATAACACATGTTTGCAAAGTGTTCAAGCACGCTATAGTGATGTTAAATTAAACGATCTTTAATATAAGTTAGGTTTTCCTCATTGGTGTACGTTTATATTTGATAGCCGTAGCGTAGTCTGTCAGCACTTAGATACCCAATTCTCGAAAATTTCTTTCTCTTAAGTGTAATTTTCTTTATTTGAGAGCTAGTCGTAACTTTTAAACAATATGAAAACTTTTAAGTAATGAATGAATTTAATAATAAACTTAGAAAATATAAAACTTATATATATATATATATATATATATATATGGCCAAAAAAGCTTACTTTTTTATCAAATAATGAAATAGTATTACTGTTGAGTTCAGCCTTATTTGTTTAATCTTTCATATATGAATAGTACTGAAAATAACAAAAAGTAGATACCAAATCTGATTACAATAATAAATCAAAGGGCTCCATGCTAGCTCATGTGAGAGGAGCGGTTTTTAGTAATGAACCAGCAGAATCAGGTATAAAATGTATTTACAAAAACATATTTACACTATTATAAATTAAGGACACAAAAACAAAAGAAGATAATATGAAAATTACGGTGAACTATTTTAAAAAATTAGAAAAAAAATATTATATAAACCAACATATAAGAGATAATAAAAAACAAAAATGTTTACGACAAGGCAATTAATTTTCATAGATGGAAACCATAAAAAAAAAAAACATATGCAAAGTGTAAGACAAACACAAGCTTAGAAAATACACATAAAAAAATACAAGAGTCAAAGCAATAATGAATGAACCAAGTTCTTTTTTCTAGGTTTTCATATTTTTTTCCGACTTTTTTACAATATTGAAGAAGTTTATTAAACAAAATCGGATGACAAAGGAACGAAAATAATAAAAAAATTATCAGGATGAAGGAATGCTGTGTGATTTTTATTTTATCTTTGATCACTTCTCTTTTTTAATATTTATAATCAACATAGAAAATGCGTAAGATTAAATTTAATTTGGACTAATCTAATTTGTATGTATAATATAAACTTGGAAAGTATGGCAACCAGAAGCTGTAGCCCGAACAAGAAGGCCCCAGGGGACAACATGCATATTTAGAGGGTGCGAGGCATTAAGAGCAACAACTACCAAACCCACTTTGCCGGCATTAATTCAATTCATCCTTCGCTCTGCTGACGAAGTTGCTAAAGCTCCAGGGCCGGACTATTATTAGGCTGAATACGTCTCTCGTCCAACTGAGTCATGGATCCAGATATCTCGTCTTATCTTCTCACATCTCTCCTATTATATATATCTGAATTAATTAAACAGTTAAACTCAGTTGATCTTATAATCTATTTAGGAGATTAACAGGGCTAAGAAAACATTATTAAGCGTATTCCTTACATGAATCCATTCGCTAATCCAGAGAGAGATAAGATACAAATTCAAACTACCCCGAATTACAAGATCTTACAAGTCCTAGCGAAAATGTATAGCTTTATTTCAGATTATAGGATGAGGTAAACCGTGTATTGCTAGCAGTTCCAAAAATTTTGCCTTCGTCAAATGAGAATGATAAGCAAGGATTTGTCGCGTTGCAACCTCTTCATAGAAGAATTATGCAAGAAGGAAAGTACGTGCAAATTCCTAGACGAAACTACTCAAAAAGGATGTTTCTGTAGAAATCTGAAGATATACAATCTTAACATAATATTTGTGGCTAACAGCATGTTCAGTTCTCGACATCAGGTTAAGACGCCCCTTTTCCTTTGATCATGTCTGGTCTTCAGCAGCCTTAAGATCCTTCCAGGTCTTTCGCAAAGGTTTGCTAGGCTGAGGACTTGCTCAGCCGAGGCACCGACGATCCCCACAGTTTTAATTAGCCAGGGGTAATTAGTTCCTTTGAGGCCAGGAACAAAAGCAGGCACAACAAAGGCTCGCAACGACAAAGGTCGCGAGGGACGAGGAAGCGATCCGATGCGATTGATATTACCAATCCGAGTGTTCAGAATCGCACCAATACTTTATCGAAACTTAGCATAAAATATATTATTCAGTTTTCATTTCATTTTGTATTATTCTGAAAAGTAGTCTCCTACTAAGTTTGTCCTCAGCTGTACCAATAGATGATTTCAAGGAATAATCATTAATCTGATTAATTTTCATAAGAGAAACATGATACGCCCCCCTGAGTTCATCACTTACAATACCAGTTGATAGAGGGGAGTAGTTTAATAGTAATTAATAAATGAAAAACAAAATATCCACCTTACAACTTTTCAATATTTGCAGAATGTTTACATATTTGCATAAACAAATCTCAACATACAAAATGGTTGTATACTAGATATAAATGAGTACATGCGGAAGGCTATTCAGAAGGCTCAACAGCCTCAATCTTCGATCTCTTCTCCCTTAGCTAACTCTGGCAATTTCCCTTCACTTTCTGCCTTGTTCAAGTTGTTCAATCTAAACCAGCCGCTATTCCTATTTCACCTCATCTACCTTCTTGTACCAGAGGCAGAGCCCTCTATAGATTAATTGGCCAATGACTAAAGGGATAAAATGGCCACAACAGTACAGGACAAACAGTTCAAAAACATTAATCTAAAGTTATTTTCTTGTATTCATGTATATCGAAATATATTTATTTCATTTCATCGTTATACAGTCCACTCAAATCATATCAGAGAAACCATATCCCGTCTAGTGAATACCTTTTCTAACTTAAACACAAGGAAACTCCCAATGATCAGATCCTACTCCCTTCTTAAGGGTTTTCAATTTCTATCATGATTATCTGTAATATAAGACTGCACAAACCTTCAAATGGTATTTCATGCTACAATACTTCAAAACGAAACTTTCCTGAATCAAATTGTAAAAAATCAACAAAATAGAAGTTTTTGAACTGATTTAACGGTACAATAGAAGTGTCATTGGAAGTGACAATATTAGGTGGAAAATTATCTTATGTCCTTCACCAAGAAATCGAGATAGAATCCCACCCCTATATTGGTTATTGATTCTAGAAATTATTTTTAAAAACACCGAATTGTATTAGTTCCAATTTTCATATCAACTTAATTTCCGAACACTTATTCTTATGTTTTCAAATTTCATCTTAAATAGGCATCACGAAAAGTTAAAATGTAAGCCCCAAAACAAGCGTCTGCGAATATTATAAACTATAAAATGTCAAAATATGACTATCTGCCTATTTCACAATCATTAATATTTATTTGGACCTATGCTTTCGAGCTACTTGCATTGTTTTTTTTATTATGATTTTTTTTTAAAAAAAAAAGGAATTCGTTCTTGAATTTTCACGAAAACCTGAAAAAAAACAAAAAACTTGTTTTTATGTAAAGGAGATGGTTGGGGGGTGCAGTCAATAAGAACACCGAATAAGTGAAATACTTATATTATGTGCCGACGTTAAACATTATTTTAAAATTATAAACATATAACATATATATATATATATATATATATATATATATATATATATATATATATATATATATATATATATATATAAGGATACATTATAAGCTTCGCTAGATCTCCGATTTCTTCTACCTAGACCATTTTAAATATATTTCTTAGAATAATTAGCACTTTATATCATTCCTTATTCCTGCAGTTATTAATTACTATATTTGAACCCATATAAACAATGTCTAATAGACCAATAGGAAGAAAATTTCTTTAAAAATGTAAGAATATTTTTTTTTGGCGAAATTCATGCCAGATTGTACCATAATAAGAGAATAAAAGGCGATATATCGTTGATGCGTACAAAAAAACAACACATCTTTTTCGATTTCTGTCCAAAGTTTATCAAAGAATCGGTAATTGATAAAAAAATCAAAAAAAGAGTAATATGAACCGCTCAATGAACAAATTGATTAACTCCAAAAAGCTATCGTCAGAAACGTTATAATTTTTATGCGATCGGTGGAGTCAAAAAGTAGAAAATTTAAATTCAGTGTTTTTTTGTGTTTTTTTTATCACAGAAAAAGTTAATTAACCCATTTACGGCCAAGGCTAGAATAAGTTCAAAGTTTTGATTTTTTTTCAAAGAAATATGTTTAGGGTAGTTTAATTAAAACAAAAATTAAAAACTTTTTTTTTTTTGTTCAGCCATAATGGCGGTAGGAAATGCTCACGCAACATTGGCCGGTAGAGTGTAATATATATATATATATATATATATATATATATATATATACATTTTTATTTTTATTTTTTTCAGAGATAGGTAAAGTGATACGTTTATAAATGATACAGTAATACTGTTTCATGAAAAGTTTTATTAAAATCGTTTGAGTAATAAATTCCTTCCAAGAAATAAAAAATTACAATTTGTACACTAATTTCACAAAAAAATCATTTTTTTAATCTTTTTATCTGTAGAATGATTTAAAACATTCTGGGTGTAATTTAGCATTACATCTCTCACACCTATAAATAGTTTGGCTTTTACACACTCTACACCTTTACCTTGTCTCATCCCTGACGATCAAATGCCCGATTTTGTCCTTTCTCACTTCATCTAACACCGTGTTCACAGCGTATCGGGCCTTCGTTCGAACGACTGTTCGAATGACCCATCGAAGGGCCGGTTGATTTGTATTGGAACAAGGAAGATTTGCGAGAAGTAGTTCACGCAGGTAGAAGAAAGGTGTCCCCTAAGGTCAAGGTCACTGGAGAAATAAGAAAAGGTGGGGGCCGCAGACTCCCATACATCATATATTATTTATGAATAAAATATTGAAGGTATAATAGATGAGTAAATTGGTAAACACAAGAACAGACCTCTGGAAAAGAATCCAATTGAGACTAAGGCATAGAAATAATTATTTGAGTAATCATCCTGAATGATACTCTGGCATCCCAAATATCAATCAAATATATTCAAAATATATTTAAGTGTAGAAACATAGCACATGCATGAGCACGTCTTCATTAGACAGGTGCGGAAGATGAAAATGCATGGTCCTGTCTTCTTTGTAAAAACTTCATAGGAATCGCCAATGATTCGTTAGCGACATTTTATTAAAGTAACATTAAAGTAAAACGACTATTTTAACAGCAGTATTTGAATTGAATACAAAAATTTCATCCCAACAATTAAAATAAACAATGTTTTAAACAAAGAATCTTATAATTTAATTGTAGCAACACTTATTTGGCTAAATTTAACATTTAAATCTTAGTGCTCATTAGTGTAATGGTAGAAATATAACCTACTGTTATTTCTAACTGTAACCTATCTATAAAAAAATTATTTTTAATAATTAAAAACCTTAAATAATAAGCTGAACAAAACAGAAAAATGTTTGAATTCATAAAACTAAAAAAAAATGATCAATTAAAGTTGCGTATACCCATCAATGGCCGTAAATGGGTTAATAGATATTTTTATTACAATTTTTTTATAAAAATTAAAATTAACAGCTACAGTCCCTGGCCATATTAATGTGACCACCAAGAAAGATTATTTTCTTTTTGTTTTTTCCTAATTGTTTTATATACTTTCGCGCGTCTTCTGTTTTAAGTAATAGCAACACTGTTATAAGTTTTTTAAAGTATTTTTTTTAGTAATGGCAGCATTGGTTTTGGTACAGCCATTTTGTTTTACGAAATTTTTGTGGATTTATTGTTTCTTTTTCATTAAATACAAGTCGGATTCAGTAAGTTTATTATTGATTTATTATTTGTATCATATATTTTAACTATTTTGAGAGTTTTTTTTCATCAATATGTAAAATAGGGTGTAAATAGGGTGACACCACAAAATATTAAACAAAAATAAAGATTTATTTTCGAAACTATTTTTTTCAATTTCATATTATTATCATATAACTAACTTACCCATAAAACCAATATTTCAACTCGATTTATATTGTAGATTTGTATGCGTAATACAAAAATATAATGCAAACATGTAACAAGAACGAATCTATCCAGTGGTCACATTAATATGGCCAGGTATGTTATACATATTATATTATTATTTGCGATTAATTAGTCAGAAGTATAAATGATGTCTTCTTCATCAGCTGTATGTAAGGACTCGTCATTTCGCTTTCTTCCAAGTTTTTAAAGTGGCTTAGACATTTCTAACTAGATAAAATTGATCACATAGCGCTTGCTAGTGCATTTAAATTGTATTATTGCAACGATTTCCATTAGGGTACAGAATTTTTCAAAATGGCCACTGAAAAAAAATTTATTATTACTGGCCAAAATGTTTGTCGTTTAATGGCGTTAACCTTAATTGTTTGGGATGGATTAATATAAAAAGTTATGACTATACCAAGTGCTTTTACACTTAAAATTAAGATTTTTTAAAAATTGGAGTTAGTCAATTTGTGCAGGGAACTCGGTATGTGATTATAGTGCGGTATATGAGACACAGAACCAACTTAAGACAATGTTTTTATCAATTTCTATATATTGCATTTGTACCGACAATATGTATTAGTTAAATTACCATAAAAGTGTACTAATTTCATTTTTTTTAAATCGACCAGTAAATTAATGGTGAGGGAATAATCGCCCTGGATTCTTGTCAAAACTTCATCGAACAATAAGCCCGAGAACTCGTTATGAGATGGAAAGAGCGATGAAAGAATGGCCTTGGGTCTCGCGGGGATCGGGAAGAAGCTGACAAATGGCACATTAATAAAGGATATGGCCCGAGGAGCCCTTAAAGAAAGCGGTTATAAATGAGGATAAAATTGGAACGTCCTTTGAGGCGGGGCCACCAATCGCGGCCTGTTTTAATTATCGGCGGCTAATTAGGTCCTTTGTCCTTAAGGAACAAAAGGACAAAAGAATCCTCAAATATCTTAAGGGTGTATGTGAGTATCAGCTTTAAGTCCATTCAGTCAGTATTCCAAGTTGGTTCTGATCTCTTTCACAATTCTTAAAAGTAACAGTTAGAGTTCCTATATTATTGGGTCATTTCATATGAAATGACCGTTTTCATTAATTCTAAAATTCGAATTGAAATTAGTGGACTTCAGTTGTTCACTATGTTTATGTTTACAGATTGTTATTATCGTTTATGTTAGATAATGTTTACTATCACAAGAGGTGTAAGAACTTTGGTTACCATCACAAGCAACTAACAGCAGAAACTTTCCTGCCATTTTAGAATGATTTGGCTAGATATAAATAAATTAATGAACTTTTTTAGGCTTGAAAAAATTGTCACTAATAATTGTCGTTTCGAAACAATGCGAACAATGCGAAATTTTATAATCTTTTATATTTCCAATTTAATTAATATGTTACAGAATATTTATCTAGCTCTTACTATCACTCCCCAATTATACCCTTTTAATGTTTTTTTCTTCACATGCCAACCCCTTTAATTGTTTTTTGCCTTTGGTGAACAAAAAAGCGGGAGAGGTAGGTTTTATACTATTTTAAAAGCTTAATATACTTAAAACATTTTTATTATCAGCATAGTAAATTCTTCTCATATTGGATTAAACAGTTATATTATACCCTTCTAAATATATTAAACACATAAATGTATTTATAAATGTATTTAATTAACCGTATTTAATCACTTCTTAAATACTTTTTATTAGTATGTATTATCTTTGTATTACTTGGCTTATTGTTGGATTAAATATGAATGTCAAACTTTAATGTGAAAAATTATAAAGCTAATAAAAACAAAAACTGTATGTTTTATTATTATTAACTTCATAATTTACGCTTAGTAATTAAATATATTTAAATAACTATTCAGTTCAAACTAGACAAATTAAAACCAGCTAACAAATGTTTATCTGGGGCAACCTGTGGTCTAGTGGTCGTGGGTTAGTAGCCCGGCAGGTGGCCCTAGGATTTTTTTAAGGGAGTAAACAATTCTTAGTTACGCCGTCCTTCGGAAGGGACGTCAAAGGAGGTCCCGAGCCTGTTCGATGTCAGGTACTCGTAAAAAATCCCTATTCTAATTAAACCTGGATAGGCAAAATTAAAGAGATCCCACTGTAGCATCGTCCGATTAGCCATAGCAGCATAAAGTGATGTTAAATGAAAAAATGTTTATCTCATTCTATTCATTAAAAAATAAAGCATTATATTATATTTTTCGTTTTCGAAAACTAAATGTTTAAGCACAAACATTTATTCCATTGTTAAAAATAAACATATAACAAACAAGACTCATAAACAGGTGTGGAAACGCATCAAACGGGGGGAGAACGCCCGCAGTACCAACAGCCACCTGCCACTGTCCGTTAGCTTGATACTGAATAACATTCGGACAGTGAGCTGTTTTGTGCCAGCAGTTATATCAGAATAACTGTTACTGATAGAGGTACCTGTTAGCAGTAACTGCTATCCGTGACTTCTGCGTAGGATGGAGCAATTTAGTCAAATGATCTAGGGCAGTCAACATCAAAGAACGCACAAGAATGTGCATAGAAAAAATCTTTGAAAATATGAAAACAAAAGTTTGTATGTATGTTTGTTACTCTTTCACGCAAAACCTACTGAACGGATTTGGATGAAACCTTACACTAACATAGGTTATACATCAGAATAACATATAGGCTACAATTTTAATCATTTTGTGTAATTCGGTCATAATATAATGATAAATATCATTAAAAAGTACTTGGTTATAGCACATCACCAATATTACCTCCAACATACGATCAGTAGGTAATCGAGGTTATTTAATTTAATTGTTAAATATTGTTAGCATCGCTACAGAGCTCCCCCTGAGTAGCTCGTTCACGCGTGTCTTAATTGCAAAATCTACATATTTTTGCTGAACTAAACAAATCAAGTAACATAGTTTACAGGGGATACCGAAAAGTCCCCATAACAGAAGGCTTTTGTTTATAAAGAAGCATTTGCAGTTATTTATTTTAAGTTTGTATTTATATTGGAAATAAAATCTTAGAGGATGTGAAAAAAAGTTTACAGGGGTATATTGCAGTAGATAAGTAGGATCGCCAAAACTAAAAACACATCGATAAATTACCTATGCATGTGTATTATTCTAATCCTTTCAGTTTTAATTTCTCGCTGCTGCCGTGCGACAAATGAAACCGTTATACTAAGTAATCCTTTTCACTTAATTCAATAACATTACATACTAATCCTTTACCGACACGAACAAGCGAAAGTAACTTCTGTCCGTCCCGTTTGTTAATCAGTGTGAATGTATGTTTTACGGCTGTGCTGATCCGTTTGTGATGAAATTTGATATGGATAATCTCAAGCCTCTAACCTCTAAGCTACTTTTTATCAACACTCCACACAGGCGATGTTTATATAAAACTTTAACATGATTGACTAACATACCCAGCGGTCAATGCACAGCAGAAATAACTGAAATTTGCATCTTGAAATTCGCAGATAGGTTCTTTGTATAGCTTAAACGAGCACTAAGTAAGGAATTTGGACAATTTCATTCCCAAGGGTTTCCCCCTTAATATAATAGGGGTTCAAAGATTGTATGGAATCCGCCAGTTTTGAAGTTAGACATCTGAAATTCCAGATGTACGAGTAACTTATATTTAAAAAAATTAAATTATTTATTTAAAATGATCTGTCACGAAACTTTATGTGGCAGACCAAATTCCACGCGAGCGAAACCTTGGCCAAAAGCTAGTATACAATGGACTACATATTTTGCTGAACTATTCATCTTATTAATAAATAATTTCAAAAATAAAATTATATTTTATTATACACAAAACTTTAGTCGTTTCTGATTTAGACCGTGTTGTTGAATTTTTCTTCGCCAACGTTTCGCCAGATATACTGCTAGCTTCTTCAAGGCTGGATCGAGAATTTTATTTTATTATTATTTATATTGTTAGTTAGTTTTGGATTTAAAAAGTGGATACATACAGTTTTAATTTATTGGAAAGAAAGCTCTAATATTTAAAATTGAAAGAATAATAGAATTGTTTAATCTTTAAAAAATCTGTAGGATAATCTATTAGTAAGATGATGTATGGTAAATAAATAAATAACTTGGATAAGTGCGTATTTATTCGAAAAAAAGTGTTGATATGATCTGTAGCAGTCATCTAGTGATGTCTAGTGTAAGTGCTAATTGTGAATATTCATAAGGTATATCTTGGTATTAGTTCAACAGACAGAAACTATTTCAAGTTCGCCTTTTTTCCTGCATTGAAATATTCTTTATTTTGCTCATATTCATTAAACAAATAATTAAATAAGTATCAGATGTTGATGAATCATAATGAATAATGGAATAAATCAATAACAAGCCGACGACAGGTAAATTATTCAGTTATGCAACAGGCTATCAAGGAAAGGCCCCGCGTCAAGAAAAACGACCATGATGTAAGAGAAAAGTTTATTTACAATAAGATCGATTGTGCATCGACCCGTGCATCGATGTCTACAAAAAATTGCGCTCTTCCGGAAGTTCTTCAAATTATATTCGGGGTCTCAGCTCGGAATACGGAGGTAAAGGCCAGTAAAAGGTCCAAGGAATTACTGAATAATTTATTATTACAATCTTACCTGTCTGTAAATATTGAAAGTATTGTCAAATTATAATATTGTATACGAAATAAATAGTTCTAAACGGATGTATCTTTGGAGCAACCGAAAAAAAAAACAACTATATCCGTATGTGAGGGTATTTCTCTACTATTAGCAGATGGTAGTATGTTTAGAAACTGCCCTCTATTTAAAGGATATATCTTTAAAAAAACGGTAAAAAGTTATGAACTTGTCTTGCGCATACCTCAAAAAGTATACATTTCACATTTTATAATGTACGAAATCATTTGGGAATCGTCAAAACAAAATTAAGCAGATTGGTATTTGCGAAATTGGTATCACGAAGTTGCAAATACATTATAAGGCATTAATCACGATTTAACTATTTTAAAGTAATATGAGCGTTTTCTTTAAACCCCATTTATTTCCGTTTAGTAATAAAAAAATAAATTCCCTGATCATTAAAAAATATGTATGTAAAAATATACAATTAAATACTAATGAAAGTAAGGTTCATTTAAATTAAAATTGTTTGTTCATTTAACGTCACTTTAAGCTGCTATGGCTAATCGGACGATGCTAAACTGGGAGCTCTAAATTTTGCCTATCCAGGTTTAATTAGGATAGGGATTTTTAACGAGTACCTGACATCGTACAGGCTCGGGACCCCCGTTTAACGTCTCTTCCGAAGGACGGCGTAACTAAGGATTTTTTACTCCCTTAAAAAAATCCAAGGGCCACCTGCCGGGCTACGAACCCGCGATCTTGGGTTTAGTAGTTTGTTACGCTAACCACTAGACCACAGGTGACCGTAAATTAAAATTTAAAAAGCATTTAAATAGATAAGATACTCATAAATCGCAAGTCGTAGCGAATATATTTTATTTAATTAACTACAAGGTCAGTTTGCAATTTTGATCATGTGTATTAATAATTATAATAATATATTTTCTTAGATCTACTAGCTATATAATATATATCTTACTACTATTATATATATATATATATATATATATATATATATATATATATATTATAATTATTAGACCTAATAGCTATATAATAGTACTATTGAGCATTGAATAACAGTTAATAACATATTAAGTTTATTTATTTTCTGTGCTTCACTAAAGTATTAGGAAGAAGAAAGATTATTTTCATATACGACTGTGAATATATAAGCAGTCAGGCACTAATGTATATAATAATTAACTATATATGTTTTAAGTTTAACGTTTTGAAAGAAAATAACCTGTATTCCAATTTTCGAAATCTCTAATTAAGCGTAATGACTCTTCCTCGTTAAAGTGTTCAACAAAAATGTCTTATAAATCCAATTTATTCCAGCGAACCAGGAAGAGGCTGTCGACAATAGCCAAGGTCAATATCGCAAATATTGGCCAATGTCAATTATTGAGCGAAGAAGTCAATGAAACTGTAATTGTGCCAGGGACAAGTCGGAGCGCTGGCAATGAACCCAGTTCCCACGCCGTCCAGGACTATCCTAACGAGTCCTTGTTAATGAGGTGTTCCTTCACACACGGTGACTGAGTGGAACAATGGTCTTTCCGAACGGATGTTCAGGATGATGGATGGAAAGACGATCTTCAGGATTCGTGTGGCGGTAGGGGTACCGTTATTCCCGAGCTAAGGCGAGTGCTATCATCTAGGGTCGAGCAAAGATGGCCAATGTTTAGAAAACGTGGACGATCCTGCTGATGATCGAAACAGAATGTACTTGCACATCTACCTAAAGTGGGTGTTTAGTGAAGTTGAAATCCAGGCATTGCTGTATAATTTCTGCAACATCTAAAGAAAAATCAAGACCCTCCTTTATTTAATACAATACAATAATTCACATGTGTTAACACACACAGATAAAAGCTGCTTACTATCTTTTGACATAATCATGATGCATGATACGGAAATTACTTGCAAGAACATTTAACGTGTAAAGAAGGCATCTGGCTATTACACCAAAATTAATATACTTCTTATCGAAGTTTCAAACAGACCATCAATGTGTTTAATTAAATATGTAAGTACATTCCGAACCTTAGGATGAATAGGGTTACAAGCAAAAGAAGTTAGTTCCGTAATCATAAATTACACTTTTTAAATTTTCAAGTCAAAAATTAAACATGTACGATTATAAAATGAAATGTCTTGGATTCATTACAGAGTTGAGTCTGAAGTGTTTCCTGGACAACGGTTGTGCAGAGAACTGATATGTTTAAGATCACACTCAATCGTAAAAATTTTCCCCCAATTATGGGTACTCACTTTAGAGAAGCTGGGGAGCCCCAGGATGTCTGGAGGTCCCATAGGGTTCATCCGCTGCTAATAACAGAATAAATAATTCGTCACTGGATTATTTAAAATTATTGGAGATTTATAATTTATTAGCACGTATCATAAAATTTATATAAAACGAAGCATGTCTAAAATACTAAATTTATATTAGGAAATGTTTCTATGTATAATACTTAATATATAAAAAAAATTATGATTTAAAGAAGTAATATTTCAGTATTTTTAATTCAAATCATTAAACCAATCAATTCATTGTTTTTATTCTCCGAAGACAGTTCATTCCATTATGAACACATTTCTTATTCATGTATTTGTTTATTAAAAAACGAAAAAAAAGGATTCAATTCAGGTTCCAGTTTGCGTGCATAAGGTTAAAAAGAAAAAAAATTGGATTACATTTGTTCTTTAAACTAACTGTTTAATCGGAAACCAGAGTAATGAAATCTAGATACAAATCGATAAATTAAAAAGGGAAATATAAACTTAGAGGAAATTGGTTCATCACTGCTGATAGCTTGCGGTGTGTCGAGTACCATTTCAAAGTAATATATATATATATATTATTATTATTATTATTATCATCATTATTATTTCAAATTTATTTGGAAGTTTATCACATAATAGTTTTAATTGTGGCAATCTTTCTTAATGGTAACTTAATTTTACGAAAATATATATTAGTTAACATTGGGGGAAATTAATTCCCATCTTTAGACTTAATATTAATGTTTTAATGTTATTACTAAACTAAAAAAAAAAAACCAACCATTATTACAACCCATGATGGATCTTGAGTTCAGCACTGTCAGATACTGTAATATTTCTAAGAAATTGGTTAAGCAATGAGGTGATTTGTCCATAATTACACTCAATCGCTAGATTTTTCTCCCTATTCATGGTAGCTAGGTAGGTCGGTTACAACGATAACAATCGCTTAAAAATTATTTTTATGACTAATCAGAATTTCATTATAAACAGACGTAACGATTTAATTAAAATTGTCCAACACTATATTTTAAGTTATTTTTTTAAACTTGTATTATTTTCGCAGTAAATAAGGAGCTAAATCAGGCATTGGATTGAAAAAGAGTTAATGCTTATATCACAACTCCATTTCAAGCTAAATTACGAGAATGGAATGATTATGATTTCCTCGATGCTTTTAACCCACTCTAGACAATATGTAATCATAAAAATATGAATGTAGTCCTGTAAAAAAATAATTTAATTTAATTTTTTTACCATGATGAACTTCTCTCCTCGTTTCACATCTCGTATGATAATGTAATATGAAAAAGTGCTTGATGATATTCAGCTGAATGGAAGAGTAAAAGAAAACAAGAGAGCAAAAGGGGATCAAGAAATGGAACGGGAGAGCAAAAAGAAAAATGTAACAATAGAGTTGAGGTCAATGCCTCTAGTCTTCTGCTCGCCGCAAGGCAAGAGAAGCCCCTAGTGGCTCACTCCTTCAAGATTACTTTTCGGATTATTTATTATTAACACGTCGTTCTAATAATATTTTGTTATTTACTTTGGTACTAGTATATCTAAGGGCCTGCTGGCATCAGCGCGCTCTGGTGTCACATTTCTTAACCATCTCCTACTGTTATAGTAACCTTTCTTTGTTTTGTTATTGTTTATGTCAAGTTCAACGTGAATCTGTTTTTGATTATTTCCTTTAAATACGAGTTGGAATTTGAAGAAGATTTTTCGCAAGGTGTACGATGAAGAAACAGCTGTTAGGTTTCTTCAGGAGCGGAATGTCATTCCCCAGAAAATGCGTTGTGTTAATGGACATTATATGAAACTGCAAGTGGGGAATAAAATTAGATGGAGATGATTTTTGATGCAATTTTTGAAGATATTGCTCTTTTTAATAAGCATTGTTTGTAATAAATTTTTCATTGTTTATCACAACATAATATTTTAGATATTTATATTTTATTCATTAAATAACAGTTTTAAACTAAAATATGATCATTTTTTTCATGTTTATGCCCGGGCAAATCTTTTCTCTTTAAAATAAAAACATTTAAAAATGATCATAGTTTAGTTAAAAATTGTTATTTAATAGATACTCCTTGTAATAAATGTTTTATTATTTATAGTTTAATTTTGTCTACATGTTCCTCATTTATTTCATTTCCTATAATCTGTTGTATCATAATGAAAGGCAATGCCTATTTCATAATGATACATAACCTGACAAGGTCCAAATAGTTGAGGTAAGTGACACCTGAGCGCGCTGATGCCAGCAGGCCCTTAAACATACTAGTACCTTTACTTTTTAATGTTTTTCTCCAAAACCATGCATCCAAGTAGCAATCGAAATAGAAATCCAATCCAATCCTTTCAAGTAATTATTTTTGGCGTTACGGAGAAACTGTCTTCAGTATATAACGATACAAAATATAGGGTGGGTCACTTGTGATATATCAGCTTAATTGTAACATGCTAACTGATTCGTTCAATACTACAACCCGTCAAAAATATTTTAAAGAAAACATTGATTTTTTTATTATGTGGGAGTGGAGAATACATTTTGAATAATGTGGAAACAAATGATTAATTTGTTGTTTGTTTGTTCATTTAACGTCACTTTATGCTGCTATTTCTAATCAGACGATGCTACAGTGGGAGCTCTAAATTTTGCCTATCCAGATAAAGTACCAACGAATAATCGTTAGAAGTTTTAAACATATTTCTGGGCCCCGGTAAATTGTCATAAATTAATACTATGATCAATACTTTCAATTACTTGTCAATACCAATAAGAATCTGAACAATTTTCTTAAAGCTGTTTCTATAAGTAATGAAGAAACTTTTAATAGGTGAGCATGTTATGCTTGACGACTGCTAAATTAAGTCATGAGGAAGTCAGCAGCATGCCTGGCGAAACGTTGGCGGAAAATTCACCGACACGGTCTAAACCAGAAGAAACCACTGATGTTTTTTGTATAACATTTTATTTATTTTATATATTTCAACTTAACCATAATATTTAAATTGAAAAGTAAAAAAGAGACCTTACATAAATGTTAAGACCGTGGAAAAATTCCAACGAAAAGCCTAAAGTCTCCAAACTAAAACAGAAATAGAAATTATCTGTCCAATATTTCGCCCATTCAGGCATCCTCAGGGTAGAAAGAGAATAACAGCAAAACAAAACATGAATAATGAACCCAAGAAACATCCCACCACTTCGAAGGCTCAAATGCAACTAATGAATCATAAAGAAGGTTACTCGACCCCAACTGGTTAAGGTTAAATAAAAACAGCTGATAGATACTTCAAAAATTCAAAATTCAATATGCACTCACCAAATTTCAAAAAGCACCACAGGAAAAATAAATAATAGCAAACATCACAAAACTTAAGACGAAAGAACATTTGAAAAAAAAAATTTATCATTATCAAGAAACCAGTGGACCTACGGCTATTCCACAAAATATATTAATATTGAAAAGTAAAAAAGAGATCTTACATAAATGTTAAGACCGTGAAAAATTCCAACGAAAAGCCTAAAGTCTCCAAACTAAAACAGAAATAGAAATTATCTGTGTATTGGGACAGATAATTTCTATTTCTGTTTTAGTTTGGAAACTTTAGGCTTTTCGTTGGAATTTTTCCACGGTCTTAACTTAATATTTAATTTAAAAATACTTTTGAGTTGTGCACGACCAAAAAGCAGCGATTCCATTAAGCGCTACAAACAATTATACAGGACAAAACACGAGGTCGCTCAATAATATATACCCAATCAAAGAGAGTTATGATCATTTAAACGCAAAACATTATTACAAATTTGTGAATCGACAAATTGGGGCTTACACAGATAATTGGGATGAGCTAAATGGGGAAGCGATAAAAGATGAAGAGAAACAGATAGAATTTCTGGGAGGTTATTAAGCAGGATTTAGTGACAGAACCGGAATGATCCTTTTGACATGAAAAGATATCGTACATTTTTAATACCTTTAATATAAATACGAACATTTAATCTTTTCTTTCATAAATATAAATGCGTGTTCCTTTATTTAAATAATATTCTTCATAAAATAAATTATATTTTTTAGTGAGCCATGGAAAAAACCACGGTACTTTTCCAATCTAACGCCCACCTACCCCAGCGCCCCAAGTGTCACTTTCGTTAACTACCTGCTACTCTTAGCGAAACCTTCCTTAGTCCTTTGTTATTGTTTGTGTCTAGTGGACGTTTATTTGTTTTCATGTTAATTATACAATATGAGTTGGAATTTAATGAAGATTTTTCGCGAGGTGATTGATGAAAAGTCAGCTGTGGTATTTCTACAGGAGCGGAACGTCATATTGTGTTTAATCAATATTGTTTATAATAAATGTTTTATTATATTTTATTATTTATTTTCTATTTTAAATATTTAAATTTTGAACATAAAAGATTATATTTAACCACAATGTGATGTTTTTTGGTTAATTGTTTTGATTGTTCTGTATATACGACACCGTTTTGATGTGATATTGTTATTTTTAATGAATTTTGTTTATAATAAATGTTATATTTTATCTTCTTATTTATACAGTTATTTTGCCCGGGCAAATCGTTTCTCTTTAAAAGAAAAATAGCTAAAAATAAAAGAAATACAAAAAAAAAAATCATATTTTAGCTGTATATCATCTCCTATTTCATTTCCTAACAATCCTCTTGTCTGTTTACTATTTCAAATATATTTCAGGTATCATAACCTGACAGGCTGCAAATAGTTGAGGTAAGTGCCAGAGGAGCGTGCTGGGGTAGGTCGTCGTTAGATTGGAAAAGTACCAAAACCACTTCCAAAATAAATAAAATAATACTGATTAATGATTGATTTTAGGAACAATTACGTCATCAGGTTAGACTGTGGATGGGTAGTGTCAGATAAGTTGGGAAAAAGAATTTTTTCTTCACTACCTAATTCAGCCACCAATCTATAGTCTTCGAGTCTTATTCAATGAAAAATTTATTATTGTGGTGAGTTTATGCCACAAATATTGTTGCAAATAATTAATTGAACACTATTCCATATCCGATCATGCTAGACCAGTTAGCATAAGAAGAGGTATTAACGTACTCATGACCATTTACTGCCCGAAATACTTATATTTTAAGAGCTTTAATTGATAATAGCTCTTGTTAGAGAAGAATTGGTCGACTGTATCTTCTAATTTAAGGAAGAAATAGTTGGGAGTGCAGTCAATCAAAACACCAAAATAAGCATAACTTATTTATTATGTGCCAACGTTTCGGCCTACAATGTAGGCCATCTTCAGGGCGAATAAAACACGCTGCAGCTAGGCGAGCTCAGACACCAGTGAGAAATACGTCAGGCCGGACGGAAGCGATCAATCAACCCCATCGCTGCACTGCATCCCCAACTATTTCTTCCTTTGATAATAGCTCTTATTATTCATTCATATTTTTGTTTATTTAAAATATCACAATACTGCTTCAAGGTAAAACAATACAGTTACTAAAAAAATGTATAATAAATAAGTAAAAGCTTAGGTTTTTCTTTCAACAAGAAGAAAAAAAGGCGCAATTCAGGCACAGGAATAAAAGTAAAAACATGGGGAACGGATTAAAGATGTGGAAGAGAAGAAAAGAACAGTTGAATCAAACGTAGTCCAATGTGGCTCAGACGGAACTTTTTTTAAAAAAGTAAGCAGAAACCCCCATTACTATAACCAAAAAGATATTTTGCTAAGGAACATGGTATACAATACTGTTTTAAGCAAACGGTTGTGCAGAAAGGCAAATTGGCCAAGATCACGCTTAACCGTTTCCCCCAAGTACCCACCTAATCGAGGCTGGGTGGACCACATCCCAAAAGGTCGATGCATTGCTGTTATCAAATTAAATAATTATATGCCATAGCCAGATTCGAAGCTAAACTACTGAGCGCTCTACACAGTGAGCTGCCTTGCTCACTCAATGTATTCATACTTATCAGTAAGGTTCATTAAAAAAATGAAAGTAATACAACATACTTAAACTAGAGAAATGTCGATTTTTCTTCTGATCTCGCTATACAACTAGGATAAATTATAAAACAAACGAGGCAAACAATGCCAGGAACGTTCACACGAACCGATTTTCATAAATAGTTCAGAATTCAATCCAAACATAATGCAAGCTTTGTCGTTTCTTCGATATTCAAGGTATTGGTACTTCAATCATACCAAAGTACTTCAATGTTTTCCTGTAACGAGGAAATCATCAGAAAATTATTCAGGTGTCATCCTCGGGTTAGCACAGCGTCATTAAAATGCTATCAACTATTTTTTTTTTGTATGCCTTCATTGGTTAGAACTTCGATTCCACTGCTTTAGCTAACCATAGATCCTTGGAATAAGAGAACTACAGTAGGTTATTGGTTTCTCGCCAGTTTTTCAATTAGCCGGGACTACTGGAGGAAAATCCATTAACCAAGCGAGACTAACGTCCTGTATTGACCATCCTCTGAAATCTGCCTCATCTTGTATCATCCTCCTCTCAATCAACGCCTACATTTTTTTTTTTTTTTTTTTTGGTAAGCTAAAACTATGACGTGGCTGAAGGTTTCGATTTTAACTTTCATGACAGAGGTATTTTATTCAGTACAGATAAATACAACCAATAGTCATTCATTTTCAAATACAATATTAATCAAACAATTTTACTATTTTATAAATTTATGATTTAATTAGAAAGTTATTTATTTTTTTTTTAATTTATTTATTGATATCTACAACTGTATTACAATAATACAACAAGTAAATAGGCTAAGTGATATATAATGACATGATAATGACAAGTAGAGAAACTACCCACTGGTAGTACTCAAATCAAAGTTCAAGTAAGGAGGTCACGTGGCCATCTTCTTTTCAGACGCCTCGAAGGATTATCGGGAATTGAAGAGGAAGCTAGGTTTGAAACTAGAGGGTTTGAGAGGTAATGAAGTTTGTTATGAAAGAATAGATACCGGGTTCGGGCCAAATCAGCAACAAAAGGGACATTAAGGTCGTTATGGATGAGTTTATTCTTAACAAAATAAGGAGCATTGAGGATTTTACGAAGGATTTTGGACTGTAATCGGATACGAGAGGAATTCGATAGCTTAGTGGAGCCCCAAAACTCTACTCCGTAAGTACAAATAGGTCGTATGATGGTCATGTAGATGAGTCTTTTGTAGTTAATTGGGAGCTTAGAGCGTTTGTCTAGTAAGTGTTGAAGTAGCCTGAAACGTCGTGCGGTTTCTTGTCTTTTCAGTCTTGTATGAGGATTCCAGGTTAATCGTTTGTCAAGGTGCAACCCTAAGTATCGGATCTGTTTTACAGGCACCAGAGGGATATTATTAAAGGATACTGTAGGGCAGGAAGTCATTGGTTTACGACGTAAGGTAAAAGTGATTTGATGCGATTTTTAAGAATTTCTTTTAATTCTCCAGTTTTGACACCATTCTTCAAGATCAGTGATATGGGATTGGAGGCTTTGGGATGCAATAACTGGATTGGTGTTGACTGATAATACACATGTATCATCAGCATACGTGGTAAGGATAGTATTAGGATGAGTTGGGATGTCAGCTGTATAAACTGTATATAGGATTGGACCAAGGATACTACCTTGAGGTTATTTATTTTAAATTGACGTTTACAGGATCAAATGCGGATAATTCTAAATCTCAAAAAAATACTTTTTCACATTTTTCACTAGCTAAGTCAAGCAATGGTTTATGCTCCCGAATTTCAGTTTCATAACCGTACTAAAACCATAAGAAATAAAAAGAACAAGAACCTTGTTAGACAAAGTAAGCCTAAACAAGTGAAAAACGTGAAAAAATAAATTTTTGAAACTGTAAAATTATCCACAATTCATCCTGATCGTCTCAAATGTGAATACGAACATTTCTTCCTTATATATTTTTATTTATCACCCTGTTTATAATGCTTTACTTTTTGTAGTCATAAGCCTCATTTATAGGCAGTATATTTTTTTCAGGAAAAAAACTAAAATTTTATTGTTTGTTGAAAAAAATTAAACATACTGTTTATATGGACGAATACACATGATAATTGAAAAGAAACAAAATATTTTTAATCTATAAAATCTAATGACATAGCATAATTTCTACATCTAATATAGAAACAGTATTAAATACCAAACATTGAAAAATGGGAAAAAAGAAAAATGTTGATATTAATTTTGAATTTTTATAAATATTTGAGTACCACAATAAATAAGGGTGGCATCTATGAACTATCTTTCTATGTAAGGATGTTACAGAATGGTCCATACAAGTTATTTAAAGTTAAATCGTGCATAAAAAATAAACAGGCGTGTTGTTTGTTTTCTAAGCTATCATTTTTTTTTCGCTAAAATTTGTCCTAATATAGGTTTTATGATCCCAATTAAGAGAATTTCGATACACCATTGCAGCAAGTTTATACATCTTCATCGTTCATTTTTTAGTTACATTTGAAATAAGTTCATATTTTATTGCATTTATTCAAATTTAAATTGTCAAGCGTCGTCCGTACAACCCAATGGTAGTTTTAGATAGTTTTAATAAATTTAAGTGGTATTGGTAGTTTTAAAGTGTTTACATCAACATGTTAGAATCACAATCCAAGTGGATAAATAATGTAAAACAAAAGCGCTGAAAATAAAAGAACCGTTAATATAAGTAGACAAAATTTATAATGATAAATAAAAGAAAGAATCACTGTTAGTAATTATTGATAATTAATTAATTGCAAATCTAAGGAAGAAAACGAACTTCATTAAACAATTTCTTCGTTTATAATTCAAATATAAATTAACATGCAACTACCAATTAGACTGAATCGAGCGAAACTTCAATGACGAGCAGATAAAAAAGTTTGAAGCATTTCTCATAAGAACGTCGGGACCACCTGCGAGAGAAAAACTTGGCCGGATTATCCTCTTCGTTAGGAAGGAGGAAGCAGGAAAAAGGATACGAATAAATAATAGAAGGCTCAATTAGTAAAAGAGATGATGAAACAGGCGAACAAGAACAACACCATTGTTAACTAACAGTGATCGATTCACAGAGGAATTACAGAAAACAATCTTCAATAGTAAACAATAAGTAAATCATTAATACTTGGAATATTAATGGACTCAAGTTGTAAAAGATTGTGGTCAGATAAAATAAACTAACAACTGATTCGTTACCAAAGAAAAGTTAAAGAGGCCTTCAAAAGATCAAGGTCGTCAAGATTCACATCTTGATTTCAGTTTTGGTAATATTAGACACTTAAGGAGAATATTGTGAAGTAAAGGAACTATTGTAAGGTCATTCAATTGGAAATACCCATTATGACCACCAAAAGTCAAAACTTGTGAATATATATATATATATATATATATATATATATATATATATATATATATATATATATATATATATATATAGTCTACATGACGAACAAGCGTCTTTGGACGCAAGGTATAAAAGTGGTAAGTGATGCCAGAAAAAGGCCTTAAGTGGACCGAAGAAAGGAAGAGAGCCTTTTATAGAACGAATGAAAGAGTATTGGAAGAACAGGAAAAAAAGGTCATGTATGTTCCACGTGGACTGATAAAACACCTGTAACGTATATATATATATATATTGCTGTATTCTTCAATAAGTTATAAGACATTTTATACAGGAAACCACATTTCACCTATTACAAAAAAAAAAAAATTACATGTATAAAATTTACGTTCCAGTACATTGCTTGTATATACTGCGAGATTTAATTCCTTATTATCATTTACATAAGAATCGTAATTATAATTTTTTTAAAAAGAAATCATAATAGAAGAAAATAGGACCTAAATCTAATTCAGCAAGCTATAAGTAAATTATCAGTTTCAATCACTAAATTTCAATCAAAATCTTGCATATTTCTAACATTAGTAAAACGTGTTATATAACAAATTTGAGGAGCATTCGTTTTATATTTTTATATAATTTTGGTACAAATATTTTATGACTATTATAGTAAAGCACTGCTTTTAGTAATCGTGTAGTAAAGAAAAAAATAGAGGTATACAAAACTAGGTTTTATTAAACAAAACTTCTAAAAACTCCTTTCTTCATAACCGAAGGCTCCATCAACAACTGAACTCAAGACTCTTCGTGGGTCATAATCTATGTGTATGTGGGTCATAATATGGATAGTCAGTAAAAAAAAAAAAAAAAAATGTTATTCAATACTGTGTGAGATGTCTGATAAAATCTGGTTAGTAGGTCGGTTCAACCACTAACATACACTTTATTGGGGGGGATTACGGGTGTTCTCGAATTCCTCTAAATGTCTCTCGAAAAATACCTCCCTACAAAACCGTTGGCTAATAAAGAATACATTCTTTATCATGTAAGGAACTCATTACTTCGCGTATCATATTGGCACAGTTATATTGCATTTGTTTGTATTAAAAAATCCGGTAAAAATATACCATTAAATGAATAATGAAATCTGATTTGTAGATTGCTTTAACCAATAATCTTACTAATATTATAAATGTGAAAGTTTGTATGTTTGTCTCTCTTTCACGCAAAAACTAATGAACGGATTTGGATGAAACTGTACAGTAATGTAGGTTATACATCAGAATATACACATGGGCTTTAGCAAGCGCAGATTTTGTGAGGGCGCACGGGGCACGTGCCCCCCTCAGACAGTTTTTTAGGTACTGTGGAGAATCCATTATAGTGCATAATTAAAGGCAAATCAGGAACTTAGCATCTTGAAATTTGCAAATAGGTTCTTTGTATAATTTAAGAAAGAAATTTGGATAATTCCACCCCCAAAGGTTTCCTCCTTAATATAATAAGGGTTCAAAGATTGTATGGAAACCGTCAGTTTTGAAGCTAGACATCTGAAATTTTGGATTTACGAGTAACTTATAGTTAAAAAAGTTAAATAATTTAAATAATTAACTTGTTTATTTTTTAAATTATTGTTAAAAAACACTGTCAAGAATTTTTATATGGCAGTCATAATTCTATGCGAGCGAAGCCGCTTGCAAAAGCTAGTATAGAAATAAAATTATAAATATTTTGACTAATTCAATGGCAGTTAGTGCATTAGTACAATTAATACACCGGCTGGGCCTAAACGGCCAACGGGCAACACGAATTGATGCGTTCCCCCGAGCAATCATTGTGTCGGCCAAGTCAATCTTCTCATAATTTCCTGGGTGTTGGTATATTGAACCAGCCGGGTTGGCTTCTTGTGTATGTTATAATAAACGTTCGGTTTCTTTATTATTATTATTATAAGCAACGACTTAAGTATGGACACCTTTATAAATCCAGTTACACTTTGAATAACTATAAATTCAATTACAAATGTTATATTAAACTCTTCGCCTGCCCAATAGAAAATATCATTGATTTTATATGACAAAATAATATTATATATTTTCATAAATTTATATAATAGTTTTATTCAACTTCATATCCTTATTCAAACTCAAACCTTTTCTAACATCTCAATCCTTCTAGTCAGTTATAATTAATGGCTCATATCCAGTAGATCTCTAAATTATTTTTTCAAGATCCGCCCGGTGCAACTGTGGGGTATCGCGAAAAAATCGAATATCAGACGCATTCAATCCTTTCAATCCAAAGTCCTGAGAACTATTGTCAATGCTCCTTATTATGTCTCCAACAAAACCCTCCATAATGATCTCAACATTCCTTTCGTCCTCGACCTCATCCCTACTAAATTTTCAAACTTTCACCAAAACCTTGCCTGTCATCCCAACCCCCTGACTCAGTCATTATCCAGTTCCACACATCCATATAACCCACCCCGCCGCCTAAACCGGCAATGGCCTCGAGACCTGATATAATAATGTTATTTGGAGTACTGGCACTGGTCAGATTCTCCACTCACGACCTGTGTGTGTGTGAAGCGCCCTTAACCAGCTTCCATTGTCGTTTAATGCCAGTGACGCGGCTGGGAAAGGGGGCTGGGGCCTCCCGGACTCCTGCTTTGCACTCATTCATGAGGAAGAAGCTCAGTTGGGGGACCCCAGGCAAATTGAACCAGCCTATAAATAGAGTATGAATGTGTCCAGTATATTTCTTTTATGTTTTATTTATTATTATTATATTTTTTTTATTTTATATATATATATATTTTTTTTTTTACTTTATTTTTGTATATATTTATTTATGCATTTATTCCGTTTATATCATTGATTTTTTATGGAATGATTGTAAGCTACATAGCACCATTACTTATTGCCCACAACAGGCAGATTGTAATGCTTCAATAAAGTGTTAAAAAAAAAAAAAAATAAGCCCATGTAAACCAGGTAACGTAGGTAATGAATGAGGAAGGGCTATAAGATTGAGATGAATGCAGAGTGAAATGTGTTATATGATGATTTGATGTTATTCTTGTCGTTGTGTATAGCATGATTCAAAATAAACCAATCCTATGAATGTCGTTGTGTATGACAGTATGATAAAACATAAAACCTTTAAATTGTTCTAAAATTTTCAGATTTGTGTCAAGCTATGATGTGAGGACTCGTTTTTCTGAGTACTAAATAAGTTCTCTATGTCCAAGATTATATTGGAAACTATTATGGAGAAGGGTGATTGGCAACCACCCCGGGTTCCCCTATCTAGAGGCTATGTGAGCCCCACGAGGGCCTCAGATCACACAGGATTCATCTCCGTCTGTTAACAAGTTCAATAAATGGATTTTAACACAGGATCTTCGGTACAGCAAATCTGCGCACCACCACTGAGCCACCCTGCTCCCGGTTGGAGAATAAAAACTGATATTAGAGTTGTAGTTATTTATATTGGTACTTTTCCAATCTAACGAGGACCTACCCCAGCGCCCCACGTGTCACTTTCGTTAACTACCTCCTACTGTTAGCGAAACCTTCCTTAGTCCTTTGTTATTGTTTGTGTCTAGTGGACGTTTATTTGTTTTCATGTTAATTATACAATATGAGTTGGAATTTGATGAAGATTTTTCGCGAGGTGATTGATGAAAAGTCAGCTGTGGTATTTCTACAGGAGCGGAACGTCATATTGTGTTTAATCAATATTGTTTATAATAAATGTTTTATTATATTTTATTATTTATTTCCTATTTTCAATATTTAAATTTTAAACATAAATAATTATATTTAACTACAATGTGATGTTTTTTGGTTAATTGTTTTGATTGTTCTGTATATACGACACCGTTTTGATGTGATATTGTTATTTTTAATGAATTTTGTTTATAATAAATGTTATTTTTTATCTTCTTATTTATTCAGTAGTTTATATATTTTAAATTTAAAGAGAAAATATGATATACAGCTAAAATATGATTTTTTTTTTGTATTTCTTTTATTTTTAGCAGTTTTTCTTTTAAAGAGAAATAGCTAAAAATAAAAGAAATAAAAAAAAAAAAATCATATTTTAGCTGTATATCTTCTCCTATTTCATTTCCTAACAATCCTCTTGTCTGTTTACTATTTCAAATATATTTCAGGCATCATAACCTGACAGGCTGCAAATAGTTGAGGTAAGTGCCAGAGGAGCGTGCTGGGGTAGGTCGTCGTTAGATTGGAAAAGTACCTTTATATTTTTTCTAATCTAAAAACTAAACTGAAAATCGTGTAATAATAAAGTGGATGTTGTTGCAGTTAAGATAGACCAATAGGGCCAGAACAGTATATCAACAGAACAAAGTTGGTGCGGATCAGAGACAGGTATCCAATTAAGTGGGGATCAAGCTGCTAAAACAAGTTTCCACACCAGAGGCCGGCCCTACTCCACTCTGGTCCAACTCGACCTCAACCTCAACCTCATTCTGCGACGGAACATGAACCTCACTTGGTAAGCTTCGAAAGCCACAATGCTCTATATTCTTGTTGATTTTGCATTCCGAAAACATAAATAATACAGCAGCGAGTTTTATGCCATTCAATGCGTAATCACTATCAAGGAACTGTAAAAAAATTACCACTAATAATGCACTGATGCATATGATCAAGAAATAGGTAAGAATGTACTGTTCAATTCTTTTCCCTAATGAATAAATATTTAGGGGAAATTTATAAATGTTGATGCCACGAAATTATAATTCTAGAAAGAAGCTCGAAGAAGCGAATTTCACATACCTCCAATTTTCCAATAAAACAATTTTAAGAAATACTTAACTTTTCCTAAGGATAGCTCAGAGTGTAGAATACTCAGTGTAAATTTATAGATAGCGAATTCCATCAAAGCTGTGACAGATAAATTACTTGATAAATCATCTATTAAGAGCTATAGACCCTGTGGGATCTGCAGACCCTCCTGGGGCACACCCAACCTCTATAAAGTGAATACTTTTATACTTCATAATTAAAGTATATCCATTTTAAAAAAACTAAAAATGCACCCTATTTTTTAATTAACAAAATTGCATATACTGAAGAAAATGAAATCTTGAAAATTCGGCATTTTAGCTAAAACTATTTCTTATAATGCAATTGGGAAAAACCACAATGCAAAGCCTTATGTTCAAAAAATACACCTACTTACCAGTCGACGTTTCGCCTATTCAGGCATTATCAAGACACCAAAATCAAAAAGGGGTTATGTGAATCGCATCTCAAAGAAAAAGGTGCAATACATCCCAACGATCAACAGCCCAAACAGGCTCCATACAACTGTATGGAGTTGTATGTTGAACGTCTTGGTGGTGGGGTGCTGTCTCATGTTTGGAGCCTGTTTGGGCTGTTGATCGTTGGGATGTATTGCACCTTTTTCTTCGAGATGCGATTCAAATAACCCCTTTTTGATTTTGGTGTCTTGATAATGCCTGAATAGGCGAAACGTCGACTGGTAAGTAGGTGTATTTTTTGAAACATAAGGCTTTGCATTGTGGTTTTTCCCAATTGCATTATAATAAATAATAGTGTTTCTTTTTGAGTTTTTGGCTCTATTTTAGTAAAACTATTTCTGTTATATAAGAGTAAACTGATAATAAAAGTCGCGGAATGAACTTGAGTGTAAAATTCCAAATGGATTTTTTGGAGTGATAAGGAGCAGATGTATCCCATTCCACTAAACTACATATCATTACACCAAATCCCAATCACTTCGACCCAATCTGAGCGTGAAAAATGACGGTCTGAACAGGTAAAACTATCATGTAAATAAAAATTGTAGGTAAATTAAAACATTATAAATTCATTAGGTAACCAATAAAGTATTATTATTTACAAGTTCATTCATATTTATTATTAATGATATATCAATAAGAAATAAACAAATTATATTCTAAGAATATAATTTATAACATTTATAAATGTCTACTATTCCTTACCAAAAAGTTGGTTGAGAGGGAAGGTGGGAGTGCGATCAATGAACACCGCAAATCAAACTAATATGTGAACCTTATTTGTCGTGTGCAAACATTTCGGCCTACGTTCTAACTGCTTTTGACTCTTCGCGATGGTGGTTAGTCCTTCATTGATGGCAAGTTGTCATCTACACATTTTTCTATAATAGTCTTAGGAATCAAGACGATTATTTACAACACAAGATCTTGTTATATCAGCGACAAGGAACCCAATTCCTATGATGTCCTCACTTGCCCAAACAATGAACGGGAAAGTTAAGATCCATCGATCTGATTCATTTTTAAATAGTAATATGGAATGTCACGCTGGTATCACTTGATCTGATAGTTATTGATTAAAATACTCTTCTCTTTCTCGTGAGCGTAATTGGTAGAATGGGAGTTGTTCAGATAAATAATGATCCTTTTATGCAAGAGAAAACTTTACTTTTATTATACGGCGATCATCGTTACGAAAATATATTTCTGTTTAGAAAATATCCCTTTTCGTTATATAACTTATATAAACATTATTATATGTAATGTTTATGTCTGGAATCAGGACCACCCTAGCTGAGACATCTCTCCTTTTCCAGGAGCAGACCCTGGGACACCCTTACTCTACCGGTTTAGAAACCCTTCTCAGGTTTTCTTACATATTCATAACATTCTCCAGTATTTTCAAAACCATAGCCGAATCTATCCTGGCTTATTCTTCGGAAACCTGGACTATGAGCTCCCGTCTACTCAAAGGTAAGGGGTTGACTAGGATTTCTGGAGGAGGTGTCTCCGTGTCAACAGGCTGGATAAACTATGAAACGAAGAAATTCGACAGAGGATGGATGTGGATACATCTACAAATGAAAGGATCGTGGTATGCCCCCTAATAAGGTACGGCCATGTGAAGAGAATGGCGTTCGAATGTTCTGGAGGGAGTCCAGGAGGAGATGGCCGCTTGAGGTCTCCAGGAAGAGGATTGGATGTATCGAGAGGCAGGAGCTCTGCTCTGACAAGTTGAGGCAACCTCTGTTGGAACACCTACAAAACTAAACATAACATTCTAAATAGTGTCAAATATAAATGATCAATAATCAACCACAAACAAACAAAAAAGTCGATACTATCAAAATTACTTATGATTCGATTCGTTGAATTGAAAGTTACACGAAACTAAACTGTCAACTTCCCCTCGAAAACTCCTCCCCTCCCAAAAAAAAAAAACCAATCAGTTGAGAGCCTCGCCGCAGCTCCTAGCACTGCCTCCCTAATCGAGTTCTGCCCCGGAACTCTTAAAAGAGCCATTTAAATTGGGCAAGTTAGTTAGCGGACCCGATCACCAGAATTTTTCACTAGAAGCAATCTGGAACGCGCGAGATAAGTGGCTAAAGATATCGGAGCAGAGATTTCTTAGCACAGATTGCTAAGACCCTTGCCTTACACAGGATATATTTTACCTTAAATCTCATTACGATATACATACCTATTATTGCTATATTCGATCAGTTAATTGCATTTAGGCTTCTACAAAACGAAACATACATTTATAATATGATTATTTAAATATTTTTATACAGAAGAGATTTGTCCTGCCGGGATTCGAACCTGGGGTCCGCCGCATCTCTAGCGCGGTACTCTACATACTAAGCTACCAGGGCTCATATCCGGGTCTGACAAATCCACTCTCTTCACCCATCCCACACCGCCAGCACTCGCAATTTTTGCGATGTACACATGGTGAAGAATGGTCATTGAACATTACTTTAATTAGGATCTAGTTGACGTACGTCAATTTTATATTTGTAATTTGTTTTTATTTAATTTTGATTATTTAAATATTTTGGGGAGCGTGTGGGATAGGTGAAGAGAATGGATTTGTCTGGCCTGGTTGCGAACCCTGGTAGCTTAGTTGGTAGAGTACCGCGCTAGAGAGGCGGAGGATCCAATTTCGAAAAAAAAAAATATTGCTTCAAAGCAGACTTGGCGATTTAGAGAAACTTTCATAAATACACCGCTGCTTCTAATGGAATGGATTTTCTAGCTACATAAAATCTTGGGGAATCCATAAAAGTTACTTTCTTTCATCAGTTTATCAATTATACAACTTTACTAAGTTAACATCGAAGATCGATTCAGGTTTGGATAAGAATAAAAGGGGTTTGATATAAAGGGTTTGAAATCAACATTATTTAGAATTGCAAGTATTTTTCTATGTTTGTGTAGGTTTTGTAAAGTTGAATTTTGTTTTTCTTTTCTAAAAATGTTTACCTGATGCTTTTTGCAGTTAATTATATGGTATGTTCATGAAATTTGGAGAATATGGCGATACATCCACATCATAAATGATATATATATTTTGTATCGATAGTTTGTATTACCCTTAATACTAACGGAGTAAATCGATCTAACTCATTTAAAAAAAAAATTTAAATTGATTTTAATTATTTTCTACAGAACCTTAAATACCTATTTCCTTGAGACTTTTTATACACTTTGAAACCATCTTGTAAACCTCATTAAAAATTTAATGATGATTCCAAGATTTTAAAGCCCACATTACAAAGTATCTACAATTCAACTAAAAAAGAAGAAAGTTATTCCAAACGAAAAGATTGCATAAGAGCAATCGATGCTCGTTGCCAATCTTCGTTACGAAATCAGCCCGAGCGAAATTTCTTGTAGAAATCTTGAGAGATGTGTCTCGGGTGAAACTCCACCGTCCTAGTATAGTTCGAATATCAATGCCGATTTAGGGAGTATTTATATAATAATAACTCTTTCAATAACTGATTTACATAATAAGTAAATGCAATATTAATCAAATTTTAATACTGCTCTACTTTCCGGAATCAAATCCAAAAATCATTAATGCTACCCCGAATCCCTTTCAACCAAAAAGCCTCCAAAATTTAGCACATTCCAAACTATATAATTTGGATATTTGGAAATATCCCAAAATATATATTTTCTCAATAAAAAAAAAACTGTTAAAGCTAAGTCTATATCGCCTATATATAATAAATAATGTGTATATTTTAAGAGTGTATTTCTGAAGTGTGTGAATAAATAGAGAAGTTGATACCAAATTTCCTAGTACTTCACACTGGAATGTTGATTTTTTAAAAATAATATTATAAGTATGGCTCAATGTTATTATATTAATTATTTTTATTTTTATTTTAATGTTGTATTTTTTTTCCAACTTTATTTGATTTGAACTTTAATTCACAACTTTTTTTTTACTTTCAAACACAGCATTATATAAAATCGACACTAACTTCAAATTTTATAACTTTTTCGTGTGAAATGTTTTGCCACAAATTTCGCCTAAAATCAAATTCTTCCTCAAATTACCCATTTTTTTGGCATTTTAAAATTATTGAGAAGGTAGAATCTTGTACCCCTTGGTTTGCAGAAAATAGCAAGATATATTTTAATTTTGGAGACTTTACTTTCGGTAGTTATGATTTTATTATCGTACTTATGATCAGCATAAATAAATCTAATGTTATTTGAGCCGTTTATTTTGAAAGCGGCCTAACTCCGTTTTTCAATTTTTTGCCAGTTACCATGGTTACATATACAACTTCACATTATATATCAGTGAAGCATTTCAGGTTGCTGATATTCCGAGCAAATACGATAAGTTCTTGACACATAAGTTTTCAGAATTAGTTCAATAACTGAACCGTGTAGTTTGAAAGTGGCCTAACTCCATTTATTTTATACTTATATCAAGATGTTTACTATTGATAATGTCTGAAAGCAGTGGTGAAGGGTCGGAAAGGTAATAATTTTATTGTAAATGAAATGAGACAAAAAGATTTTATATCAACAAAATTATTAGAAGACGCAATTTTTAAAAGGGTAAAGAATTCTGATGGAGAATCAGTAAACTGGTTACAAATATGCGTTTTGTTAGAAATGAACCGTATAAAATTTTCTATAAGACATCAATGAATGAGAATGAAAATTTGAAAGTCCTGAATTTATTACCACGTCGGGGTAGACCAAGATAATTCGAAAACATTGTATTGACACCACTCTATAAAAATATCAGACAAATAACAACAGCAAAATTCAAGGACATGATTGACCTTTTGTGATATATACCACCGGAACATCATGATTTCTTCAAATCCCTTTCACACGAGAAAAATGTAGATGAATAGTAAATTGTTTTGTAATAAATTTATGTTTGTAATTTTATATGTTCTTTAATTAAAAAATGTTTTGAATCGCATAAATTGTGTTTCCGAAGTGTTTTAATAATATGTAAAATAAATTGAGGATTGTTTTTTCAATTTTCAATCTTAAATTATGTTGAATGAACTTGGGTACCTTCAAATTTTATAATGAATCTGGTTGTTAATTTTGAAAGTGGCCTAACTCCATTCTTGATAAGAAAACGCACATTATTCACTTAATAATTGTTACAATTTTAATAGCAGCCATAAATTTAACACCCTTAGATACACTTAAGCAGTATGACTCATTAGTATCCTATATGTATATTTTTAAATTCATTGAAACGCAAACCCTTAAATATATCCATTTGAAGATAAATGGAGGTAGGCCACTTTCAAAATAAACGGCTCATTTAATGAAATTAAAAAGGATCTTTATTCGATAAACAACTCCTGGTCAGTCAACCTTTGGAGAAGATAGATATATATCTCTTATTAATTAATAATATAGAACTAATATATTATAATGCAATTGGGAAAAACCACAATGCAAAGCCTTATGTTTCAAAAGTACACCCACTTACCAGTCGACGCTTCGCCTATTTCGCATTATCAAGACACAAAAACAAAAAAGGGTTATGTGAATCACATGTGGAAGAAAAAGGTGCAATACATCCCAACGATCATCAGCCCAAACAGGCTCCAAACATGAGACAGCACCCCACCACCAAGACGTTCAACATACAACTGAAAAGAAGGTAATACGCAACCAGCTGGGAAGGTTATAGAATCAGCTGATCCACAAAACATATCAAGTAATACTAACCTATATAAATTTATACACATTAGCAAAGTTAGCCAATTTTTTCTTTTAAAATATTCAACGTTTCCGAATAATATTGGTTCAAATTTCTACAATCTGTTTTATAATTAACCGAAATGTCAATCTGTTGAGCAATCTAATATACATTCAGTATAACAATCTCAGACTGGCATCCCACTTTATTATTTAAATATTTTTCAGATCAAAGGATCTCACTTTTGAGATCATTGCTTGGGCAATCAAGCCATTGCAAATGGTTTTAATTTTTATTATAGTCAAATAAATAATAACAATGTACATTTAATTATATAAATAATAATTAATTCTAAGTGGTTTACACAGAAAAAAATACAATGCAAAGAAAATTTTTTATTACTTCACGTCATTTCATACAGTAATTTATAAACCAGGATACCTCTATAAGGATTTTTTTCTCCGGGACTTAATAAATAAAGTGCGTGAAAATAAAAAAAAAAACCCGGAAGTTTCCAACCTTAAATACAATTTAGCATGACTGGAGGAAGGGCCAGGGTTGGTATAACAAATCAGTGGTGGCATTCCATCAAATCCCCACCCTCTTTCCCTCTTCCCCTAACCATGCCATTTACATTTTCCGGATCCGTACCATCCTGTTCCCATGTGATGGATTGCCATCTGCTTCCTTCAAGTATAATTAGTGTAACATGAGCAGGAGTATGATGCAGTGGCAGTAGATGCGTTCAGGATTTATCGGCCTAGTCAGGTCAATTTTATTTGTAAATATGTATTACAATTTGAGTACTACCACTGGGTATCTCCTCCACCACTATCCATGTCATTATGTATCATTCATTTTGTTTACTTGTAGTATAGTTATAATATAGTTGCAAGTTTCAATAAATAAAGCTTTTAGAGAATTACAAATACAAAGTAATCATTTTTTGAATTTTTAAAACATTAAATTAAACATTAAATGATCTAACCGTCCAACTTTGATTTGGCTATGACAGCGAATATTTGTGCTTCATTTATAAATTATTTATTGCATTCATTATTATTACTTCCTTTAATTATCTGTCAGGGAGCGGAATAGCTCAGTGTGTAGAGTGAGTTGCTGAGCCTAAGCCCACGGGTTATAGCCCTTATGGAATCGGCAGAACCTCCTTGGACTAACTAAGCCTCTGTAAAAACCTAGCAGTTAAGCATGATCTCGTCCAAATCAACTGACTGCACAACTGTTGGCTTATGAACTGTACAGTCTATACCATGCACAGACCCGAAGATCCTTTATAGGCTGAAATACTTGTTTTTTATCACTTTTCAATATTTGTTTTTCAAATAACTCCAATAAAAATCAATATAAATAGTAAAACAATTTCTACAATGTTATTTTAATTAAATGATTAGTATATTTAGCCATACTTTATAATTTTAATTAATCGAGTTGATTAAATAAATAAATAAAACAAAATACATTAAAAATGAATCTGTTGCTTTTACCAAGAACGATCAAGCTACCTAAAATTAATTTTAATTTTAAAATGTTCTATTTATTCTCTATATTAAATCCATTTAGTTTCTAGGAAGACATTCAATAATTTATAAATTATCACTTCCAAATATATGTTCTTCATTACCATCGAATATAATCATACCATATTTAGTTTTATTTGTATTATTATGTATCATTATTAATATGTTATTTATTCAAATATTAATAAAAGCCAAAGGGGTTAAGAAAGAAAAAAAAATTGTATTATTTTACTAGTAACAGAAAGGTGTGAATTAATTGAACATTTATGATTTTCCTAATACTTTAAAAATCATAAATGAAAGGTAAGAGGATTATAGCTATAGTCGAGTGGAAAGTTGAACCGATTCGTATATTGTATTTAGTGTTTTGTTCATCAAAACTTTCCACAAAGGGTATTAATATATGTGTAAATGTCATACAATTTTATTTGTTTTCAAAAGTATCAGTATGTATTTATATGATAAATACTCTGCGGTAAAAGGATGATTAGACTTATTATTATTTTAGACTTACAATAATTTTGTACTGTTTACAAACCAATACTTAAAAAAGTCAGTGATATAAACTTCATCAGATAAAATCATACACTGTATAAGCCTTCTTATGACACATCACATCAAATGGACAAGCAATGTTGTATATTTTAGAATTGGAAAGTGTTTCAGACTTAAAACTAACATCAAATAAGCGGTTGTTAAGATATTTCATTAATTAATCATGGTGCTTAGTCACACGAAAATCAAAATTGGACTGTTGTACATATTGTTTATTTAATACATATTGTGCATTGATAACAGCTTAAAATATAAACGAAGATTAAGTGGAAGAAAGTGTTCCGGGTAGAGGTCACAATGAATTTCTCGTGGAATTGGAGAAAAACTTTATTGCTTAGCCAACGTTTCGACCTACTTTGTAGGTCTTCTTCAGGGCTGTGGGGGGGGGGGGACTGGGGGGTAGGTCCTCACAGGCTATGAAACACAGACTGACATTGTGACCTCTACCCGGACCACTTTCTTCCACTTATATTATCAAGGTAAAAAATTATCATTCAATGTAAACGAAGATTGTTTATGAATACTATTTAAAAGAAAATATAATTCCGTATTTACAGGACTGTTGCTGGCAGAGATAAAATACATACAATAAAGTGAAAATTCTTAAGTAAAATTAAAATCAAGAGGGGAAAATAAAATGAGAGTAAAAAATTAAATTCCTTATTTCCTCCGAATTTATAACGATATTATTTTCCAATACTTTTAACAAGAAAAATTGTGATGTCAATTGGGAACCAATACTGTTGTAAATTATTATTATTATAGTACCCATCCTTCTTTATTTATTTATTTTTCTTATGACTTCAAGCATTTTAAAGCCATTCCTCTAGCAACGAACAACCTAAATCGTAAATACTATTTCCATACTTTTACATAATATTAGTTTTATTCCAATTTTTTTAATTTATAAGTGTAAACCATGCATAAATGCAGGAAAGTAACTATATTCACCAATTCAGGTATCAACAAGGCTTACACCACATCAAAAGCATAACATCAATCACAAAAAGTGACAACGTTCAAAGACCTACAATGAAATACTAAGGCAAAGAAAAATAAAATACGAACAGTTGATTAGTCATTAAAAAAACAACAGTAAAAATCAATAATCACTAATAAACCTGTATATATATATTATAATGCAATTGGGAAAAACATTGTGGTTTTTCACAACAGAGTTTTCACAACAACAACAGAGTTGTATGTTGAAAATCTTGGTGGTGGGGTGCTGTCTCATGTTTGGAGCCTGTTTGGGGTGTTGATCGTTGGGATGTATTGCACCTTTTTCTTCGAGATGTGATTCACGTAACACCCTTTGTTGTTTTTGGTGTCTTGATAATGCCTGAATAGGCGAAACGTCGACTGGTAAGTGGGTGTATTTTTGAAACATAAGGCTTTGCATTGTGGTTTTTCCCAATTGCATTACAATAAATAATAGTGTTTCTTTTTGAGTTTTTGGCTCTATTTATGTATGTATATATATATATATATATATATATATATATATATAATTTTTTTTAATTATTCCGCTATGATGGAATATTTTCCATCAAAAACAAATTTGAACAATATAGTTGCTTGCAGTTTCCTAATGTGAGCATTCCAAACTATTCACAAAAAGGTTCATCAACATCAATACAAATGCAAGAATAATCTCGAGAAAATCCACAGCATTCCAGGATTTTTCAATACCTCTTGGTTTTTTTTATAAGGATAAAGTAATGTAGAAGAAGAGTAGCATAGTGAATAGAAATATATTTAGAGAAAATATATGAAGAAGAAAACACCATTCTTCACAAAGTCGTTGTCAATATTCAACAGCAAATAGGATTCAAGAAGCATTCTCCGAAAACTGTGATTCTTATGTCAGTGAATTTTACTATAATTATAATTGAAGTATTTATTTATTTTGAATAATCCGCATTCTTAATCAATAGTTATTTTATAATTTATTTTATGTTTATATTATATAATTTTTTAAATATTTTATTTGAAAAGAAAAGATATACAACACCAATGTAAAATAATACTATTAAAATATATAATATTATATACAATAATGGCGTAGGTGGATACGACATTAGAGACCTTCACAAACCAAAAAGATATGCGATAAGTTAGCCCTGAAGGAGAAAAGGAAGACCTAAAAGGCGAAGGACACTCCCGGGAGGAGCCTATTTCCGTGTCTTCTCCGGCATTGACTCGCTATCCTGCCGATGATTGGATAGTTCGTCACATTCCTTCTTCACTGAGGTCATTTTCCATGTAGGAATCATTATCCTTCGCCGTCCATTCAGCCAACTCTTCCAGGTAAAACCAATCACCATGACACCTCATCGCCTTTATATTCGCCACAGTTAATCCCGAGTACTATTAATAAACCTTGAGTAAAAAATAAACAATAGCTTAAATATCACGCTACAATGTAAAAGAAAACTAAAAAGTGGAAAATTATTTTCCATAACATAAGAACGGAGTGGACAAAATAAAAAGCGCTTGTTAACGTAAAAAAGAGTAGGATGCTTTCTAAGATATTTTCATACTTTATTTATTTTTTTATTTTTATATTTAATTGATTTGATAAAATATTTTTTTTTTAAATTATATAGTAAAATAAATAAATAAATTAAATTTAAAAAAAAAATTACTTTGTAATTTGTATTATTTTGTTAATGTGCGTTTTAGAACATAATTTGTTATTTTATACTAAAGTCTAATGACTAATAGAAATAAGAAAAAGGATCTGATGGTTCAAAGATCAAGGTTTGGTTTTTAATGCAATATAATTTTTGACCATGGAGGACTATAGATCTCCTTAAGAATTATTTAAAAGTATTTGACTTTCCAGGTATTTATAGTTATAGTATGTTATCTTTGGACATTTATGTTAAATTATTTATAGTATTGTAATTATTGTTATTTTATTTAAAGTTTAAAAAATGCAGAAAAGGAAATGATTGAGAATGACACCATAGTGTCGAAACGTTTTGTTTATAAAGAATAAAATAATTGACTGGAAGAAGGTTTTTTTTTTCTCGAAGATGATATTTTCATAATGACTCAACTTTTATCAAGCTACCCAAAAGTTTTATTAAGCTATCTACAAAAGCGTGTTTTATAGGTTTTTAAGCTATTTTTTTTTAAACCAAAATGTACGAAATTCCCCAGTTGATCCTGCCATCACTCATATGCTCAAATATTATACCATCCATGTATAAGCATAATCATTTACTTGCTTTACTACAAATACTATCCTGCGTTCAGATAATCCTGGAGATCGTGGTCAGGATAATGGGACAAGCTTAGTAAATTATTACATTTTATTGTATTAAATTATCGATACTTGAGAAGAGTGAAATGTTTCAATACCTAATCCAATGTTTCGCAGAGGCAAAAATCCGATTTCAAAGATTCCTTTACATAAATAAAAAGCTAATATAAGCATGTTAAAAATATATTGTTCTTCTTTACCTTCCTCTTGTGCCATTAGCTAGCGTCGAAAAGCCTCAATCCAGCGTAACCATTCTTCTCAGTCTCTGCTTAGCCGCTTCATTTCATTGAGGGATCTGCCTCTTTTGCTTCCAATTCTCTGGATACACTCTTGGTATGTAATTCTGGGGCGTCCGCGCGGTCTCCTTCCTGTGGGTAGAGTCTCTAATATCTTTATTGGATTCATATCCCCGTTCTTGCGGCAGACATGTCCAAACCACTGGAGTTGCCGTCTTTCTAGAGTGGTTTTATGTTCTGTAACTTGAAGTTGTTCTCTAATGCTTTCGTTTCTGTTGCAATCTCTTCTGGTTCCCCCAACAGATCTGCGAAGGAACCTAATTTCTGCTGCCGCTGTGCGACTAGAATGCCTGTCCAGCTATATAATATTCAAAATATATCTTAATTCTTTTTAAATACGTAATTGAAACTAAGTTAGAACGACTTTATAAAATATAATATTTTAACTTCAAATATGCTTCCGAAATATAGGTACCCATGCTGAGTTAGTACCAAGAGTACGTTTAACGTGTAGCAGAAGTCACCGCGAAAACTAAGCACTCTAACAAGTTACAGTTCAAACTGATAAGCTCCATAATAATTATATATAAACAGTTCTTTATTTCAATCTGCGAATATTTATAAAATTCACTGCGTTAAAACTAATTACAGAGGTATTAATCTTGATAGAAAAACAGAAATAAGTATTAGTTGTTGCTGTAAATTTTACAATTGTTTAATATGTACTGAAATAAAACTGTAAAACTAATAAAACCCAGAGCGCAAATAATAAAGCAATCTGTTACTAGAAGCTCTAGTTGATTTACTGCGTTATGAAGGCTCGCGCCATAAAGCTGAGCAGCCTAGTAACGAGGAAGGATCAGCTTCAAGAAAATATACTATTTTAATAATACAAATTTATATAACTATAAATCATTATACTCCCTATTCTAAATTTGTTATTTCAATTTTTACATACATTCGTTGGGCTTATAAATTTCCACAACCAACTTATTTTTAATTCAAAAATAATCCACAATATCACAGAAAATTAAGCCACCAGACATAAAAATACCGTAATACGGGGTGAATAGAAACAATTTTCAACTTTGGTTTGAAATTTTCCATATTTGTAGTTGTTCTAGATACACAATTTTTTTACAAAACACAGGTCTCTGTTAGACCTATTTGTTTATAGTATTTAATTTTTTTAATTTTATTTCATTTTAAAGAAAAAAATTAAAACATGGTGTTTCTTTTCACCCCGCAGCTGGGGGTGAATAGAAACAGTACTTCGATTTCATATTTTTTTCTATTGAAACGAATCGAGGGTGAATGGAAAAAGTAAAATACGGTATTTTAATTTGTAAATGGATAAATACAAATTTATTTCTCAACGTAATGATTTATTTCAGTACATAACCAAAAGAAGTTACATGACTGTAAGTAAAGAAATTGAATAGGTAGACAATTACCGTATTTGACAAGATTAAATTATGATTAATGAATTGTGAAATCGAACAGGTCATCTTTAAAAAATATCATGCCTTTGAATGGAGAGATAAAGCTGTCTGACCACCATGGTTCTTCATATTGAGACCTCTTTTCAAGTGTCGATATATAATACTATAATGCAAACCATGTTTCTCAGCAGACTTCCGAAGGCTTAGTCCCTTCTGAATGTCAGAAACTGCATTTTCGATTGTTTTTGGATCATGCTTTTTGTAGCCCCCTCCAACCACCGGTTGGTATTTTCTTGGCATTTTACAAGGTCCTGCTGTGTAAAATAAGAGTCTAACATAAATATAAAACACACAATATGTATTTTATAAAGTATAAATGTGATTTAGTATTAAATTTTTCTTGCGGGATGAATAGACACACTAAAAATTATGTGTTTCTATTCACCCCATAAATTCTGAAAACCTAACTTAAAAAACATGAATAATTTTTGAAATAATATTGTTAAAGTTAAAGCTTAAAGTAAGCCTTAATCTTTTATATGAATAATTAAACTATGCTTTGTACAGCTATTTACTTTGAAGAACACTACGTATTATGACACCTGGAAAAATCAAAGTGGATAAAAAAACACAAAATTCGTGTGTTATAATTCAACAAGACATACAAACAGGAACCACTGCTGCTAACCAAACAAACCATTATTTCCCTTTCAGCCTAAAGTATAGCAACTTAAAAAAAAATTATAGTTGCCACAATTTACCCATAGTTATGCAGGAAATAAATTATACATAAAAAAATGAAGTTTCGTTTCTATTCACACCACTGTTTCTATTCACCCCGGTTTACGGTATGCCTTCGTTACGCTAAAAAAAAAATTAATGTATTATAAAATAACGACACTTTTTTTTTCCAGTATAGTGTTTGAATTTAAATCCTTTGAAAATATTAAAAGGAAAATAGAAATACACGCCGCCAGGCTTAAAACCCTGGCCTACCGTACGCTCTAACGAACCGATCATGCACATTAAATACAAATACCTTCAATGTTTAAAGCACAAAATGTTTCCAAACATAGTACTCACTGATGAATGAATAATGAAGCCATCAAACATGAAAATCGGTTGAGTGCTTCGGTTAAAAAATCGTTCAATATTTACAAACGGTCAGGATAAACCATTACCTTAACACAGGCGAGTAAAAGCAATAGATATCAATATATCAGAAGAAATTATAGATTAAAAGGCACTACGTTTGGATCTTAGGCAAACTTAAAGTGGACCGTTCAAAGACTGTTGAGAGTTAAGATTCAAATACAAGAACAAGGAAGGTAAAACAAATAGAAAGAAAAGAGTTCAAACAGTAACGGAAATTGATAAAGAGATAATTAAAAGGTGAAAGCCAGTTATGGGACCAACAGTGAAGAGTATTATAGGAGCCTATGAATTTTTGAAACAACTTATTTCGCAGCAGCTGATTCCTGTCCTTTCGCAAGCCAATTAATTTAATATGGTTTACTATAAATAAATATTATACTCCTATAATATATAAATACTTTATGTATCATCCATCCCGAGGCAGAGTTTTTCTTCCTCTTTATGGGTCCCACGACAGTTATTGCGGGAGTGGACAGAATGTTTGAACCAAACGAGTTCGTAAATAGACCAGAGGTCTATAGTGACAACTCCAGCATACAGGCAACGATAAAATGAATGATAGGGAAAAACTAGAATTCTATAGTTTCCAAAATGTAATTTTAATTGAGGTGTTTCTGACTAGAGCATCAGCTCCGTTGTGCAAAGGAAAACCATTGAATATTATATGGAAAAATTATTATATTTTTAAGTAAGAAAAATTTAATGTCATAGCAGCATGACGTTAAAGTAATAAACAAACAACATTATGACGATATAAAAAACATACATAGAAACAAATTTATGTTGGAAGAATGCCTAAATCTCTTGAGGAATATTTAAATACCCAACAGGAATTAATTTAAAGCTTATTTTCAAGCCTTTAGTCTATATATATATTACAATACGCATGAAATCTAACGCTATAATCAGCTTCTTCAATGATTTCAGCTCACACAGTCGTGTAAAAAACAGTTTTTAACATGTGGTTTACACAAAGGCAGGCCACTCACTTTTGTAAGAACAAAATCTTAGCAGGGAGGAACAAAGAGAGCCATTAGAAAGGAACGTTCTACGAAACAGACGAGGCTACAGGTTTCACTTCCGATACCACTTCTTGCGCAACTTTGGTCCAGTCACTTCGTCGTTTCTGGCAAGACGCTATTTCTCAACAGTAGGTATCTATTACTCATCATATTAAGTATGTAGTTTTAACTTTGCATATATGTACATTTCTTCTTTAGCAGTTCTAACAAAGACCTCTTTATTAACATTAATGAACTAATATTGGAATTGTACATTTCTTTTCACACCATTAGAGACCAATACATTTTTTGATCTAGACTCCTTAAAAAAATTATAAATATCTTTTATTTAAAATATCGACCGTCAATGTTAATAGTCAAAGTCAAAAATGGTACAGCGATGGACAGAGATGAGGCTCTACCCCAATGATACTTTACAGATACCATTGTACAGAAATAGTGATAAGCAGTCGAAATATTTTTTTTTGTATTTGTTCCACAGGTTGTCGCATCGAGTTGAGTTACAAGTTTTAACAATTTCTTCGTTTTATTTTTAATATTTTCCTAAAATATAGGTTATAGCGAGCTTAAGTATGGGAAATGGAATGGAATTATGGGTAATAAGTAGATTTCGGTGATCATTTCATCAAGAAATAAAATTTTCAGCTAACATTTCAAGTATAGATGATATATGTTTGTTGAAATGCTCATTTCTAGATGAAATAATTACCGAAATCTACTCATTACCTATAATTACATTCACTGTTGTATACTAAAGCTCATGATAACTTGAATTTTTGGAAAATATTAAAAATGAAACGAATGAAAAGTTTGTGGCTCAACTCGAAGCGGCAACCTACGGAATAATTACATTTTATTTATTTTTTTACTAACGACACATAGTAAATCAACTTCAACAATAACCAATACATATTAAAGAAAATAAAACCCTATTACAGTTATTGGTAAAGGGGGTATGTACACATTAATAATTTTAAATAGCAAATCATCAATGAGTATAATGGAAATCAAATGGTTGAAAAAAATATATTTATTTATCATTCATTAAAATTATGCTTTTTTTGTACAACAGTTTTAGGTTTATTATAACACTAGCGACACGCCCCGGCCTCGCACATGTTTTGTCTGTCCAATGTATTTTATTATGTAGATATCATAAACATAAAAACAAAACAAAATATTTCTTTATATACGAATTTGTTTTCTTGCGCGTTAAGATTTTGCGATAACCCATAAGGTACTCAATTAAATTATATGGTATAAAATATCCTAATAATGCGCATGAAATGCTTAAGGTAACTAAAGTATATAAGTTGATAAGGATTAATAATAATATATATATATATATATATATATATATATATATATATATATATATATATTTATTATTATTATAACTATCTTACTAATATTATAAATGTGAATGTTTGTATGTTTGTCTCTCTTTCAAGCAAAAACTACTGGACGGATTTGGATGAAACTTGACAGTAATATAGGTCATACATCAGAATAACACATAGGCTATAGCAAGCGCGGATTTAGGGGGGGGCGCACGGGGGCACGTGCCCCGCCCCGGCTGTTATTTAGTAACTGTGGAGAATCCATTATAGGACATAAATAAAGGCAAATCACATGATAATAGATGTTAAAGTAACAGAAAGAAGATGAGTGAAACTATTGTTTTTATGTTTGTTACTCATTCACTCAAAAACTACTGAACGGATTTCGATGAAACTTATTGAGTAAAATAGGTTATAGATCATAGGCTACACCAAGAGCCGATTTATGTGAGGGCACGAAGGCATGTCCCCCCCCCGTTATAGTACTTAATTATAGGCAAATCAGAAACTTAGTATTTGAAATTTGTAGATAGGTTCTTTGTACAGTTTAAGGAAGAAATTGGGATAATTCTACCCAAGGGTTTCTCCTTTAATGTAATAGGGGTTCAAAGGTTGTATAGAATCCGTCAGTTTTGAAGTTGGACATCTGAAATTTTGGATGTACGAGTAACTTATATTTAAAAAAAATAATTAAATTATTTATTTAAAATGATCTTTCACGAAACTTTATGTGGCACGCCAAATTCCACGCGAGCGAAGCCGCGGGCATAAGCTAGTATTATATAAGTTGATAACTCATCTTTACAGCTTTCCAAATACCGCATTGTACGTTATCAATTTCTAGAAGATAAAATGGGTATAGCAAGCTTTCCTTAAAAGATAAAGTATATGCTATCACTGGCTTTTTTGTAGATCTATAACAGAGGACTATTCCACCGTGCATTGTTTCGTTTTATGACAAAGGCAACATCTTCGATGAAACCTCCCAGGTGGCTATACTTTTTCCAACATTTCCGACAATTATCGTTATATTCCAACTCATTTACACAAAACCTCGACAAATTATATACCTAAACCTTTCTGGTGAATCACCCTATCTATTGGTGAAAAACGCATGAAAATCCGTGCAGTAGTTATTGACTTTACCGCGAAAAATCGCGGCCGAGGACTTTGTTTTATATGTATTGATAGATTAAAATAATACAGTAATTATTGATACTGATGTGTAATGTCTTGATATTTTACTTAAATCATAAAATTCTAAACAAGAGGGAGTGCTCAATTTTGTAAAAAAAAAAAAACACGAATTATTCAATTTTGTTGAAGCGTAAAAAAATCTATATTTTTCTCATAACTTCATTTTTTCATAATTTATGAATGAACTAGCTTATACCCGCGGCTTCGCTCGCAATGAATTAGGTCTGCCAAATAAAGTTTCGTGAAAGATCATTTAAAATAAATAGTTTACTTATATTTTTAAAATATAAGTTACTCGCACATCCAAAATTTCAGATATCTAACTTCAAAACTGACGGATTCTATACAACCTTTGAACTCCTATTATATTAAAGGGGAAACCCTTGGGGTGGAATTATCCAAATTTCTTTCTTAAACTAAACAAAGAACCTATCTACAAATTTATAGATAGTAAGTTCCTGATTTGCCTTTAATTATGTACTATTATAATATATTCTCCACAGTACCTAAAATACTGTCAGGGGGCACGTGTCCCTATGTCTTATTATATTATAAAGGCTATGTGTTATTCTGATTTATAAACTATATTACTGTAAAGTTTCATCCAAATCTGTTCAGTAGTTTTTGCGTGAAAGAGAGACAAACATACAAACTCACATTTATAATATTAGTAAGATTAGTAAGATAGTAAGATTAGTAGGACATCAAAACAAATAGTTTCACTCATCTTCTTTCTGTTACTTTAACATCTATTATCATGTGATTTGCCTTTATTTATGTCCTATTATGGATTCTCCACAGTTCCTAAATAACAGTCGAGGGGGAAGGGCACATGCCCCCGTGCGCCCCCCTCCCTAAATCCGCGCTTGCTACAGCCTATGTGTTATTCTGATGTATAACCTATATTACTGTCAAGTTTCATCCAAATCCGTCTAGTAGTTTTTGCGTGAAAGAGAGACAAACATACAAACATTCACATTTATAATATTAATAAGATTAGACACGCACTTACAAAGTACGTCGATATTTCAGAAGTTTCTTTCTATAGATATTTTATTTCATGCACAGAAAGTTAATTCGTTTGTGTTCAAAAGCTAAAGCCGATACGTCATCAAACACAACTGCTAAGAAGGTTGTTTTTCCTAAAAATATAAAATTTCAGAAAAACCAACACGTTTTGTTAATAGAAGAACAATTTCCATTATAAAGAAATTGATCTGTTTGAGAAAAAAAAATTAGGTTTTCAATTTTTTTTTAAATCAGCATGGATTTTCAGTAAGAATAAAGTAAAAATTGTTAAAAAAAAAAAAAGACTGCCGGGTACTAAAGATCATTGGACAAACCATAAAACAACTTCTTAAAAAACAAATGTTTTATTCTCTCTTGGGTGACATAATAGCCTCTATGCTTAAGGAGAACGACGCGAGATAAAGATGAACGGGAGAAAATAAAAAAAAGTAGTAAAAAGAAGGAGGCAAGAAACGGTTAAATATTTAGAAGAGAAGCGGAGAAATGGTGAAGTATTGGCCGGCAGTTGAGTAGTTGCTGGGGGGCCATTTCCTCACAAAGACCTTTTCACCGTGGTCCAAACATCGCTTTTCCTCCTCTGGTTTTCCTTAATGTAGTTCTAGTGGGCTCCTTCTGTTTTTCCACCACTTTTCTTAAGTGCTTCCCAGAACCTTACCGCCATCATGGAATAGTTCAAACAGCGATTTATATAAATAATGTATTGACGTGCATATATATGCCTTTGTCCAGTTCAGCAAACAACAACAGACCCGGAAGGGAAGATATTTATTCAATAATTCCCTTATTCAAGGATCGCTTAAACTATACAGAGATTATAATAAACTATCAAGGAGTATCATAATATTGTACTGGAGGATAATTGTGAACAGTGGCATCGTAATGTTCAAGTTCACGCGGATGCAAAATCTTTATTTTAGAAGTTAGAAGCACTTGTCTCCGTCTTTTAACACTAGATATACCAGCTGTTTACGTATACCTATTTGTACCAAACCAGTCAAAATGACAGGTGCATTAGAAATAAGGCTTATTGTGGTTTCCAGTCTATATTTACTCTTAAAAAGGATAAAAATAAAGTTGAAAAATATTAAGTATAATAGATAAATGGATTTATAGACATTGACAAATAAAAAAACATTTAATTGTTTACAGTTTGTAACTCACAATTTCTACATGTGTAGATTTTGCTGCGTGTACACTTTCCGCATAGACTTTTTTTGCATTTATTGCAAATATTTGTAGTTTTATTGTTATTGCAATATCCTATTCGACACCATTTTCGTACAGGAACAGTGGCATTTGTGGTTGGTGTATTGACTTCGGCTGATTTTTGCCTTGAAGTCTGATATTCTGAAGCAAGTTCTTCTGCTAATCGAAACAGAAAGTCTTTTCGTGAGATATTTTCTCCTGTAGTGTTTTTGTACAATATCCAGCTATTTATTGCGGCTAAATCTAAAATATTGAAAAATACTTGAAGTAGCCACCTTCTGGATCCTGATTTCACCGTATATTTTCGTGCCATTTGATCAGTAATATCGACGCCAAATTTGGTATTATTATAAAACGATATGGTTTCCGGTAATTCTACTATCACCATCACTATCACATAATTCACTCTCTACATCTGAACATTCCTGAGGTATGTTAGTTGCATTTTCTAAATATGTAGAATGTTTTGCTTTTTGTGACATTTTTTGGGGCTCACAATCACTATAAAAACTTTGTCTATAAGAAAAATGCTGCGAGTTGAACAAAGCTAGAAACAAGACTGAACATGTCTAGAGCATTTACAAAACAAATGCTTATCAAAATGACGTCCTCAACACAATGACGATAGTGAAAGAAAACAAAAGACGATAACGAAAGATACAAAAGACGCTTCTGTGCTATATGTACTGCAACGGTCTCATGATTCTCCCACAATCATACATGTTTTCATAAAAACACAACTTGTCATTTTGACTGGTACTGGTATAAATGTCAATAACAAAAATTATATTTGTTACAAATGTATAAAAAATAACATTAACTTTATAAAACGTGTTCTCTAATTATAGCAACAAAAGTCATAAATTCATTTGTGAAAAAAAAAGTTTTACTTTGTAGGAATTTTGAATTGAAATTGCACGACCAGTCTAAATGACTGGTCTGGTAAATCTAGTGTTAAGGGGTTTTGCCGGTCCCTTTAGTAAGCTAATGTTACTTATCTTTGTTAGTAGACATGATGATCGATCACGCACGAAGGAGGATAATAATATGCGAAATTTCAGGCTTTCGTGGTTTTTCCCAGTTATTCATTATTACTATTTATCAACAGTAGGGAGCGGAGTGACTCATTGGTAAAGCACTGAGTTGCAATGGCGAAGGTACTGGGTTCAAATCCCGCTGCTTGCAAGATTTTGTTTAATCTGATAGCAGCCGGAGATGGATCCTGTAGGATCTAAGACCCTCCTGGTTCTATAAAGGTAGCCTAGATAAGGGGGAAAATCTGAAAACGGTTTCAGAAAATCATTTGTTACAATTGCTTCTTTCATATCAATAACCACTAATGACTCAATAAGATTTAGGATAAACTTACTATAGGTTAAAAAAAGTATGAGATAGTGAAAATAGGAAAAGCAGTCAATGAAACAATTAACTGATACATACTTGTTCCTTTATATACAAACAATCATCAGAGTTATCAAAAAAAGAAATTGAGACTACAGCAAACATATTACAACACTTTAATCCAATTACTGAGTAACATTTATGTATAATTTAACTAAATGTAATGACAACAGCCATCACGCAGACTATACAAGCCAGTCACGAACTATCGACTAACGAGAATATAAGAGCGTGTAGACAGCTGCCACACTGTCATGAAAGTTACTTTATTATCAATTCTTATAAATTACAATATCTATCACATGTCGAGACCATATTGAATGGGAAAAGTCTCGAGTAACCGAGTATATGACAATCCAATGAGGAGTTTATGTGGCAGAAAAGTTTATTCTAGGATGGTGCTAATCATGCCTAACTAAATTGCTTTATGTAATTAAATGAATATATTTTATAAATGAATAATATATTTATTTTATAAATGAAAAAAACAGTACTATTAAAACCCGTGAACGGGTCTAGGGTTCAGTACATGATAGAGACTGTACTGTTTCAAGGACAACGTTTTTGCAGGGAGGTGATCTGTCCTAGAACACGCTCTACCACCAGATTTCCCCCCCTTATTTTGGGAACCAACTTTATAGAGGCTGGGTGAGCCCCAGGAGGGTCATAGTCCCTATGTTATCAATCTCCGACTGCTAATAGACTAAATAAAAGTCTTGCCTGCAGCGTGATTTGAACCAGGACTTTCGGCATGGCGACTCAGTGCTCAACCACTGTGCCGCTCCACTCTTTTTATAATAAAATAGGCGAATAACAGAAATTATTACAATGAAACATTAGGAACGAAACATTTATCTATAAAATAATTAATGACAATTAAAAAATAACGAGTGAAAAGACGATATGAATTACATGGAGATAATAAAATATGAAAAATAAATTACATGAGAGACTAATAATAAAAATAAAAATGCGTATTTGCAGTAGAACATAATCTATCCATTCGTATGGCGCTATGGGCCTTGCAAGACCTTGGCCTCTTCCACAGTTGTCAACAACACAAAACAATCTTCGGCTACCCTTCTCCATTTCTCCACTTCCAACGACAGAAGATCATCTTCAACATCTTGCAGCAAGCGAAGTCTAGTTATGCCTCTGCTTCATCTTCCATCCGGATGTCTCTGCATCATCATTGTAGGGAGTCTACCTCTGTTAATTCTTTGGAGATATACCAGTCATCTTATTCTAGCCCTTTTTGAGTTAGAAACGTTACCTGGATTCTCATAGTTTCCTCCTTCTAAGAATTTTTCTCTCCCATATATTTAATAACCTTTCATCAATAAGAGTCCGCGTCCAGACTTGAATTGCAAACATAACCACAGGTTGCAACACCGTACGGTGCATTCTTACTTAGAACCTTTTGTACTTATCCCGATTTCGAAATAACATGAAATTTAATAGGCTATTGAATAATTATTATAATGAACATTTGGATGGATACCCTTCTTTTTTTTTCAGGTTCTCCTCAGATTGAGGTTTCCTTCAACCAAGCGTTTTTTTTTAATTCGTTTTTCTATTTTCTTCTATATTGTACATCTTTCTCCCTCAGACCACGAAAGTGCATAGATTCTTAAATTCCTTCTATCCATCTTTTACGTGGTCATCGACTTTCCTCCCATCAGCATTCTAAATAAAAATCTTTCCACCTTCATTCTTCTGATATGAGCATACCATTCAAACTAGTCAATTTCTAAATTTTTTAGAACGTTCTTTTGGGTTAGGATTCGCACTCTGATTTCAACATTAGTCCTTCATTTCAGCCTGGACAAAGTGTCCCGGGTGGCAGCAGCTCTCCTACTACAGTCAATCTCAGTAACAAGGAAACAAACTCCTAAAATACTGCTTATCGTCCAGGTATCTTCTCCATATAGCAATATGCTTTCAATTATGGACTGGTATATGAGGTTCTTGGTATCTTTTGTCACATTAGTGCTCCAAAGGATCGGTTTGAGTATACCAATTGCTTGTAGTATTCTTTGTTTTATATCGTATTCATAATTTCCTTTTCCTTCCATAATAGAGTGCCAATATTTAAAATTCTCCACTTTTTTTATCGTACTTCCTTTAACAACGACGTCCTCCTAATCATAAATGGTCATGTAATAAGTTTTGATGACGTTATTTTAGGACCCCAACTACAATACGTCTCCTACAGTGTTCGTTGCATGTATTTTATAATCAGTAATGCATGGCATGTAATTGGTGAAAGGTAAAATTAAGTTTAATTAAATTTAAAAAATATTATTTTAAGGAAATCGAAAGAGAAAAAGATTGCTCGAGCGGATAAAGCTAAATGAAAACTGAAATAGTATAACCGTGCCAACAAAGATTTTACTTTATTTCCATTATCTAGCTTAGTAATAAATGAAAATAAGAAAATGGAAAAATGAAAAGACAAGAGAATCAGAAATCTAAGACTGGAAGAAAGTGGAAGAACTGGCCTTATCTATTTTAAATAGACGGCGGACTCAACATTCCATTGCCACAAACTATAATGTCCCGGCTACTTCAACTAAACCAATTTCTTACGGATCTTATTTAAAGATATCCTTTAGCAGGAGTCTTGATTAAATTTATCCTAACTATCCTCTTGGCAATTTCATTTGCCCTAGGTTTCTAAAAAGAGTAAGAAAACTCCTTAATACTGACTAGATAGAGGGAAAAAATAAGAGTGAAAAAAGATAATAAAAAACCAAACCATTTTGAAAGAAACAAATAATAATAAATTACCTGAAAAAGTGATGACTTTTAAATGAACAAATTGATATATTCACCATACCTGGAAAAGAAAGAAACAATATATCATACATTTTTAAAGGATGTTAACAATTCAAATTTCAAATAAAAGTTATGTTTGATTCTACATAACAGCATTTTCAAAAAAAAACAATTACAATAGTCTTTTGTTTAAAATAAAAAGCACAAGTAATAACCCTTGAGGAGCGCATGGCTATTTAGCCTGATGTTTTCAGGAAGTGTGTAATAGTTTAAATTTTTTTTTTTTTTTATTGATATTTACAACTGTAATAACATTACATCAAGTAAATTGGCTGTATGAACAAAGGACATGAACAAAAAAATCACTTGTGGAGAAACTATCCATTGATAGCACTCCAATGAAGTTTTATAGTAGAAGGTCTCGAGGCCATCTTCTTTTCAGACGCCTCGGAGGGTTATCAGGAATATTATAGGAAGCAAGTCGAGAGACTAGCGGATTCAAGTGTGTATGGAGCTTTTCATGGAAGGATAGGTATCTAGTTTGGGCCAAATCAGCAACATATGGGATATTAAGATCATGATGGATGAGTTGTTTGTGACATAATAAGGAGCATTGAGGATTTTACGAAGGATTTTGGATTGTAAGGATTGGATGCGAGATGAATTGGATGGTTTAGTAGAGCCCCAAAGCTCAACTCCGTATGTCCAAATAGGTCTGATAACTGTCATGTAAATGAGTCTTTTGTAATTAATTGGTAGCTTGGAACGTTTGTCCAGTAAATGTTGAAGTAGGCGAAATCGTCGAGCAGTTTCTTGTCTTTTCAGTCTTGTATGAGGATTCCAAGTGAAACGTAGTTTAAATTTAAATTATCATTTCGACTTATGGTTCGGTTCCTGTTTTTAAAGAAATTGATTACAATATAAAATAAGAACCAATCTTATATTACAATTATAAAAGCCGTTCAGGATCAAAAACGGATAACTTAAAAAATTTACTTTTTCTCTAGCTCTTAGTCGATCAATATTTTATGCTCCCGAAACATCAGAATTGGACTTAACTCATGAGAAACAATCCAGCAAAATGTCTTGTTAGACAAAATTACTTGACAAAAAATGGTTTAAGAAAGAAACCGACCAACGTTGCAAGATTTCTTCAGAGCTGTTGGATAGACGTGACACAAAAATATTTGGGGAAAATAATACATAAGAAATCTGTTAAAACTACTACAATAACAAATCGATATCCATTCAAGCAAAGATTAGACACTATAATTCATTTATTAGGACACAAGCAACATATGGATGTTTACCACTGAAGAAGAAAGGCGGACTAAGAGAACTAGAAAAAAGAGGGGGGGGAAATACTACGTCAATTCTATGGCCTGAGAAAAACAAAGAAAATATATGGATTAAAAAGAGAAATGAAGATTTGTATAAAAACATAGAAAAAATCAAAGATAGGAAGAGAGGGCTAAAACCGTATGGACATTTAAAAAGAATGGAAGAAACAAGGGTACAAAGAAGATTTTTAATTAGGTTAATAAATACGTAAAAATACGTTTTATATTGATTGATTAAAGAGGCAGAGACTACTTTGCTAACTATAAGGAGAGTTGCGTATAGTAAAAAGTTGATCAAAATTAATTATTATTTCTTCACACCAATAATTTTATAGCACCGAAAGTGGAAAAAATAAACTAGTCTGATTGTTTTTAACTGCATTCATTAGCAACGTAACCATAAGAGACAAGAATCTTGTGGGTTTATTGATTTTGCTACATATTTAATGCCACGTAGAGCCCCAGTTGGAACCAAAACCGCCATATGCTTCGGATTTCGAAGCAGATATTGGGAGACGATATGAAATATCGAGGCACTGGGATATCGAAGCGAGGCTCCTACTCGCGATAAGGCATTAATCCAAGCTCTTGTTCAAAAAGTTCCATTCGGAAGAGGTTTATTATTTATGAAGAACGTAGGAATGTTTTTATGTTATGGTATTATTGAAAAAGAACGAAACTAAATTAAAATTAAAATAAAATTGCAAGGTAATTTGAGGGAGCTCCATGTGTTTAAGGTCACGATTCTTCGAATAAATCGGAATAGAAGTTCGGTTTATCGGAACATATAAGAATTATAAGAAAAAACTAATACTTTTTGTGTGATAACGATTTATGAAGAAATAATTGTTGCTATTCATATATTACAGTCGACTAATGAATCTTGAAAATCTCTTACACATTGGATTTTTAAGCCTTTGAACCCTTTATTCTGGGCACTGCTAAATTTAAGACACCAAAAACAAAAAAGGGGGTTATGTAAATCACATCTCGAAGAAAAAGGTGCAATACATCCCAACGATCAACAGCCCAAACAGGCTCCAAACATGAGACTATGAGACATGTCTCATGTTTGGAGCTTGTTTGGGTTGTTGATCGTTGGGATGTATTGCACCTTTTCTTCGAGATGTGATTTACATAACCCCCTTTTTTGTTTTTGGTGTCTTGATAATGCCTGAATAGGCGAAACGTCGACTGGTAAGTGGGTGTATTTTTGAAACATAAGGCTTTGCATTGTGGTTTTTTCCCAATTGCATTATAATAAATAATAGTGTTTCTTTTTGAGTTTTTGGCTCTATTTTAGTGGTTTAAATATTAATCTGATAATAATAAGAAGTGGTAATAAACAAAGACTTACGATACGCCAACCAAAAGCAAAAAAGAACCCATATGCTTAAATTCAGCCTTATTAATAAAATAGTTTAATCATTCACAGATAAACAAAACATCAAAAGCTGAACAATATAACCTTTATATCATTAAAAATAGTAGTTTTTCACCACCATCCGGACTAGTAGAGAACCAATAATTTTTCAATAAACAAACAGATTTTACAGTTATTTAAAGTTATAAAATGATTTAAAGAACTCTGTAAAATATAGGGCGCACTAATCCTGCACAATCTAAATTTGCGTTTAAAAGCTAGGTTTTATCTCGAGAAATGAATCGGCACGAATAACATGAATAAATATGAAGGATGCCTGGGAAAGCTGCTGGCTGCACCTGACTCCAGGAGGTTGTTATGCAAGTTCCAATCGGGTTTTTCCGATAATAACCGTCTGAGTCATATATATGTATATATACATATATGCAAAGGAATTGCAACGAGTCACATGCCACCCTATAATAACAATCTACTTTTTAATCCACACAAACGTTATTTCACAGGTGCACCCTACACTGTTGGTTCGACTTTGGCATACTAGTGTATTCAATAAGCGTATACTTTTTTTTAGATTTTCTGATAATTACATTATACTATGGGAATGAAAAGCAAATATGGTATAAGTAATAATTTACTAATTTTGTGAAAACTCATTTTCAAATTAAATAATTTCGTTGTAACTAAAAACAAAAAAATTGTTTAAGATTGAACTGCATATATAAGCAATATATCCCTTGAATTTTAAGCAAAACATCCTTTTGAAATACACGTTATAACCATTAATTATTCATAACAATCATTTAAGTCTCTCTTTTAAAAAAATTACCAGCACCCATCGGCTTCCTTACCCTGTAATTTTACATAATTATCTTCATAATTTATGTAATTTTATATAAATTTTAAATGAATATCTTCATAATCTCTCTTGACTTTCGCTGGCATGCATCAAAAGTAAAAAGACATTACGGAAAGACTTAGGGCAGTGTTATTAAAAAAATATAATAAACATTTTAGAGATAACTTATGATAAAAACTTATGAAAAAAAATTGCTGTAACAGCCTTAAATGTGTGGTTTTGTACAACTTATACCGTTCAATTATACACACAAGCATACATAATTGTCATTTTATGAAACTCTGAATAAGCGTTTTACACGCCCCTAATATTTTTCCTTCCATAAATTTTATAATAGAGAAAAAGAAAGTAAGTCCTCCTGGATTTTTGATTTCTAAACTATTAATCGATATCAATTATTTATATAATTGATGGAAATGTTTTAGCACTATATTATCCATCATCGTCCTCTTAATATGATTAAATTAACGGATATATAATAAATTATAATATATGTACATCCATTATTATCTATATAGAAGCTTTCATTATCCTATTAAACCGAATTAGTGCAATCCATTATCTACAATTAAATACGAAAATTAATATGCATTTATTTATAAGTTATCACTATACAACGCTCGCATTAGCTAATTGGAACTATAGATCGCACTAAAATATATTCATTATTTATAAACTTATTAGACAAATAAAACTATTAGAACAATAAACCGTAGTACAACCCTACAGTAACTATAAACATTTTTAATGGAATTCTTATGAATTATTAGCAAATGCAAAAGTGAAGTAATCATCATAAAAAGCCAGATTATAAAAATGTAATATAAAAAGACGTTATTATCAACTATAAAAATGTAGTATAAAAATAAAAATTTAATTTTCAAAATGAAGAAAAATTAAAACACAATTGAGACTTTCTCAACTATAAATCGGTTGCTACAAATGAGACCCTGAAACGAATAAATACGCATGCAACAAATCAACTATAACTGAGTTAAAATATATAAAAACAATATTAACGAATAATAAAACTAAATTTCGATAAGTTATTTTTATCACGATTTCTACAGCTCTCTTATCACGAGACCGTAAGTAAAAAAAAAGTTCAGGATTTTAAGAGAAGTATCATTCCAGGTGTCTCGACTATGTCCAAAATTCAATAGGTTAATTGAATTTCATCGAGGTGAAACTGATACAAAAGATTTATTAATGATTAAGTATTTATTTGTGTCAAATAAAACTTAAGCCTAAAGTAAAGTGCAACTATCGGTTTGACATAAAAATGTTATTTATATTAATAGATGTCAAATACAGCAAAATCTAGAAGTTAAGTATTACATCAAAGAGACTACTAGAGTCAAAAGCGTATAAATCCAAAATTTCAAAAATTGACTTTTCCGTTAGATTGTTCAAGCAATTTCAACTAACAAGGGCCGTCTTCGTTGTTCTCTAGGTTTTGATCTGAAGTTTCGGAAGCATAGAGCATTGCTTGAATACGTTAGCGAAAAATGGGAGTCATTGGAAAAATTTTGGATTTTTTTTTGTTGGTTTTTGATCCTTAGTGCATAATATTTTAATACATTTTATATAAAAATCTATAATTTCTTGTAAAGCAAAATATTATTTTCGATTATTATGTAATGTCCAAAATGGTAGGTGCAACTACCCCGAATAAAAAGAACATTAATTTAATACAACCCATTTCCAAGTACTAGTTCCTTGATAGGTTATCAGAGACCTCTATAAAGGAAAAGAATAAAACTGTAACTAATAGTAAAGAGGTAGAGACCTCAGAGAAACCGATCTCCAAACCAATTCCTTATCCGGCAAGTACACCACTCTACGCGCTATACCTAGAGCCCCTATAATACTTTCCTATTGATCATGTAACAACTTGGCGAGTGAAAGTACTACGAAGAGAAGGTAATACATTCTATTGAAACAATAAAAATCAAATTTCTTGCTGAAACTGTCTTGTTCAATAAAAAATAAATATCATATGTCACATATTTATTAATTCTCGATTAAATTTCTAACCTGTTTGTTTATTCATTTAACGTCACTTTATGCTGCTATGGCTAATCGGACGATGCTACAGTGGGAGCTCTAAATTTTGCCTATCCAGGTTTAATTAGGATAGGGATTTTTAACGAGTACCTGACATCGTACAGGCTCGGAACCCCCGTTTAACGTCCCTTCCGAAGGACGGCGTAACTAAGGATTTTTTACTCCCTTAAAAAAACCCTAGGGCCACCTGCCGGGCTACGAACCCGCGATCTAGGGTTTAGTAGTTTGTTACGCTAACCACTAGACCACAGGTGACTTTAAAAATTTCTAACCTTTATTAGTACGTTAAAGTTTTAATGACAATAACACTAGCTATTAATGAGTAACGTTTCCCTTGTCTGCAGTACGTGATAGCTCTTGAATAATTATTAAAATTTGTAATTTAATACGTAATGTTTTGGTCATAACATGTTTACCCAAAATAGGGCTTCATAACTTTTTTTTAAGCAATATTTTCTCGAAAAAAATATATATATAAAAACTATATAAACACCTTTTTAGATTAGCCTTCAAAATATACAGGAGTTTCAAATAAATAAAGTGTAGTTTGTCTGATTTATGGCGAAGTGTATTTTTTATTAGAATGTACTTGTAAAGAGACCCGGTAACTCATTAAGTCCGCTTTAATACTTACTGAATGAATGAAACAGCGCAAAGGATTTTTATGTTGTTAAGGATTGGTTATGACAGGCCATGAAATAATAAATCACGAACTAAAATGACGTCATAAATAATCTTGCACTGAGTTTCCAGTTCGTTTTCCCAGTAAATTTTAAAATAGGTGCATAGTATTTCAACTAGTTTATTTGAACTGGAATTTTTCTCTGTCCCTACTTTAATAGTTTTGTTTTAATTAACTCCCAAACAATAAAGTATACTAAATAGAAAAGTGTTTCTTTATTTAGGTTAGTGAGTTTAACTTTGTTTTTTCTCTCTATTAGCTCTAAGCTCAAAAAATGGACAATATATCCGCTGGTATATTTCAACTAGAATTTATTTATGTCCCTACTTTATTAATTTAAAAAAAATTAAATCCTAAACAATAAAGTATACTGCACATATATATATATATATATATATATATATATATATATGTGTGTGTGTGAATAATGTTAATAATAAATAAAATAATAATAATAAAAAATTAATATATTATATATATTAATTATATTTATATATAATATTAATAATAAAAAAAACAACATGTAAGTACAATTGTATGTAATGTACTATAAATGTACGGAACATGCAGAAAAATAAACGTCCTTCGCGTAGGGGTATTGCGTGAAGGGAAAAAAATAAATAAATATATATCTTTAGTTATACAATATTTATATTATCTAGCAGGAAACATTTCATAATAATTATCAGTGTAATAAACACTATTATTCTGTTTTATATTGCTGATATTATTATTATATTTTATGCCCCTAATGTTCCAAATCGTATTCCTTATACATGTTTTTTGATAAATATAGCAAAACAAAGTAAAATATCTAACAACCACAATCGAACAACCACTAATCCGAATTACTCCAAAGTTGGGTAAAAAATTTTTATTTTTATTTTTGTTAATATTTAACTGTTTTTTTGTTTTTTTTATTTGTTTTTTTTTAATTTATTTATTGATATTTACAAGTGTATTACAATTATACAACAAGTAAATAGAATGCGTGTTACATAATGACATGAGAATGACAAGTAGAGAAACTACCCACTGGTAGTACTCAAATCAAAGTTCAAATAAGAAGGTCACGTGGCCATCTTCTTTTCAGACGCCTCGGAGGATTATCGGGAATTGAAGAGGAAGCTAGGTTTGAAACTAGAGGGTTTGAGTGGGAAGAAGTTTGCTATGAAAGGATAGATACCGGGTTCGGGCCAAATCAGCAACAAAAGGGACATTAAGGTCGTTATGGATGACTTTATTCTTAACAAAATAAGGAGCATTGAGGATTTTACGAAGGATTTTGGATTGTAGGGATTGGATACGAGAGGAATTCGATGGCTTAGTGGAGCCCTATAGCTCTACTCCGTAAGTCCAAATAGGTCGTATGATGGTCATGTATATTTAACTGTTAAAATCTATTTATTTATTTGTTTGTACTATGCCATCCAATTTAATTTAATCAACTCATAGTCTAAATTTATATAAAAATGAAAAAAAAACATTTTCCAGCATCTCCCTATAAAACAGTAGAAAATAAATCCTAAACTGAAAACAAATATTTTTAAGAATCATATAAATAATATTTTTACTAGAAGATATATTTTTGGTGAAAATCGGTTTTTATTGGCAAACGTCTATTTTATAGAATAGAGGGAAGAAAAACATTAAATTAAAAACTATAATATTAATAGTAATAATGAGTATTAACCAAAAATCAACATTTCCACGTGAATATTATTGGGCCAATGGTTCTGCTTTTTTGTTAAACAAAGAAATCAATTCCAGTAATTTTATCAGTAACCCAGTACATTTAGTCATGAGATAAAAAGGTATGGTTCTAAGTTGTCATCCAGTTCCATACTAGATGTAAAACTATTATGAGACATGACTTATCGAAGATGAATGTGCCAAAACTTCTGCCGAACTTGAGTATTTGCTGAGATAACTGTACTGAGATTTACAGTTGGAGTTGTGAGACCCAGGCAGCGTGGGCGGGCGGTGGGTGTGGAGGAACGCCAAGGATCTCTCTGTCCAAGCAGAGCTTGTCTTGAGCGTACTTGTCAGTTTAATCAGACCAAGCGCTTTATATTTAGGATATTTTTATTCCTTGTTAGCGAAACGAGAACAAAATCCAATCCAATATGAGAGATAGCATCGGTACCTACTCAGCACTTAGTGTTGTCCAACGAATTGTTCGTTCTCAAGAGGAGAATTAAATCAACTGGCCGGTATTTGAAATTTAAGCATGTTAAGGAAAATATCTGAACAGGGCCAGCACACGACTTCCTTATACAGACATCAAGAAAAAAATCGGTGGCTCAAATAGTAAACTTGTTTTTTTTTTAATTTATATTCTTAAATATACAACTGTATAATAATAGTGCATCAAGTATAAAAAATGATAAAATGATTATAAGACATATAAAGGCAAGTAGAAAACACAACCCACTGGTAGGAAGAAGGTCACGAGGCCATCTCCTTTTCAGACGCATCGGAGGGTTATAAGGAATTGAAGAAGTTCGAAACTATTGGGTTTGACTTAAGTTTGGATTGATATCGGGCTCGTGCCACATCCGTAACAAATAGAAAATTAAGTTCTTTATGGATGACTTTGTTCGTAACAGGAGGAATTTACTAAGAATTTTGGATCGTAAGGATTGGATACGAGAGGAATTCTTAGAGGAATAGCTTAGGATAGCTACTCAATTTCATCTACTAATTAAATTAGTAGATGTAATTGAATTGACGTAAATATAATACTTCACTTTTTAAAACATTCAAATTCTACAGTATGAGTATAAGATGGTGTTTAAACGAATATTCGTATGCTGATGAGTAAGTGAAATTAGTAGATGAAGTAAAAAATCCTGAGTTACGCCGTCCTTCGGAAGGGACGTTAAACGGGGGTCCCGAGCCTGTACGATGTCAGGTACTCGTTAAAAATCCCTATCCTAATTAAACCTGGATAGGCAAAATTTCGAGCTCCCACTGTAGCATCGTCCGATTAGCCATAGCAGCAAAAAGTGACGTTAAATGAACAAACAAACAATTAGTAGATGAAATTAGAACAATGTTTCTATGAAATATTTCGATTTTTAAAAAGAGTACAATTCTAGAATAGAGTAGAATATAAGAGGGTCTTAAACAAAAATTCTACAATAGAGAATTTTACTAATGATCTTACAGAGGGACGACGAAAACAACTTAATGTAAATATCCTTAAGTTAAATGGCGTACTAAAATCTACGCAAATATGGCAGAGATAGTTAACGGATAGTAGATTTAATTGGAGCGCTCGACACTGATGACATTAGCCGCTATCTCCGCTGGGAAATCTATTGGACCTAAGGAAGAGGAAAATTCGGGACTAATGGCTCCAGGATTTCCATTGGGTCCCTATCTTCGGATAATATATCTCTCCGATATCGCTCCAAAATATATCACATCCAGGAAACCACTCCTACAGATAAGCTCACTTTCATTATTTACTAATATCGCATCAGAAATTGAATCTTCAACATAAAATCTTCTACGACTATTTTTCCCGAGTAGCCGTTCCAAAAGCCATTAGGTCCTCTTATCTGAGCATAGCAAGTCCTTGTTATACGCTAGAGCTTCGTGTATAAACATGCCGGAACGAGGAAGAATAATCATATCTAAAATAATTTCCCTGCTTAAAAAAAGTAGAGTAAATATCTAAATAAATCAAAAAAATATTTTACACTACTTAGAATAACTAAACATGTTTTTCTGAATATGAGAATAATTTTTTTTAATATTTAGATCATTCTAAATTACTGACGGTTGATTGTCCGCGAGCCTTCTATGTGCATAAGAATGTAATTACAAAAGATATTTAAATACTAAAAGTCGTACCGTTATTTAACTTTAAAATAATTGTTCAACTATAGGTGTTTGAGGTCAGTAAACACGGTGATCGTTTTCCATATAAGTTTCTTTCACTATAATGAAACAAAAATATCGTGTTCTTGTCTACATACGGAGACATTTTAAAAAATTTATGGATGTATTTTGGCGTAGAACATCTGATTGATACATTATAATAACATATGTGAATCGTATAGGTGAATTTTTTTATAACTTTATTTTAAAATAATTTTCCTTGAAGCAAATTTTCTAGTTAATTATAATTAACTAATAATTATTCATTAGAAACATTAATAACCTAAGAAACATAAGCAAAAGGTGGAAATTCACCTAAATATAAGTCAGTTCGTTGTTCATTTTTTTTTTTCTCTCTCTTAACCCCTTTTGTCTTTTATTAATATTTGAAATATAGCATGATAATAATGATACATAGTATCTCTTTTACTGCACCAGGTGCATTTTAAGAGAGGGTTGTTCAGGACATTGAATTTTCTGAACATTACTTAGATGGAAGGAGTGGGGGATCTAGTGATGGGGCTCACTAGTTCTGTCTGATTGGAGTTTGTTAGTAGTTTACTCAGTCCATGTTGAGTGTCTGTCCGTGTGTTTGGCAGCGCTGAGGTCGTTCTGTCGGTGTAAGTGCGTTGAATAGTGGTTCGTGCAGTGTTGGAGGCTATCAAAGAATTTGATATGCCTCCGTGTGATGAAGTCCGTTACCGCCGGGAGTCCGAGAGTCTCGTGTATTATGTCTGATTTCGTCCTTTGTAGAGAGGTGTGCCTTACTATACGCCTCAGCATACGGTTTTGAAATTGTTGGAGCCTTTTTGAAGTTGTTGGTGAAATGTTATTCAACATAGGCGCCCAATAAAGGAGTGCTGGTCTAATAACTGCCTTATGGATCATTATTTTGAGGCGGAGTGATAAGTGATAATTAGCCTGTAAGATTTGGTTCTCACCGACCTGATCTTCTTATTGCAATGTTGGGGTAACGTCAAGTGCCGGTCGAGGGTGACAACGAGATACGTTATCCTATTCGCAGGTTTGTTAACTTTGCCTGCTACTCTATAAACCTTAGGTAGAGGGCGCTTATTCTTTTGGAAGGAGAGAATAATACAGTCGGTCTTCTTGGGATTAACTGTAATATTCAACCCGCCCAGTCTGTTAGTTATTTCCTCACAGGTCACCTCCGCCTGCCGTAGAGCTCTCTCTGCATTCAATGAGCTACTGTAGATGGCTCATCGGCATACGCCGCCACAGTAGCTTTTTTGTATTTGGCACCAACATTTTCCGCCATATAAACTGAGAATAATACCGGTGATAGCACATACCCTTGAGGTACACCAAACGTAAATGGAAAGGGGTTGGACAGCTCTTCGCCGACTCGTACCTCTATTGAACGTTGTGTCAGAAAGGACCTTATGACAGTATATAGCTGCTCGGGAAACTCGTTGTCCTGCAGTGTCTTACATAGAAGGCTATGGGACACTGAGTCAAACGCCTCCGTGCAGTATATGGATATCAAAGCGGTTGCCTCGTTCTTAACTGTGTTCTGGCTTACTTCCGCGTGTAGCTTCGCCAGATGGTGGTCCGGGCACTCGTTGTTCATAAAGTTATAAAATATTAATATAGAGTTATTTAAAATTATATTAATCGAGGAAAGAAAAATAGTATAAAATTCTTCAATGCATATTTTAAACAACGAGAAATATTGTTAAAAATCTCGCTTTTCAATAAGCTAATCCATTAACCCTTTAAAACAAAGTATGATATACATCATGAAATGTACTTTGAAGAATCTCTTTTTCTTTTCTTCAAAGAGATTTATTCCAAAAAGAGTTAAACTAGTTTTTGAAAAATCCCTTTCAAATGAGGAATATTGAATAAATTTATTTTTTATAGTAAATATTCTGCTCATTTATTACAAGTGACTACTTCTATTTTGTCACTGATTTATTTTTTAAATATTTCTTCATATATGAACTTTTAAACAAATCATAAAAGCTAAAAATGAGCAGAAAACCGCATACATTTTGATTGGAATAAATATAATGACAACCAATAGATATTAAATAAAATTCATAAAATGAAATGAATAACTATCAAAAAATAAAAAGTCTAGTCTGCTGAAAAATGAAATTTCATAAAATGAGGGGGGAAAAGTAAAAATTCGCTTACACGAACTGTCGAGCTTGGGGAAAAGAAAATATACTTTGAAGAAGAGATTCCTTTTTATTTTTTTTTTTTAGTTCTTTGTAATGATGTTCTCTCTCCTGCCGGAATTTTATTAAATTCTCCGGCGCCTCTTAGCCTGAAATATTTTAAAGTCTAAATTGCTAATATTTATCATACTTGGAAGTCTTCCTATTAAGTCAACCTAATTTATTTAGAGATTCGTATTTCTAGCTACTCTCAACCCTCTTTCCTTAAATTGTTCATAGCCATTCATTACTTTTGTACTTTAATATTAATGTAAAATAATTTGTTTTATAAACAATAATAAATCAAGTTAGATTTGATTTTATATTTAGACCAATAACATTCTGTTAATGTAAATAAATTTTCATAAAAATTCATTATTCATTTTTTTTCCTCACCCTCCTTTACCTTAATGCTTGCGGTAAATTCATAAATCCAGTAGCTAATGTCTATAAATAACACCTAACTTACACAATTAATTCGTTGGCTTACAATCAATAGTTACTAGAAAGTACTAATTAATATTTATTAATAATATAAATAATTTATATATACTTTACTGTATGCGATAATACAAAAAGTGTAATCAAATAAATTTTGTCATCCTTGAATCGGTATACACAGACTGATATCGATATGACACATGTAGGAAAGTTCTAGCTCTAGCATAATTCAATAAATTGCTTTTATTCAGAGCAGTGACAATCTACCCCCGGAGTTACTTAAATACGGCAGCGAGGATCTCATAATAATCCTTATCTCCTGCATAATTTAAAAACAATTAGAGTGTTGACGTGTGTTTCGACTACTGTAATAGTAACAATAATAGTACTCGTTGCTGTTTATGTGTACGTTTGCTAAAATAGCTTAAGGGGTCAGCTTTTTCCAATAAAGCATAGTTCAAGAATGGTACTCCAAGTGAGTGTCCGATCGGAGCATTAACTCTTGTTAATTGAGTATAGGATGGTTGAGTTCGGTTAAGTTCAGAGTTGAGTTGAGTTTAGTTCGGGAAACTGGTGGACATAAACAAAAATACGGGGGGGTTAAAAAGATATTGGGTATAAGAAAATTATTTTAATCTCGTTAATGATTGATATTGGCTTTCTTGAATAAGTCAAGGTAATGAATGCACTTCCATGATTTTCAGAAATATTTCCTAAGGATTAGAAATTTGAATAAACTTTAAATTAATGAAACAATTTATGTATGTTATAAGCTACACGAAGGTCACTGGGGAAGTAAGATTTTATTAACTTTAATTATCTTTTAAAACGACACGAGCCTAGAAATCTCGTTTTTATTGTCGCACAAAACCTTTCCAAGTAGACGTTTCTTATTCAAAATTCGTAGGAATAAAATATTAAATCTGGGTATTTAATAAATATTTTTACAAAATTAAAAAAAAAATTTAAATAACCATACTATTAAATTAAGATTTCTCCAGAAGCTATCCCACATGTTTACACGTTTATAATAAGAAATAGTTTCGAACTTCGGAGACACAATCAAAGCATAGCTCGACAGATTAGCCAACTGATCCTCTGTTTATTCAGTAACGAAAAGCAATGTTTACAAAGAGTTGCGGATAACAGAGGGTTGAGTAATTGACATCATATATATGCTAATGTAGTAATGGTGTAGGGCGGCCTCTTTTATTTCCCACGCCATTTTAGTTTTACTCTGTTATTTGGCCGTTTTAATGCAATTTTAACGTTGTATACAAATCTCAACCTGTTAATTAGCAATACTTATTAAACTTAAATAATATAATGTTTTATCATGTAAAGAATAAACATCAGATTTATTCGTATGTAATAAAATAACAGCAGGTATGATTGATTTAACTAAAAACCAAAAAAAATATCAAAAAGTAGTGAAATTTATGAATTTTATAATAATAATAAGCTATATCCTACTAATATTATAAATGTGAAAGTTTGTATGTTTGTCTCTCTTTCACGCTAAAACTACTGAACGGATTAAGATGAAACTTTACAGTAATATAGGTTATACATCAGAATAACACATAGGCTATAGCAAGGGCGGATTAGGGGACAGCTTATACTCCACATAGGTACTGTGTAGAATCCATTATAGTACCATAAGTAAAGGCAAATCAGGAACTTAACATCTTCAAATTTGTAGATAGGTTCTTTGTACAGTTTAAGAAAGAAATTTGGATAATTCCATCCCAAGGGATTCCCCTTTAATATAATAGGGGTTCAAAGATTGTATGGAATCCGTCAGTTTTGGAGTTTAACATCGGAAATTTTGGATGTACGAGTAACTTATAGTTAAAAAAAAAATTAATTATTTATTTAAAATGATCTGTCACGAAACTTTATGTGACAGACCAAATTCTATGGGAGCGAAGCCGCGGGCAAAAGCTAGTTTTATATAATAATAAGCTTTATTTTTTTTCCTCTTTCTTCTGTGTACATTTTTAAATAGTTTTTACATTTACATGGTTTTAAAAAGAAAAAATGCCCTTCTTTGGGCATAAGCCTCTCCCAATTTACCCTAGCTACGTCTGTTACAAGCAGAACGGTGCCATAATACCCCGATGAAGTTTTGTAGGTCGTCCCGCCATCTCGTAACTGGTCTCCCTCTTCTCATAGTGCGGTGTATTGGATACCAATCCGTTGTTGCCTTAGCCCAATGTGCTGATCCCATTCTTGCAATGTGTCCAGCCCACTGCCATTTAAGATCAGATACTGTCTTGAGAACTACCAGTCAGCTTCCGTAGTTCTGTCTTCTTTATTGTCTCCCTTCTACTTTTCCTTAACATACTTCGCTCCATTGCACGCTGAGTGGTTGCTAGAGATTTAGACATATCGTTATTTAGACTCCAAGTTTGCCATCCATAAGTTAAAGAATGATGCAAGCATCAAAAACATTCCTCTTGTGATGTATGGCCATGTTGTTTTGAAAATATTCTTGTGTGACCAAAATTTGGACCATCCTATTTTAATCCTTCTTTTCACCTCTTTCTTGGATCTATCTGCAAATGATATGAGTTGCTCTAGATAGATTGTTTCTTTAACCTATTGGAGTTTGCTGGTACCGAGAAATATTTCTTCTTCTTCGTCATTTGTCATCAAGACTGATTTGTTAAAATTTATCTCCAGCCCAGCTTCATTTCCTACTAGGACCAGCTCTTCTAGCATTTTCTTCAGTTCAGATGGTGAGTGTGAAATGAGAAGTACATCATCAGCGAATCTCAGATTTGACAGTTTGTTACCATTAATGTCTATCCCAAAATCCTGTGAAGGTTTCTGAAAACATCTTCCAAAATCGCATTGAATAGATCAGGTGATAAAGGATCGCCCTGACGAATCCCTCTTTCGATTGGAAAATCCTCTCCATATAATTCCAGAACTACTGTCGCTTGGCTGTTGGTGTACCAATATTGAAGAACATCCATCTGTTTATTAATGCCTTGGCGTTTCAGACTTGATAAGAAATGAGTGCTTAACTGTATCAAATGCTTTACTGAAGTCAATAAATGCAAACTATATCGAGATTTGGTATTCAATTTCTCAATGATTTGGTTGGCGGCATGGAGATTATCTATTGTAGAAAAGCCCTTTCGAAAGCCAGCTTGTTCTATTGGTTGGTTTTCTTCGAAGAATCTTTTTAAGCGGGTATTAAAGAGAATTCTTTAAGATAAGAAAATCTCGGCGAAGATAGGGATCAGACTTATGTGACGGTAATTATCTAATTTTGATGGGCTACCTTTCTAAAAAATCAAAACAATGTCTGATTTTAACCACTGGTCGGGTATTTCCCTAGTTTTCATAATTACATTGAACAGTTTGGTTAATATAGGAGCAATTAGTTCCGAAGCTGTGATAATTAATTCTGCAGTTATGATATCGCGCCCAGGCTTTTTGTCTCTTTTGAGCTCCTTTATTATTTTTGTTATTTCCTCCTCCAGAAAATCTTCAAACACCTCGTTATTATCTTAATTTCCGCTGGTTGGTCTAAATTTGAATATTTTCCAGAATATAGCTGCTTATAGAATTTTGTAGCAGTATGGATAATTGCAGTTCTACTAGTTTGAATTTCTTCTTTTCCGTTATTAAGTTTTAAAAGCCAGTTTTTTTCCGGGAGTTATCAACTTCCTACCTTTTTTGTCGGATGTATTTTTTTTAATCAAATTTTCGACAATGGCCTGGTTATGTCTTTCGAGGTCAGAACGAAGTTTATATTTCACAAGTTTGCATTTAAGATTGAATTCTATTTTTTCTTCTTTTGACTTATTTCTTTTTTGCTTGAGATTTTCTCGTTTATTGGTTAATGGTTTCTTCGGGAGCTTTAACCAATCATTGGTTTTTGTCGTTTTAGAATTTAGTGCTGCAGTTATAATTGCCTTTTCGAGGTTGCTATGAATTTTATATATCCATTGTTTATTTCTTCAATAATTTTACCTATTGCTTTAATTTTTTATTCCGATAAAATTTTAATAAGAAACGTATTCTTGGAAACGTTCTGAAGGACAAAAAAGCGAGATTTTAAGGCTTGTGCCGCAATAAGGCTTAGTTTAATACGATATAATGTAATAAAATCTAGCTTTTACAGAGATCTTTAACTAACTGATAACATGCATACTTTTTTTTTTGGAACTTCAAGTTTATATAAATATCCACCCCTCGGGTATAAAAATATCTATCAAAATCAACTAAGAAGAGGCTACCAAAAGGACGGCTATTTTGAAGTACAGATTAACTATATAGTTTTTTTTCCTATCCCAAACTGAACTGGTAGTTTTCATTTCTGACGTTACAGAAAATAAAACCAAATTTACAGATACTATTATTATAATAACACTGTCAATTCCAGAACTACTGAATTTTTCACTACTACAGACTGACTGATTAATTTTCCGATAGTTATCTTAAGCTGCTTATAAGAAAAATAGGTATAAAATGAAGATAACTGAATAACTTTTTTTTCTATTCCGGAGACTTTAAAACATATTAATTTATCTATATTTCTTCACCAACAAACGACTTCTCCCTGCTCATGTTGAACTGTGCATTATTAGTTTTTTTTAATATAGTATTATTTAGATAACATAAAAAATACTCATAGAGGGGGCCTCTTGAGGATTGATACAACCAGAAAAACTGCCTTTATGAGCGCAGGAGAAAGTTAGCCCGATATTCGGGAACAATCGGCCATCGCTGCATGAAAAGGATTCCAGAGTAGGTCACGCTAGATCCTTCTACTTCCAGCAAGGATCTAGAAATCCTTGGCCACTGTCTTGTTATATTATACCTATTAATAATTTAATAATACATATTTTATTATTAAGTATTTTATATTTTGTAAATACAAAACAAAATATAATTGGCTTAGTTTTTTGTTTTTTTCGCATTGGCCTATTAAGAACCACGCCATTTCAACTGTCTCTTTTCTTATTGATATTTGCCGGGTACTCCCTTATTCGTCTACGGTCCTGCTCCCTTCTTTCTTCCGTCCATTTCTTTCCCGTCTTCCGCTTTGGTTTTTCTTTGGTACAGAACATCCTCGTACGTAATCCCCATCTCCTGTAAACTTTTTTCTACCTCTTTGAGTCAGCCAGGTTTGGTCTACTTTTCTTTTATTTATTCTTAGTTTTATTTATAGATTATAGACTTATTTTATTTATACCACTACATAGTGCTTTCATCGAGAAAGACTGCTTATAATATAGTTCTAACACTTCTAAATAAAAACAAATTAACTCATTTTCACCTTAAATATTAGGTCAACACTTCTATAAACATGTTTTTCATGTAGTATAAAAACTCCGCAAGCTTTCATATCCATATCCTATGACAAACAGGTTTGAAAAGTCAAGAAGCGACCACCGCCATCTTTGTAAGACAGACATAAATGGCGGTACAGGTACCGGATCACATCTGTAGGAAGAACAGGCAAGAAAATCCTTAGGTCATGTCTAGTAAGCATTCAAAGGCCCATGAAACAAACATACATTGCTACAAACGGTAGGTATATATGTGGGTGTCTAATCAAACAGGCAAGGAAATTATATAATAGGAATATATATTTTCTTTAATATAACTAATAAATAATAAATCTTCACCCAGACAAATTTCAGTATTCTGATTACAACCGTTGTGCAAACGAAATATTGGTTTAATATTACTATTACAAATTCCAATGGGAGATTCTTAAATAGTAATTTTATATGTAACTATTACGATAAAATAATTAACACGTAAACTAGAAAAAACATTTTATTTTTCTCTAGAACTAGCGTTGATTCGATGATTCCCGGGACCAAGATTGTATCATTACTATAATTGTACTGTCCTTCGATCGTCCTATTATTCTTTATCCTGAATAACCTCGAATATAGATATATTTAATGCTTTCACTCCTTCAAGGACTAGCGATTGGGTACTATAATAAGAGATCTCAGGAGGTATGATAAATATATATAGAGATAGAAAAAAGTATTGAAATAAGCTATTCACAAACCGTAAAATCATCAAACAGAAACTGATTAGAATGAACAATCCTAAGTTCTGCGTAAAAGCGTTCTGTTAAGAGAAAAAGCAATAATTAGATACTGAAATTATAGAAATAATTCTGCATTAAGTTAATGGATAATGTACAAGCATACAAAAAAAGAATTTTTTTTTAGATTAATTTATTGATATATACAACTGTAATAACATTATAACAAGTAAATCTGCTAATATAAACAAATGACTTGAAAAAAAAAAACACACAAACTACCCATCGGTAGCTATCCAATAAAGTTCTATAGTTCTATAGGATCTCTGCAACCCCCTCTGCTATTCCGTGGTCCAGAGAGGACGACACTGATCAACCAAGACGATTGCCAGGCATTTGGATGAATTGAAGACCAGGTGACGATTATCAACTAACTAAGTAAGTAACCTTTACTTGGATTAACAAGCTCTCTTTGCGGGTACAATACTTTAAAGACTACTTGGCATCGTCATCCAATAAGGAGGCTACCGTCCCTCGCCGAGTGGCCCCGTCGCCCGAGTTTGATATTCCGCTATTAAGAGACTTCATTTCTCGTAAAGTTGTCTATTGAACAGTTATACCTAATATTAGTTAAAAACCATAGTTCCTTGTTCATTATTTTGTTCTGGTTCCTGTTAGAGTTGTTACGTTAATTTTGTATATATATAATTTCTTAATGTATAATTTTGTATTTATGTTTCAATATAATAATTCACATGTTTCAGTATTTGATCTAATTTATTAAATTTATCGAACATTTTCAAAATTAAAAATATTTTATTATTTCATTTCATTTTTTTTTTTTCTATTCAGGCTAATCACGCCGCAACATTTTCTATATACTCCTTTTTCTCATAAGAATTCCATTTAAGATTTATTTCAGAAAAGACCCATTTCATAAACCCAGTATTTTTTAGTGACTTAACAAATATAAATCAATCATCTGGTTAGAAAAAAAAATTTTAGTTTTGTAAGATAAATAAATCATATCCAAACCATGTTTTAAAACTTATAACTTCCAGAGTACATTTTTATTTTTTTCGAACGGCCCAACAATTTATCCTACATAGGCAAAAAGGGAAGATAACTTTCCCTTTCTTATCAGCAGTTATAGATAAGAAAGTGCTGATCACTTGGCCCGTTATCCTTAAGGACCCGAAAGGAGGAGTGAAAGGGCAACAGATTGAATCAAACGCCCTCCACTTGGAGCAAATAAAAAAGGACGAGTCCTTTTGTTCTGAAGCCAGGACGACAAAGACAAAGGACTGGAGAAATCCTCTAGACCACTTTATATCTCATTGCCGGGAAGTATGCTGCTCGAAACAAAAGCCAACAGTATTCTATTTTAGCTCGAGAAGGGTCGATATCTTATCATCTTATCCAATAGAAACTACCTCCATTTAAAGATTGTGCCTTCTATTCCATTATTGTAGTTAAGGATCTTTACTTAAATTATTTTATACTCTCATAAATATTTAAATTTTGTAACACTATTAAGCTTTTTAATTCGTTATTATTAGCTTCGCCTATGTGTACGTATGCATGTAAGGGAATCATTGAAATCGATTTTCGGCCAATTCAAAACAGAATTAAATTGAAACTTTGTACGCTTCTCAAGTACCGATCACAGTACAACAATTCAAGAAGATTGTCTCGTATCCTGATCAGGATCTTCCGGAGTAGCAATTTACCATATCCGAAGACACTATAATGTCATGGGCAAAGTACTAAGGCGTGTAATAATGTATACACGTCTTAATCTTCGAGACAAGCATGTGACTAATCGCAGGATCAACTGCCGAGGCATATTTTGTAACAAAAAATAATAGTTTAAAAAACTAAAAACCTGCTTTTGTGGATTGCCGAACGAAAAAGTACATAATGAATATTACTTCTATAAAAAAGTAAAGAACACACGTTTATAGCTAGCCGAACTAAAATGAAGAAAATGAACATTAGTTTAAAACACATACTTTAATAGAAATAAAAATTAAAAAATAGAAATTAATTTTTAATAAATTTAAAATAAGAATATAGCAATTAAAACAAAATTCATTTTATTGTAAAAAAAAAAAAAAAAAGCGTGGGATACTTTTGAAGATATTTTGTAATAACCCTACTATTTATCAATGTCAATAAAATATTTACAACCATTAACATCAAGCACACCACGCAATTTTACGATAAAATAATTACTTATACAGTTCTTATTTTAAAATTAATTATTATCTACTTTTTAGTTTTATTTTCTATTAAAGCGTGTCTTTAGTTGTTTACAACATAATTTGTTTTAGATTTCTGATTCATATTCAAATAGGCCAAGAAATAAAATTTCCTTAAGGTCTAAGTTAATAATAATAATAATAAGGCTTAGCGAACTGGAAGGCTCCATGCCGACAAGGCTAATCTCTGCTTACAAACTTCCGTACACGGACTACTAAAGGTCTAAAAGTTAAGCTTTACACCCTTAAACTTAAGCCTTTAAGCCTAACTGTGTAAAAATCTTCACAAATCTTTTACTAGAAATTTAGAAATCGAAAAGCTAATTTTTAAATCAGATAAACACAGTTAAAAAACTCAATAGAATAACCATTGACATAGTATATATCAATAAATAAACATTTTATTGACTAAGAGCATAGACAAAAAATATAAAGGGCACAAAAATAACTATTAAAAGAATTACTAAAAATCTACAAAGCTTTACCACAGCGCTATCTCCTATATAGCCAAGCAGCACACTCAAAATTAGAAGAACTAATTCCAAAGTAAATATTCTCTAAAGGCTTGTGTAAAATACTGTAATATTGGAAGAAGGTACCTCTAAAGAATGCTGGTAGTTACCTCAAGCCAGTAATAAATAAAACAATAAAACAAACCTGATGTGAAATCCACGTCTGACACGCCAATTAAACTATAATACGGTGTCATAAAAAGAAATTCCTATTCGAATTAAAATTTACGTGTACAGTATCACATATTATTAAAGTAATATTAACTAATTATTAAAATATATAGCAAAATTATAGATACAATTATTGAAGAAAAACTAAGGATAAGTGATTTTTAACGTTCCCTGAAACCTGCTTTCGAAGTGGCGGAAGGTAATCAGGAGTTAAGAGTTTCAATTTAAGCACTACTTAATATTTTTTTTTTTTTTTTAAATTTACTTATTGATATTTACAACTGTATTACAATTATACAACAAGTAAATAGAATGCGTGTTACATAATGACATGAGAATGACAAGTAGAGAAACTACCCACTGGTAGTACTCAAATCAAAGTTCAAATAAGAAGGTCACGGGGCCATCTTCTTTTCAGACGCCTCGGAGGATTATCGGGAATTGAAGAGGAAGCTAGGTTTGAAACTAGAGGGTTTGAGTGGGAATGAAGTTTGCTATGAAAGGATAGATACCGGGTTCGGGCCAAATCAGCAACAAAAGGGACATTAAGGTCGTTATGGATGACTTTATTCTTAACAAAATAAGGAGCACTACTTAATATAATTCGATTTACTGCTTTTAGCGGAAATATAATAATATATTTCAAGAAAATAAAACTTTTTAATAACTAAATTAAAAAGAATTCAATTATTTATCTGTTAAAATTGTCTTGTACTTAGGGAACCAGAATCGTGTTATTCTCGTAGTGAATAACAGGAACTACTCAAAATAGAAAGGATGGATAAAATGGACTCGTAGCAATCGTCTATTCCAACAATTTCTCGATTATGTTAAATAGAATCAATTCATACATTACGAAATTTCTAATTTCCAAGAGAAACTAATAATAATTGGCAGTCAAATAATTTTAATATCCATTGGAATTTAATTTCTTTATAAACTGAAATAAATTTAACCAAGCCTAAAAAAGAAATCGATGAAACGTAAATAGTGTTTGACACATCGCCAGTAATTTATTAAGGCGGTCACTTAACAATTATTCTAGGGTTGTAATTATTTCGCCAGCGGAGTGGCTCAGTGGCAGAACATAGAGATGCCGCACAGTATTCCGATCAGTAGGAGCTAGCTGAACAAAATTCATGTAAACATTAAAAAAAAAAATGTTGGAATATTGTAAACCATTGTTCAAATCCTAGAAATCCAATATTTGTTTATTCCTGGCACACTTCATCTCGTCAGTAATAGAGACCAAAGTCATGAATCCATAGAAATTGACTAAATCAGTTGTAGTCAAAGCTTCATTTCAACAGCACAAAATTATAATGTTACAAATTTTATATGAATCAATTGTTGAATATCTGTATCGGATAAATATGTACTCATAGGTACTATTTTTCCAATTAAAAAAATCTTCTGATAATCTAAGTGTATCAATTAAAAAAAAAAAAAATGCATGGCGGATTTTTACTCATTTTGAAACTTTCAAGATAAGGGAATGACTTGTATCCGGTTTTATCCGGGCTAAATTTTCTATATTTCATATCTGCACCGTAGGTTAAAGGTATCCACAGAAGACTTGTATAATTCGATTTGTCAACGCCATCAATAATTGGTTTAGTAAATAATGTTACCCTAGATGATGGAATGTATTATTTCATCGTCCATGAATAAAACGTTAAATCTTATAATGCCTTAAATAGAAAAGTGAGAGAATCCACTCAGAAAACCTTTAGTTAGAGGGAGAGGAGGAGAATGCCTACTTAAGCCTTTTAAGACAAACGCTTTCCGTTTACTCGTTAAATATGTATCCAGCAAACAATCTGCCGAGGAGCTGCCAACAGCGGAAACGATAAAAGACACCGAGGAACAAAGGGACTAGGGACGCCCCTGCCATCACTCACTCAGGATGACTTCCGGTGAATAATGGCCCCGGGCGGTTAGCACTTCCTCTTATAGGAGTTGAGATGGGCCTCATGGAAGGATTCATGAGCCATTAAAAGAAAACTGCATAGCGTGGAATAGTCTAGTTAAAACCTTAAACTTATAAATATATATATATGTATATACCGAAATATTAATTCTATACACAGAAAAGCACATATATTGTTTGTGACATATTGTATGACAGTTTTTTTAGCATATTTGATTCAATATATCAATAAGAAATTTCGGCATTTTTAATTTTTATTCTTCCTTTTCATTGATCTAAGGATGAAAAATATCGGTATTTTAAGTAAACATGTCTTGATTTAATATTATCATAATAATATTATTTATTAATACTCGTATCGTAAAGAGGCTACGGTAAACATGTTAGTCGAATCTGTTGTTCTTAATTAATTTTTAAGGGAAAATGAATTAGTATTTATTTTATTATCTATCTCTTTCTAACATTCCTACTGACTGGACCATTCTCCAAATTCTGGAAGCATCTGTAGACCCAAGGAAGAAATAACGAAGTAGGTATATACGGTAGTGAAAACAGACCCTGCAGGTAATTAAGAAAGGAATGTATTCCATGAATTCCAGGAGAGGGTGATAACCTTATGTTTATCCTATGAGTGTCGTCTCGAGAACTCTCTTATTCGATTTTCCCATACAAAAATAAAATATAATATAATTATTAACAAATAGAATAGAATAATAAAATGTTAACTGACGCTATTATAAGGTACGTGAATTTTAGTACTTCTTAAACCAATACAAAAAGTTTGAATATATATTATTCTCTTGAGGAAAATATGGCACATTGCGATTTTTTTCGGTGAGGGTGATCTTCAACAGATATCATTGAAGTTTTTTATCAGAAAAAATATACGATTTTTGCATGTAATATTTCTCTATATTTATTTATTGCTATAACATTTCGTTCATAGATTATGTCTTATAAGATTATTAGTCTAACCTGATTTTTTATCTGATATCTGTAATGTTACGAATTTTCATTTCGATTCTTAAATTCTTACTAGGACTTAAAAGGAAGCAGGGAAAAAATGGAAGGCTTCAAAATACTATAATATGTCTCCAGATCTAAATCAGTTTAGATGGGTTCACAAAGAAACTTAATAGCTTCAGCAATTTAAAGGGTATACGAAGTAAGGCTCCTTAAGAGTGTCGCGCATTGTCAAGACACGTCCTCAACAATTTATGCTTATTCATTCTATATCAAAACTTTTCAAGTACTAAATTATTGTTAAGTACGAATATTATTCAGAGAAAACCCTTAAATTGAAAGAATATTTTCGAGTTTGATATTTTTTTAGTAAACTAATCACTATCATTATATTATATATATTATTATATATATTATATATATCATTATTATATATATCATTATATATATTATATTATATCATTATATCATTATCATTATGTGGCTTCCCAAATGTTAGTGTTTGATAAAATTTAATGGTGATAATATATCGTATGAACGAACAAAACATCCTAGTGATGCTTGTACGAGTAGTTCCGAAGTATTAGAAGGCAGGATAGATATCTGATGCAAAACTTCTCAAAAGGAATATTGTATACACCACGGTACAGTAATATATTTTTCCAAACCTCAGGAATAATTGATTTTGATGAAAAAGCAGTCATAAGATAGGGAATATTTACGGGGAAGAGGCAAATCTCTATTTTGATTTTTAAGTTTTTACTAGAGCTAAAGGTCCCAGATTTCCAAAGATCGGAAATCAGCGTATATAATTACACTAGCCATTGTATTTTAATGACAAAAATAATTCCTTAAATCCCTAAAACTTATAACTACCATTAATAAATAATAGTATTAAAACACGCTTCAATAAAAAATAAAACTAGAAAGAAGAAAATAAATTTTCAATAAGTTTAAAACACAAAAAGAGCGATGAGCAAAAAAAAATAATTTTATCGTAAAAAAGCGCAGGGTGTTTGGTTTTTATTGTTGAAATTATTATAGTGACTGATATTGGTAAAGCAGAGTCTTTATGAAAATATTTTACATACCACTCCACCCCTTTCAACTTATCAAAAATTGATTCCTACTTTTTAATTTTATGTTCTATTAAAGGCGAGCGAAATGGCTCAGTGGTAGAGCACTGAGTTGCCATGCCGGAAATCCTGGTTCAAATCCCGCTGCAGAACATGATTTTTATTTAGTCTCTTTGCAGCGGGAGATGGATCATATGGGTCTAGGACCCTCCTGGGGCCCACCAAGCCTCTATAAAAATATTATAAAAATGGGGTCCCGGAAATAAGGGGGGAAAATCTGGCGGTTGAGCGTGACTTAGGACAAATCACCTCCTTGCGGAACCGTTATCCATGGAACAGTACATTCTCTACCATGTACAGAACCCCAGACCCTTCATGGGTTGTAGTGGTACAGCTTTAGAATTTTTTAATTGAAGAGTAATTTTTAGTATTTTCTACTATTATTTATTTTCTACTTTTTAATTCGGCTGGCAACAAAAGCCTGGTTTTAATTTTTTTTCTGTTGCAAAATATTGGAAACTCCACAATTACTTATGCTTGAGTCAAAGGTTAAGTCATGTATGCCTTATACACCTTAATACTTGGCACAACACACTACCATCCCTGTCTTTGGATATGATTAATCGCTAGTCCTGAGGATGTTCATCTGGATAATATCACAATAGTGTATTGTCCTCAGTCTTTTCATATTGTGCAAAGCTTCAATTAAATCCGATAATTTTGGGTGAAAATCTAGTTCAAAGATTTCAGTACATACATATGTACACATAAGCGGAAAAAAAAGTAATATTAACAATGTAAATTATCTAAAAAATATGTGGGATTGATTTCATTTTCATAAACATTTTCTCCTCATACAAGATTAAAAAGACAAGAAACTGCTCGACGTTTTCGCCTACTTCAACATTTACTGGACAAACGTTCCAAGCTCCCAATTAATTACAAAAGACTCATTTACATGACAGTTATCAGACCTATTTGGACATATGGAGTTGAGCTTTGGGCCTCTACTTAGCCATCCAATTCATCTCGTATCCAATCCTTACAATCCAAAATCCTTCGTTAAATCCTCAATGCTCCTTATTATGTCACAAACTAACTCATCCATCATGATCTTAATATCCCATATGTTGCTGATTTTTCCCAAACTAGATACCTATCCTTCCATGAAAAGCTCCATACACACTTGAATCTGCTAGTCTCTTAACTTGCTTCCCATAATATTCCTGATAACCCTCCGAGGCGTCTGAAAAGAAGATGGCCTCGAGGCCTTCTACTATAGAAGTTTATTGGAGTGCTAACAATGGGTAGTTTCTCCACAAGTGTTTTTTTTGTTTTCATGTCATTTGTTCATATTAGCAAATTTACTTGTTGTAATATATTAATACAGTTGTAAATATCAATAAATTAATCTAATAATAAGCAAAAAAATTAGCATTTTCAAGTTAAAGTTTAAAAATATTTCGAAAGTAAAAAAACAGAAATCAATCGACAATTACATCATCCAAGGAGTTTTACTTCGAATCGATAGATATAAATATGGAATAGGATCGAAACTGTAAATAATATATAAGGAAAGCAATAGAAAGATGGTATTAAGGAGGCATCGGAGGCCTACAACAGAAAATATCGTCTCAGCAGTACTAAATAAATCACAAGCAAATCAGGTCGTTGGGGATCGTGCAGAACAGCTGTTCCTGAAAAAAATGTCTTTAATAAAAGAAATACGGCAGCTCCATCTGGGAGTGAGTCGACTAAATGAAATATACAACCTCCTTCTTTTCTCCCTTAATGTTTCGGGTAATGTTGTTTTGATAAGCCCGTTATTTGCCCCCATCCTAAAAACTCCACGTGTTCTTTCCCCTAAAAGAAAAGAATTCTCTGCTTGTATTTACGTTTAAATTTTTTTCATTAATATAAATTTTAATTTCCATTACCAGCTTATAAAATTAAGGTCAATTTTCGATGTCTGTGTGTGTTTTTAATTCATGTTTTAAGGTTTTAGACTTACACAAGCTTACAAAATGCACTATATGAGTACGTGGGAAGACAAGCTCCAAAACAAAAAGCTCTAAGAAAATGATATCATGTATTTAATGATGGTATAATATGCCAATGATGGTACGGTGGTTTATTCAATAAAATTGATGGTTTATATCATTGCTTTTACACGAGTTTACAATATTTTCAAAAAAGAATTTTTTATTTTATTTGATTATGTGAAATTAAATGCTCTCTTTATACATTATGTATTATCCTCATTGATACATCTAAATAGTCTAACAGGGATAAAATATCGTAGAAAAGATTAATATATGAATTTTACCTCATTTAAACTAATTTCCAAAAATTAAGGTAATCATAAAGATACAAAATATAAATAAATAGATAAAGGTAATTAGGACATTTAAGTAACTGTTTTAGTTAATATTCCATGAAATGTACAGTACCAATACAATACACTATATTAGTTAGTAATTTATGTATATTAGTATATTTTTTAAAAATTTATTTATTGATATTTACAACTGTATTACAATTATACAACAAGTAAATAGAATGCGTGTTACATAATGACATGAGAATGACAAGTAGGGAAACTACCCACTGGTAGTACTCAAATCAAAGTTCAAATAAGGTCACGTGGCCATCTTCTTTTCAGACGCCTCGGAGGATTATCGGGAATTGAAGAGGAAGCTAGGTTTGAAACTAGAGGATTTGAGTGGGAATGAAGTTTGCTATGAAAGGATAGATACCGGGTTCGGGCCAAACCAGCAACAAAAGGGACATTACGGTCGTTATGGATGACTTTATTCTTAACAAAATAAGGAGCATTGAGGATTTTACGAATGATTTTGGATTGTAGGGATTGGATACGAGAGGAATTCGATGGCTTAGTGGAGCCCCAAAGCTCTACTCCGTAAGTCCAAATAGGTCGTATGATGGTCATGTAGATGAGTCTTTTGTAGTTAATTGGGAGCTTAGAGCGTTTGTCTAGTAAGTATTGAAGTAGCCTGAAACGTCGAGCGGTTTCTTGTTTAGTATATTAATATTGTTTTAATTTTTATTTTATCAATATTTTAAAGAGAAAAGATTTGGAATCCCAGCCAGGAAAAATATATTCTCTTCAAAATAAAAATATTAGTATATTAGTTTCAGTAATTCATATTAGCACATATAAAATTTAAACGTTCAATATGATATGCACTAATGCACTGTGGAAGCGTAATAGATTTTCAAACCAACCTGATTTTCAAGCTCGACAATGATTAACAGAAATAACTTTTTAATTTTATTATTTTAATTTTAAATTAAATTAAAAATTGCAGTCAAAATTTTCTTTTTTTAATCCGTCCCGTTCTTGACTTATACAACATCAGTTAAATTTTTAGTATAATAAAAATAATAATAAATTTATTATTTAAATATAATTATATTATTTATTATTGAAATTTAATAAAAATATATAGATCAGAGATTAAAAATAACAAGACCAGGCGTGCTTTCGGATTTAATGTAGGTGATGTCTCCCCATAATGGACATGGGAAGCATGTTTCACTAGGTGGAACAATGAAGCATCGATTGCCAATGCCGATTTTTCGTCCAATCTCAAAAAAAAACAAAATAATAATGTAAATAAAATAAATTACGTCTATTTGTGTCATCTATAAGAAGAGGTTAGGAAGTTGTTGGTCTACAGCGGAGACACTTGAGATTTGTTCAGATGAAAAGTTTATGTGACACGTACAGAAATATTGGAAGTCCTTGCGGTATAGCATGAGAAAGTTCACTGATTATTCAAAATGTGATCTTCTGAACTGGGTATTTAGGTAGTTGTAAAAGTACTAATGGAGAGTTGGAATTATTAGAGTAAAACTTAAATATTCATGATGTATTTCAAGGAATTCCCCTCCCTCCTTCTTCTACAAGGAATCCAAGGATGTTAGAAATCATTATCAGAAAGGTTTTAAATAGGTAAAATCGTCTACAATAACTTGATTGTTTATCCGGAGTATAAATGAGCTCAAGAAATCCAAGATCACAAAAATTATATTTTATTTGATTTAAAGAGCTCTTTAAGGACAATCTTGTCGTTTGATTGTTCCACCTGAGAGGCAGAGCTCAGTAATAGTAAGCAAGATAACTTGACATGAAATTTCCGTAAGCCTCCTTTTGGATGAAGTATGTTGAAAATTAACTGTTCTAAGTCGTTAAGGCCGCATGTAAAAGAGAAAGTTAAACTGTGTCAAAGGCTCAATAAGAAACATAAAAATCTTATGTGGATCCCCAGGACTTCAACTAAATCCTCGTATACATAAAACTATAATTAATAACTACAATACTACTATAATTAATAACTACAAACTATTATAATTAATAACTATAAACTATAATTCGATGGTTTATAATGTGTTTCTGCACCAAATTAAAATGTTTAGTAGATTAAAATACTTTCTTTTCTGCGTACAAGAAAAAATATATATTTTCATTAAACAGAGATATAGAGATTTTAATTTTACAAAAATTACACTTGCAATTTTTTATTGATTATAAAAATTCAGTTTATTCAGAGCGAGCTGTGTTATTTACACCCACCCCACCAATATCTATATCGAAAGCAGTCATAAATATGATATTCACCGATATTAATATTTTTCTAAAAAAATAAATAAATACATCATTAAAAAGCAATCAGAAACTAATTCAAAAAGAATTAATCCCGCTAAATATCATCCGTGGTAATCATCAAATTTTCAGAAGGGATTAAAAACAGAATAATTATTGAAAATAATATATTTGGAAATGCAACTTTAAATCTTCTTAAAATATTAACTCTCAAACAACTTCCATTCGTACCTTTAATTTACAAAGCTCGGACTAAAAGAGTTCTATGGCAGATCTTAATACTTTCAAAAAAAAATTATAATATTGCTTTTGTATCCTAACAATCATAGCTCTTATCATAGTAGTACATCTGAAATAATAATCCATTATATGACTAATAGTGTATAATATCCTATTAAGCGGCATAATATTTGTTTGTAAGTATGGAAAATTAGACTGATTTATTACAATAATCTGTAAAATAATTTAACTTGAACACATTTATACTGTTACAGAGAAGATGGACACAGCATATGTATACTAGCTTATGCCCGCGGCTTCGCTCGCGTGGAATTCGGCCAGCCACATAAAGTTTCGTGAAAGATCATTTTAAATAAATAATTTTATTATTTTTTTTAAATATAAGTTACTCGTACATCCATAATTTCAGACGTCTAACTTCAAAACTTACGGATTCTCTACAACCTTTGAACCCCCATTATATTAAAAGGGAAACCCTTGGGGTGGAATTATCCAAATTTCTGCCGTGCCTCCTCCCCCCTAAAGCCGCGCTTGCTATAGCCTATGTGTTATTCTGATGTATAACCTTTATTACTGTAAAGTTTCATCCAAATCCATTCAGTAGTTTTTGCGTGAAAGAGAGACAAACATACAAACTTTCACATTTATAATATTAGTAAGATTTGTAGGATATCAAAACAAATAGTTTCACTCCTGTCCTTTCTGTTATTTTAACAACTATTATCATGTGATTTACCTTTAATTATGTACTATAATGGATTCTCTAAAGTACCTAAAAACCTGTCGCGGGGGGGGGGGGGACAGGTGCTCTCGTGCGCCCCCCCCCAAAATTCCTCGCTTGCTATAGCCTATGTGTTATTCTGATGTATAACCTATATTACTGTAAAGTTTCATCCAAATCCATTCAGTAGTTTTTGCGTGAAAGAGAGACAAACATACAAACTTTCACATTTATAATATTAGTAAGATTGATATAAGCATTTTGTTGTCAAGGCTTTTTGTTCGGTTGTTAACCATAGCATTTATTTTATTAAGCAGACAGTAAAAATTCGGGTTAATGATGTGGAATGAACAGTAAGCGAATACTTTATTTCCCATGAACGTCATATGGCATTTTCATTTAATCCTTGGTTCCTGGACTGGTATAGTAAATGTATTAAGTCACGCAAGCCTTGGAAATAAAAACTATCCATGTTGGCAGTGAATATGTATATATTGTTGCTCAGTTCTGACAGTGAAGGTTTATTCATGAAAAATATCTTCAAAAACAGCTTCCACGAAACTGCTAAGGAAACGTTTTTGTTAAAATATAAAAACATGAAATATTCCCTTGCTATATTCGCTTATTATTATTTCTAGGCTACATCTACATCGATATACACAAACTCTATTCAGTTCAGAAAACATTTTATTTGTCCCATTCAAATAAAATATCTGCATGTGGTTGAAAATAGCGAAGAGCAACAAACAAATTACTAAGTCTCTATCAAAGTCAGCAATAAGCAAAAAATTCGATTTCTATGTTTTAATTTATTATAGGAAGTAATTACAACCTCTAACCATTACAGCTCATGATACCGGGGGAAAATGGAAATGATCTCCTGTAATGTTTGATTGAATAAGCAAAAAATATTAAAGGCTGTTTATCGTGATTTAGGCCTTGACCAGTTCTAGAAGATTTGAAAAGATATCGATTTACCACTTGAATCTACTACATTGTATACAATAAAGAATAAGTGTTAACAATAAACACATAATTATTTCAAGGAAAAACGTTTCATTGGTTATATGTTAAGTTTTCTAAACAGTGATTACGATATTTTATGAAAATTGTTTCAATATAAAATACTACAATGACAATAGTGCAAGAGGTTTTGAAAATAAATTGTTTTATCATTTTGATAAACTTGTACAGCATAAGAAAAAGAATAAAATAAAAGAGACAAAAAATTATTATTTGGAAAAAAACATTTTATGTCTCATTCGTAAAGTATTTAAAAAATTATGTTGATATAAAATACGTTTTTAAAAAGTTATACAATAGATATTAGGAAGCGATTTATTGACATTGAAATTGATCGAAGAGTGCAAAATGCCCTAGGTATCTTTATAAGGACAATCATAAATTTTTCCTTAAAATTTAAATAAAAACTAATAAATAACACAGGCCAACGATGAAAAAACTTTTTTAATGAAAATACCTTATTCTTATGTTGTTTAGGTTGCTGAATCCAAATATGATGCTTAAAAAGTTGTATCACCCACCATTTATTCACATTTTATAGTTAAATTCATGAAATAAAGAAATATTTTTAGAATTTAACAGCTTTTTCATAGCTAAGATAACATGAAAAAATAGGTCTAATGAACAAAGATGATGTTGGCAGCACTGCTGAAACACATGCTAAACAGCTGATGTTTTGTTTATTTTCAACATAACCTCACTTTTACGTTTCCTGTACATGTGCTCAGTGCAATGTCTCATCGCGGCTGTAAAAACTCTGCTGACAGTTTTTGTTATATTTGTGGTGAGTTTGTTATTAAAAAGCACCAAAGAAACATTACAGACTTTGTGAAAAAGGTTTATCTAGCATACTTTGGAACCAAACTTGGAGACCAGGATAAACCTTGGGCACCGCATAAGGTATGTTATGTATGTGTTGAAGACCTCAGGAAATGGTCAAAAAAAGAGAAAAACACTTTAAATTTGCTGTTCCCATGATATGGAGGGAACCAAAAAATCATTCCGATGACTGTTACTTTTGCAGTGTAGATATTACTGGTCATAACTCTAAGAACAAGAAGGTAATAAGCTACCCTAACCTTCCGTCCGCCATCCGACCAGTAGGGCACGGTGTAGATTTGCCAATCCCGGAACCACCAGAGGACTTAAATTCTATTGAAACAGAAGTATTTTCTGATGTACAGTCGGAGTTAGATGAACACGATGAAGAATTCCAATGTGTTACAGAAAATGTAGAGCCTAAATTGTTCACTCAGGTCGAGCTTAATGACTTAGTTAGGGATCTGGGCTTAACAAAAGAAAAAGCTGAACTGCTTGGCTCTAGGCTAAAAGAAAAGAACTTGCTGGCGGCTGGAACCAGCATTCATGTGTATAGGAAGAGAGAACAACAATTTTCGAAGTATTTTGAATAAGAGGGTGATTTGGTGTACTGCTCAGACATTCATGGTTTAATGAATGAGTTTGGAATTGAATACAAAACAGAAGATTGGAGGTTGTTTATTGATTCATCCAAAAATAGTTTGAAGGCAGTTTTAGCACACAACGGTAACATGTATGCCTCTGTACCTGTCGGTCATTCTGTACATATGAAAGAGAGTTACGAAAATCTAGAAATAGTGTTAAATAAAATAGGTTATTCTGCACACGGTTGGATGATATGTGGTGATTTGAAAGTTACGTGCATGCTCCTTGGTCAGCAAGGGGGTTTTACCAAATTTCCATGTTTCTTGTGTGAATGGGACAGTAGAGCTCGGAATCAACATTGGTGCAGAAAGAACTGGCCTGCTAGGGAGTCTTTAAAGCCTGGCGAGAAGAACATTTTACGCAAAAACCTTGTAGATCCAAAAAACGTGCTCCTACCACCACTACATATTAAGTTAGGTCTCATGAAACAGTTTGTAAAGGCTTTGCCTAAAGATGGGCTTTGTTTCAAATATCTCTGTCAGAAGTTTCCACACCTTTCAGAAGCTAAACTGAAAGAAGGCGTCTTTACCGGGCCTGATATTAGAAAAATGATGTTTGACGTTAACTTTGAATCCACAATGACCTCAAATGAAAAGGAAGCATGGGTTTCATTCAAGCAAGTTGTCACCAAGTTTTTGGGAAATGAAAAAGACCCAGAATATAAGGCTATTGTTGCTAACATGTTAAAAAAATTTGAACAGTTAGGATGTTTGATGAGCCTGAAAGTTCACTTTTTGAGCAGCCACCTCGATTACTTCCCGGAAAATTTAGGAGATGTTAGTGAGGAGCAAGGTGAGCGTTTTCACCAGGACGTTAAAGTGATGGAAAAACGTTACCAGGGCCGCTGGAATACCAACATGATGGGGGATTACTGTTGGTCACTTCACCGGGAAGTTCAGCAAGCTATTCATCGCAGGAAAAGCTACACAAGAAGCTTCAAGGAAAAAAGGGAAAGAAAATATAAACCAATTCCAGTTGACAAGTGAACCTTGTATCATCACATAAAATTACTATTCCAAGTATTTTACTGTAAATACAAACCATTTTTACGATTCTACAGTGTTTCATTGATTTCCCTATATACTGTAAATGGGTATTAGACTATATAATAAAATATATTTTGCTTGGAAACTAAGGGTGATACATAAAAACTACGAGCAGATTTGGATTCAGCACATAAAAATCTATCAAGATCAGCTATTAAAATTAAAAAAGTTTTCAAAAAGGTTTTTTTTTGTTGGCCTGTGTAATCCGTCCATCAATCTTATGAAAAAAAATTCAAGTCATCATTGTTTGATTTTAAAGGAAAAAGAAAACTTCTGATGGTTATTATTGTATTCATAATCCAACGAAAAACGATTTATTATTTCAAATACATTTTAATCATTTATTACTAAAAAACATGTATGAAAAAATTACTACTAAAAATGAATTATAAATTAAAATTATTTAGAGGATATGATGAAGATGAGAAATATCATCAACTATACTACTAATTACACTGGTCGACAAAAGTGAACTTTTTTTCTTTCACAAGAACTAAAATAACATTTTCTAGAAGTATTTTTCGAGCTGAATTCAAATATAACTTTAGTTTTTCTCCATCAGGCAGGAGTTTTGTGTGATATTAATTTGAATTTTTATAATATTCGATCTAACTCAAAATTATAACTACTCATTCTGGCTTGCCTAGAACGTGGTAGATAGTGATTACATATTTTACCACACTACATACATATATTCATATTAAACTAGATATTCTAACTTCTTTTTGGAGTAGATTCCACCCTTTGAGTCTGGAAGCTAAAACTTCCGCTTGCTGTTAAGACAGATTTAAATCGCGAATCAAGACACTAAGGTCTTGCTGATTGGGAAAGTATGGTTCTGATGAACAGCTACTGGCTTCATATGTAAGATCATTTTTATTTTCATCTGAATCATTTGAAGTTTCAGTCAGGTCAGAACCAGAGTTATCACTTAAGGTTGTATCTGCATATACGGGTACGGGGAACTCTTCACTGTGTAAGACAGGTCTCATTGCAGATTGCAAATTCGGATACTTAACTGTATATTTTGTTTTAGATGTGATTCCTTTAATATTTGTCAAACAAAAATAAGAGTCAGTTAAATGATCCTTCGGTTCCCTCCAAATCATGGGAATCGCAAATGGCATATGATGTGTACCATTTTTCCACCCAGTCAGCAGTCTAACACACGAAACACAGCATGTATTTGGGGCCTAGCTCTTATCAAAATCACCAACTTGACAGCCAAAGTAAAGTTTATAACACTTCTTTACAAGTGGGGTCAAATTTCGCCTCTGAGATTTGAAGGTCAGCTCACCACAAATATAGCAGAAATTATCTGCATGATTTACACAATTTCTTGGCATGATGAAAAAATAAAGCACAGAAATACAACATACACAATACACTTCTAAACAGAAAGGAAGGAAATATTTCACTACTCAACAATCTCACAGTCAGCTCAATACTGACACATCACAATGCCAAAGAGGTCTGAACATGTATATACAACAACAATGAACCTGCACAGTCATGTTTTATTGCGCTTCAACATGACATTGCAAATAATTTCAATAATACAGCTTGAGTAAAATAGCTACATATGAGGTAACGGTTCCTATGACAGGTCAAAGAAAACGCTAAAATCATATTTTGAAAAGTAGCTTTTACAGAAAAACTATGCCTGATGGGAAAATTCTGACTACATATCTGAATTCAGGATGGAAAATGCCACTAGATTCACTATTCAGATCTCTTGTGAAAAAAACCTTGTCGACCAGTGTTATCTAACAATAATAAGTATAATTTATAAACAGTCACGATTTTAAGTTGTTTGTAAAAGAGAAAATTTAGTTGTAAAAGTTGATGAGATACTGTTATCCTTCTTTTGTAAAATTTATTTGTATGACTAATTGTTTTTCACACACATCACTTCAATTGTGTGTCTAACGTTTAACGTTTGAATTACCGGTCACATTTGAAGTTGTAATAAAACATTATGAATTAGTTATAGCAAAATGATAGCATTATTAACAAAGCTAACCATGATGTAGAGAACATTCCCTTAGGCGAAGCTACATACCGGACAGGTATCGATCATACAGCGGCATACATGCGACATGACATGTGCCCCCTTATATATGTATGTTGTTTATACCCTGGCTATGTAGAATTATTGAACAATCACCCGTCCAGTATTAACTCATTACAAGAATTGGCTCTTGTATACAGGACTGTCAAAACAAAGAGAGAATAATAAATGACTGAATAAATTTTATACATTTAGAGGAATGAATGGGACAATATTTGAAAGGGAGCTTCGTGAATGCATCAAGATAATGAGTGACAAGTCAAATCAAATTAGATAAAGAAAGTGATTCACATATTGTTAAACATTTATCATATTAAAATTAATATTATATCATACAAGTAATAAAAAGTAGAGGAAGATGTATAAACAGTTATAACTCAACAGAATATTATTCGTCTAGAAACGAAGTAGCTGAGGTTCTTCTCAAGGTGTCACGAACAATCTCTCCATTCCAACCGTCCTACGCAAAGTGGAACTTGGAAATACCGTCAGAGTGAAATGCTGAGTAAATAGTTAGGAGTGACATTTAATTTTATCGTTCCTAAACTTCAACAGCTGTTCCACTACAACCCATGAAGGGTTCAGGGTTCATTACGTGCAGGGACCGTATTGTTTCTAAAGCGACGGTTGTGCAAGAAGGTAATCTGGCCTATGTCACTTTCAACCTCCAAGTTTTTTTACCTAATGGTTAATCAAGAGTTTCACTTCATAGAAGCTAGAAGATGACTAAGGGGTAAACAGATCCAAATTCCAATTAATTTATATATCGTTAATGTGGACAGTGTTTCAGCTACTTATATATTTTTTCGAAGATAAATATAAATATAACTTAAATCCATATTCCCCCCCCAAAAAATTGCTTATACCCCACTTTGAAGAAGTATCGAGGATATTGTTGAGGCATAATATTCACACCCTATCAAGATTTATTAAGTCCTATTAAGGTTTATTCATTCCAATTAAAAATCTTTTATCTTTATAGGCAAAAAAATATCAAATGAGCATCTAGATTTTTTATTTTTTATTTTCCCTCGACCGGGATTTGAACCCGGAACCTTTGTCTCACCGTGACATCGCTCTGCCAATTGAGCTATCCAAGGCCCCTCCCGGTCGAGAACAAACCTTCTCTTATGGATTCTGTAGTCCTAGCGTGCTCCCGCCATTTTAGCGATGAATACGCAAGGATGAAGTTCTTTGAACATTAATTTTAATTTAGGATCTTATTGACTTACGTCATATTATTTATAATTTTTTATAATTATTGGTCATTTTTTATGAGTTATAAATATTTTTATTTTTTAAAGAGAAAAGATAGGCCCTCGACCGGGATTTGAACCCGGAACCTTTGTCTCACCGTGACATCGCTCTGCCAATTGAGCTATCCAAGGCCCCTCCCGGTCGAGAACAAACCTTCTCTCATATGGATCCTATAGTCCTAGCGTGCTCCCGCCATTTTAGCGATGAATACGCAAGGATGAAAATGACCAATAATTATAAAAAAAAGAGCATCTAGATTGTTGAGGCAGACGACTAGTTAACAAGCTTTAAAATGACTAAAGATAAACATGTTTGCAGAAGAACATTTTCAAAATACTTATAAAATATCCAATACTCAATACTTTTCTGCATCAATACTGGTTCGATTTAGATAAATTTTCTTTTATTTTATAGGAAACTACCATATACTAGTAGGTATCATTGTATACCTACTACTATACAATACTTGCCCGCGACTTTGCCTAGATTTTAAATAGAAATTTATGTTGATTTTAAACGGAGAGTGAATTTTTAATTCCATAAATGAACTCCATATTATATATTATGACTCAAAGCATTTGTAAATTCAGCCAGCTTACCAATGCTTATGCCTTTGTTGATAGATTTTAATAAACTGTCTTATTAAATACTAAATGGCATAATTACAGAACTATCAAATAGTTTTCTATTGAAGTCCACCATCTACTATCCAAAACTAATAGCTGGGGGTTGATTTTGCAAAATGTTGAATACAATTATTATTGTCTTAAAATGTAAAGCCTGTTTACTTATTTTTACATATTTTTTTATTCATTAATTCTCAATATTTATGTTAATTTGATCATTAAAATATTTTTAGGCATTATATATTATGAAATGTGTACCTGCATGTTGTTATATGTATTAGCTATTATAGCAGCTACTTCATTGCTAGTAAATATTATAGGATACTTCTAGATTTTTACTTATTATTCCTAGTTATATTTTTATTTATGGGAAATCTGACTTCCAAGCATCTCTCAGCAACATTGTCAGTGTGTCTAAAGTAAAAGGAATTCCAAAAATTGTTCCAGTCAAATAAAAAAAGAGGAGACATCCAGGAAACAGGACACCCCCTTCGAAGGAGGATAGGAAAGGAGGAAAAAGGTCAATAGAAGCCTTCAAAGGACACGAGTGTGTAAAGAATCTCTGGATCGAAAACGTAGCAAATTCACGGCTAATGAACCAAAAAGGGCCTCTACAAAGCCTGGCTTGAAGACGGGCCGATTTTTCTGGCAGCTCCTTCATGTGTGCTTAGACACATGTCCGCTCTCAAAGGCAAAATAAAATCCAGAATAAAATTCGTAATATGGACAATGGATTGCCAAGAAGCACTTGAACACTAATGCCAATAATTATATAAATATATAAAATATATAATTTATCTTTTCCTATGACAGGGATATACTTATCGAACAACCTATATACTAATTCCATACCCAGGTGCACAAGTAGCTCTTGGGTGATCCGAACTCCTCCCTAAAATTAACTATCCCGATTCCACCCCCTCACAACATTTATCTACAAATTTTAAAACAATAATTTAATTCCTCAAAAAAGAAGTTATATTTCATAAAATCTAATAGACCAAAAATTATTGAATAAGGACACTGAAGACCTTAGACGTTAAATGTCCATAAATAATCAACCTAACCTAACCTTATCGAACAAAAATATGACTTAAAGTATCGATAATTTTCATATATTACGAAACAGTAAGTAATTTCGATTTATCAAGCATTATTGATATTTTTATTTGATTGAATTGATGTTTAGATTGTATTGTAGGGTGGAGTAAACATAGATTAAAAGGCATGAGATGTACAATAGACCAAGCAAAATAAATCACTACAAAGCATCATAGTATAGACAAATTAAGAGACACCTTCAACAAAATGCCTAAAAAAACCACTGGGATGATAGACATGATTAAAAGAAGGAAACCGGAATAGTTCGGACAAATAGTGAGAAATAACTGTAAATACAAGATCTTAAAATCATTATCCATGTAAGAGAGGATCCGGAAGAAAAAAGATGTCGTGGATCAAGAGTCTGAGGTCATGGTTCTCAAAAAAATCTATTTAAAATTTAAGAAATTAAAATAGGGTGGTCACCAATATTCGAAACGAATAGAAACTTTAAGGAGAAGAAAAAGATAATGACATCTACAGCAATAATTAACAATTGATACGTTTCTTTTAAATATTATCATCATTTTCCATTAATATAAAACGAATAAAAAGCTTCCTAAAGCGACGAGAGAAATAAATCAGATAAATCACTTTACCATTTAAAACAATAATTGTTTTATTAAACAATTAGTGATTAAAATAAAAAGGAAAATTGAGAATTAATACTAAATGAATCACTAAAAAGCTTCTTCGAACCACTTCCATTAAAACCAACCCAGAAGGAAAACCATTCTACCTAAGAGGGGAAAAAAAAAGTAAACCGATAATGCTCGATCATTGTGATATTAAAATGCTCTTATTATTTTAACCCATATATCTACATAAAATTTAGAATATCGAAAATCGATATTTTTTAAATAAAATATATGAATATATAAACAAACAACATTGGAATCCACTTTCAAAACATCGAAAAAAATCTTATGGAATCATGTATTCGATTTACTATTTTTGTGGCTGTGGCGGAAGACAGCCTTTTAAAGGTGTTTGGAAGGAATGCATGTATATAGTAAAAATATAGGTATTTGCCTCATCAAGAGTTTTAGAATGAAAATAAAGTTTGATGCAAAGAAACATAATATTGATAAGCAGAAAAATCTTTTTTTTTGTAATTATATCGTATAGAAAAATAGGTATAATAAATGAGCCAATAGTTTCCTACCCCCTAAAACTCTTTAAATGTAGAGTATTTAAAGAATTAAATATATATTAGGAAATATTGATATTTTTATGATGTATCGAACCAATATTTCGAAAACTACCGATGCCATATCCATTGATTCTTTTTTTTACTATCAAATATCTAGAACAAATACGAACAATCAAATATTACATAACAGACATTGGAAAGCGAACTGTAGTTGTACCGATAGCCAATGGAGGCGTAGGGAAAAATTTATTACCTTGAGATTGGAAAATCCTCCGACGAATGGCGAATATGATTGGATTATCGCTTTTGCAGCGGCCATTGAACGATAAAACCCATGACCAATAAGAACTAACGTTACAAACGGCAGTTACCTGGCAGCACTTACGTAAACTCTTCACTTTCTAGAGCTGGTATCGCCCGCTCGTATCTCCGCCATTCCAACTATACAGAGGTGATTCCAGTTTATCTTTTACAGAAAATATTGTGCAATTGATTTTAAGTGGTGATACTAAAACGTCAGTTTTATCATATCATAAGGGGGTGTGAATAACGATAAAAAAACAATCGAGTCAACAGTTTTCGAAGAAATAAAAAAATTAGTTCCATTAACCGAAAAAGCACGATATACGAGATAAAAATGTAGGATATTATCGATATATATTAATATTTATAATGAAATAATTGACTCTACAAAATAAACTACGTATTTGTTTTTTCATGAAATGTTTTAAATCCTGTAGATATTGTACATATTAACAAGAATAAGATAAATAAGATAAGATAGTATTTAACGTTATCATTAATACATAAATACACGAACTATATACTAATATGTTATTATCATACCATTAAAATCTATAAGTTCTGTGTATTTATTATTAATCCGCGTACAGTCGATTGGAAATTCTTTATTCCTTTAAAATATTTAACAAACCCTGAGATAGGAAGGATAAAGAAAATAAATATTAAAAAAGTCCATTGAATAACCAACAAATAATTACCAAGACTTTAACTTTACATTATCGGATGTGCTGGTATATTCCTCGGCATTTAATGAATTTGTTTTCATCTTTCAATAGGCTTTTGTCGTTTTTCAGCTACATAATTTTCTTTTTTTTTCATTTTATATTATATTACATTAAATTACAAGGCTGATATTAAATTAATTTCATTTTCGATCAACAATGTTGTAATTTTTACATTCACTTACTTAATTTCTACAAATATCAAATATATCATAATAAATTTATGGAAAATAAGCAATACACTATTTTAATTTAGATTCCAAATAGCTTCATCTTGTAAAATATGTTTATGTGCAGTAATAATAGCTGAAAACTATTCATAACTTGACATGAGATGCATTCCGCGTCTTGAATTTCTGAATGTACTATGTAATTAGTATGCTTTGAATTTCCTTCAAGTTTTATTCATCTAGTCAAAAAAGATGTTTAGTTTAAAATAAAAAAAGTGGTAAACTCTTCACTTAATAATTTATTAAAAGATTTCATGATAGCTAGAAATATATTATTATACATAAATATATTAAGAACATAATCAATTATTGTAGTTATAGTTCAATTTCATAGTTCGATGAAATTTCAGCTGTATGTATTTATTATTTATATCTTCATTTTGACGGCGAATCTACTCTTCTTGGATTGAATCTATGAATAAAAGCAAGACAATGCAATGGATCCGGATGCAGACAACTATAACCTTTCCACTACTAAACCACAAACTCATATCTTCGCGGTCAACAGTCCAGACACTCACCATTCAATTTTCTGATCAATGAACTCAAGCCTACAGGATATATAGTCTTATATTAACTTACTCAAAATTATCAAAATTAAATGTTTCAAGTGAGTAAATTAAAACCTTTTTCCAGTCATATATTATTTTTCTTTATTTAAAAACGTTTCAACAACAATATGTCATTCTCAATTTACATTATTTATAAGTCCTTTAACGTTATTTAATTTTAAAAATATTCTCTAAATTTTTTTATAAATTTGTACATTTTCAACTTTTTTGGTTGATTGTCATATAATTTAAAATATTTCTTACAAAGCTTAGAGTTACAGTGTACTTCATGGTCAATTAACAATTTAAAAATAAAAAAAAATTGTTAATTGACCATGGAGTACACTGTAACTCTAAGCTTTATAAGAAATATTTAAATTATATGACAATCAACCAAAAAGGTTGAAAATGTACAAATTTATAAAAAATTTTAGAGAATATTTTTAAAATTAAATAACGTTAAAGGACTTATAAATAATGTAAATTGAGAATGACATATTATTGTTGAAACGTTTTTAAATAAAGAAAAATAATATATGACTGGAGAAAGGTTTTAATTTACTCACTTGAATGATTGACTAAGAAAGATGTACTCCAGTTACAAAAACAAGATAATTAAAATACAAAATTAAATGTTAAATTTACATAAAATATACATAATACTTATGTACACTTTAAAAATACACATATTAATGGGTATCTATTGGAAATAAATTAACTGAAATGTATTCATTGTATGAATAATGCCTAGCTATTTCGAATTTGATTTTATAAGATTTTCATACAACCGACAACTTTTAAAAGTGTACAAAACTGAGTATTTTCAAATAAAATATTAGTATTATTAAATAAAATATAGATAATAATTGTTATTTGTAAAAATAAAAAATATAAGTGAGTTTTTTTTTTTAACAATATATTATAGTTTTAATGTATTTTGACCTTAGAATAACATAAAATTAGATAAACCACAGAAAAAAAATGCCAAAAGATTAAAAATAACAGGTACATAAATTGTATCATAAATATAATTTTACTCAAAACATAATAAAGGAATTGTCTGGTGAAAATATAATTGTTTGTGAAAATCATAGTACGAAAAAAACTAAAATAGAATTGATTAAAAATAATTTAAACAAACACCCATCAAAAAAATTGAAACAAGTAAAACAGAATCGAAACAAGAAAATTATTTATTTCTAGTTTTGTTTAACTGAATTCCTTGGTATTAGAGCATCTGTAAGAACTGTCAGTGGTTGGAAAAGGAGTGAGTTTAATGATGGCAGGTAAGAATAATGGCGGATATGAAATATTACCAAGGGCAATGAAGCTTAAAAACAAAATCTTGTCGTAGGGCCGAATGAAAGAGCCCTTTCGATAACAGTATGTTATTCTATACAATTCCCATAACTATGCTGAAATGTTCTGAAAAATGTTTTAATGCTTCTTTATGTAAGGTACCAAAATTTCAATGAAAATATGTATCATTTGTATTAATAAATAAGTAGTACATAAAAATACAATATGGCTTAGTCAGTAAACTTTCGAGTGATCATTTCGTAATGAAAATGGATGTACACAAATATTGTTTATAAAACATAAAATGCATATAAAATTTCAACTTTGAGTTTTGAATTATGCGAGACAAATCGTAATTAACAACAATAATATAATAAAATAAACCGACGTCACTGCGAAACTACCCGTAATAGACTCGAGGGATGTGAAAAAGCAGAAATCTGAAACATTCCGTATTGTAATACTTATAAAGAAGTAAAAATAAAATATTATTTATTAGATACGTGCCTTTCTTTTGGCTATTTAATATGGCGACATGATAATATACGGACAGGGCCACTGAAGTGTCATCGCAAGCTAGGAAACTTAAAATTCAGTATGTCAAGCGTCATAGACTACCTTCAAGTAGACTACAAATCTTAGAAGACTAAAAATACCGGAGGGAATTTATCTTGAGAGATACACATCTCTGCCGCAAGGGTCTCTCTAAACTGGCGAGATCTAGGCAGCATACTGATGCACACTGCTTACTGTATCCAGGCCCTGTGCTCTGAGATAGGCAGCCGTTGTATATTGGCGAATATTTTATCACCAACATATCTAGTTTAAAAAGTGTGAATGATAACATTTGCAAGTATATATCATTTAAATTTATATGCAGTTTTATATTCTCTGTGGCATTTATTTATTTATTTAACATTTTTATACAGAAGGATAATGAAATGAGCATCCTAAACATTTAAAACGAAACCAATTGTCCTTCATAATTACAATCCATTTATATTTATATTTATATATATATATATATATATATATATATATATATATATATATATATATATATATCTTACTAATATTATAAATGCGAAAGTTTATATGTTTGTCTCTCTTTCATGCAAAAACTACTAAACCGATTTGGATGAAACATTACAGTAATATAGGTAATACATCAGAATAACACATGGGCTATAGCAAGCGCGGATTTAGGGGGGCGCACGGGGGCAGCCCCCTCCCCCCGACAGTTTTATAGGAACTGTGGAGAATCCATTATAATTAAAGGCAAATCAGGAATTTAGCATCTTGAAATTTGCAGATAGGTCCTTTAAGAAAGAAGTTTGGATAATTCCACCCTTATTATAATAAGAGTTCAAAGGTTGTATGGAATCCGTCAGTTTTGAAGTTAGACATCTGAAATTTTGTACGAGTAACCTATAGTGAAAAAAATTAAATTATTTAAATAATTAAATTATTTATTATTTTAAATTATTGTTAAAAAGCACTGTCAAGAAACTTTATGCGGCAGTCCAAATTCTATGCGAGCGAAGCCGCGGGCAATATATATATACACACAGATATGTAATGAAATTTTTACAGTTTTATTAGCTCATTAATCTGTCCATTTATTCTTCTTCTAATGATTATATACATAAAGGTTTAAACAAGGGAATACAGATATCTGTAGAACGATAATAGTTAAGTCCGCATGAAGAGTTTTGTTGTAATAACGTAATAAGGAACTTCGGTTGTCATCATAAAATGTTGGGGTGATATTATTGCATTTCTTTGTAACTGTTTCTTTGTTGAAACGTTAATCATTAGGCGTATGTTCATACAGATTTAAACATGCATGTATATATTTCTAATTTTAATTTTCAATTTCGATTCATCCATTCATTCATCCTGGGCTGTACAGTCCTTGAAGAACCATTGCCTCTGCTAACATCTTCCATTCGCCTCTGTCCGCCGCAAGGCCCCTCCAGCGGTTTGTACTTATTGCCTTCAGGTTATCCTCCACATTGTCGAGACACCTCACACGGGGCCTTCCTTTCAACCTTCTATCATCATTCGATATCCTGTACATCATCTTTCTTGGAAATCTCGTTGGGTCCATCCTCTCCACATGGCCCAACCATCGTAGTATCTTGAGCTTAACTCCGCCAGAGAGCTTAACTAATCTCACTTGACTTAGACCGCTGCCAGTCCCAAGCCTGGATAAAGGAAGAGGGTTATAGTGAGTCAGAGAAGCTCACCCAGTAAAGATGGTCAATGAAAACTGCTAATGTTAAATGCAACGGTAAATAAAATCTTTATAGGGCCCATTCGGATATAGGGCTACAATTTTTGCTGTCGCATGACAAGATCAATTTCGATTACCTGAAGTAAAAAAAAGTGCAATTAATTCATTTAATTAATTAATGAAACTGGTCAGCATGCTTATTCGAAGTGTGAATAATATATACCATGGTTCAGTCTAATTTTCTAAAGTTTTCATATGAGAGTAATTCAATTTTAAAACAAATACATTTTAATTTAAAACGACGGAATTTTATCAATAAAATACATTTTAACAGAAAATAAAAATATTATTGGATTATATGTAAACAAAATTTGGATTGGAGCAATAATTACCCCTCCTCAGTAACTGTATCTGTTCATATCTTTCTTTGGTCTTCATAACTTTATACTTCGAAAAGTAGAATAACCAATATATCTGATTTCATTAATAATATTATTTCTAAATTAAATATTATCCATTTCTAAATAAATTACAATATAGTCTCCCTATTTTTATTTGCAATACAAATAATGAAATAAGAAGAATAATAAGAAAAATCAGAATTTTTTCTATTCTCTACTTGACCGGGGAATAGAAACCGGGTGATTAGTTTTGTTTCTTAATTTATAGAACACCAGCAAGAAAAACAATGTTATACTTTAATTATATTAGATTATCAACTTTACTCAAGCCTTTGACAGTATATATACTTCTTATTTGTATTATATTTTATTTATTAATAAAAAAACGATTTTGTATCTATGAAAAAATTTAAGGGTTGCATGTTATTGCAGATGCAGACATCTGATTGCACAGTTGCATAACAAACCGTGGGGCAATCCAAAATGTCAAACACCCAACGCAGGATGGGATCCTCGCTCACGATCCACAAGGCTGAGTTTGACCTTTAGTCAAAGGCAATAAGGCCATATTGTTTTCAGACTTTTAATATAATTATTTTTGCCATATTTAAGTCGGATATATACTGGTAGATAACTATAACCAGTCAACTTTTCTACAATTCAGGAACGGGCCAAATCTGGAAAAAATGGGGCATTAAGGACATTATTCGATTTCTTAGTGGAAATTCTGAATAATTTTCGTTTTGAATAATTCTGAATTATATGTTTGGAAAGTTTGTTTATCATTGTTGCCCACAAATCCTATAATCATCAATCCAACAAAAAAATTGTTGCCATATCATTGCCAATAATTAAAATTCGCCAGTGAGCTCAAAACTGTCATTACAACTCGATTACTATCACTAAATTAATCATGTTATTTTTATATCATGTGCTATGTATGCATTATATAAACTTAAAAATATTAAATTTAATTCAAAATAACGCATTAAAGATAGTTTTTTAAAATATTTTTTTCTCGTCGTACAATTATAACAATTAATATACATCAATTTGGTATACAATTCTATCACAGCTTCAAATTCATTTAAATAGTTACCAATGTCAAATCTACAACAAAAAATGCATGTCAAGACAGGCATAAATTCGGCATTACAATACAGTCACAAAACCAACAGTCCTTTACGCAAGTGAAGCATTGTCAAGAATTAGAAAAATTCAAAAAGTATGAGAGGAAAAGATGATCAGGAAAATCCTTGGAGCAAGATATACCCAAGATGGACACAGGCAACAATCAATCAAAATAACAGAAGAAGTTTCAAACATTGAAATTGACATTAGGAAAAGATGAATGAAATTTTTGGACACCTCACGAGATTACCAGAACATCGACTGTCAAAAAGAATATTAAATTATGTTAGCTCACTTAAAGAATTCAACACCTACGCTGGAAGAACTTCGAAAGGACGTCAAAAACGCAAACATATATGAAACGGATATTTTAGAAATAGTCAGCCAGTTACATCAGAGGAATCAAAGCAAAAGCAGTGGAGACCGAAGTGGTCGGAGAACATAGGCAAGCCTTCTCAGAGGGAATGAAAGCCTATTGGAAGAACAAGAAGAACCAAAAGAGAGATTGGTAAGAGTTGTTTGCTTAACATCTTCCACTATTGCGAGAATATGCTAATAACATTATCTTCTAAATTTCATTTCAATTTTGCTATCAATTATTTCATAATTAACTTTTTATTCATTGTATTTATTTCATTTCGTTTTGCAATGCTTTCTAATCATTCATATAATTTCTATTTGTACAACCTGTTATACATTTCCTTTGGTACTGCACTGCTTATATTGTTATTCTCACTGTTTTTTATTCTCAGCCCCTAAAAAGTAGGCCGAAACGTAGGTAAACAAATAATAAGTTATACTAATTTTGGGTAAAATAAATAGGCTGCATCCCAGAACCATTTTAAAAATTTCTGATGATATATCCGGTCAACATTACCACATCAATAGTCTACCTTAGCCTCTCGATTTTTTTTTGAGGTATAAGTATCGGTCTAGTCATAATTATTTATTTCTAGTATTTAAAAAATGTAGCATAGTACATTTATCGTATTCGGAATAACATTTCACTTCATTATATTTTGTAATAAAATCATTTCTCATGTTATTTTACAATGTTTTATTATCTTCTAGTATCATTTCAATCTTGCTATTTCACATTGGAGCCCGACTCCTGAGAATCTAATTTAGGGGTAAAATTACTCCCTTGATATCGCTCCGCAGTGTTAAAACCTAACTTCAACACTACTCCGATATTAAAACTTTAGCAGATGTTACAACCTTCTGGCAGCTACAATTATTAGGTAGATATAGCCTGGCAAATACAACTTGTATAGGATCTCCATTTCTGTTATCTGTAAATAACACATCAGAATAATATGGAGATTTCTCTTCCAACATAGAAACTGGATCTGTAACACGGAATCAGCACGTTCGAGTTCATGGTGGGGATTCAGAACAGCATGGAACACGATATAAAATTAAAAAATCCATACCGAATATTTAAACATATTGTCAGTAGATATTTCTGTTAATATTAAAGTACTGATGAGTTTTATATAATTAGTTTATGACAAGTTTATTATTTATCGTTATTTACGCCCTCATTGGCCCTTTTATGTTATTTGAGGCATTTTATGTTAAATAGCAATAGGCACGAAAATGTTAGGAATGGAATTTATGATAAACTATTTATGAAAAAACGACATTTCGACCCACATTGCAGACCTTCTTCAGGGCTTACAAGATACAAAAATATTGAGGACTGAATAATTGGGATACTTTATCTCTATGAATGAATTTTTTTTTTTATACCCAATGGAAATTTTTTCCCCATATTCATACAGTGAACTGATAATCATACACGTCAAATATTAATACTTTTACTAATTTTTTATTAAATATTAATTATTTTATTAACGAGATATTAATTATATTAATAATGTTTTTATATCAATGTAAAATTTTAGCAATTATATTATATTTTTTTAAATCTTTAAATATATAAATATCACCATTTATGTATTATATACAGAACACTAGGAGCATAAGCTGTGTAACATAACGAGCCCGTTTTTATCATCCTAATAGTCAGGTTGAATCGGCCGTAAAAATAGCGAAGATTTGCTTCAAGAATAATGCGAACCTTTTCGTTGTTTTATTAGGGAATAAATCGACTCCATTTAAATTTAAGTTCCGGAGATGAGGTACTCGAACTTTTGTTCCGCAAACAAAGTAGATCTACGTCACCTCTTTTCTATTGTTCGATTTTTTTTAATTATAAAAAATTACGTGTTTTTTTTTCAAATTAGAACCCTTATTTGTTATTGTATAGCTATCAAAATTTTATGTAATATGTATAACAAAAATGAACCCTTACATCAAGATAAGGAAATTTTATAACATGGAATATATATATAGAAATAAAAATAAATCATCAAAGAAATAAAAGTTTGTTTGGACAAGGAAAATAAAAAAAATAATATAATTTATAATAAAATATATTTACCATGCATTTTGCACACAGCGTCAGATTGGCAATTGAATAGAAATTGGAATAGTAGAGTTTTAAATGTTGGTAAAGAGGGGACTTGTCGGATATCAGGAGGAAGCGAAATCTAGACCGAAAAAGAACCGGCTTTAAAGGAATGTTGGAAAGATGAAGATCAGTGGAGAGACGTACATGGGACCAGGATTTTAGAGGCTAGGAATGGATGGAGGTCTTAAATTGGAGGAGTTTGCAAATATAGGTAGGGAAAACATAAATTAGCTGTTAATTATTTGGTAAAGGAATGTGTCTACGAAACACTGTTTACGGAAGGAGGATAACTCCGCAGAGTGATGGAAAACCAGGGAACGCCTCGTTGTCCAAGATACAAATCTTACAGCCATAGCCAAGATGGGAGAAAATAAATGAGGATAAAAAAAATGAGCGTCGTGCTAAGTGTAAAACTTAGAAATTCAAAGGGAATGATTAGCCGTAGATGATACCACAATTTTTTAACAGAGGCGCAGATTACAATGGGTTGGTATTGCCTCGGAAAGTTGTTGATGGATATCAGAAGGGGTAGGGGACATATAAGTATGTATATATATATATATATATATATATATATATATATATATATATATAGAGAGAGAGAGAGAGAGAGAGAGAGAGAGAGAGAGAGTGAGTGAGAGAGAGAGAGAGAGAGAGAGAGAGGGGAGAGGGAGAGAGAGAGAGAGAAAGAGAGAGGGAGAGAGAGAGGGAGAGAGAGAGAGAGAGAGAGAGAGAGAGAGAGAGAGAGAGAGAGAGAGAGAGAGAGAGAGAGTGAGAGAGGGGGGGGGGCGAGAGCGAGGGGGCTCTAATATACATTAAACATTTTTCTATTATGAAAAAATGAAAATGAAATCTCTTAAATGAAATTGCTTTGCAACATAATGGCTTTATAAAATCAGTGAGGATAATACAAATTACTGTTTGATGATAGCCTGATTGTAATGCATAGGAATAGCCCATTTACTCAAGGCGGCCCTCTAACCGCCCACCCTCTTCCAATCGAATACGTCACATACACACTAATGACGTCACTAATTGGAATCGTAATCCTCACTAATTTAATCAATTAGTGCTTTATCACTAGTACAACAAATAGAATACTGATAACTTCGGCAATAAACTCAAACTGTTTGAACGACCGCCTATGCACAACGGATCGATAAACATATGCATGTACATAAACAGTTTTTTCAAGCTGGGACTTTTTCTAAACATTTGTAGTCATTTTTAATTTCTAATGATTAATGTAATATTTTGGCATAAAATGCACATTACTATATCATTTTTTAATATTCCAACTAAACGGGAACTAAAACATTGCGTCGTAATAGCTTTGGAATCAATGTCCCTGCTTTTCATGAAAACAAATGGATCACCGTCAGTTGTATTTAACAGCCTGTTCAATCTGTATTTGTCTCTGTAATCGTCGATTTACTGATTGGCTGTCGAAAGAACTGTTTATGAGCAATTGATAAATAAATAAAAAAGGGCCTAAAACATAATATATCGGCGGAATGGGGCGAGGTAAAAACAAGAGGACCATCTAGTGACCATTAATCAAAGAGGCTATGCCATCATGAGACCATTTTAAATGCCCTTTGTAGACAGTCCTCTTTATAGCCTTTGTAGTCGTCGGCTACCTTCAATAAATTTATATTATCTTTCATATTACTGTGGTCTTTGTTATAAGGAAAATAAGTTAAATCTATTTTAATTAATTAATTGCAACCGCTAATCATTAATCAATTATTGTGAAACTAAATACAATATTAACTGGTTTTAAAAATATTAATTGTAATATTACAAGGGAACAAGATAACCTTTTGATTTCTCTTTGACTATTATTGCATAAGCTAGTATTGCCAGTATTCCTGTAATAAACAAGTATTTATTTATTTATTTATTCATTTAACTGTGAATTTCTTTTATTATATATTATTTCCTGCCATTGGAGAATATAGGAGATTACAAGTGCGGACTTGCGAAGCATGCATCCGGTAAATATTATTCAGGTGATAACGTCGCGAAGATTAAGATGGGAATGTAAAGTTGCTGGGATTAGTAAAGAACGAATTCCTAAGATGTTAAGAGGCACTCTACCGACTGGGAAGCGTCTAAGGGGTAGATCAAAGCGTAGATGGGAGGATTGCGTTAAGAGTGACCTGGCTGGTTAGGGTTGGGGTGGTGCTGTGTGGACGGAGGTTTGTATATAGTAAATAGTAAAGTAGGTTTGTCGGTACCGAGCCATAGGGTTCGTTAAGCCTTTTCTTTATTTATATTATTTTCTGAGTATGAATTAAATCGAGAAGTTCTTGTTGTTTTGGATGAATAGTGTCAAGATATGAAAAAGAGAAATATTACAGAAGAAGAAAGTTGAAATTTTGTATTGAGGTTGTTTTATGATCTTCACTACATGTTTTATGATATTCTGGTTGTGCACCCCATTTTTTTTTTTTTTTATGACATGATCCTCATAAGTATTGAGTATCGTCATTATTCTCTCCAAACAACCATTCTTTTTAATTTAATATTTAACAGTTTTATATTAATGTAAAGACCAGCATACACAGCGAAAGTCAGAGATAAATCGGCGAAGACGGATTCAATTGTGAATTCTTTCAACATGTGAATTATCCAGTAACTCCAACCTTCGCCGTAGAGAAAGAAGACCGTTTATCTCAACTTCTGACCTCCATCTTGGCATCAGACTGGACAGGCACCTCATCTTCTCCGACTCACGTTGGTCAGACAGAAATTAGCATATGCTATAATATATTCCCAGGTTTACGCAGCTCTCACTATGGCTGAGGCTGCAGATCTACATGGTCTACGATATACCACTGCTCCGGCATATGCATTTGGAAGTATTAAGAAGTTGTTGAAGAATTCCACTCCAAAATGGCAAAGAGAATGACCACCTACAAGAAGCTTGAGCTTTACTTTACCAGAGTACATCGGTCTAAAATCCAACCAATTCTTTCCAGCCGCTGCAAACCCTCTCTTTAATTTCGCCCCATAGTCGGGAAGGTGGAAAGGCTTAGTATCTTTAGTCGACGTACGCCTTGGTCTGGACGCTTCTGTAGTCTACTTTCCTGATGCCAAGGAAATGGTCTCTAAACGCTTGTTCTACAACGAGATTATGATTAATAATAAATTATTACTCCTAAATATGGTGGTAAGTAAATATGTAAAAAATGCTGTAATATATAAATTAAAATGCAAAAAAGTAATGGGGATAATTTAATATGTAATATATGGATAAGTTGTCAAGCCAAAGTTTAAGTTAATTTTACTGAGGAAGGGAAATCTTGTCGTTTTCGTAGTAAACAGGTGGTTAAGCCAGGCCTTGCCTTGAATTGGAGTTATTGCTTACAATATAACTTTATTTCAAGCCAATGACTACGAGAATGACACAGCTCTGTTTCCTTTGGGACAATTAACTCATTCTTAATAAAATTCGACTTAACCACTTATTCAGAATGGCTGCATATAAACAAAAAAAACAATGAAAGTGGCATACTAACTTTTAAACAAACTTGATAATCTAGAAGTAATCCCATACTTCAAAATTTAAGCTGCCAAATTGGTTAAGAAGGTACGAGAATCGTACTAAAATGTACCTGTCCAACGTTTTATTTAAGAAAACGTACCTATTATTTTCAAAAATTATGCATCATTCTGTAATAAGTGATAATAATATAATATTCGATATAAAAAGAAGTAAGACGAATGTTGGTTGCAATAGAAATATATTATTTTATAAAATGTTAAGCAATATTTCATTGTTACTAATGAGATATTGCGAATTTCTTAAATACTACGGAATAGATTAGAATAGAAAAATATACGTTTTCCTTACCCCTAGTAATAAACAAAACCTCTAGGTATCGGGTATATTTTGGACGTGTAGGGTCGAACCTAAAGAGAGGACCGCTGAAGAGCGAAGCGGGGGATATCAATAATCCCCCTGGTAATCCTTCCGATCCCCGGCGTTGGGGACACGCTCGGCTAACCTTTTCGACAAAGAAACCTTTTTCAGATCACGTAGCCTCCATCATTGCCTCCACTTCCGAAAGGAATAATTTCTTTTCTCGCCTCCGTAAGTATTATTTCTTCCGGTATAGAAATTGGTTATTTAGATCAAGAGGTAATATGCCCGCCATCAGCATATCGATTCCATAGAAGTAGTGGGTATTGTATGCACTAGTTGTCGAATCAATAGCAAGAACTCATATATTTATTATCTGTAATGCTATACTATGCCTACCAATATTAGGAGAAGTTTATCAAAAAACAAAGCCGATATACACCAGTGTTGACAAAGCCCAGCATTCTGTCAAAAAGATCATTGGTTATGCCGTCCTTCGGAAGGGATATAAAATGAGGGCCCACAGCCAGTGCGATGTCATATATTCGTTAATGATCCCTATACTAATAAAAATTGGGTAGGCAAAACTTAGAGCTCCCATTGTGGCATCTTCCGATTAGCCACAGCAGCGCAAAGTGACGTTAAATGAATAAACAAAAACCCGGGTTGGCCACTCCCACTGCATGCGGCCTTTGGAAACATTTTTCTGCCCCGCGAGAATCATTCAACTTTTATAAAATATATTTGTTTCATAATGGCAAAACTAGTGAAGACAAATTTACTTGAAAAATATGTTAGTTGTAAATCTCTTTATTCAAAAATTAACCGTGGAAATAGTTAGATGAAATATTATAAAATAATTTAATGATTATAATGTGCGTTTATTACTAGTACTATTATGTTCATAAGTAGGCATAATATTAAACACAATAAAAATAATTCATTATTTTCCGAAATCCGAAAAATGTATACAGTGGGTCAAATCTAATGGGGGATGGATAATTTTAAGTGCGGAGTTATGATGCACTTCCAAAGTGGGTTGGCCACCCCTGCCTTACACTATCCTCTAGAAATACTACTAAAGGTACCCATCTTTAATCACGGCCAGATCACCTCCGAAACAGTATAGTCGGAGCTATTTACTGAAACTAATATCCTTCATTGAGTTCTAGTAGTACAGGTTCATTATTATTTAAATTGATTAAAGGACTTGGTAAAATGATTCCATAACATTTTAGATTCTCCCTGTGTATCAGTGAATAGGCGCAATAGCTTGTCTAAACTGAATAAACTATAATAATATAATAGAGACGGATAAAAACGGGAGAAATAAAGCGTCAAATGTCGTATTAGACAAAATTACTTGACTTAGCAAGCGAAAAATTATAAAACCTCAATTTTTGAAAGTTCGGAATCATCCGCTTATGATCCAGATGCCTCATTTGTATTAAATGAAGTGTTATTTAAAAAAACATTGCAATACAAATAAATAAATAAGTAAAAAACCAATAGAGCATCTTTCTTCATTGGTAATTTATTCGATCAATAAACTGCATCGGGTTTGAGTTTATTGGTGGAACAGAGTGCAGAACAACATAATATCCTGAAAATTATTAATTTTGTATGAGCAAATTTTAGTAGGTAATCATGCTAATAACCTTTTGTCAGCTTATTGACAACCAACATATTTACTCATTTCAATATTAAACTAAAAATGTCCTGCCATGCTTGGGAAGACATTTTTTCCACATTGTTCAATCTTTCCACTTGTTTTAATTTAATTGCATCCTCATGTGATTCAAATATTAATTTGATATGGTACACCTTCTTTTGCTTACTTCTCTAATTAAAAAGCTCGTAATGTGTCTATCATTAGCTTATGTCAGAGTTCCATCCGTCAAAAATTGGTTTTTGAAACTACTTTATCTTTAGTGAATCACATCTCGAAGAAAAAGGTATGTTGAACGTCTTGGTGGTGGGGTGCTGTCTCATGATTGGAGCATGTTTGGGCTGTTGATCGTTGTGTTATATTGCACCTTTTTCTTCGAGATGTGATTCACATAACCTTTTTTTGGTTTAGTGTCTTGATAATGCCTGAATAGGCGAAACGTCGACCGGTAAGTGGGTGTATTACTGGAGAAATTTGAAACATAAGGCTTTGCATTGTGGCTTTTCCCAATTGCATTATAATAAATAATAGTGTTTCTTTCTGAGTTTTTGGCTCTATTCTATTACTTTATCTTATATTAAAATTAGTATGAGAAGTTAAAAAAGACGGATGTATTAATAATAGTTATAAATAAAAAAGTTAGTTATTTTATATTTATTTAAGGAAAGTGCGGAGCTAGACACCCGCGTAGCTAGGTAACAAGTTGCGACACAAGATAGCACTTTCGAAGCTGCGTCCCCTGGCCCGTGTAACGGATTGTATACTATTCCTAAGGGTAAGTTGCCAAGTGTTATTGCAGAACCCTATCCTGCTCCTAAATACACAAACACACAATTTATGTATATATTTGTACATTCCTAGAGGTTACATAAGTAAAATGCAATAATACAAGAATATGTAGAAAGAAATGAATAGGTATCTTGCAGAATGACAGTTAGAAATGTAAAAAATTTGAAAATATAAGTATGGGATGTAATATAGAAAAATTGATTGGGATGTAATATAGAAGTAGTTGATTGGATTGATAAATTTCAAAAATTAAAAATAATGCTTATAAATATGAACTCTAAAGGATGAAAAGAAAATAGAAAATATAAGTAAGGGAAGTTAATATTATAACTGTATACAGTTAGAATGAAGTTGTATTAATATAAAATATGATGTGAATATAACATAAACATATAGAAAAAAGGTATAGAAATTCGGTAGATGTAAAAATAAATCAAATAAAACGTCGGCACACAATAAATAAGTATACACTTATTATGTTGTTTTCATTGACTGCATCCCCAACTATTTCTTCCTTACATTAAATTTATGAATATATTTGTATAGATTAGTACATTCCTAAAAAATCATATAAATATAAAAAACGCAAGAAGAACAATAATTATGGGGAAAATAATGAATAAAATCCAGCAATGCTTCGAATATCGGCTGTTTACTAAGATTTTCAACTTTTCAAATTATTTTAAAGCCCAGGCCTAACTTTTTTTTCCGAGCTACGAAAAATAAAGTTTGAAACTTGAATGGAAGCAACGAACTGCTTAAAAACAATTTCCAATTTCATTAAAACTTTACAGAGAACTAATAAAGGCATTTTTTAAATGGTGAATTGAGATAGATAATTTTCATTGACCAGGAGAAATCGAAATCAAACAGTAAATAAACCATGTGACTAATGCTTAAAGAAAAAACACGCCTTTAAGTATATATCAATTTTTTTGTTTTTGTTTTTTTCCTAACCCCTTGGCTTTTATAATTCTGTTGAATATAAAATAGTAAGGAGAGAAAGCATCTCTTTTACTGCACCAGGTGCATTTTAAGAGGGGAAATGTGAAAATGTGAATTGGATTATCTTGATTAATTAGATGGTAGGAGTGGGGATATTTACTATAACAGCAAATATTCAAAATCTTTTCTGTTTTTTTGGGAAATACAAATGTACTAAGAGAAGTGTGTGTCAGGTGATGGCACAATTGAACATCGATCGTACATTGACTTAGCCATTGTGTTACTTTACAGTTCAGATTTATGTCCAACAGAAATAATAAATTCGATGAGAGTATCTCAGACCCTAGAGCTGACATAAGACCCGGGCTGAAATGATGATAATTACATGGGAAAAAAGTTTAAATATTGCTTTAAAAATGAAGTAAAAAAAAAATCTATAATATCACGTATTTTTATAATACAATGGATATTAGCGTCAGCCATACTCAATGGGCTCACTGGGCTTGTACTGAGGCCTATGCTATGTAAATATAGTATTAACAATTTTATTTTTTTATTTATGATCTTCAAATAGATTAAATTTTAAAAAAAATTGGTGTGATGTTTACCTCTAATGGATCGATCGAAATCTATTTATAATAGATTTCTATTATCTATTTATAATAGATGGTCGCTCAGTAAATAAATTCATTAAATTTGAAGAGCCCTTCTGTTTAAGAAATAGAAAAGGAAATTTTATCTGTTGAGTCTAAATCAGCAAGAAAATTACTTTTTTACTCAATTATTAAAACTTAAAATAAAATAAAGCAAAAAAATCGGTATACGGAACACTCAACTTTTGAGACATTATTTTCCAAGCATCTTTGGATTATTAACACAAATAACATCGTACTTGTTAAAGACATCATTTTGTTTGATATTTGAAAAGTAATAAACAGTTTTTGAACATGTAAAACATTTACAACAGAAAGGAGACACTGGGCAAAGGTTGAGTGAGCCCTTGGAGTAAAGATGTTACTGTGTTAATAGTAAATCTTCAAAACAAGAAATAATACAAACTTTAATAGTGTTATTGTGTGAACATTTTACTTGAATAATTATAATAAAATTATAATAAAATTATACCATCATAATTAATTCTATATAATGCTGTTTTAGTTTACATTTAACTATATAAACTCATGTTCGTCTTCATCAAATCTTAATCTATATACCGACATTATAAATAAAAACAAAATTATTAAGAGAGGAGGCTATGAATTATTTTGTTCCAGATTCTGGTCTATAACAGCATCACTGTTCGTAAGTTGTCAAGAGCTAATGAGCTTTGTGATGGGATAACGTTATGATTATGGAGTTATTTAATATGTTATGACGGCCTTCAAGTAAATATCGATGTATCTATGTTCAGCGGAGTGAATTTCAGAACTAGGAAGTAAAATACACGCAGTAATCGAAGCGTTATATGAGAAAACTTCACAAATTAATTAATATAGAAGAGCAAAAGAAAAATTTCAAGAAAAAAAAAATCAGAAGAAAAATTCCAACCAAAAAGTTTAAAGTATAAGTGTCAAGACTAAAAACAGGAAATAAAAATACCTGTCAATATTTCGCCTATTCACGGCAGAAAGAGAATAATAGCAAAGGAAAAGAACGAATAAGGCACATCCTAAATCCAAAATGCAGCAAGGCACCAACCGGAGGAAATACCCAACCACCTCCAAGGGCCAAATGCAACCAGTGGATCAAAAGGACAGTTACCAGGGAACGGTTGGAAAAGGGTAGATAAAAACAGCTGATAAACTAAATAGAAAATGCCAAATACACTCAACAAACTTCAAATAGCAAAAGGGAAGTAATATAAATAAACAACACAAAAACAGAAGACAAGAATCCATATAAAAAAAGGAAAGTAAAAGTGCAAGAGAAAAAATACATTATACAGGGCATATGTCTATACTACAAAATATATTAAAATAGAAGAGCAAAAGTTCAAAAGGGACATAAACTTCTTGCTAAGACGTGTGTGGTAAAATTCCAACCAAAAAGCCTCTAAACTATGCAAAAACCAACACAAATATTCCTAACAATACATATTTCGCATAATAATACAAAAATTTAAGATTATGTACGGTGGATTATATTTCTAACAGTATATTAAACATAATCTTAGGGGTTTAGTATGCTTAAATAAAGAACCTATATTAATTTTATTCGAATTGGGAAAACACCCATTTAAATATAATATTAATAGAAAACGTTACTTTTTTTTTTAACTGCCCTCCAGCGGTCCCGGATGCTTCCACGAAACTTTATGGGCTGGATGTACAGAATATTTTATAAGATACGATCAATATCATTAAAAGGGGAATTCCCCCCGAATTATTTATTTCACTAATCGTGAATTTGCAAGTTCTTAATTGTCCCAAATGCCGCAGACCTTTTGTGTCAAGAACAAACACGGGAATTTTGGCAGACATATCATACTTTTAAATAAACATCACAATTATGCCGGATAATCTGTAGATAAACGACATAATTACAAATTAAACCTCATGAAATCGAGGAAATAACAAATTGCCAATCAGATTAAAAGTAATTATAATATTTGCAAATAAATTATTAGTTAAAACTAAGAGTAAATAATTTCATTATTTTTTAAATAAACACCATATAATAAATAAAACTAGATAAATAATTTTTAACTCTTACCGCCCCAATTTATAAAGTAAAAAAAATTCAAAAATAAATAATCGGACACCATAATAATAATTATATTCTTTGTAACTTATGATTCAGTTTTTTAAGTTATTAACTGTTTGCATAATAACTATATATGCGAGAAATGCGTTTTTGAATAATGTTGCTTGTTTTGTTTTACCGAGCTATATATTAACCTGTTAACCGGGTAGGACGTAATTTTGTATTTTCCTTTGTGCTATATATATAAATAAACAAAAACGTATATATATATATATATATATATATATATATATATATATATATATATATATATATATATATATATATATACGTACGTATATATTTCATAGTTATTTTCATTTATTTTAAGCATAAATAAAAAAAATAATAATAATATGAAATTTATTTACAATATTACCTTTGACGTATTTATAAATCCCGCCCGGTTAACAGGTTAAATAGTAATGTATTTATTGTTTATTTTTCGACATTTTAAAGATTAAGGGAGCAAAGTGGCTCAGTGGTAGAGCGCTTAGTTGCCATGCCGAAGGTCCTGGGTTCAAATCTCGCTCGCTGGCAAGCATTTATTTAGTCTGATAGCAGCCGGAGATGGATCTATGTGATCTAGGACCCTCCTGTAAATAAGGTTGGAAAATCTGGCGTTGGACAACGGTTGTCCAAGAAACAGTACAAGCTCTACCATGTACTGAACCCCTGACCCTTAAAGGGTTGTAGTGGTACAGGTTTTTCTTTTCTTTTTAAAAAAAATTAAGTTTAAGGCCAATCACATCTCTTTTAATACTAAATAATATCAAATTGGAAATAAATTAATGATATATTTCACATAATATATAAGATGCTTATTAATAATTATATATTTATTAATTTAATTCTTATTAAATATATCATTTATTTATTACTGTTGACTGTACTTTATTTACATAAGTTTAGCCTATTTTGTCCTCTCCCGTTAATCCTGATCGCACCTGGAAGATATTTATGATAATAAATAATATTAGCATAAAACCGCATTCAGCGGACTCAGCCCATTGTAACACCTTAAAATACCGAAAGGTAACAGAAAGCTTTTGGTTTATATAGAAGCATTTTCAGGTATTTATAGTAAATTTGTATTACATTGTAAATAAAATCTTGGAGGATGCGAAAAAAAAAATAGCATAAAGAATTAATCATTATATATGACAAATATTATATTAATATAATATTATTAATATCTTATTAAATATGAAATTATTTCTATCTCATCCAGATTAAAATAAAAGGGAATAAAGCTTGATTAATATGACTTTTTAAAGGGCTAATTTTCATTCGAAACAATGTGCTTTATATTTTATTTAATTAAATATGTATACCTACAATAAAATTTCATTCTCACGTATAAAAATGTTGTTTCATGCTGCAATAAGTCCTTGTTTTATAATAGGTCCCAATAGTGATGTCATCCTGATTGATACCATTTTATAGTATATTAATTTTTATGAAGTGTTATTTATTACAATAATAAGAAAAGTATCAATAAAAACGTAACATATTAACGTTTTTGATTAGTTATTATGATTTTTATCTATATTAAAACGGGAATAGATAAATGTGCGATCTAATTGAAATGTAATGAATTGGTTGGGAAATACAGAAAGCTAACCTATGAAAGTACTAAGTTGAAAAAATCAACCAAGTAAAGTTAGAAAAATATGTTATTATAAATATATTAACCTGTATTCCTTGAAAAGGTCATAAAATAATTTGTATGACCTTGTCATTTTATTCACAAAACTTAATTGTTAACAGAAATTTCTGGAACAACTGATAAAAAGCTGTATCAGCCAGAACAATGGCTACTGAATAATTAAACAAATAAAATAAATTATAAAATTCTGAAAGTAAACTAATGTTTTGAATCATAGATCACATTCAATAAATCCTAATAAGCTGACAGTTGACACCGAAAGTTGGAATATCAAAGTGACGCTATCTACTTTTACAAATTTATGTATAATACATGCACCTAATATTTATCTGGCCATAACAATGCATTAAAATCACGTAATAATCAGCGTTGCAAACTTGATAGGAACAGGGGTACCAACTTGATACATAGGCGAATTTTCAAGATTAAACTTATAAAAACTTTCACTAGCAATATCTTTGTAGTGTTCAGTTACCTTTAGTTAATTTAAATACTTAGGGTAATAGGTATAAAAAATATTAATGTATATTTTAAGTAAGCAGTCTCTTGTGTTTAAAACAAGATTCAAAGTCCCTTGTGGCATTTATTTGAGAAAAAGACTATTGATAATGAAAAATTCTTCCAAGATTACTATATACAGTAACTGACTGTTAAGTATACACAGTTACTGTTACTTCAGTAACCTGGGAGAGGCACGGCATTCTCTGTAGCATTGTTACACTGAAACGGACCCGTTACTGATTACTTTGACACATCGCGTGTGTAGACGTCATATGAAGATGTATAATCTCAACAGCTTAGTATTGAAATCATTGGTGTGAAGCAGTATTAACTATTTGTAGCGCACTGTTCCGAAGTGGTGTTTACTGACGGCAAGGTGAACTGGCCACTTTCACATCCAGCAGCCGCTAAGTCCAGTCACCTTGAAATATTAGGCGACAACAACAGTCTACTTAGGATGGACACCAAATTTGTATTCAATGAGAACTTCTATGACAGCGCGGTACGACGTGACTGGCAGTCTTTGCCACATTGATAGGCTAATCCATTCGTGTAAATTTAATCAAAGAAATAAAAACTAAATAAAATCAAGTACTCGCCTCTGCTGAGCGGCTGGACCGGGGACAGCTTGCCGACGCTGAAGGAATATAGGAGAAGGAAGACGACGACATCCTTCCTCATGTTGCTGCTTCACATGGTCCTTTACACCGATGAATCCTCCCTCTTTTACACATGTGTCACTTCCTTGACATATCGCCACTCCGATAATAACTGGAAAAAAGTAACCTCCCTCTACAACGGACGGGGCACTACTGACTCACTCACAAAAACCGAAGCGCCATCTACCAGCGGCTGCTTCCGCGGGCGACGTTCCTGCCATCTGGCGAGCGGTCGCGTCTACTATTTCGATCCGCAGCATCCGTGGTCCTCCAGGACCTATCGTCCGAATCTTCAAAATATGAAGTAATGTAGTATAACTCATTACTTCTTTTAAAATCAAATTAAGTTCCTCTTTTAAAATCAAAACTATTTCCAATTACAACCTATTAGGACTTGTTACTGCTTATGACATATAAAACACAACAGTCTTACATATAAAGCGTACAGGGTCTAATTTTATTTGGAACATGCCTAATAATACAGAAAACTTGTAATCAAAAGTAAAATGCAAACCTAAAACATTATATACCTACCTGTACCACTACAAATCATGAAGAAGCTTGGGTTCAGTACGTGATTGAGACCATACTTATTCTTGGACAACATGTGTGTAGGGAGATGATTTGTCTTAGATCACGCTCAACCGCGTGATTTCCCCCTTATTTAGGCCCCCACTTTATCGAGGCTGGGTGAGCCCCAAGAGGGTCCCGATCCCAAAAGGATCTATCCCCGGCTCTTGGCAGATTAAATACAATCGGCCACAGCGGGATTTGAACCCAGGACATTCGGCATGGCAACTCAACGCTATACCACTGAGCTATCCCGCTCCCTAAACATTGTTTTTCTTACTCTCAACCTTTCTAAAAAAAAAAACTACAATCCCTCCTTGTTACAAAAAAATTCCAAAAATATGGAAATTTACAGGTACATCATCGAGGCTTTGTACCTCGATAAGTAATGAAGTCGCAATCCCAGACGGCATTTTAAATATATCAGCATTAATAATTCAGTTTTCCCAATACTTCGTCGCCATTTTAAAAACGAAATAACTACAACTTCCCAATGGGTGTCTTAGAAAATATCGTCATTGGTATCTATATTCTATCACCCATAATAAAACGATTGACATCTTGCCTATGCCTCTATCATCAAGAAGTTCACGAAATCCCGACTAAATAGACGTGGCACTATACACAATACTGAAATCGAGATCTTTTAACAGAGAAGAATTATTTAAGTTAAATTCATGGATGATTTTGCTGCTAGCTGTATGATTGTTTGTTCATTGACTTGGTTCTTAAAGGAACTATAACATTAACATGGCATTAATGCCGAGAAAAAAAATCTTTGGAATCAATATCAATTTTTTTTTTTTGTATTACAGGTCGAAATATACAATGTTCATGTGTATTTATATGACAACAAATAGACCATTTTATACAATATCCTAAGATACTTAATTCTAACAATATAAGCATTCCTAACTAACAGAACATTCTTTATTTCATCAAACAATACCCACTCAACAAATAGATACACAAATGCGGGTATACCACAAGGTTTTTGTCTCAGCCCTATATTATTTAATTTGTTTATTGATGACATCTCAAAAATCAATAATGTAGATATCGCACTGTTCGCTGATGACACAGCAATACTGTCATCATCGTATAAGATAACTGCAATAATTAAAAGACTATAGGAAGCATTTTGCAAAATTAATAAATATCTGAAAAAATGGGGACTCAATACAAATACTGACAAAACCGAAGCTATAATTTTCACAAAACGAAGACCTATACTCCCCTCAACCATACTATTTAACAATATCTGAATACCTATATCAAACCTTACTAAATATTTAGGAATTTCTTTAGACCGCAAACTACTATTCAACAAACATGTCAATAATAAACTGAATAGCGCCCGCAGAATATTATACAAAATGTATCCGTACTTCAACAAAAAGTCAAAATTATCTGAAAAAATAAGAAAATATTATATAAGGGAGTTATCAGGCCAATGATAACTTACGCATGCCCAGACTGGAGTTTAGAAAGAAATCATAAAAAACTATCCAATATATACCCAAATCACCAAAATGCACAAAGAACTGGACATCCCAACAATAAAAAAATTCATACACCAACAAACCCTCAGATTCTTCACCTCATGTCAACTTTCAGACAACACACTCATGCAAGAAATAGGAAATTATACAAAAACAATAACACCAAAATACAGACACAAACGAACAAAACACATACTATTATAAATAATATGCATTTTGTAATATGTTATACATGAATTTTGTCTTAAGTAAATCCTATGTACTCTCTTTTCTGTTGGTTTTTTTAAATTTTACCAACAACAAAAACATATTAATCAGTAAAATTTGTATATATTTTAAAATTAAATAAAACAAAATATTTTAAAAAAAAAAAAAGAGCATTTTATTTTTTCCAATTTGTGGTAGTAACCTTCAGAAATGAATTATATAACTTTTACTTTCAGTAAGTAATTTTGACCTAATAAAAAATAAAGAGATATTTGTTATAATTTTTATTGTTCCTAATTGATAAGAAAGAATGTTGCACTACATTAATCATTTGTTGCATGGGCGTGCGCACATGAGGGGAGTGGAGAGGAAGGAAGTAAAAAGTACAAAATTTTTTTTGGCTTAAAACATGGTTCCTACTAAAGTTCAATTGCTTAAAACTCAACTTCTGTTAAAGTTAATCACAAAAATAGAATAAATTATACTTTAAGAATATCCTTCAAAACGAGCTCCAGGTTAGTAACCCCGGATCTTCTTCCCGAATAGGAAGTATTGAAGAACCCTTTCATGCCTCTCTTGTCATTTCATTTCATCTCATTTGTCGTTTCATTTGTCATTTCATCTCTCTTGTCATGTCCAAGAGTTTATACCACATACTTTATAGAGATACCATGACCGGATTAGCCTCATGGCAAAAATATCAAGAACCATTGTTCCAGTAGCGGCCGAACTACAGCAAACAAATATTTTTCTAAATCTATTTCAACAAACAAAGTGTATTTTCGTAGCAGAAGGGTGGGACTTACAGATCGGAATAAAATAAAGCTTTGACGTATGTAAACTTTCCCTGAAGCATTGAAAAAGTTTATTTTAAAAGAACTGAAAAGGTATTTACCAGATTAAAAAAATTGAAAAACGTCTTTATATGATCCAGCATTAGTCATTGGACTTGTTTGTATGAAATCCTGAACCAGACCCTAATTTAAATGGGTTCAAATTATATGATATATCCATAGGCTTATTAATTACTGAGGTATCATGACCATCTCTCCTGATTAAGAATAAGACATCAGTATTGTTACGGGCTACTGGGTATTAAAATGGATTAAACAATTCCTCAATTAAAGATACTAAAGTTTATTGACACAAGTGATAAGAAGGATACAATTAGACTATTAACAATTAAATTATTAAACTAATATAAATTTATAATAACAATATTCTAAATATTTATTATCTAGGCCTAACTCCTATTTAATTATTACAATAATATAAGATATTACTAATTCTAGATAGCTTAACTAGTTACAATAGTTTCTATGACTACAATTTATAACTAATAATTAACACTTACAGTTCACTAGTCCACCGACCGTAAGATTCTTCAAGTATCACAAACTGACACACAGTAACAAACAGAAACAGTTTATTACACTCGCGAGACTGTTACAGTTCACTGATACACTTATTACACGGGCCGGTTCAACACTGACTAGTTTATCACACTGACACTCACTTATCACATATCTTGCGTGGTCTACTCTCAGGCTAAGACTGACTGACTCGAGTTGAGGGAAGTATTTAAAGAGGCAAGGCCGAACATTCCAGAACACGAAAGGGCCAGGCAATTCCGGAATCTTCTTAATCCTTGGTTAAGAACCGTGAGGTTTGACAACACGGAAATATGAAGCTTGAGAGTTGGTGGTACCGGCATCGAACCTTCATGTTCACTAAGCATTTAATCTTATCAGCACAGGGAAAATGGTTAAGTGATGAATATATACAAACAAAATATCCCAAGGGCGTTTGGAAAAAGCGTCATAACAAGGGAGGGAGAAGGAAGAGCATTAAGACCAGATGGAAAAATTTAGACAGAGATGAATTCCAAGAGAAATTTTATGTTTAGGTTAGTTAAAAATAAAACATGTCTTTTTTCTTTTCTAATATATTGACCTTATTTATTTATATGATCTTTACTTCGAAATACACTACCTATGTTCTAAAATAGCGCATTATATTATAATGCGCAAAAAGTAGAAAGTACAGTCATGGTCGTAGAAATTGCATCACTTAAAAAAAAATGGAGGATCTCCTTAAACCAATGTCGCTCTTATCTTTCGATAATTTTAAAATGTTTAGCAAAGAAAAAGAGTATGTTATTAGGCGTGAAAAATGGTTAAAGTCCAAATAAAAAATAAATAATATTCATAAAATGATAAATACAATTTTTAGTGTTAGTGAGGAATTTAAGAAAAAAATATTAATATAAACTAGTATTTTGTTGGACCGCCATTAGCCCGACAGAGCCGATCATGTTTGGCATCGAATCAATGAAATTTTTTATGATTTCGTCACTAATCTCTTCATTCCACACCTTTTCGATTGCCTGTTTTAGCTCATCTTTATTCTTAGGCATTGCAACATTAATTTGTTTTTTCACGATCATCCACAAGTTTTCTATAGGATTTAAATCAGGGCTAATTTCCTAGCCATGGCAGCGTGGAGATCTCGTTTTCTGTTAGGAACTGCTTTAACTATCCAAAAACACAACGATAAAGGCAATAAAAAATAATGTATCTTACAGCTAATACATTTTTTTAAATAAATAAATAATTAACTTACCGATTTGGCTCTATGGCATGGAGCAGAATCATCTTGAAAAATGAAGTCTCCGTGGAATTCATTGACTAATGCTGGATCATATAAAGACGTTTTTTAATTTTTTAATCTGGTAAATACCTTTTCAGTTCTTTTAAAATAAACATATAATAATACTTCAGGGAAAGGTTACATACGTCAAAGCTTTATTTTATTCCGATCTGTAAGTCCCACGCTTCTGTTACGAAAAGACACTTTCTTTGTTGAAATAGATTTAGAAACTCTCTTCCAAAATTTGTTTATATTTTTCTGCATTAACCGTCCCATTTATGAAGTTTATTTTGCCAATTCCAAAGTAGGAAAAACATCACACTTGCCGGATGTTTCACTGTTTTTGGTGTTTGTTCATTTAAGATCACTTTTTGCTGCTATGGTTAATCGGACGATGCTATATTGGGAGCTCTAAATTTTGCCAATCCAGGTTTCATTTAGAAAGGGATTTTGGAGGTTTAAATTGGATCCACCATACTGGTTAGTATAGAACTATTTCGTTTCCTTCTTATTGTTATTTGTCTATTTTTGTCCACTGTGCATAATAAGTAGACGATTATATTAGCTTTCTAGTGTTGTCAAGTGGTACATGAATTATTATGAGATAAAGATCAGGTATGGTTATGGACAGTGCTGCATAGAAAATGTTTTCAAAAGTAATATTGCTCAAAATTATAATAATAAACTTAGAATATGCGTTAAATATTAGCAATGAGAAAGCAATCCTAATAGCAATAATAATAAGTAATCGTGATAAGTTTCAATTGTACGAACTCCATACTCTAGAGAGCATCGGGCAATTGAAACTCAATTAATTATAATAATAAGGCATAACGAGCCCGAAGGCTCGATGCTGATACTACTAATCTCTACTTACAAACCTCCGTCCACCACCCAAACCCAAATCCGCTTTGTCACTCTTAACGCAATCTTCCCACCTACGTCTCGGTCTACCCGCTTCCCAGTCGGCTCAGCGTTTATTTGATTTTATTATAACTAACTTTTATTACTGTATAACTGTGAAATTCAATTACCTATACTAAAATTTGCAATTGTAAGATTAGGCATGATGATTCTACAGATCAGCTAAATTATGGGAAAATCAGTGCTACAACCGCTTGAGTCTATATATGCGTAAGAATGATAAAATTATTTTTTATAAAATGAAAAAAAATACTTAGAATTTGATGCTCTATGACTTTATGTATTTGATAAGATTATGTATTTTTCACTCGGAATGGTCAAATAAAAAAAAGTATAACATACTTTTAAATTAAAAAGATATTTTTTTATTTATTTTTGTTTTGAAGAGAAAAGATTTATCCTGACTGGCATCTCAGGTACAGTGCTCTAAACCACTGAGCTACCAGGCAAGGGCGGATCCAGGATTTTTTTCTGGAGGGGGGGCACAACGGGCAGACGGGCAAAAAATCAACAACAACTTAGGTATACACTTGTAGTATTTATAGAAAGGTGTATTAAAATATCTAAACAATAGTTTCACTCATGTTATTTCTGTTATTTTAACAACTATCATCACATGATTTGCCTATAAGTATGTACTGTAATGGATTATCCATAGTACACAAAAAACCGTCTGGGGTGGCACGTGCCCCCGTGCCCCCCCCCCCCATGGATCCGCCTATGCTACCAGAGGTCGTAAAGTCAGACAAATCCGTTCTCTTCACCGATTTATCTGACTTGGATAAGACCCCTGGTAGCTCATTGGTTTAGAGCACTACACCGGAGATGCCCAAAGGAAATCACTGAGAAAAACTGGAAATAAATATATACATCACCACTTACTAAACATAGTGTAGAAAAAAAACAAGTTACCAAGAACCGGTAGATATCATAAGTAAAACACATAAGTAATCATACTTAAAAAAGACTATCTGGACTGCCACAACCACTGAGGAATCTCATTACTTAACATGTTTCTTCTGAGGTCTACCCTAATCACTGAAACACTGAACAACCAGAAAGTCAACCCATAGCTAACCTCCTAAGAAACCACCAATACAACCACTGAGTCCTACAAGAACTATAGTTGCTGAACATGGAAATGAACTGGGGCAAAACAAAAGTAATTTGGATAAGCAGAGGAGAGATTGTGTACTTTGATTGAGGGGAAAACATCAAGAACATTATAGAGACTTTAAGTACCTGGAGGCCCATCTGAATAATAAAGGCTTGATAGATGGAGAAATCAGGGAGAGGATAACAAAGGCCAGAAAACGTACCCACTCACTTAAATAGGCTTTTGGGGAAAAATAGAAGTGTCAAAAAAAAAAATGTAAAGGGAGTGTTTAAAAACACGTTCATCTCTCATTCTTCAATATCCAAGCACAGAAGCCATCTCCAAGTAAATGAGATTAAGTTCCTGAGAAAATAGAAGGGGAAAAAATCACATAATCAAAAACAACACAATTAGAAGCAACATCGGAGTAAAGCCAGCTGAAAATACAGTAGAAGAAAACAGACTAGCCTGGTTTAGTCATTTGAAACGAGTGCAGAGTGAAAAGATAACCACATTAGTCTACTAGGAATAAATACAAGAATGCACAGAAACACATGGGGAACTGAAGTCAGGATAGCTTTGAGAGAAGAGCCATGGAGTAGAGCAGGCAGAATCAGCTAGTTCAGAACCGATATACATGCATCAAGCTGGACGAACAGAACTCTGACCATTGATCATATGGTGAAAGAAGATAAGATTAAGAGAACGAAGAAGAAGAAACTACAATAATTGCGGTAAAAAAACTAATATATTCTAAATATTTAGGAACAACAAAGCCCACTGAAACCTGAAAAAAATCAAATTTATCTGAACAGATATTTCATTAATGATTTTTATATGGCCTCAATAATTTCCTTTTTTATAAACCTATAGTGGTCTGAATGGACTTGATAAAATCTTTGTAGAAAGAAAGAACTATGATAAGCATTACCTACAAGGTTTATTAGTATTCTATCTTAAATCAGACCCATATTGCTCACCTAAAGTCCTCTGTACATTAAATAGCCATAATCAAAGTGAGGGAGAATGAAGAATGATAATAGAACTTTATATGTATCTAAAGGGAACAAACCAATGAATCTCTAAGGAGCTGTTTGAGGATCAACCAGCTTAATTGTCTCTAATATGCTCATGTATTTCATGATACATATTTAAACATAAAAATACAAAAAAATCATTGTTAAGTGATATATACAACTTAGCAAACCTTTTGTCTTTCTGCAAATGAAATGTTACCTTCTCTCTCTTGAGTTCTCCAAACACTATCCGTTTCTGAGATGTGGAAACCTTCAGCACCAGCAAATACATCGATAAACTGAAAAAAAAATTAATAATCATCTTAATAAGAATAAATTTATATGACTGATTAGTACAAAGTCATATCAGTTAAAACCCTAAAATATTAAATTACAACATTTAAGAACCCTCTCGCCAAGGATATGGATGTATCCATGGGAATTACAAAAGCTATTCGAATATATATGACTAACTCGGCAACACAACAGTAGTAAAGATAAGGATCAACTACCAGGTAATTTTGTTGTTTATAGATTTTTATTTTAAATAAATAAATTTTAAATATGCCTATCTGCTCACCCTATTGAGGATTTTCACTATATAAACCCCCTTCTATAAAAGCCCCTTTCATAGGATAAAACAATTAAAAAGTAGTTTGGGCAAATTTGCAGTAATCAGGAGAAGTGAAGACCGAGAAAACCAGTGGAAAGCCCAACGAAATTTTATAAGGCCCCGAGTCAGATACAGGATATTATAAAATGATCATATAACTAGGTTCTGAATATTAAAAAGAAAGAAAATTCTACTGGAGCTGCTGCTATATGGCCAACAGAACTGGTTCCAGAGAATAGAAGTTACTCTAGAAGAGGCACAAATAGAAGAATAGGTGAGCAGTTCCCCTGCAGCAAAAAAACATTAAATAATCTAATCTTCAATCAAAAATTAAAAACCATTTTATTTAAAAAGTTTATTTTTTCTTTAACAAATATTTATATGTTCTAACACAATTAATAATAAATGAATAACCAATATTAAAATTTATTCATATTAATATTTTGGTATCAATTTTGCAAGTTGTCGCTTCGAGTTATTTCACGACAAGTTTTAACTTTTCATTTGTTTCCTTTTTAATATTCTCGAAAATAAAAAAAATCACCAGTTTTAATGTGAAAAAAGAATGTAATAATGGGGAAATGTGTATATTTCGGTAATAATTTCATCAAGAAATGAGCGTTCCCATTATTACATTCTTTTTTCATACTAAAACTGATGATTATTTTTATTTTCAAGTATATTAAAAAGGAAACAAATGAAATCATACTGAATGATAATTGTTGACGTTGATAATATATGTGGTAGAAAGTGATCCGGGTAGAGGTCAATGAATTTCTCTAAGAATAGGAGAAAACTTTATTAAGTAGCCAACGTTTCCACCTGGCTATATGCAAAATACAGACAATTAAGAAAAAAAAAAATACATTTAAACAGTAAATATAAATAAACAAAAGTATGGTGAATACAGGCAATTGAAAATAAAAATGATAAAAATTGCACAGCAAGGTAAATATAAAGGTTAAAATGTATGAGTGTATAGTATAAACAACGAAGTGCCAGGAAGGTAGTAAAATACATAATAAAGAATCAAATAATAATAAAACAGAAAGTGTTGAAAAATAAAACATTAAACTTCAAGATTGACAAGAATAACTTTTCTATAGTTTACAGAGACATAATAGACCTCGTTAAAAAGAACTAACCCCCCTTCCTAGTGGACCCCTCCCCACGCCTATATTTCATCCGTCAACACCTATTTCTACCCACCTGTTTACTTTTTCATCTCCTTTTATTCATACACCCCCTTTTTCTCAATCACCTCATTAGTTCATTTACCAAATATACATATACACACTCAACAGCAAAAAAAAATGTGGACACTTAGATTTGGTCTTATAATTTTGTTAAATTAGTATATTAATCTTTTTAATTTATGGTAAGAATTGGTTAACACAACTTCACTCTTTTTTTTTTATTTTTAATGATATCTTTACCTTTTTACATGTATTTTAGTCCAATATAGCCTAATTGTATTTTTATTACTTACTTTATTTATTACTTACTGTATTTTCTTTTATGTATTTAATAGTCTTAACATTTTTGTAAGGTCTCTTTTTACTTATCAATAATAATACTGTATTTTCTATATTTTTTTCTGGATCTTTTATAATACTTTACAATTTTTATTTATTACTGTATTTCTTATCATTTTCTACATTTACCCATATCATTTTTTACATTTCCCATTTTAATATTCAATTTTTATTTTTTATCTTTATTACCTTATTTTTTTTCAACACTTTCTGTTTTATTATTATTTTATTCTTTATTATGTATTTTACTACTTTCCTGGCACTTCATTGTTTACACTATAGTCACTCATACATTTTAACCTTTATATTTACCTTGCTGTGCAAATTTTATCATTTTCATTTTCAATTGCCTGTATTCACCATACTTTTGTTTATTTATATTTACTATGCTTAAATATATGAGTACTTTTTTTATTCTTAATTGTCTGTATTTTGCATATAGCCAGGTGGAAACGTTGGCTACTTAATAAAGTTTTCTCCAATTCTTAGAGAAAATCATTGATCTCTACCTGGACCACTTTCTTCCAGAAAGGTTGAAACTTTTTGTGAAATCACATCAAAGCGACTACCAGCAGAACCAACACCAATATTTCAGTACCTACCATATTCTTTACAATCTATATCTACTATAAATTATAACTTTAATGCATTTACTAACCAACAATTTTTTACAAATTTAAAATTTAGCTATGCTGAAGGTCCTGGATTCTGATTAATATTGTTTATTTCTTTAGCACTAGTTGAGTTTAAAAAATAAATATTAATTAAGCATAAACATAAAGCATAAAGTAAATTTATATTTTATAGAATGCTTAAAATACTCTATGTTGAAAATCAGGCATGCAGTCAATGAATTTTACACAATTAAGTGTAACTTTGATTGACAAAAGTAACCTTATTGTGTAAAATGCATTGACCACACCCCTGATTATTTCAACATTGCGCAAGATACTTACAGTCAGATATTTCCTCATCAATTAAAATGTTAAATTAGTAATCAAACTTCTTAGATATTTTAATAAAAAAATATGTTGGTCTAGATAAATAAGACTTGCATAAAAAAATACAAAATTTATTAATTGCTTTATGTTGAAGATCACATGACAATCATAATTTTATTTTAAACTATATTCAGATAGAAGAATGAATGATATTTAAAATTAAGGAATCCATCAAGTCAATATCTATAACAATAAAATCATTGAATTCAGATGTAAAAATTAACAACTATAAGTTTTATCTATTTAATGGAGGAGAATAAGAAACGGTATTTGTTCTGCAGATTTAGTTACAAGTTTTAATTGTTTATTTATTTCATATTTAATATTTTCCAAAAATACAAAACATTGTGAGTTTTAGTGTGGAAAAGAGAATGTATTTATGGGTAATAAGTAGATTTTGTTAAGAAGATCACTTCATCAAGAAATAAAAGTTTCAACTAACATTTCAAAATATAGATGATATTGAAAGGTTCATTCATAGATCATAGGATTTCCGAAGTATACCCATTTCTCAGAATTACATTCTCTTTAACTTTTTCCATACTAAAGCTTATGATAACTTATATTTTTGAAAAATATTAAAAGGTAAACAAATGTAGTGACTCAACTCGAAGCAACAACCTGTGGAATAATTACCTAAGAAACTGTTTATTAGAAACTGTTTTGACCCACACTGCAGGTCTTCATCAGGACTTAAAGTGGTCATTTTTCGTGTCTCCCACATTTGTGACTATTTTTTTGGGTTGAAATGGTTTTTAATAAATAGATCCTTCTCATTTTAAAACATATTTTGACTTCCATCCAAACCGTTTGGGCAGAGGTCATGTGGTTTGGAACCAGAAAATGGTTTGGGTGGAGGTCAAAAGAAGGTCTCAATTAGCAAGATACTATTTATTAGAAACTGTTTCGATCCACACTGCAGGTCTTAATCAAGACTTAATAGTCACAAGAGTACAAGAGAATGAAAGTGGTCATTTTTGGTTGTTACACACTTGAAACTATTTTTTTAGGAAGAAATGGTTTTTAATAAATAGTTTCTTACCAATTTTAAACATATTTTGGCCTCCATCCAAACTATTTTCTCTTCCATATTATTCATAAGGTCAACCATAAATTATTCAAAGATAACTTAGATAATTAAGATGTGTTCATTTTAATTGTGAAATCTTATAATAGCTATAATTCTTATAAAGACAACTTTATCATATAAAATAATTATAAATATATAAAGTATAAATATATCAATATCAATAACATTCATACTAACTTTTTTCTGAACTTATTTTTTTTACCTGGATTAGAGTAAAAATGTTCACAACTACCTTTTAGCGCTAAAATTAAGACTAGAAGCAGTGCAACCAGTTATTTTTTTTTAATCAGCTTTATAGCTCATCAAAACGATTATTAAATCCTGTGAAATATGGCGATTTTAATGTTTTTATTTTATATTAAATACTTTGTTGAAGAATACTATTCAGTTCAATGTCAATAATCATTTTTTGGCTTTGAATACAATACTTCTCTGTGCCCCCCTCCCAAAGAAAGCATGTACGCTTCATTTAATGATCTATAGGTAACTTACTTAATTGATTAAAGTAACGCAATCTTGGATAAGCGAGAAATCGTCTCGGAGCATGGCGCCTTATTAGTGATGTAAATCAACCATGACATTGGCTAAGATGAAATAAAACGAATTATTAAGATATCAATTTCAACCTGTTTGCAATATCTTTTTACTTTTACTCTTGAAAAGTGTCGGTTTTTCCACCCCATGACCAAATTTCTTCTTTTTTCAGAAAAGTGGAACCTTCATATTTCTTTGTATCAATACTTTGTGTACAATTGTTCTAGACAGTTCTATATTGTTCAAGTCTAGAAAAAATAGTAAGGGGGTTGAGTGGAAGCACGCAAGAAGCAAGTGGATGGTATTGCTCTTGATCCTCCAGGGTGTAGTACCTCTGGCAATTCACTAAAGAACGGCATTCTTCTATCTCTGGGGTATTTTCAGTTTGGTGTTATTGAGGTTTGACAGTAGTGATGCATCATAGAGCATAGAAGGTCAAAGCTTCAGTCTGATAAACGAAACGGCGGCGGTCAGTCTGTTTCTCTGAAATCGGACTATCCAGAAACAATTAGGATAGTGATCTTTAACGGGTACGTGACACCGCACTGGCTCGTAACCACCTATTTACGTCCCCATCTGAAGGCTTGCGTAACTAAGAATTTTTTTCACCCATCATAAAATCCAAAGGCCACATGGTGGGCTAGCGTGCGCCTATGTTTGAGAAACCAAAGGGATAATTAACTTGTTTTTGATATGTAGTGTTAATAGTGGGTACGAATAGTTATTGAGAATAAAATGTTTTTTTTAAATAAATATTCAACGAATACATCATAAAACCATATATGATACATGTTATATGATGTTTATCTCTGCAATCAAATATGTGTATTCCACCTGTCTCACTTCACTATTTCGTATTACATTTAAAGGCTAACATTCGTTTTAGCATACCCTCGCGAGGTGGCAACCATATATATCAATCGAAAGCTCTTTTGATTTGTAGTCGAATGGCATAACTCCCAGCGTCCGCAAAGGTAAAATAAAAAAGCTACGCGTCCGTTAAGTTAGATTAGGTTAAGTTTTTTTGGTAATTAGATGGTTAGGGGTGGTTAGATGGTTAGGAGTTGTGGTTAGGGGTGGTTAGATGGTTAGGGGTGGTGGTTAGGGGGGGGTTAGAGGAGGTTACATAGGGTATCTATCGTTTTGAACGTTTTTAAGAAACTTTTTTATTTGACCTTTGCGAACGCTGGGAGTTACGCCATTCGACAGCAAATCGAAAGAGCTTTCGATTGAGATATATGGTTAGGTGTTTTTTTTTATGGTTTCGTTAGAGGTGGTTAGGTGGTTTTTTTGGTGGTTTGGTTAGGGGTGGTTATGGTTTGGTTTGGTTATGGTCATGGTTTGGTTAGGTTAGGTTAGATTACGTTAGGTTTTTTTGGTGGTTAGATGGTTAGGGATGGTTTGGTGGTTTTTTGGTAGTGTGGTTAGGTTTGGTTAGGGGTGATTAGGTGTTTTTTTTAATGATTTTTCATGGTTTGGTTGGGTTAGGTTAGATTAGGTTACTTTATTTTGGTGATTAGATGGTTAGGGGTGGTTAGAGGTTGTTAGATGGTTAGGGGTGGTGGATAGGGGTAGTTAGGGGTGGTTAGAGGTGGTTAGAGATGGTTACATAGGGTATCTAGCGGTTTGAACGTTTTTAAGAAACTTTTTTATTTGACCTCTGCGGACGCTGGGAGTTATGTCATTCGACTACAAATCGAAAGAGCTTTCGATTGATATATATGGTTGCCACCTCGCGAGGGTACGCTAAAACGAACTTTTACCCATTTAAATTAATCGTCAGAGACAGTCTTTAGACAGAAATTACTTAATTAGAGTTAAATCTAATACATTTTTTCTCGTTAAAAACAGCAAATGGGTTGTAATTTTGAATCAATGTCAAGTAACTATTTTATTTTCACTGAATTAACTAAATAAGATAAATTTTCACTATCTAAAGTTTTGAAAACCTGTAATAAACTGATGAAACTAGAAATTTTTTAAATATGTTCTTGCACAACTTTTAATTAATATTGGTAGCGAAAAGAAATATTTGAAATGTTAACCGGTTCAGGAGTCGATATAGTTGAGTCGATTCTCCCTTATCTTTCACTGCAGATAAAGTTGTTTACATGTGATTAAGTTGGTTAGGTATCTTTCAAATTGATAGTATTTCGTCTTACCTTACCTTTTTATGATTTGTTTTCGTATTTTCGTGTGTTGGACTTAATTTATTTTAGATTCATCTGACACCCTTCGGTGTTACCCGAGTTGTTTCGTTGTGGCCTACTTCTGTGTGTGATCACAGTTCCCTTTGGGATATGACATAATCAAGGTAACCTCTGTGATTTGAGGTTCAAACACATTATTGCTTTTAATATTTCTGATGACTTACGATGCTTAAAGAAATAATAACCAACATCATCAACAGATCTTTAGGAAAATATGTTGAAAATTTTGATTCTTCACAGTTCACTCTTGGACTTGGTATTTTAATTATATTTCAATGCTTGAGTTAACAGGTGTAAACATTAGGTTGTTAACTGATTTTAATATATTTATAGGAGATATTGTGTTTAACAATTTGGAACTTAAACGCAATTGCTTAGATGACCTCAATTTACCTGTCAGACTTCTATATGGCAAAATTGGTAGGATTGGAGATCTACTAGATTTTATCTTTTTTTGGAAGTTATTTACAAATCAATTTTATTTTTAGGAAAATTTTCACTTAAGTTATCCTACCTAAAGTTTTTTTCATCGCCGTCTATAATTGAAATAGATGAATTATTCCTACTTGTTGTTCCGAATCAGCATGTTAGTTATGATGAAGAAACAGAGAAGAGAATGGAAAAAGAAGCCAAAGAAGCAGAACTACAAAAGGTGGAAGCTTCAAAAAAGAAAGCTTTGGAAAAAGGTAATTTTATGATTTTTATCTAGGTAGTTAATAGTGGAATAGAATTAGGAATTATTGAATAAATACATTAAAATTTTTAACTATTATTTTCATAAAAGGATTGATGATATAAAACTTTAAATTTATCAAATTAGAAGATTTTATCAATTCCAGAAATAATCTTGGTGTTCTTTTGTGTAATATTGAGTTTTATAATAAATAGTCATATGAATCAGTTATTTTTAAAGGAGATATTTTGATGTTTTTTTGATTTAACAGAAAAAAAATCTTTGACAGCTTTCTTTGAAAACTACATATCTACATCTAGTTTTTTTATTTTTTTTTATTTGATTTTATTTAACGTCGCTTCAACTTCTGAGGCCATTAGCGACGACTGCTCTTATTATATTTCATTGATTAAGTTTGTTTGCTTCAGGTACATCAGAGTCCTCTGCAGCTCGTTATCATTTTTGAAAAGTTGGCACGTTTCAATTTTTAAATTTTTTCTTATTATTTCATATTTCTTTCATTCAAATAGATGCTTGACTGAAATTTGAACATTGTTTCAGCTTTGACAGGTTGGTTGGTACTGCCCTAAAAGTAGGTGGAGATGTGTCAGCTTAGTATAACCAATTCTTAACCTGCTTATAATACTGCACTCTTTTGGCGTTAGGCCGTTTGGAGGGATCCAAGCGGCGTTATTTTCTTTTATGTGACAGAGGTGGTTTTGAGGAAGGCTCTCCCACTTTTCATCCCAATTTTCTTTAATTTTATTTTTTATCACTGCCAGCCATTCGGATAAAAAAATGGATCTTAACAAGGGAACGTCACTTTTTGCAGCTGCTTTAGCCCCCGCATCAGCTCGTTCGTTGCCGCTTATTCCTACATGCGAAGGGATTCCATAACAATGAAACTGTTTTATTGTTTTCCTTTAAGGCCATATTCATGCTCTGAATTTTCTGTAAAGTAATGTTTCCTGTCCAAAGCTGTTCCAATGCGTTTATCACTGATAGTGAGTCAGTTACTATGACCGATTTCTCAAAGCCGTTTTTTGTTATGTGTTCGTTTGCTTTTAATATTGCCCATGCTTCACACGAAAATATAGAGTTTAGCTCGTTCATTTGCCATTGGTATGTGCTTGCTTCCGTCACTATACAACAGCCTGCACTGTTCTCATATTTAGATCCGTCGGTGAAAATGAATTTGTGATTAGGGAATTGGTTGAATATGATTTCACTGTACCTATATTTTATGATTTCTGGTGTAGAGTTCTTCGAAATTGGTAGTAGGTCTTTGTTATTTCTAATAGGTGGCATTGTCCATGGTGGTGAATGCCCGATCGTTAGGGATTCAATGTCCGCTTGTACAGAAATTTTAACGTCATAGAGATAGTTTTAAACTTCAAATTTTAGAATTATGTTTAGTTATAACATTTCATATAATTAATTAACAATATGTCACTTAATATCTAACATTTATAGCTGATGTAACTACTCTCCAAAAAAAAAGAAATCTATCAGAATAAACTGAATTATTATTGAGTTGATAATTCTCTGTATGTTTAAGATAATTTATACTAATATATTTGTCTATTTTTTCTTGATGTTTACAAGCCCATTTATTTGCTAATCTATACTATACTTGTTCTTTGTGTGCATAATGAATATTTTCTTTTCCTTGTTGAAATATTTTAAAATGCATATGAGTTGCATTTTTATAGTCTTCTTTAAAAACCTTCAAAACCCAATTAAAATTTTATTTTTTATTTAATTTCTTGTATAATGTTTACGAACAAAATTTCTTGTATAATAATGAAGTACAAATGTTTACCTGTTAAAATTTCCTATTTTTTCTTTTGTATACTTATTTTATTTTTCATATTCGAAAATAATTTAATTGTTATGTGGTGTATATCTACAGTGAATAAGTGGTTTAGTCGGATTTTGTCCAAAGAGTTAACTACTTTCAGATAACAAGAATCATATCACTCTCTTAGATTTGGCTTCAAATGGAGTTGCAGTATAAGCAATAACTCCTTTTCAAGCCAATGCCTTACTTAGCCCCTTATTTACAACAAAAATAAGTTGATTCTTCTTATTTAAATACAAGAAACTCGTTTTGGAGAAAATTAGCCATAACCACTTATTCACCAGGGATGTAGATATAATAGGTGTATTAAATGCCCTTTAAAATACATACTGATCTATCTCAGTAATCAGTCACAGTTTCAATTTGTTAAAAATAATTTCTTTTTTATTCATTTATTTCTAATTTAATAAGCTACAATTCACAAAGTTATGTGCTTTACCAAACAGACCAGTGTCAAATTTAAAAAATTTGGACTATTTAGATGTATCTATACAGAATCATATATACGATGAAAGAAAAAATGATAAAAAAAAAAAAACTTTCAACAGAGAAAATAAAATCTAAAATATATCAATCTGTGCTCTGTACTTTGAAAACTTCCAACTCTGTGAAAAACATTATTAATAATTTTTTAAGTAACTGAAATATGATTAATTTGAGTCCTTGAAGAGTAATTTAGCTTAACTAGATCCCAAGATAAAGTTTAAAAAATAAAAAAAAACCTAAAGTAAAAATATATTAATCATCCATCATTTTTAAAATTTATTATGGTAAAATTATGGAGTATTTTCTTCCTAGGAAGAAACTCTTTGTAAACTGCATTGTGATACATTTAACTAGCATAAATCGAGTAGTGAGGAGCATCTATGTGTTTAATATTTTCAGAGATAAATAAAAAAAGGCACTTTTTACAAAAAATAAAACAACATCTAAAATAAATGAAATATTAATCATCATTTTGGCTGGTAATATGGAAATTGTTCTTCCTTTAAAAATAATCATAGTAAAATATATTGTACTCCAGCTGTATGTTCCATTTGGTGTTATCTTTAATGCCTATTCTTATTCATCTCCTAGGAATCACCAGAATTTAGTGCATCCTAACTTATTATGGCTTTGCAAATTATTATCTTTAATTGCTAGTAGACTTAGAAAAGAATTTGTTTTAACTCTGCAGTAGCATGTTAATATATAAGTACCTTCTAAATAATAATAGTATTAAATGTGAAGTTACCTGAGAGGAACCAAGACAAAAACAGTTTGGACCAAAAGTGGTCAGTCGGAAGCATATAAATAAGCCTTCTCAGAAAGGATAAAAAACTATATGATAAAAAGAACCAGAGGAAATTGGTAATTATTGATTGGATTATTTGCTTAACATCTTCCATTCATTGTTAAATAATAAAAACATAATTCCTATACAAAAATATAAATCCTATCATGGTTGAAAGATACACTATAAACATTGTCGATAGTTTAATAATCGTTTATCCCATCACCGAGCACTTTTACTCAGTTATGCATTTACCAAATTCTTTTGTTTTAAATTTGAACAGTTGAGGGTGATCTTGTCCATCACTAAAGTTTTTTACAGTACAGTCCCTACTATTTAGTGAATCCATGGTATTTCAAGGATTCAACGATGTATTGGTATTTCTTTTTTCATAAATGTTGTCAATAGAGTGGGCCAACTTCTTTGGGATACCAAACACCATTTTTTCAAAGCTTAGTTCAGACACGCCGTGTAACTCAGCCTCCCCCCCCCCCTTTTTACCTTATACAGAAAGGAGTGGAAAATAGAGAAAAGGATAGAATCTCTGCTTCGCTTATGAAAAAAAAATAGCTTAATCATACAATCATCTGTTAATTTGTTACTTTGTTAAATCACCAGTCTACAATAAGCAGTAATCTTTCTTGTGAGAGAGATTGATTACTTTGTGATGGTACTTTGCCGGGGAGTATCATTTGGTAAATATAACTCCTCACAATAGCATTGAGAGCGAGATCTGCTTGAAATTTGGAATTGTCTTTTTTCTCTCTCCTTGCCAGAAGTCTAGCCATAGAATATATTTTATAGAATTATATTTACAAATATAATTTACTTATAGACACCAAATCCTAAGAGTATAGATTCGACTGTTATGAACAAAACTCAGAGCATAAAAGATGCTATGCACCACTTCTAGTCGTCTAGTTATAGTGTAATAATTACATTGGGCTTAGTTTAGGCAATTTTATTCTAAAGCATCAATTATTGAGTTTACATGCATCTTTAATATAACAAATATTATAACTAAAGGCTATCTTGACATGAATATTTTTTTCTAATAAAAATATATAAATAGTATTAGTAAAATTTATTGTATTAATTTGGCTGATTTGACTTTTAGGTACAATATTTATTTGAAATTTATAATTGGTCTTATGAATTAAGACCCTTTCAAACATAAAATATATGTAGGTGGTTGGTGGAATAAAATTGTACAGAAAATCTTCTTAATGCTTTTATATGGTTGCAAGGATTGGAAACATTCAGACAATTATAAAAAAATGATAAAGGGAATACAATTGCGCAATGGTTATTATCATTTATATATTTTTCCAAATACGTTTTAGTTATTGTTTTGTACAAATAAGAAAAAAATATCTTTAAAAAAAATTAATCAATCTCGTCAAGTACTTATAATATTTATTTTTGTAGTCTCAAATAGGTTTCTGTGTAATGTAGCCTCTTTTCTTGCACAGGCTACTGCATTTCTGTACTAAAAAGAAAAAAAAATGAGTGTCTTAGAAACCAATTTCATTGAGCACAGGCTACCTCTTATCATCAAAATATTAAAGATGATTTCTATACACAAATAGTGGAACCTTCAGTAACCTTGGTTAAAATCAGAGATAAGCATTCTCTTTATTTTTCTTTGTGTAAATAATTATTAACTCAATTTGGTTACTATTATTTATATATTGTTGCATTGCTCTTAAGATAAGTAATTTTAATAGGATTAAAACAATATATAAATATATTTCACATGATTTCAAAAGATAGAAACTTTTCCCGGTTCATTGCATACTTAAATTATTTAAAGGATCACTCTATCTGTTGAAGCTGTTAACGCAGTTAGTGCTCTTTGTCAAGACTGTTTGAAAAAGAAAATGATAGTTCTCACAGCAGAATAAAAATAAAATGTATCTTGGAGAAAGTTTAAAATGCCCCCAAAATACAGGATTGGTTATGTATTTTTGATGTAAAGAAAAAACTGAAACAGCATTTTTTACTTGTTTTTTTGTTTGACTATCAGATTTTATAGGCTCTGGCTATTTCTTGGGTTGTGGGCATAACAGATGGGTATGCATGTGATATCCTTATATGATATAACCTTATAAAGTATAATACAGATCCCTTAGGATTGATTCATGGCTGTTAACACAATAAATAATTTATTTGCCATTGGCTGTCTTGAACTAATTGCCTGAGCTATCCCACTTCCTCTTCCAACCTATTTCCAATTTTGTAACTTGAAAATGGACATATTTTTGTCCATTCTAAATGTAGTTGCACTAACCCTACTGTTGGATCAAGGCATTATTCCGTGTTTGAAATGAAGGAGTAAAAACTATTCCTTAAAATTTTACTAAATGAAACTTTCATTAACACCGAGTTAATAAAAATAATCACTACTAAATGGACAATAAAAGACACATTTTTTGTAGTGTGCAAAATTTGAACAATTTTACAAATTAAATTTTCTTGTGGGAAAAGATTAGTTGTAGCCAATTAGCCTTTTAATTAATGGATTAAAAAATGTTGACTTTTTGACATTTTCCTTTTTCCTACGATTACTCCAGGATTATGGAGGTTCCACTTTACATTTATTACAAAAAACTCAAAATTATCCTTCTAGTAACGGAATTATCTTTTTACTAGTGACAGTGATTATTTTAATAATTTTTTGTGGTTATCAATCAACCAAAACTCTGTTATTTCAAAAATGTGTTCTATTAAAGTAATTTCTACAAAAAACACAACCTTTTTTCATCAAATAGTTTTATAATTTTTGTGATTGCCATTTTTTAAGTCTAAACCAGTTCCTGAAAGTCAAATGAGTCAAAGTTATTATTTTTTTTATTATTAAATATGTTTTTATTATATACATATTCAAATACATAAATATATATTATAAAGTTTCGCCCTAATGGGGTTAAATTATTTTGTCTGCTGTTAAAACTAATCTTTCGCTTCATATCAAGGTTTTGGTCTTGATAGTATGTTAATTTAAAATTTATATTATTATTATTTCAGCGATTTTCAGACCCAGTTTGTAGTTTTTCTCCAAGGCATTGAAGTATGTAAAAAAAGATATTGACTCATGTGACTTGTCAGCTATCAATTTCAATGAATAAAAGTTCTATTTTATAAGTTGAATTAATTGTCCTAAACGTTTAGGTGATTGGACAAGTTATATTTTGGTGAGAAGCTTCCTATTTGTTGCATTTGCAGACGAAAGATTCTATCGTTCAAGAAGTTATAAAAGATTAAAAAAGGGAATATACACGATCTGTGATGGTTTCCTTTTATCTTTTTTCTTATTGATATAATTTTGATGTATTTCTCTAGAATGATATCGTAGTATACAAATAGTTTAATGTTAATGTGTTTTTTAATAATTTTGGTTACTTTATACCCAGCACCAAAAGTAATGTATTTTAATTTTGTTCAATTTGTTTTCCTTCAAAAGATAATTTATAACTTGGCTGCTGCCTCGTCCTCATCATAGAATGAGAATTTTTTTTTTAAATTGATCATTTTAAAAATTTATCAAAGGAATAATCATTAATATTTAGTGAATAATGAATGAAACCAATAAAATTGAACAAATCGTGAAACACTATTATTATAAGGCATAAAATTATATAAATGACAAAAATAAAATAAAACAGACATGAAGGAGTAGTTACTATGACCTACAGAAAAAAAAAAAAAAGTATGAGTTAAATGAGCACGCAGAGTTACATGAGACAATAATTATATATTTTTTTATAGCTAATTTAATCCTCCTTCTGTTGTTAGTTTTAACCATAATCATGCTTCTAGAAGGTAATTAAATTTACTTACTTAATAGAAAGAACTTTTCAAGAAATTAGAACAAAGAAGACACAAATTTTTATGTTTAAAAGTTAATAATTTGTTAAGTTGTGTTTTAAAAATATGATAATAGAATTAATAAAGTGTATTTTATATGTAAAATAAAAATCTTTAATCTTATTTTGGTTTATAGTATAACCATTGATGATTTTTCTTAATTTTGCACTACTATTTAACCGTTGTTGATATGGCTTTAATGTATATATTATTTATGTCATCAATCAAAACCTTTGTTTAAATTATAGATGTATGAATAATGAATCTCATTTCAAAACCATCATTGGCATAAAGTCTTTGGAATTTATATTTTTTTTTTTAAAAATTGGTTTCTTGCTCCCTTTCAGTTTAATTCACAACAACAATATGCACACCAAGTATTGTATTTTCCATATTTATTTACACATTCACATACATAAGTATACACTATTATTTATAAATGTTTAAAAAATATTGAATCATGCATAGTAATTAATATACTGGTACCAGCTACCAGCTAGATGACAAATAATTCAATAGGCTTTGCTTTTATTATAATATTTGCATAGATTTTTAAAATTGTATAATGTTTCTATTAGTTTAAAATCACTTGTAGACGTGTGTGTTTTTTTTCAGCATATGGTGTCGAAAAACCTCAAGTAAACAAAACTTTTGTAGAAAAAATAGCCTCCACTTTTATTAAAAATATTGAAGTGAAAATAAATAACATTCATCTGAGATTTGAAGATAGGTACTTATCTATAATTCTTTTAAATATATTTTTAATTAATATAAATAATGCTTTTACTAGTCTGTTGATATTAGTTCAAAATTAGAAATTAATGCCTAGAAAAATATTTATTGATTTGCTTTATAAGATGATAGTTCATAAGTTGGAAGTGATTGATAGTAGATAACATCACAATATTTCACAAGCGCATAATTTTGTATTTATTGCTATAGAATATTTTTATTTTAGTCATATTAGTTTTTACCTCTGTTATTCACCAAACAAGAAACAAGGTTTTGTTAAAAATTATCTTAAATAGTAAGTAAAAATCATGGTTCTAGGTTGAGGGATAAAAATTAAGTTTATTAAAATTTTAATTTGTGAGAAAAAACATATATAGATACAATACAACCCTAATCAAATACAAGTTGAAAAATTCTGCTTCCTTTGATTTAATTCAAATAAATCTGTTCACTTTTATGAAAATATCTCATTCGCCTTTACTGTGTCATCCTGTACTCAATGATTATTTGATTAGACTTTGTTGTATCAAATTGTTTTGTCTGTTAACTATAATAGCTGTTCTTTCCTAGTAAACATTAGTTTGTTGTTAAGAGCTAATATGATTCATTATAATTTATGATTTACGAGTACATAAGGGAGGCTGGAATCTGGTGGCTTTAACATTCTTTCCTGTGGAGGTCACAGAACATGAAAATCAAAGATGTCGGTTCAACAACTTTTGAGAGTCTCATAAAATATTTTGATTATAATTATAATGTTTTTATATTTCAAGATAATATATATTAAAAATATACACCTTTCTTTTGTTAAGCAATGGAACGTAGTACAGATCATTCCATGTTAAATCAACCGGTTGTTATTTAGGATATAAAATGCAAAATTACAGGGTCTCGGACAATTACGAACAATGTAATATCAGGATATTTTAACCAATTTGAACTCTTTAAAATTTTTTTCACTTTTAATTTTTTTTCTTTAAACCTGATTGTTTCATTATCGGTCTTTCATTTATGGCCTACCTAAATTTATATTTATCTGTCACACATAAAGTTATACATAGTATTTTAATCATGATTTCATGTAATTATTACAAAAAAAAATTAAAAATGCTTATACGAGTATGTGCCCATAGTCCCTGTTGGTGACTTTTGCCTGGCACTTATAAGCGCCCATTGCAATTTAAGGATTAACATTTTTTTACCCATCTTAAATTTTTTTTTAAATTCCAAAAAACTTTTATTCCTGTTTTTTATGTTACATATATGTAAATAGTTTTTATTTTTTAAAACAAGATTTATTTGATATTTTTTAGGATAAGTAATCCAGGAAAAAACTTTTCTTTTGGAATTACTCTCAGTTCACTTGAAGTAAAAACTGTTCCGCCATGGGGTGAAACTGTGCTCGATCCGCTGAACTTAGTTTTCAAGGTAAATATGTTAATTTTCCTCTATCAATCCTCGATTGTATTTGACAACTTAATTCTATTCCTGTAATAAAGATACAAATAGAAAGAACTCCCCCATAAAATATATGAAATTAGAATTAGTTAGTGAAGATGAGATGGTTAATAAAAAATTAATGAAAAATATTTTAAAAAATACATCAATACTAATCTTCCACGGGTATATCGCAGATAAACGGAGCAGTTTTGTTTAAAAAACAACAACATTTTAGCAGATCATAAAAACTAGTAGTAGTAGTACATATGCAATGATACTTATTGCATATAACTGTTTTTTGAAACCTTTGTTGAAGTTGAAGCATTTTTAGTAATATTTATTAAATGCAGTTTTTAATTCGTCCAATTTATAATTTTTTTTACAGCAATAATATAAAATCATAAACTCTGTTTATAATTTTTTTAGGAACTCACTATTAATTGGCTTTGCTTCTATTGGAATTCCAAAGACACACTATTTCAGCTGACACTTTTGACTAGGAAAAAAGAATTAGAAAATAGTTTGAAGAAAGGTGTTGGATCCAAAGAGAATGTACCCGCCTCATATCATTATTGTTAGCATATTGATTAAGTTACACCATGTATTTTCAATTCAATCATTCAATTAAACTGCAAAATATCTCATGGATTTATTTTTTAAATATTTAATATTTATACTTTCTTTCTATGTTTTTAGTATTGGGTCCTATTAATGCAAAATCAAACCTAAGAATAAATTTGCACCCAGAATCAGATGGCACCAACTTCGCTATCCCAAAATTTTCTCTGAATTTTGACTTAGAGGGCTTGCTTATTTGTGAGTTACATACTTTACTTTTTTCATTTTTAATGTATGGATTTTTAAACCCTTGTCTATGAAAATACTGTTAATTTTTTTTAGGTATGACTAAGGAACAATATCAAGACTTAATAATGTTCTTAGAGACACTAAGCTTTATGAAAACGGCAAGCTTGTATAGAAAGTTTAGACCTAACGTTATGTCATATAAGAATAATTCAAAAATCTGGTAAGTCCATGCTTAATGTATTATTTTAATTCTATTTACTTAGTTAGTATTTTCTTTCTTTTGATTAAATTATTTTATGAAAATTTTATAAACAAATTATTTATTTTATTTTATTTTTCTATTAGGGTACTTTTGTTTACCCATAGATAAATAACTATAATTGTCTTGATTAAAAGTTTTAGTTTTAAAGAATTTTTATTTTTTAAATCTATGTATGTAAGATTCTTCAATTAGACCTTTCTGAACCTCAACATCTTTTTTATTTTTTTTCAATATTCTAAATAACAAGAGACTACTTTATTCAGTATTACTGAGGCATGGCTCAAATACAGATTTATGTGCTCTTGTCTTCCTGCAAATTTTTTTTGGTTCCTGAAATCAGAGTTTAACTATACTTAATAATACGAGGGGTGATCAAAAAGTTCCAGGACTGATTTTTTATTAATTTATTTAAAAAATCTACAGGCTATTGGACGTTGTCCCCTTCAAAGTACTCTCCTTGGGAAGCTATACATTTTTCCCAACGATGTTTCCACTGTGTGAAGGACTTTGAGAAATCATCTTGTGAAATGGTGTGTAGCTGCTCCAGCGATTTTTTTTTTAATGTCATCTACGGACTCAAATCTCTTTCCCTTCATGGGTCTCTTAAGTGTTGGAAACAAGAAAAAGTCTGCAGGGGCAAGGTCAGGTGAATATGGAGGCTGGGGAATGACCGTCATTCCATTTTTGGTGCAGTAGTCGCGAATGAGCAGTGCGGAATGAACAGGCGCATTGTCATGATGCAGCACCCACTCACCGCTCCGCCACAACTCTGGTCTCTTCCTCCTTATTGCCTCGCGCAAATTTCTCAGGGTTTGAAGATAACGAAAGCGGTTAATGGTCTCACCTCGTGGAAGAAATTCATGGTAAACAACACCCTTCCAGTCGAAAAAAACAGTAAGCATGACCTTGACGTTTGATTTGACCTGACGTGCTTTTTTGGGGGTTGGGGAGGATTTTGTCTTCCATTGTGATGACTGGACCTTCGTTTCCACGTCGTAGCCATAAACCCACGTTTCATCTCCAGTAATGACTTGTTTTAAGAAGTTTTCATTGGCATTTGCCATTTCAAGAAGTTCCTGACAAACTTGAACTCTGTGTTCTTTCTGCTGCTCAGTCAACAGTCTCGGAACAAACTTTGCAGCCACCCTTCTCATCTGCAAATTTTCTGTTAAAATCTGTTGACACGAACCAAATGAAATGTTCAATTCTTCAGCCATCTCACGAATGGTTAGTCGACGATTAGAACGCACGAGACTGTTCAATCTTGCAACATGATCGTCGTCAGTCGAAGTTGATGGGCGCCCTGAACGAGAATCATCTTCACACGATGTCCGGCCTTCCTTGAACCTTTTGTACCACTCATGACACCTTGACCGACTCAGACATTCATCACCGAAAGCCACTTGCAACATTTGAAAAGTTTCAGTAAACATTTTACCCAACTTCACACAAAACTTTACGCAAACGCGTTGCTCTTCCTTTAAATTCATTTCACAAAATCGCCGAACACAAAAAGCTTTTTTTTACGAAAACAGCAGTAACTTTGCAATGAAGAAGGTTATCAACAAACTGAATAAACAGCTGAGCTCAGGAAGAGTCACGCTAAACAATGCTGCCAACCGCACTGCTCTATGACACTCCATTGCCGCGCAATCTCAACAGTCCTGGAACTTTTTGATCACCCCTCGTATGTTAATATTATCCTATTCTTCCCTGTCACTGCATACATCTTCTTTTTTTTTAATTGCCTTAGTACTAATTGTTAATTTTAAATGTTACAATAATCTCTAGTTTTAACTTTATTCATTATTGAATTATTTTGTCTAATTCAGGAAATGTAAGCAACAGATTTTTAAAAAAATATAATTTTAAGGTGGAAGTTCGCTTATGCATGTATTGCACATGATATTAAAAGAAAAAAGAAAGACTGGGATTGGAATCACATAAAAATGCACCGTAAAAAATTCCGTGAATATGTAAATGCTTATGTTAGTAAATTACAAACTCAAAGTAAGGCAGCTGAGCAACTTTGTAAACAGCTTGAAGAGGATCTTAATGTTTTGAACATTGTCTTAGCCAGGCAAATGGCCGAACGTGAGGTAATATCATATTGTCATGATATGTATGAATCCTTATATTTTATTGTAATTTTAATTAACTTTTAAACCTTTCAATTAAAGTTTAAACTTTTATTCCTCCATTAATTATGATTAAATTGGGTCTAAATTTACCGACACCGGTTCCAGTATTATATAATAGTAAAGACTCTAGTTTTAGTTTGGATTTTTATGTTACTACTGTTCTGCTCTGGTCCATTAGTACCATTGAATATTATGTAAATGTAACAGATTCTCCAAATATTGTGCATTCAAGGCAAGTTTGGTCATTGCTCATTGTTTTCAATAATTAAACTATTTAATCAATCAAGATAAAACAAATATCCAAATCCTTCTTTAAAGTTAACTATCTATGTATGTTCTATTCCCTTCAAATCCAAAAATAAAAATGTACTTCTCTGGATGTTCGCTGAGTTTATTGGCCTAATTTTATTTATTCTTTTTCTTTTTTACTTTCACATAGTAAAGCAAGTATTGTGATTGCAAAAATGTTGCATTTTAATATTTCAATGGAAAGATTCGTTATGACCTTCCCTGACCTCTTTTTAACAGTTTCATGATATCTGTACAACTTTGTATTCTAAATATCACAATGGTCAGCCCATCTTAGCTTGTGGATTGGAAAGATCACTCCAAATAATTTTTTTTTTAAATGTTTTTATATTTGTTGTATAATGTAATAATAATAATAATGAATATTTCAGCAAAATTTTTATAACATATATGAAAGAAAAGGAAAAAAAACTGTTTGTACGAATTAGATTCATATAAAAGACTTTGTTAATTTCTTCTGGTTTAGACCGTGTAGATAAATTTTTTGCCAACGTTTCGCTAATAAACAGGACATGAAGACAGCGCTGATCCCATATGTTAAAGGCACCACAGAGAACATAGCCAAAACACTAAAGAAGTTTAAAATTAAAACCATATACACCACGGACAGGAAGTTATGTCAAGTTTTGCCGAATGCAAAGGACGACTTGGGACTCAGGACACCAGGGATTTATAGCATTCCGTGCTCCTGTGGAAAGGAATATATTGGACAAACCGGTAGGCTTATCTCCACTAGACTCACCGAATACATAAAAAGTGTAAAGAAGATGGACGGTAAGACGTCAGCCTTGGCTGAACATTTCGTCACCACAAATCATGCTATAGAATTCGACAAGGTCAGAGTGGTTAAGAAATGTAACAAAACCACGGAAAGAAAAATTATGGAAGCCATTGAAATAATTAAACAACCGGATAACTTCAACAGGGAGGACGGTTACAAATTGAGTAAGCTCTGGCTCCCCAATATAACAGAGAATACGAATAAAAAACAGATTAACCAAGAAGAGCTAAACAAATCGAAAGCCAATCAACCAAAGCCCGAACAATCAGAATCCAGCCAATCGTGTTCATGGAAAAGTAAACTCCGTCCCAGAACACGAAGGGACCTGATCGACTAACGACAGGATCCGACAATTGACGAATGGACCCGAGAGGGTATATAAGGCCGAGAGCGCACGGATCATCCTCATTCTCATCTCAGCCCTGAGGAAGTCAGCAGCATGGTTGGCGAAACTTTGGCAAAAAAAAATTTATCTACACAGTCTAAACCAGAAGAAATTAACAAAGTCTTTTGTAATAATAGTGGCCATGGAAACCTAAAAGAATATTTAGATTCATATAGTTTCATTACAGAAAATCAATATGTAAATTATTAGGGTTGTATTTATAAATGCTTTTCAACATATTTTTATACTATCATTGCATTTTATATTTTAGGCTGCATTCAAAGCTGTGTCTGCTATTTCAGTGGCAAAGAAGGCTCCAAGTTTTTTCTCTAGAATCTTTTATGGTAATGGAGGCGAAAAGTCTCCAGATACGGAATCAGGTGATTCACTAACTGGTAAATTCTTTAACGATTTGTTTAAACTATGAATTTAAAAAAAAATTACTTAATGATGTTGATCGATTAATTCCATCTGCAAATTATTATAAATGACCTTTGCAGATGGTATTGATATAACATGTCATTCTTTTGTATTGAATCAGTTATAACTCTAGAAGTTCAATCAAAAGTTTACGCCTAGTCCTAAACAAAAAAGACAAAATCATCCAGTCAGAATAAATTTTATTGTTTGACATTTTTGAATTATTTTCACCAATTATTCCCTGCAATATGTTAAGTTCTGAACTATTGTTAAACAATTTTTCAGTCCTATAATTTTCTTATTACAGCCATTTATAGTTTTTTCAAACCTGAAAAATGCATCTAAATGGTAATTTTGCAAATATCTCAATAAAAATTAAAATTATGGTAATAATATGCTATACAAAAGTTACCACCTCATGCATTATCTGTTTATAAATTTCTGATGTTATCAAAGAAGTTAAGAATGTCAATTCTCTGTTCTGGTGATAAGATGCTTGTGAAACCCATGCAGTTATATAGGTGCCATTTTCATATTGAGTGGTGTTTTAAGTTTTTAGTTGTCAATCAAATGAATATTTGTTCACCATTCTTAAAAAAATAATATTAAAAAGCTCATTTCTGAATGAAAACTTGTTTTAATTGTTGCAAATACTTTTGGTTTTCTTATTTATTACTTATTTAAACTCTTGAGATTAATTACAGCTTTTCATCCTTTTCGAAACACAAAATTATTTTAGAGCTAAAATAAAAATAAAATGAACATTAGAAAATTTATTTGTTGAATGCCCACAATTCTACAATTTGTTCTATTTCAATTACTGACATAAATTAACCTTGTCAGAGTTGTCTTCTTCACCATCCAAGGTAATTCTTAGGGTTTAATATAGCTTGGCCACTCCGCGCTTGTAACCAGAAGAAATAATATTGTAAAATATTCTTTATTCCCGCAGTTCAAAGTTCTCCAACAGTAAATTGTCATTTTATTTGAGTTAGTTATGCAAATTATGGCATGGATATATTATTTTTAAATCTTTAATTTTGAAGGACTTATAAACTTCCATGGCTCATCTAACTCGCATTTTCAGTTTCTATGTCGAGAATGCAGGATGTCTTAACACCAGACGAAAGAGAGGATATGTATAAGGCCATTGGGTACTCTGAAGGAGAAACACCCACTGATTATCCAGAAGTTTTTGTTGAATTTGACTTATCTGCTAACATCCACAAAATAGAAATCAAATTAATCAATGAGAACAAACTTAACTTGATGACGATTTTGTTGAAAGAAGGATTAACAACAGTTCAGCAGAGGCCTGCCAGCAAATCGTTGATGTATGTTTTTTATTTTATTTTATTTATATATATATATATATATATATATATATATATATATATATATATATATATATATATATATTTTTCCCTTCACGCAGTACCCCTAAGCGAAGTGCGTTTATTGTTCTGCATGTTCCGTACATTTATGGTACATTACATACAATTGTACTTTCATGTTGTTTTTTTTTCTATTGTTTACATTTTTTTTGTATTATTTATATATAAAACTAAACAATAAATTGAAAATACATCATTAAAAAAACAAAACTTAACATAAAAATATTGATCATAGTAAATATTAAGCCAGTTGAACAAAAAAAAAAAAATAGGAAAAACACAAAATTACAACAAAGTAATTGAAAACAAAACTAAAATTCTTGTTCACCTATAATATTGCTTTCGTGTAGTGATGATTAACCACACTGCTTTAGCAAACACCTTGAACTGCTGAAAATACTTCCAGTATTATTATTATTATTATTATTATTATATATATATATATATATATATATATATATATATATATATATATATATATATATTTATAATTATATTTATATTTATTTGTACATATGGAAAGAGGAAATATTTTGTAAGTTGAGTCGAGACATGTATTTTTAAAGAATTCAAATATGTATAAATGATATCTCTCTAAACAAAATAGATTTGTAACTAATCCACTGGTATTAACTTGCCATAAATACAAATTCATTCCAATTCCCTTTATTTTATTTTTAATCAGATATTTAATATGCTAAAGAAAACATACTTCTTTATATATATATATATATATATATATATATATATATACAAGCTTATGCCTGTGGCTTCGCTCGCGTGGAATTCGGCCTGCCACATAAAGTTTCGTGAAAGATCATTTTAAATAAATAATTTAATTATTTTTTTTAAATATAAGTTACTGGTACATCCATAATTTCAGATGTCTAACTTCAAAACTGACGGATTCTCTACAATCTTTGAACCCCCATTATATTAAAAGGGAAACCCTTGGGGTGGAATTATCCAAATTTCTTTCTTAAACTATACAAAGAACCTATCTACAAATTTCAAGAGGCTAAGTTCCTGATTTGTCTTTAATTATGTACTATAACAGGGGGGGCATGCCCACGTGACCCGACATAAATCTGCCCTTTATGTAGCCTATGATGTATAACCTATTTTATTCAATAAGTTTCATCCAAATCCGTTCATTAGTTTTTGCGTGAATGAGTAACAAACATTCACATTTATAATGTTCGTAGGATATCAAAACAAATAGTTTCACTCCTGTTCTTTCTGTTATTTTAACCACAATTATCATGTGATTTTCCTTTATTTATGTACTATAATGGATTCTCCACAGTACCTAAAAAACTGTCGGCAGGGGGGAGGGGGCACGTGCCCCCTCCCTCCTAAATCCGCGCTTGCTATAGCCCATGTGTTATTCTGCTGTATAACCTATATTACTGTAAAGTTTCATCCAAATCCATTCAGTAGTTTTTGCGTGAAAGAGAGACAAACATACAAACTTTCACATTTATAATATTAGTAAGATTTGTAGGATATCAAAACAAATAGTTTCACTCCTGTCCTTTCTGTTATTTTAACAACTATTATCATGTGATTTGCCTTTAATTATGTACTATAATGGATTCTCTACAGTACCTAAAAAACTGTCGGGGAGGGGCATGTGCCCTCGTGCGCCCCCTCCAAATTCCTCGCTTGCTATAGCCTATGTGTCATTCTGATGTATAACCTATATTACTGTAAAGTTTCATCCAAATCCATTCAGTAGTTTTTGCGTGAAAGAGAGACAAACATACAAACTTTCACATTTATAATATTAGTAAGATATATATATATATATATATATATATATTATACACAGCAGTTTTTTGTAATTAATAGTTATCTGCACTATCTGATTTCCTCGATAAATTGAATGCAATCTTCAATATGATTTCTGTAATACAACAATGGTCATAGGCGGTCATTATCATAAAAAGATAATTAACTGAAAGTAAAGTAAGCCTTGGTCATTGTATAACAATAAGGCTACATGTTTCAGAGTACCGTTTACAAGGTACACTTCCATCCTAGAGCATAAACTAAGGAAGATGATCTTTAGGAATAACAGATTGAATTATAACTGAATAGTCAAACCCAAAACAATATTTTTGTACTCAGAAACATAATGGAGAATATTAGATAGAGAAAGAAATATTGTACCTTGCTTTTCTGGATCTCAGAAAAGTCTTTTACACAGTTTGTATGGGAAGACCTGAATATGAAGGCCTGCTCCCATGATTCAGACAATTAAAATCAGCATACCAACACACAAATGGTTTTCTAAGCCTTAAGTTTCAAGCCCCTTTAGTACTAGGTGTAAATAATGCAAAGAGATATCCTTGATCTTTCTTTCTTCTTATTTCATATTAACTAATAGAATTGACTATGTATGGATCAAGGGAAATGTAATAGTGAAATTTAACATAAGAATAATAGTAGTAAAGGTATACCAATTGGTGGATGACAATGTTCTTGCTTTAGATGATAAGTGAGAACTGCAGTAGGTACCAACTGAATAGTTAAAAGAGCTTTATAGAAAAGAAGTAGTTATTAACTCCACAAAAAATGAAATCCTGGTTATCATGGAGCAAGATGCATATTTTCTATTTTTTGTTATAGTGGGAAACTTAATATTTCTGATAATGTTTCATGTTAAGGTACATAGTAAAACAATACTGCCACCTTAAACATAATTCAATATGGCTAAACAACAAATGTATTACCAAATCTGAAATGTAATAGAGGAGAGAAGTCATCAACCAGATCAAGCACCACATTTTTAAAGTTCTTTGCTGATTCGACTCCATAGCTCGGGAATAATACGGTAAAGAAAATTGTCCATTTTCTATATGTAACAGGGAAAATATTGGAAGCTTGACCAATTGTTAAAAGACCTTTTATGCATCCAGAATAGTACACAATGAACTTCTAGTACAGAAACAAGAAAACTGTATTTTGTGGATTGTGGCACAAACAAAAAGAAATAAAAAATGAATAATTTAATTTTTGTCTAATTTATTTGATGTTTTAGTATTCACAATTGCATGTAATTAATTTTAGTAATTAATATTTCTTCATCTTTATTATTTGTAGGGTATGTGTCTCAATCGAACAATTCCTGATCGAAGGCCTTGACCAGAGTGGTACCATCCCAATTTTGCTTTCCACGAAGACAGCAGTTTCAAGAGATAAACCTTTAGTGAAGGTAAGATAGATTACAGTGGGCCCTCGATATGAGATAGGTTGGTTAGAAATGGAGGAACCACATTATTAGGCACCTTCTAAATAATAACTAAAATAAATTATGTTTACAATTAGAAAAGGTAACTGGAATTAGAGTTAATTCTCATTTTAATTATATTTATTGGGTGCATGCACCTCAATTCCACAATTGCCCAACCTTTTAAATTTCCATGTTGCCTCATCCTTCTTCAGGCAATATATTCTGTTTTATATATTAATAATTAATTAATAAAAATATTTAAAAATCCCCCAAAAGAATTTACCAATAATTATAAAAAATTATAAATAATAATATGGCGTAAGTCAATAAGATCATAAAAATTAAAAGTAAAGTTCAAAGAACATTCGTTCTAGTGTATTCATTGCAAAAATTGCGAGAACACGAGAACATGGGATCGGATTCGGAAGAGAAAAGATTTGTCCTCTGCCGGCAGGCGGCCTTGGTTGCTTAAATGGGAGAGTGCTGTCACGGAAAGACAGAGGATCCGGGTTCGAATCCTGGCCGAGGGCCTATCTTTTCTCTTTAAAAATAAAAATATTTTTAAAAAAAATGACCAATAATTATAAAAAATTATTCTGTTGTTTTTTTTTTTAAATTTAAAGCCTTTTTCTTATTTTAGTGCAAGCAGCCCCATTTCACACCCACATAGAATAATTGGAAGGATAATATTTTTTAAATTATTTATTTTTTTCTCTTGAATTTTGTTTTATTTGTTCAGTTAATTAACACTTTTAGGATCATTCTTTAGTTTTGTGAATATTCTTTATCACAGATTAGCTTAGCCCACCTAATATTATAGAATAGAAAGTAACTTTATTCTGGGACTATGTCTCTTTAGAATAACAAATTTGAACAGAAAAAGAAACATAACATTTATCTGGCCAGAAGGCTAAATGTTACAAATCATAAAGCATGTAAAAAGTGACAAAAAATAATTTAAAAAGAAATATTTAAACAAAAATAATAATAAATAAACAGTTCAAATCTTGACAAGATATTAAGCAGTTAAAGAGAATTGATAAATCCCTAGCTTTTGTTAAATGCATGAGCTAGCATGCAATAATTCTTTACATGATGTACAGCTTCTTAAAAGACAAAATTAAAATAAATAAATAGCACAATGAATTATTCTATACATTACAATCTAAGCAAATGACTAACCTGCTTAGAGAGCATCTTTTTGGGAAGCTAGGAGATGTTGGAAAAGCAAGGATTTAAATGACGATAGTGAGGAACTATGATGGATATTAGGAGGAATGGAGTTCCACAATGTGGTGGAGCGGGCAAGAAAGGAACTTTCAAATGCTTTGGTTCGGTGGGAACGAATATAGAGATCGGAAAGGCGGGATCTTGTTTTATGGTGTTGAACTGAGAATTTGAATTGGAGGAGACTGTAAATATATGAAGGGTGTTGAGAGTAAATGGATTGGTATTAGAATGTATAGAGGAAATATTGTCTTCGGAAGGGAGGGATGAGCCACTTTAACTCATCATAAAGGTGGGACACGCGCGATCACCTAGGAATGCCAAGCACAAATCTTTAAGAGCAATTCATTATTCTCTTTAGTTTGTCTTTAAGCATTTTAGAAAGGCCTCCATATGCCATGCTACAATAGTCAAAGTGGGGGAAGATGAGAGAAGATAAGAGAAGCTTACGGGAAGATTGTGTAAGGAGATGAGGAGAACGATGGAATAACTTCAGGGAACTAAGTGTCCGTCGGGATATCTGGACAATGTGGGATTTCCAAGAAAGGTTTTGGTCGATGGTGATGCCTAGGTTTTTTACAGAGGAGGTGAACGTGATAGGATGATCGTTTAGGATTAATGTTGGGAGGGTGTGGATGGATGTAAGGAGGGAATTAGAACCTAAAACAATGGCCTGAGTTTTCATTGCATTCAATTCCAGTTTGTTCAGCTTTGCCCAGGTACTGATTCTATCTAGGTCTTCCTGAATACTGGCAAGCGCAATTAATAGCTCAGAAGGAGGAAAGGACAAGTATATTTGGAAGTCATCAGCATATAGATGGTGGGAACAGTGGTGAACAGATTTAGGAAGATCATTGATATAGCAGTTATACTATTATGTAGGAACATTTTATGATTATTTAGTAAAATAATCATATTAATTGATTTATTAATTGATTGTGTTTAAAGGTGTAAAACCTTTAGGCCTTGTTTCCTAATTCCGAGTGCTATTCTTATTTGTTATCTATTAATGATGAAGGTTCTAGTTCCAGTCTCCAAACAAGCATTTATGGCATACTACTCGTACCTAGCGAGTAATTTAAAAATCATTAAAAAACATATCATTTACATATTGACGAGGTGTGTAAATTAAGTAATGAGACTGATTTTTATAATTTTTTTATTGAAATAATATTGTACATTCATATTGTCTGCTTCTAAATAATTACCTTTGGAAGCCACACAGGTATGGAGACAATTCTTCCATTCCTCATAGCATTGCTGGAACTTGGATACTAATATGAGTGAATAAGGAGGCCGATAGGGATGTTTTGACTAGCAGTAGTGTCATGAGGCAACAGCCATATATTTGTGATGGTTGGTCTCCTAGGCATGATGATTTTTTTTTCAAGTCTTTCGAGAACTGATTTTGGATGGATTTTGGAAAATGGCTGAAGAAAAATTTGGAAGAGGTTATAAGTCCAAATTCACCATCAAATAAACTTCATTTATCACTACTAAAACCAACTAAGTTTCACTTTTAAAGTCTCAAAACTCTTGAAAAGAAAGAAAAAGGGGGGAGGAGCACACCAAATCATTTTTCAATTATGTGGAAGAAAATGGTCTGGGTGGAGGTCAATAAATTTCTCTTAGATATGGAGAAATGTTTATTAAGTAGGCAACGTTTCGACCTACTTTGCAGGTCTTCTTCAGGACTGAATACAGACAATTGAAAATTAAAAAATAGTAAAAAATTGCTAAACATGGTAAATATTAAGGTAAAAATGTATGAGTGCTAACAGTATTAATAACCATGTGGCAAGAAGGTAGTAAACAAAAAATTAAATAAGTAATAAAAAGTAGTAATAAAAGAAAGTTTTAAAACTTAAAGAAAATTATTTATTTCTCACCTTCAATTATCAATTTAACATCATTAATTTGACATTCATCCGTTTTCATCTTAAGTCACTCTTTTATTTTCAATTATATCTTTACTTAGCCACAAATCTTGTTTTTTTTAAATTTATACTAGTCTAATACAGTCCATCATTTGTAACTTTCTTATCGCCCTTTTTATACAATTTTACATGTAATTTTTAATAATATTGAAAAATAAAAAGAGACTTTACATAAATGTTAAGACCGTGGAAAATATTCCAACGAAAAGCCCTTAAGGCTCCAAATTAAAACAGAAATTGAAATTATCTGTCCTTACTATAGGTATTATCTGTCCCTTAATAGTTTGGAGGCTTAAGGGCTTTTCTTTCGAATTGTCATTTTTAATATTAACTAAGCCCTTAAGTTCTCCTTTCTCACCATGTCTTACCATTTATTACATATTGTACTACATCTATCCTTTATAATATTTCATGAACCTTTTGTATACATTATCATCCCCATTGGTAGTTAACTGTATTTCTCACTTCTATTACTTATCATCATTGTTTCTTATTAACATTTTCAGTTTAATGCCACTATGCCGTATTTTTATTACTTACTGTATTTTTTATTTTTACTACCTCTGTATTTTTAATTTTAATTTCTTACTGTATTTTTATTTTTTATGTTTTATTTTTATGTTTATTTTATTACTTACTGTAGTTTTTATTTATTTTTTATTTTTATGGTTATTAATCCTCTACAATGATCATCCTTGCTCTTTATTGATATATATGATATGATATATATATATATATATATATATATATATATATATATATATATATATATATATATATATATATATATGTTCTCCCTCCCCATCTTTATTGTCGACCACTCAGATACCTGATTCTTATGTATTTTAATTTTAATATTTACCCATTGCAATTTTTAATTTTTATTTGATTACCTTATTCTTTAATTTTTAACTCTTTCTTTTATTACTTTTTTAATTTTTGTTTACTACCTTCTTGTCACATGGTTATTAATACTGATAACACTCATACATTTTTACTTTCATATTTACCATGTTCATTTTTTTACTATTTTTTAATTTTCAATTGTCTATATTTTGGATATTTAGCCCTGAAGAAGACCTGCAAAGTAGGTCGAAACGTTGGGTACTTAATAATAAACATTTCTCCATATCTAAGAGAAATTTATTGACCTCTACCCGGACCATTTTCTTCCATATTTATTATCAAGGTCAACTATTATCATTCAAGACATTTTTCAAATAGACTGAAAGGAAGAGTTAAATGATTCTAATAAAAAGTGTTATACAATACAATACAAATATTGGGTGAGCGGGGAGTATGACCACTATACAGATAACTTATTTGTAATTTGCATCATTCTTAGACCATTGTTATATCTTATATAACTCAAGTCCCAAACATAATTAGCCTACTGTCCTCTACTTCATTTTTTTCAATTAAAAAATATTGTTTTTTCTTTTAGGTTTTATTTGAAACTAATCCCTTAGATAACAAAAGCCTTGATCAAAAAATCCATGTGTTTGCTGAACCTCTCGTAGTGATATATGATGCCTTGACAATAAACAACCTTATAAAGATGTTTACTGTTCAGGAAAATACTGTTACTTCTAAGTATGTTTATTTACTTCCATAAATTTTCTTTTATATTTATCATTTACTCTTTTTATGAATAGATATTGTGTTGCCGTATACTAAAAAAAAAAGTATAGATATTTCAATAATTGTATTTTTACAGAATTCAAGCTGTTGCTCAAGCAAAATTGCAAGAATTTAAAGAAGTATCAGCTCTAGGTTTACAGAACATGCTGGAGCATCACATTACTATGGAGGTCCGGGTTATTATCCAAGCATCTTCTGTTCTTTTACCTCAGAAAGGGTTCTATGTGGAGTAAGTAATAAAAATATATGATGTATTACCTAGTAACGACCTTTTGCAAAATCGGAGGTGGAGCTGGGAGAGGTGTGTTAGGGGTATGAGAGACTGAGGATCATGGGCGGCTTTACTAGAGCTAACAATTGCAGGGTCTAATAATACGAAAAATCCAAAGTAGACTCCATATAAAGCCGAGTCTAAAACATAATAACAATAACTAGCAAAAAAAGACAATAATAACTCCAAGAAAAGGCAAGGTATTACAGTAAGAGCAAACTAGGTCACTATGTGGACAAATGGCGTGTGAAATGAGCTGGGTAATAAGTATTGCCTAGGATTAAAAAGTGATCCTAAATCAAATTAAAATTAAAGACTCTGTCAATTATTATTACCTACATCAGTATTTATGAATTATTGTAGAATACAACAAAATAATTGGTAAGATCACTAAGATCACGCTGCCGTGGGGATCACCGGCGACCGACACTCGACTTGGCTACAGCGCCGTGGGGGCCACCGGTGACCGGGGACGTAGCAAATAATAAAATTACATAATTAGAGTAAATATGGATACTGATAAATTTTTCAATAATACCATTGTTTCTATAATGGTTTGAAGAAATTAATACAATAAAGAACATAAAAAAATAATTTTATTTCTACATGAAAATTATTATCAATATATATACATATTATCAATGCATATGCTATGAGTCAGACTGAAACACTCAAGGCAAAGAAAAGGAGAATCATCGCAATCGGAACAATACGTCACAACTTTTAAAGTGGAATTCTTTGCTCCAGTTCTTCCTAGCTGCTTTGAATTTTTATAGCACACATTATAAATACACCTTACATTTCGTTCATTTCCTGGAATTTTTTTTCAAAATTCATGACAAGGTCTGCTCTGTACGGAATTAATTTGTAGATATACGATCATTATCGGATCATTTCATTAGATACAATGCTAATTTCATCCTAAAATAAGGAATTGAAATATTTTTCTGGGTTACTTGTTTGAATAGCACTTTTGACTTTACAATACAAGTATATAGTTAAAGCTCTGTTGTCAGTTTCTTGTACCATTTTATAGTTTTGCGCAGTGGTGAGCTATTAGCAATCATTTGATCAGATAACTTGACTGAAGATTTCCCTAAATTATATTCAACTCCCATTTTTGGCTTTTCTTTTCTATACAGTTGTCATTTCTAGCGAATGTTTTGTTTTAAAACTGTAACTCTATTTTTATTTTCTCGCGCGATAACATCTCCACTTTTAATTTTTGGGCCACTACTTCTTTTGGATTGCCGTGCCGATTTTTTCAAAGGGAACGCAATAAATGTGTATTCATATCAATTAATTTTTCCGCCAGGTCAAAACTTTTGTACCAAGTATCTGTGCAGATAATGTAGCCTTTGCCAAAAATATCTTGACAAAGAGTCATTACAATCTCAGTCGACTTATTTTCAAATTTTATTTCATTTGTATTTTTGTATTTTCTCATTTAGATTCTAAATGAATAAGTGTACCCTGGCCCATTATATAATTTAAAAACTTTAATGTCATATCTATGACGTTTTCGGTTTATAAACTGACAAAATACAATGCAGCCTTGAAATGGCACTAAGGATTCATCCAAGCATAGTATCTCATCTGGTTTATAATATTGCTTAAAATTACTGTACAAACAATTGATGATATGAGCAACTTTAAATACTCTATTTTGAGGATCATTTTCTTCATTATTTCTGAATTGAACAAACCGCAATAACAATAAAAATTGTTTTCTTGGCATAATTGTGTGTGGAAGTGTCAGGTTTTGGCTCAACTTTTGACAATCGCACTAATCCCATCCATATAATGAGATCAAAGAAACGTTCTATTTCATTAGTATTTGTTTCATGCTATTGATCTAAACGATACGATTGCAGTTCTGATTTTCTTTGTGTTGCATAGATGTTCGTTTGCTTCATAATAATTTCGAATATTTCATCAGTAATAAAAAGAAAAGAAAAATCATGTGGTTCCGTACAATCAAAAATTTCTGATTGGCATGCGTTGATACCTGACAAATCTGAAAATGTGATATTGGTTTTATTATCTTACGAAATACCCCAATTCACGCTTTCGGGTATATCATCTTCATTGTTATCACTATCTTCAGCTTCAGTTTCACTGTTAGGCTCAATTCAGCGGCGACGCACCATGGAAGCTCTTATCATATCAGATGAACTAATCGACGAACTTTTCTCACTGTCTGATAGCAGTCAAAATATTTTTGTAAAACTGGACCACCAGATGATAATCTTCATTTGAAACCCTATTTTTGAGGGCTTAATAAAAAATTGAATAAAAGATATAATAAAATGCAAAAACATATGTAGATTGAAAAAATATAACAAATGCACTTACTTGCTTGTAGGACGCAACCGAAGCACGGTTGTTTGAATAAAGGACAATTGTAAAAATGGTTGACAGTGCCGTAGGGGCCACCGGTGATATAATTACGGTGTGCGTCAAACTTGATATTATAAGTCACTTTATTTACTGCAAATAATATTCCAACATAATATGCATCAGATTATATAAAATCATGTTGGCGCCTTGGCTAAACTATGGAAAATACGCCTGGCAGTCAACGTGTTAATATTCACTGAGTAAATATCTCTATAAGTGATTTCTAGAATGATTCCTATGCCTCCCTTATCATGTGGCAGAAAAAAAAATAGTATAGTTTTAATTGAAGTATCATTCCTGCTTTATTAACTATATTTAACATTTCGTTTGTTATTTCCATTGATAAAAAACTGTTAGATACTAAATTTGCAATGACTTGATTTATATGAAAATATGAATGAGATGAAAATAGTTGACTGGATGATCTAATGTAAAGAAGATAGTTGGGGGGTGCAGTCAATAAGAACACAGAATAAGTAATGAACTTATATTATGTGCCGACGTTTCGACCTACAGTGTAGGCCATCTTCAGGGCTAACAGAGAACTGTTTTGTTCTGTTTGTTTCTCTGTTAGCCCTGAAGATGGCCTACACTGTAGGTCGAAACGTCGGCACATAATATAAGTTCATTACCTATTCTGTGTTCTTATTGACTGCACCCCCCAACTATCTTCTTTACATTATATGAAAATATATTTGTAGCTAGTTCTATTAGACACTTCTAGTATCACTTCTGGTTCATTGCATATTTTATAATGTTCTTTTATTCCCTTTGACTATAAAGTCAAAATACCATACTTAAAAGAATATTTAATCAAATTCTATTTAGTCAAAATCATATGTATTATTTAGATAAATTTATGCCTTTAATACTCACATTTCGTCCTGTTCCTTAGGTAATTAAGTTGTTTGGCCCTGCATGATGGAATATGATAAACAACTTCTTTAAATTAAATACTTTTTCCTGAGTCAGTGGCATTTTATGATCCCTATTCTACTGATGTAAAAAAAAAAATTAAAAAATAACTCACAAAAGGCTGATTAAAGTTATACTGTACACCTTTCCTCTTCCTATCAGTTATTAAACTTTACTCCTTAGTTACTGAGATAATTAGTAAATTTATTTATTTTCCAGAGGATGCCCTATGCTTGCTCTGACATTAGGTAATATAAAGATTATGACGCTTCCCAGAAAGGAATTTATTGCTAAGGATGCTGTAAGGGAAACTGACACAACCTCAGTTGAATATCTAATGGAATACAGCTACGACAATTTCGTCCTTCAATTATCAGATTTACAAGTAATCATTTTTTTCACATTGCATTATTAAAGCGTAATTTAGAAAATAAAAATGGAACATTCAGACAATGGAGTCTTGGTATTAGGAGCTCAGATAATCTGAAAGTTTTTCTTTTCCACAGCTTTTAAAACCCTGAATCTTTGAATTTAATTTCTCTGCATTTTGAATATACTTCAAATTTTTTACAAGTTCATTGAAAATTAATAAAGATAAAAATCCATAAGATAATTTAATTTAGTTATGATGATTTTTTTTTTCAGATATCATTATTCCGTAATATTAAATAATAACATAGGTTATTCTTTTTACTACTGTCCCTTAAAACTTTAAAGTGCACACATACTGTGACTACTTTGTTGCTTCCAGGCAACAATCTTTTTTCTCTTCAGCCGACTATTATTATTATATTGGTGCTACAACCTGCAGTCCTGGCCTCCTCTAATACCAATCACCATGCTCTTCTATCTCTGGCTGTTGTCATCCAGCTGGTAACTTCAACTTCCTTTGCATCGTTCGCTACACAATCTGTGTATCTTGGCCTACCGAACGCTCGACGTCCCTAAAACTGTATTGTCTACATCATCCTTGGAGTGGCTCTTATTTCTATCCTAGTAACACGGCTAGAGATTCAGATTTTAAAAATGATGAGGTAAGTTTTCTTCATGACCTGTCCATCGAAAACAATTCATTTTATCACTGTAGTGATATCTACATCGTTAAGCAGGTCATAAATTTCTTTATTTGATCTCCGTCGCCATTCCCCTCTAATATGAACAGGACCAAAGATTCGACGGAGTACTTTTCTTTCAAAAATTTGTAATTTTTTATCTTCTGACTTTGTGGTAGTCCAAGTTCCGGAGCCATAGACGAGCCCAAGACGGATAAGAGTCTTATATAAAGTTATCCTACTCTGCCTTGAAATCAATTTACTGGACATGGTATTGCTCATAGCAAAGTTGCATTTTTTGGCAGCCATTAGTCTATTTTTAATTTCTGCCCCCTATTCTATTGTCATATGTTATCTGTGATCCAAAGTATCTGAATTCAGACACTTTTTCGTGGTTATATATTTTTCAAATGATGTTTTCGCCACTACTTGACTGGGTACCTCTTCTGAGACCACATACTTTCCAGGTATCAGTATAGTCAGCCGACTGTTCATTCTATTCCTCTGTTCATGTATCAGTTTCTCCCCTCCAACTATATAACTTTCTAATGATCATGACCACATTTGAATATAAAATAGTGTTAGTACATTACAATACCAAAATATTGATTATTGTAATTATCCCACAATAATTATTCTCATCCAGCTTAGATTAACAAGGATCACTCTTATAAAAACTATATTGTATCAGAGAATTCCGTTAACTCTATTTGTGGAATGTAATTGATTGTAATATTGATCATCATCTATAATGAACCACATCATTGCTCTATGTTATCCACTTTGTAGGAATTACTTATTGAATTAGTAATTATGATTCTACCTAATGAAGCCTGGTTAGAATTTTATTTTTAGACATATTTGAATGAGTAAAATATTTTAGGAAGCTAACAATTTTAAAAAATTTATATTTGTCCTCATAGGTAGTGTTTGCGATGCCAGATGAAAAATGGAATACTCCTTATACAGACATGTATTTTTTAAAACCGACATCATTGAAAATTCATTTAGGAAAATGTGTCATTACGGACGATGCTCGCTTACCAAAATTGAAAGTCAGTGGTCAGCTATCAACTGTACATTTTACTATTGCAGGTATTAGTTGTTTATTATTTTTTCAAATAATTATTATCAATATAACATTTATATTTATTATTAGCATTAATATTTATATTGATCTTTTTTTAATCACCTGTTTATTGGTTTTATTCAAACTGTGGATGATGGTAGACCAGGTTATCCTAAATGGTTATAATGATTATTGCCACATTTTAAAGGTGGAAATATATTTTGTGGTTCCTTTTTCCAGTAGAAAAAAAAATGTCCAATCCAAGTTCAATGTGTTATACCGATGGTTTTAGGTGACAAAAGTCTTGTGATTTGTAAAAGTTATTTAGATTTTGTCCATTAGTCCGTTATTGTGTATATTTGTACTATATTTCTTCTTTTATTTTTATTTTTACTATATTTCACAAAAATAATCATAAAATATTTTATTTTTATGTTTCAAAACATGTAATACGGAGATTGATTTATAAAAAGTAAATGAGAACATTATCAAATTTTAAGGTTTTTTAAGTGTGTACTCTCATTTTATCACAGAAACAGAATATTTCTGAATTATCCAATTTTTTAAAAAGAAATGGCCCTTCATCCAATGAAGTTCAGAAAATCAGACCTTTAGTGTAAGCAATTTCACTTGTAGAAGAATATTATTTTAAAGTTTTTGTTACTGGTTACATTAACAAAAGTTTTGTAAATGATAAGCAAATATCCCATTTTGTTAACAAGATCCGAGATGCTATTAATGTAAAGTGATCAAACGTCCCATTTTTGGGTCCTTATTCCAAATACTCTGTCTTACTTTTATTTTCCATGGTAAATAATTTATTTAGCTGCCTCCTGATCCTTCTGGATTAGGTGTATTGTGAATAATCTCCTAAGCCTCCTGTTTAACGGGAAGGAAGTGATAATACACAGCCGTTCTGTGCCTCTGGGAAAGATTTAGAGCTTTATCTTATCAACTTTTTAGTTAGCAAGATCTTGGGAGACAGCAAGATCACAATAGCCAATGTACCATTTTCTAACTGGGAACCAAATTATACTATGGGTTGTAGCCCTGAATAAATAAAACATTTTTCCTTCCTTGTCTTTCTCTTTCCCTCCTTTAATGAATGGTAACATGTTTTTAGAACAGCGTTTGAAGGATTGCCTTTCATTGTTGATGTCTGTACCAACTCCAGAAGCTGCCCCTCCAACGGCTAGAGATTCAGATTTTAAATATGATGAGGTAAGTTTTCTTTCACTTCCTTATCACACATTTAGAATGAAAAAAGTATAGTTTAAAAATTCTGTCACAAAATTTGATTAATAGTTAATCAGATACCACAATATTCCAACCTATAAAAAAATTATTAAGAATTTGCTGTTTTGATTCTCAACTAAAATATATTGCAAATAATAAAAAAAATCGTTTGACTGTAATATTTATTAATTTAATATTGCAACTCAGAATAAAACAAAACAATACAAAACAGGACTGATGAAGTATATTGATAATGTGATTGAGTGATAACTTTGTAATATTGAAAAGTTTATTGTTTTTTAATAATTATTAAATTATTTAGAAGTGGAGGATTCTGTAGTTATTTAAAAAAACAAATAATTACTTTTAACATTATTTCAGAACCTTTTACGGCAGAGCACGCATTCTTTAGCTGGCTACAGCTATGATAAAACCTCAGCTCTGTTGGAGTTAGATATTGAAGACAAAAGATCATCCGAACCAATAAAGCAGGCTTTTGAAGTAGATGCTAAGTTTCAACTCATGGGTGGGTATCTATAAATTGTATTATTTATAGTATATTTTATTATGTACTACTCATTTTTTTTTTTTATTATGATTTAATAAAAGTGTTTGTTTTTTTCTAGAGTATTTATTTTTTTTTCTCTGTAATTATACTTACAATAATTATAATTATATCTCTGTAAATAATAATTTCTTACATTGTTAAATATATATGAAATGTGTAGGAAGACTAAAGTTCTAACCGGATTGAAATAAAAACATTTAATAATTTTTATCTTTTTTATTTTAATTAATGTTTTTCTATTTATTTTTATATCATTTTTTTTTTGTGGTTAAAGTTACCGTCCATTCATTGTAAATTTGAATACATCTAGTTTTTGACCATCTGATATTTTTACGTCTCCTGACTGAAAAAAAAACCTCTCTTTAGAAAATTTGTCATAGGTCATTCCATTAGTTTTTTTTTTTTTTAATTTCATATCATATTACATCTGTAATGTCTCCTCTCTAATTTTATTCAAATATCCCTCATTTACATTTTCAATCCCCAAATTTCTAATGTAGGCACCAAATGTCTCCTTCACTTCTTAAGGCTATAATAACACCCTCAAAATAACTCTTAACAGACACAGTAAAGCTTCTACCGTCACATTAGTTGTTCCTTTCAAATTAGGCCTTTTAATAGTTAGTTACAGCTCTACTCCTTATGTTCTCCCATCAGCTAACTCTATACACTTTTAGGGTCTGAACTTTGTAAACAGTCGCCTGTTTATTAGTTGTTTAATTTATTCATAATATTTCTTGGTGTTGTGGATGCAATAAAGGATTGATAGATATCTTAGTGATCAGAAAAGTGATTACCCCATGATAGTCTGTGCCTTTTATTAAATTTTAATCTCTGCCAGTGAGTAGTAGGTTTACTATAGCATGAAAAACTAAAAGTTTTTTACTTTTTTAAGTAATAGTTTACTTTCAGCCCCCAGCTTGAGATGGCTGAAACAGCCAAAGCACTCTGTATAGTCACATTTCTTGTTTCTTGTTCCTACATTTCCCAAGTTTTACCTACCCTCTGCTGTACCACCTCATGATTCAACCTTAATGAAACTGCAGATAACCATTATCTCTCAATAAGTCACATAAAAGATACTTCTTGGAAGAAGTATCTGTGATAATGAATATGATTAAAATTCAAGGACAAAACATAATAAAAATTAGAGGTGGGCAAAGTAGTTCCTTTTACTTAATTATTCCTTTTGATATGGTTCATTCTAATGAACTAGTTCAAATAAACTACATAGTTCATTTTTAAAAGAACTACATAGTTCATTTTTAAAAGAACTGCATAGTTCATTTTTCAAAAGAGTAAGAGAGGAATTTAACTATGGAATAAGAGGGAGAAATTGAGAGGTCAAACGAACTAGAAAGGTTCTAGAAAAAATAAAAACACTTCTATCTTATTTCTACATTTATTTTATATTATTTACATTTTTTTATATTTATGACGTATTTACATTGATTATGTTTATTTTCTATATCTTATTTTACATTATTTACACTTATTATTGTATAGCATTACATCGAATAAAACGAATTTTTTATAGTTTTTTTAATTGAACACTGTTATTGTGATTATACCCTTTAACAATAATTATTGTAATTATAGATCATAACTATCAAGTGTATAGGTACTTAAAATTATTACAATAATTCAATTATGTTAATTATAATATAATTAAAATGACTGGTCTTAATTTATTTAATATTACGATAGGCGCGCGTATCTGTCAGATATGCAGTGGAAATGTTTATTCAACTTTCTTTGATCCTTGTTGTTTTTAACATTTCCCTCTTCTCATGATCCAACCGTACCACAGTCTTGGCCGAAAATTCCTACAATGAATCGTTAGGTTATAGTGTCATGTATCTGAGGACTTCCTAAATTCAAGTAGTTTTTTATAACTTATTTTTAATTATTCAATGTAAAATTTGTAATTAATTGGTAATTTAAACAAGCAAATAAATTGAATTTTCACTTGATCCAAACTATTATAGACTACATACATAGCAGCTCGTCCACAACACGGTTAAACCCGAAAATGAGGAACGACGAACTAGTTCACTTAGTTTAGTCAGTATTTGTGTCCGGATCTAGTTCAATGAACTAGTTCGTTCACGTACTTCTCATCTCTAATAAAAATATAATTGTTTGTTTCTAAATTACCAATTTTTAAATGAATCTGTATGTTAACAAAATAATTATTCATATTCTCTTCAAATATATTCCTACGAAAACAGTCTTTAAGTTAGTCAAATTTAGATAACAATGGCTGTGCCTTATATTTTAAATATTATTTTACTTTCTGATAAATGCAGCCAATTTGATCTGCAAACTTTTTGGCTATTGAGTTCAGGTATATAATTTTTTCTTTATTCTATATTTTGTATATTTCCTTAGTTTTTTTAAATACGATTAGTGATTAATTTTAGAGTTTGAGATATTAATGATCAATTGGTTAGTAAAAAATAAAAAATATAATAGAGAGCAGCCACTGTTTTTTGCCTCAATGTAGTTTGCTAATTGAATTCTTTATTTTCAACACATATTTTATCATTTATATTAACCAATTTCTTACTTTTATTTTACTGGGTTTTTTTTTTAGAACTTCTTGTTGACATTATGGAAGTAAAAGACAAAAAAACCAGAGAACTTCTGCAATTCCAACTTAGTGATTTGGAAGCTGTGTTTACACAGCATACTTTCATGATGGCTGTTCAGTTAAAACTAGGATCTGTCCAAATGAGACACCATTTTGAAGATGAGTGGCTTAATGTTATTGGTACCTCCTCAGTTTCCAATAATGAAGCGGATTATCTCTTTTTCGTGAAGTATAATAATGTGAGTTCTGGGTATATAGTTGTTTTGAATTATTTATTTTAATCCATATTTGTCATAATATTTTTATTGCTTTTTCATGACTTTAAACATTGCATATAATCATGTAAAATCAGATTTTTTAATCCTCTTAAATTTGTGTAGTATGACACATTATAAAAACAATTATTACAGAAAAAAAACTTAAGAATCGTATTATATAGAATGGTAAATATTGTATTCTTTTTATAATGCTTTTTGTATCTGAAATATTAGGGAAAAGGAAGGCAGGGGACTGTTCACCAAGTGAAACTGAAAATAAATTAATATTAATTCTCTTCATAATAATGTAATTCAAAATTGATTATTATTTTGGGGAATAGTTAGTCAAGGGTTCCAGAGTAGGGTCTCTGCTTATTGTCTGTTCAAATTCTATCAAATGTTATGATGGACGAGCATATTGAGGTGAAGGCTCCAGAGTTACCTTGCAGGACAGTCTGGAACAGAAACCACCTGGAAAAAAGAAAAAAAAACCTGTACCACTACAGCCGGCGAAGGGAAAGAACTGGGGTTCAGTTCATGGTAGAAACTGTACTGTTTCTTGGACAATGGTTGTGCAGGGAGATGATTTGTCATAGATCATGCTCAACTGCCAGATTTTTCGCTCTTTTTTTTTGGGTACACGCTTAATAGAGGCTGATTGAGCTCATAGGATCCATCTCCAGCCGCTGACAGATTAAATAAAAGTCTGGCAGCTAGTGGGATTTGAATCCAGGACTTTTGGCTTGGCAACTCAGCACTCTAGCACTTAGCCATTCAGCTCCATCCCAAACTATCTGAAGCAGTTATTATTTGGTGATTTAAAAATAGTCATTTAGTATTGGAAAAAATGGCTACCAGTCCCATTTGCTGGACTAGTTCCCTCCACCATTATCAGTATCTCATAGTACTAATAGTATAGTAGTAGGCCTAGTAGTGTAGTAGTACTTGTAGTGTAGTTGGCCTAGTAGTATAGTAGTAGGCCTAGTAGTATAGTAGTAGGCCTAGTAGTGTAGTAGTACTCGTAGTGTAGTTGGCTTAGTAGTATAGTAGTAGGCCTAAAAGTATAGTAGTAGGCCAAAACATTGGTACACAATAAAAATAAGGTTCAGTTCTTAGTATATGTCAATATTCCTTCATAGAGGGTACTCCCTTTCTTCTGGGCTTCCATCACAAAGCTTTTCTCAATTAGTTTTTTAGTCAACTATCATTATTATTTTTCAAATTTATGTTTTAGCATTGGCTGGCAGAAATAAGCATTTAAATTTTTATTTAATTAAAGCAGTTGTAATTTTAGTAATTTGTATTTATTTGAATACTAATATGGAGATGCGTGATACGACTGTACATGGACATAAATGGTTCTTGGTTCGTTTGGGGGCATGTTTACTTAAATTTGACTGCAGTTTAAAGTGAATTTATCATATTTTTATGTCTAAATTTTGGAGAATAATTTGATAAGAATAAAATTATTTAACGTAGAACGGAGATAGTTGGGGGGTGCAGCCAAAAAAAAAAAAAAAAAACACTAAATAAGTACTAGACTTATATTTATGTGCCGACGTTTCGACCTACAGTGTAGTTCATCTTCAGGGCGATTTGGAGAGAGAAGCCGTTGGGTGCAACGGCTGGCTAACAATGAAAAAACCGTTATGGAGTCAACTGACTTATTACGGACTAACTGACTCCGTAACGGTTTTTTCATTGTTAGCCAGCCGTTGCACCCAACGGCTTCTCTCTCCAAACTGCCCTGAAGATGACCTACACTGTAGGTCGAAACGTCGGCACATAAATATAAGTCTAGTACTTATTTAGTGTTTTTTTTTTTTTACTGCACCCCCCAATTATCTCCGTTCTACATTTTATCATCCAGTCAACTATTTTCCTCTCATACAAAATTATTTAAAGTTTAATTTTGTGTTTGTTTTTAAGGTTAATAAATCCATCCCCGAATTTCATACCAAATACAAATCTATACTGCAACTGATCGAAATAGATTTTACAAAACTTGAGTTAATGCTCCATTGCGAAGCATTATGTGCACTGATGGTTTGGGCTGATGATTTCTCGAAGGGTTTAACTCCTCCTCAGGTAAATTATTTTATATTATTTATTCTTATTATATAATCTTTAAATATATGTCACGACATCAATATTTAATAATATTGAGCAAATATTGTGAAAGATATTGTACATTCCAGCATTCTCGTATTTTATATAGCTCCTAACTATTGAATATTATTGTATTAAATATTGTGTTTCAATTTGGAAAAAAGTTTTAATAAGTTATTATAGCTATGGAGCTTAGTTTATGCTTTATACTAGCTTTTGCCCGCGGCTTTGCTCGCATAGAATTTGGACTACCGCAGAAGTTTCTTGACAGTGCTTTTTAACAATAATTTAAAATGATAAATAATTTAATTTTTTTCACTATAGGTTACTCGTACAAAATTTCAGATGTCTAACTTCAAAACTGATGGATTGCATACAACCTTTGAACCCTTATTATAATAAGGGTGGAATTATCCAAACTTCTTTCTTAAATCATACAAAGGACCTATCTGCAAATTTCAAGATGCTAAATTCCTGATTTGCCTTTAATTATGTACTATAATGGATTCTCCACAGTACCTCTAAAACTGTCAGGGGTGGGGAGGGGCACATGCCCCCGTGCGCCCCCCTAAATCCGCGCTTGCTATAGCCCATGTGTTATTCTGATGTATAACCTATATTACTGTAAAGTTTCATCCAAATCCGTTCAGTAGTTTTTGCGTGAAAGAGAGACAAACATACAAACTTTCACATTTATAATATTAGTAAGATTAGGTTTTAAAACCAGTTTTACATTTCTTCAACTTTTGACCCTATTTTCTTTCCTTTTGAACTGCACTGCTTCAGTGTTTCTGCCATTTTAGAGACTTACGTTTTGTGATTGGAATTGTACTTTAATATCCTATTGTTGAATAGTCATAGGAAGAAAATGGAAGAGTCATGTTCAGGTTGCTAGAAGCATGTAATGACTAGCAATGACCAGCGTCTCCACTCTCTTCTTGAGCACCTGTGGCTTTAGTGTCCTCACAACTAGTTTTTAAAGTCATTGATAGAGCTAAACAAGAAAGCACATGCAGCTAGTAATTGTTGCAAATAAGTATGAACATGAATCAAAATTACTTATTTTATTTTTATTGAACTTAATTTTTATATATATACTAGTTGACTCTGTTCAAACATTAAGGAGGTGGATAATTAATTTTAAAAACATGATCTATTGGTATAATTGTAGATATAAACCGTTCTCGAACTCAATTAATCACAGATAAAAAATTTCATCAAATAAGTCCAACCGTTTTAGGAGGATTCAGTGACACATACACACAAACAGAAGAATCTTGCATAAAAAATAGTTTAATGGTTTTGTTACTGTTTAGAAGAAGAAAGTAGGTGCTCCCAAGTATTAAACTAGATTACTTTGAAATGAATTACAGATAGGACTTTTCCCATGGCATTTTACTGGTATTATTGTATGGTTGATCTAATATTTTATCCATGTTTAATTAGTTTAATTAACAAATTAAAAAAATAATATAATAACAGTTTTCACTTGTTTTTCCTATGTAGCAATTAGTGCATAAAAAAAGTACTGAGCACAAAACTTCCAACATAGCAGTTGCCACTAAATTAGGAAGTAAATTGGACTTCCGAGGGAGTAATGGAAAATGTAAGTAATAGTCTCTCTATGATTAATGTAAATGTATGCTCAAAGTAATGTTATCTATAACCAACACAGAACAATAAGAATTAACAATCCCTATTCTCCTAGATATCTCAAAAGCACGCACCTCCTATTATCTCTCATTAAAGGTGTTTGGTTATCATCTTCCTTAAAAGAGTTTACAAGATTTATTTGCATTTTGAGTGGAAAATAGTTGATTGGATAATTCTAGTAATGGTATGAAATGGCCAGGGAGTGCAGTCAATGATTACACAAAATAAGAATGACTTATTTTATCGGGCCAACGTTTCAGCCTAAGATGTAGGCCATCTTCGGGGCTGGGGAAAGGAAGAATAACAGTTTATATATATTTACATATATATATATAAACTGTTATTCTTCTTTCTATTAAGGAAACTGTTATTATATATATACAATATATAAATGGCAAGAGTGTAAAAAAATACAGAGAGTAAGATAAATTAGGTATATACATATACATATAAAAATCATAATTTTCTGTTATTTTAACTTTTTTATACAATTTTTTATATACCATTACTTGTAATTTTACTATGTTTTCCATTCTTATTATTTCTCACCTGTTATTTCATAATTTATCTTATTCTCCATATTTATTTTCATTCTTATCAATTCTGTTCATATAAACTGTTATTCTTCCGTGCTACTCCAATGTTTTATATAGTTATTATCTGTTTCTTTTTCCCAGCTCTGAAGATGGCCTACATCTTTGGCGGAAATGTTGTCACAATGAATGAGTCATTCTTATTTTGTGTAATCATTGACGGGAATCCCTAACCATTTCATACCATTATTTACAGTTTCAGCCCGATTTCTTTTGCTTTTTTGTTAACAAAATCGTTATGTTTTTGCTCTCTATCTAATTGAAAAATTAATCAAGTCAATAAGTCCAATATTGTGTTGATACTGTACAACTAACTATACCATGTAATCGATATGCCAATTTCAAGATATCTTAATATTTAGTCACTATAAAAGGATAAAAGATAAAACTGTGATTGTTATAGAGGTAATTTATCCAGCGCATTTAAATTTTTGCATATATAAGTAAATTGTAATTTGTTTTAGTATCTTTAGGAAAAAGTAGAAAGAGCCCGATGCCTTCAGTGTATAAAGTTGATGAAATAAAAATAAAGATAAAAGCTCGCCTTGGGGAGATAGCTATCATGCTGTGGAGTAATAAAAGGCAACTTTCAAGTCTTGGAGTTACTGGTGGAGAGTGCCTCCTCGGAGTGAAGGCGACGTACACTCAAATAGACCTCAAGCTCAGGGGGATTTATTTGTATAATCATGATCCCGATACTCTCTATAAGAAGGTAGCTTTAGTTTTTAGTTTCATAATATTAAATAATTTTATTGAAAATTCAAAACTAGAATTATCATTTTTTACTACATTAACGATTATTTTTATGTCATTATAATTAATTATAAAACAAAAATACTCAGGTTTTAATAATTGTGATTAATATTTTTTGACATCAGAAATATAATTAGATTTCTGTTTTAGAAAGGAGATAGTTGGGGGGTGCAGTAAAAAAAAAACACTGAATAAGTCCTAGACTTATAATTATGTGCCGACGTTTCGACCTACAGTGTAGGTCATCTTCAGGGCAGTTTGGAGAGAGAAGCCGTTGGGTGCAACGGCTGGCTAACAATGAAAAAATCGTTACGGAGTCAGTTAGTCCGTAATAAGTCAGTTGACTCCATAACGGTTTTTTCATTGTTAGCCAGCCGTTGCACCCAATGGCTTCTCTCTCCAAATCGCCCTGAAGATGAACTACACTGTAGGTCGAAACGTCGGCACATAATTATAAGTCTAGTACTTATTCAGTGTTTTTTTTTTACTGCACCCCCCAACTATCTCCTTTCTACATTTGATTGTCCAGTCAACTATTTTCCTCTCATAATTAGATTTCCTTAACTGCAAACTTGATTTTTATTTTATATTTAAATTACAATGTGGTATATAAATAATTAATAATGATTTTAATGTAATGATAAAATAATAAATTCTAGTTCTGGAGATTGGTATCAATGTCATGAAATGTTATTCAAACCAGAAAGTAAAATAAAAGGTGTCAGTTTTAAGATTGGAAACAAAATTTGGAGTTTAATTTAAAAATCTGTAACAACAGTCCATTTCTCAAACTTTTTAATAAGCATACAAATTTCATATCAATAGACTTTTTGTATTTGGAGTTTAAATAAAAAAATCTATAACAACAGTCCATTTCTCAAACTTTTTTAAAGCATATAAATTTCATGTCAATGGACTTTATTTTTTTATTTTTAAAGAGAAAAGATAGGCCCTCGGCCAGGATTTGAACCCGGAACCTTTGTCTCACAGTGACATTGCTCTACCATTTGAGCTACCAAGGCCGCCTGCTGGCAGAGGACAAATTTTTTATAAATAAAAAAATTTAAAACTCAAAAAATTGACCAAAAATTATAAAAAATTAATAATAGACTTTATGTATTTTTAAAAAAACCTTAATTTTTCAGAAGAGCAGAATTAATGATTTTTATTTCCAACTCTGTGTTATGATTGGTTTGCTTTTAGTTGTAGTCAGTTCAGGAAAGGGAGAAAAAAAAGTCATTATTCAAAATCCTTAAAGAACGTTTTTTTCATAAAAATTCCCAGTTTTTAGACATTTCAAAGTAATTGTTTATTTTTATTGAATGATAATTGTTGACCTTGATAATATATGTGGAAGAAAGTGGTCCGGGTAGAGGTCACAATGAATTTCTCGTAGAATTGGAGAAAAACTTTATTGATTAGCCAACGTTTCGACCACCTTTGTAGGTCTTCTTGAGGACTGTGGGAGGGAGAGCTGGGGGTGTTAAGTCCTACACTAGCTTGAAACACATACTGTTTGACATACTTCAAATTCTTATTTATCCAATAGAATTGTTGGGAAACCTTGCCTATCTACTTGGCAGACTTAATTAAGAAGATCCACTGCATTATTATTTTTATTACTTTTCTTTAAATTCATTTATTAAGAAATGTTTAAATTATTTAAATTAATTTATTAAACACTTTTAGTATAACTATATATTAAATATATTAAGAATTAAGATAATTTTTTATTCATTATTGCTTAACAAAATAGAATTATTTGTTTGTTTATTTATTACCTTGCTCATTCTGGTTGTTATAATAATAATTTAAAAATTTTTATAGATCTTAACTTCCAAGGAACAAGCTGATGTGTTGTCACTCCGTTTTGTCAGCTTTGAAAATATTGGTAAAAGAAGTAATGGAGTCGATATGTCTGTCGACCTTAGCTTTGCAGCTGTGAGATTTGTTTTTATCAATAAATTCATCATGTCTCTGTTGGTAAGACATTAAGATTAACCCTAATAACCATGTAGCACTATTCGGCATAAAACTAAATATAATCATTATTCTTTTCCACATTATAGCCCTTATCATTTTTTTAAAAAATGTGGTTAGAGAACAATAAATGATTTTTCTGTTAGTAAAGTACTAATAAACATCATAACACATTTACCCAAACATTTTTTTAAGTATTTAGCGCCATTAATTTTTTTTCATGGTTTGGATTATCCTTTTTTTGTGTCATAAGTGATATATTTTTCAATTTGGTTTATTTCAGGATTTCCTTAATCATTTTTCAACAGCACGTGAAAAAATTATTGATGCCTCATATACTGCAGCTGAAGCAGCTAAACACAATGTTCAGGATGCTATTGATAAAGCCACTAGGATATCTCTCAAAATTGATTTGGAGGTATAAATAGATTAATCTATTAATTTTATCTATGCCAAGGTATGCAAGTTAGACACTGGTCGTCTGAGTTTTTACATGCCAGACAAATTTAGAAAAATAAGTAGAATCTGTGAATCTCTTAAAAATTTTAGATCTTAAGTTGTCTTTTTTTTTTTACTTTTCATGTTATATAAAAATCTATTCTTCTTCGGTTGGGCCTAACAGCTTGAATATTCTAAATCTATTGTATTAATACAGTATGCTGCGACAAATTTACTCATAATTGGTTGGCAACGTTAGGCTATGAAACCACGAGTTAACTTGTGACTAGTCAACAAAATGTGTTAAACCAACTTTTATTTTTGAATACAGTAAAACCTGGAATTAACGGACAGCCCTGGTGCAAATATTTTTGTCCGTTATTTAAAGGTGTCCTTTAAAGGGAGGTTTTATTTTTTCATAAATATGTATTTGTACAAATTAATTCTCTCTTATTCAATTTCCCATGTGTTTAAAAGGTAAGTAGAATAAAATAAAAAAAAACACCGCACAGTTTGAGTGTTCCCGAAACTTGTGTCCTACCGATATTGAGTCTTTCCGCTAGCGCACGTACACTTAACTTTTCACGATCATAAACGTCGATTACATTTATTTTTTGTTCTAAAGTGAGTCTCTTACGTGAGAGAGACATTTTCAGCCGCCTGCCACGAGGGTTAGAACAGAACTAAATTTTAATTAAGCAAGTTCGAGAATAAAAAAAAAAAGTATTTATGTGGAAAACCTTTACTCAAAATAAACACAGCTGTCTCTGTTTTCTTAGACCGGAACCAACTAATTGTTTCCGAGAAACAATTAGGAAAGGGATAAAGTCATACTGTCCGTCTTTTAGAGGTTTTTTTAATCGATTTATAACCAACACAGCCTGTCCGTAACCGTTAATGAGAGGTTTCGTTAAATAGAGGTTCAAATGCCTTTAACATTGTATTAAAATGTTGGTGCAAAAAAAATCGTCCGGTAATGGGGAGTGACCGCTATTTAGGGGTGTCTGTTAATAGAGGTTTTACTGTATTTTTTTTTATCATCTAATTATTTCTTTCCTTTTTACAAGTTTTTAACTTGATGTCCTCCAACTTAGATCAATTGTTTTAAAATTTCATTCAATTTTATTGGTTATTAAATAATATAATCCTTATCTTCCTGTGAATTCAATTTTTATTAATATTTGTGTTGTTTTGTTCAACTGTATTAATATTTTATTTTCAGGCACCGAAGATTCTTGTACCAATTAATGATAAAGCACTTACAGCTTTTATTCTAGATTTGGGTCTGCTTACTGCGAATAATTCATTTATGGATGTGAGAGTTCCCAATAGTGAAGATAGTGCTGTACTTGATCGATTAAATGTTGATCTTCGTAACCTACAACTGAAACAGTAATTTATTAAATATTCTTCTTTTCAATAAGCTAATGATTTATGAAGTATTAATAACATAATATATTATTAGGATCCTAATATGGATTAGAAAAATTAAATAAATTTTACGGTATTAAGGTTATTAAAAATAAAAAGTACCATGCATATCAATAAAATTTATAATAACTGTTGTGATTCAATATTCAAAATCAAAATGATATTGTTTGTGAAGTTTTCTCGCCTCATTTTATTTTTATTATTCATTATTTATTGGAGGTGGGTATCAGTTTCATTTCACTTCTTTCAGAAAATGTTTTTATTTTATTTTTCATTAGCTCTTAATGCACTATACTTTATACTGTCCAAAAGTGGGGTATAGATTTCTGTCTGATGTATATAGACACTTCAAATTTTTTTAAAGATATTTTTAACCTAAAGATTTTATTGTCTATTAAATTAAAATATGCAATACTTTTTTTTATAAAATTAGTCTATCTAGTGACATTTTGGTTATAATGACAATGACAATTTGTCCATATGTTCTTTTTCCGGGATGGACCGTGTGATGTTGGTTACGTTTGTCAAGCTTTCGCTCATCGTGTTGTGAGCTTCCTCAGGGCTAGTCAGTAAATGAAGAGCGGATGGTAAAGTCAGGGTGTATATACTTTAGGGGTGGGGGGTGGTCTCGGTCGAAGTCTGCCTTCCCATTGGCTCGCTTGTGTCGAGTCCGTGGGCTGTGTTGTGTTCGTGTGTGTTCGGAATTGTCGTATGTGTTTGGATGATAGGTTGATGTGTTGGTCTTTTCTTTTATGGCAGGATAACAGTTTTTGCTAAGTTTGTAACCGTCTTCCTTATTGAAATTATTGGGTTCTTTAATAATTTCAATGGCCTCTCTTATGGTGCGGAGGTGATAATTATTTTCTTTAACCAGTGTGGTTGTGTTTTCGAAGGGTATGTGGTGGTTGGTGTTGTAGAAGTGTTCTGCTACAGCCGATTTTTCCGTCTTGAAGTTTTTGACACTAGATATGTGTTCTTTTAAGCGTCTTTCGATGGTCCTACCGGTTTGTCCAATGTAGACCTTGCCACAGGAACAGGGTATGCTATAGATGCCTGGGGTACGTAGTCCTAATTTGTCTTTGGGTTTCGGTAGGATGTGAGCTATTGTTTTGTCTGTGGAGAATGTGGTCTTGATGTCATGGTTGTTTAGAATCCTGGCGATCTTTTCTGAGGTACCTTTGATGTAAGGAATGGTTGTCTGGGTTTTGGGTTCGTTATCGGTTTCTTTATTGTCTTGTTTTTTGAGTTTTCTCTTGCGTTCTACCCGTTTAATAGTTTCTTTGTCGTATCCGTTTTTCAGGAAGGCTGTTCTCAAGTGCCTCTTCTCTTTAGGGAGCTGTGACGGTTCAGCTATCATTTCAGCTTTGTTGAGTAGAGTGTTGATGATTCCTTCCTTCTGAGACGGATGGTGGTGTGATATGGCATGGAGGTATCTGTCTGTATGTGTAGGTTTACGGTAGACGGTGTGTCCAAGATGGCTTCCTTTCTTCTCGACCAGGACATCCAGGAAGGGAAGTTTCCCATCCGATCTCCAGCTCCATGGTGAATTGTATGTTAGGGTGGATGCTGTTTAGGTGGAGTAAGAATCTGTCCAGTGCATCTTTTCCGTGCTTCCAGATGGCGAAGGTGTCGTCCACGTATCTGAACCAATATTCAGGTTTTTGGGTTGCGGTGGAGAGTGCCTTCTGTTCGAAGTGTTCCATGTACAGGTCTGCTGCCGGTGAGCTCAATGAAGATCCCATGGCTGTGCCTTCCATTTGTTTATAATACTGTCCATTGAACAGGAAATATGTTTCCTTCATGCATATCTCCGTCAGTCGGTACTCTTCTTCGCTCAGAAGATTTTCCATAAGGTTCAAGGCTTCATCGGCAGGGACCTTGGTGAAGAGCGACTTGACGTCGAAGCTTACTAGGATGTCTTCTTCGTTTATATGAATGGTTTTGATTATGTCTACGAATTGTTTGGAGTTGCGGATGTTGTGTTGTGTTTTGCCAGTGTGGGTTTTAATTATGTCGGAGATGTATTTGGATAGGTGGTATGTAGGTGAGCCAATGACTATGGGTACTGACTATGGGTCTCATAGGGATACCGTCTTTGTGTATTTTGGGTTGTCCGTATAGTCTTGGTGGTATTGGGTCAGATATTATGAGGCGTTTGGTTTTCAGGGTCTGGCTAGTGTTGATGATGGTCTGGATTTTCTTGTTAATGTCATTAGTGGGGTCTTTGTCCAGTTTTTTGTATGTTCCATCATTGAGGATTTCTGTCATTTTGTTTAGATATTGGTCTGTGACAATTTGGTTGTTTTTAGTTCATATGTGAACTTATTTTTATTAAATAATTAAAATACCTTATCTGTTTTTTTCTGATGCAGATAACACCAAATTAAAATTGGAACTGTTTATCTGTGTTTAAAATCACTTTATGATTTATGATTTATACTTAGATTTGCATCTGTAATTTATATATATATATATATATATATTTTTTTTTTTTTTAGAGTTGAGCTTGATGAAAGCTTGGCTAATGAAGTAGCTAGCCATGCAATTATTCAGCCTATCAGTTTTATTCTGACCATACAACGTAACTTATCATCTGGATGGTTTCTGGATGTACCTGATATAGAAGTTGGTGGTAAATTACAGGCTATCAAGGTAAGATATAGATATGCATTCAATTCCTCAGTACAACTACAGTTTTATTTGTTTATTATGTCATATCTATCAGTGGACTGTTGTTTCATCAATGGAAGTTGCCTTCTATTCGACACTACTCCCTCACAACTTCTCTTACTTAAAATAAAAATTAAATGTTAGAGCACACCTCTTGAAATCTCTTATGGCTCTGGTAAAGAACTTTTTTATTTTATTTTTACCATCCATTTGTAAAGTATTTATGACAGGTTTATAGAGCATTTTGTGATACTAAGAAGTATTCCTAAAAAATTAACAAACAAATAAAAAGAGAAAAAATAAATTTAATCCTTTTAGTGCGAACCATCTATAAATCGACTCTCTATTAATGCGTATAAATTGAGGAGTGTCGGAATATGGACTATAGCACAGTTTGATTTTAGGTATCAATCTGTGCGGACGTGTCTTAGCAGTAATTAATAAGGTACTTTTTTCAAAAATCCTTTTGCAATTATCCAAAATGTGTGAAAATTAGCTCAGCACTAAAAGGGTTGAAAAATGCATTACATGATTTTTTAAATTTATTTAAATTTTTAATCCAATAGTAAGTACGTTAAAAGTTACAATTATTTACATTTCAAGTGAATATTGAATGCGCATTTAAAATTTTAAGGGTAAACTTACTTTTAGAAGTTTTAATCAGCAGAAGCTCTTAAAAAAAGAAGCAACAGGAAACAGAAAATTATTCTTGATGGTGAAAACCCAACTGAGGGTCAGACAAAAAGTTTGAAGCAAATACAACGATCGGAGTCCCCACTCACGTAGTATTATATAAAGTTCTCTACATTGAAGTTGGCTGTTTTTTTATTCTTTTTGTGAGATTATTCAAGTTGAAGAAAATTATAAAAAACGGAAAAGTGACTAAAGCTTAGATTGTACTTATTTTATTCGGACTCTGCTTAACTGATGATGTGTGTAATGTCACACTTATGATGTGTGTAATGTCAATCCCGACCAACAGTTCTTAATCTTATTATATGTTGTTCAAGCTAAGCAATTATTCATTCATTTAATATTTGTTTCCAGATTAAATTCAACAAATCAGACTATAAACTAATAATGAAAATGTTGGAAGAGAATATTGGAGATTCGGGTCCTGCAAAAGAAAAGCCTCCACCAAAACAGGCCCAGCCACCTGCTAAAAAGAGAAGTATTTCATATACAGAAGAAGGAGCAAGACTGTCCAGTGGTAATACTATATTTATTATTTTAAACCACTTACCATGTTTCAGCACTTAACATCCTAGCTTAAAATATTTTTATATTGTAGTGTTAGTGTTTATCATTTGTATTTCAAGGCCAGTATTACACACAGTGTCAAATTATTTCTACTTCTTCTGTGTGATGGGTTCTCTTAGTCATTTCAATAGAAAGTTATAAACAGAATACTATGCTAATATATCAGTTGAGGAACTAAAGCAGCACACTTAATGTTAGCACGGTCAGTGGTATAGTAAACCGATTATATAAAAGCACTTAGATGTGATTGTGAGTTTTAATCTGTAGTGTTTTGTCTTGTTTAATGTATATATTTTTTAAATTTTAAATAAGGTGTCATTTAAGAAAAAAAATTCTTTCACACATACTCACAAAACCTGTTTACAGAACATGCATCTCCTTACTTTTGTTAATAACGCATTACTAAGCTACGAAGGAGGTCATTTACTCAAGACTTAAACAAAATATTTAGCATCGTAAACTTTAAGCATATAAAATATATTACCTATTATCTCTATTATTTTGAGTTGATGGTGTATCTCTAATTTTAATTTCATTTCTTTTAATTTAATTCATCGTTATGACTCCTCTTAAAATGACCACCTTAGTAACAAATATTTCATGTTTGTGATGAAATCATAAGAGATCAGTGATAGTAAATCAGTCGTTCAATGAAAAAAAATTTTGATTTTTAATATTTGGATCGAAGTATTTATTTGAGTTGAAAATTTCTTTCATTATTTCATGTAACTTAGCTTGTTATTGAAATCACATAACTTTATAACAATTATAAAATAATACAGCACATTCACTTCTCTGGTTGGGAACTGCTCACCATCAACTGCTATTCATTACGGAACTGGTGGGCAGTTCCATCATGATTTAATTTTCTTAAATTACTTAAAAATTTTAGTATATAAATCTATTCATTAAAGTTTGATTCAATTGATGAACCTGTATATTATTTTTCAGTTAATAAGAGCGTAATAGTCAGGAGTCAGTTAAAGTTCACGATGGCTCTGGAAAGTTTGGTTTTGGAGCTTGAGGATAACAGTCAGGATAATGTAAGTTAAAATACTGTAACTGTTCAAATATAAATAATTATAACAATTCTTAATCAGATTAATGAATAATTTGTGTAAAAACTTCATTGGGAATATTTCTGTGGAAAAAAAATCAAAATAAGAGGTGTATAATTCGCTTAAAAAAATTATTATTTGAGTTATTTTAATGAACTTATAAGCAGTAAAAAAACTCAGAATGTAAAAAATCATACAGTAAGATCCCAAAACATGTTATATACTTTATATCTCATTTTAGAAATGCAAAAACCATTATTTTCTTTATTGTCAGTCAACTTGATACCAAAAAGAGGCCTTGGTGGAAAGTTTTGGAGGAGTTCTGAAAATTTACTAATTTCTATTTTATCATCTTATTTATTAGGGAGGAGGGGATTGCTGGTTGTAAATTTCCAGAAATTAAAAAGCAATCTTATTATTTTTCCATGAAAGAATACGTTTTATTCAATAATCTCTCTCTCTTTAGTGAACAGTTACCCATTGAGGGAGTTTTTTGAAGTTACCAGAATAAGTGTGAATCAGATAGTGCAAGGTACGGAGAATATCGTCAATGTAATAAAACATCCCAATTAAGTTGGACAGTCTTTTGCTATATGATTATTGCAGTCTGGTCTGGTGTCATGGTGGAATTTCGATTAACTAGTTCTCGGTGTTTCTGTTGCTATGCTGGGTCAACATTTCATTAGCTGCATGCGTTAGATCTTCCAATCACTCGTTTTTCCTTGTGGAAACAACTCGTAAAGAGTATCTCTCGATAATCCCACTACATGGAGAGCAAATGTAGCCTTTTTTGATGTAGGCTGTCCTTCAGCAGCTCTTCATTAGTTCTCCATCTCTTGCGCACCACATTGTCGGAAGATACACTTTTCGTCACCAATTTATTTGGTTAGCCAGGTTTGCCTTGCCTCAGTCAGATTGTGTGGCGCCCTAACATCGAGGCGGGACAAATAACCAAGCTGTTTTAAAATCCTTTGAATGGTTCCAAAATCTATTTCCAGTGTCTCCACAAGTTGACATACTTGTAGTGACCGTTCTTATTCAATTAGAGTCTTTATATCATTCCGGTGGCGAACCTTTGATGGGTGTATCTTCGAGACTAATTGTTCAAGAATGAAACTTGGCAAACTGTTTTTGACAATTGGTTTTAAAAGTATTACATATAAGTAAATAAAATGGGAATCTGGTCTCAAGCTACCACTCTTGTTTTTTTTAAGTGATACAATTTAACTGACATGAACTTCTTCCCCTCTCAATCCTGTTATCATTTTTTACTTTTAAAAGAAAGAGAGAAGGGTACTAATAATTAAATTTTTAAACATATTTGTATTTATATATAATTGTTAATAAAATTTTATATTTTATTTATTTTTTTATTTTTCAGCCAGATATTAATGAGGGCCTTGCTCGACTGACACTCGAACTTGTCTCTTTAAAAGGTTCCATGATGTCTGATGACTCTCTTCATTTTGCTGTCATACTTCTTGATTTTATGATGGATGATCTACGACCATCTAAAGTTGGTAAAATTACCAGGTACTGGGACATCTTTATTCCCTATCACTATATCCTACTCTCAATTATTACATTTTGATAATACACTGTCTAAATATTAGGAAGTATTAAGTTAATAAAGTGTGGATATCATTGTAAGGTAAATCACAGTACATCGAATAGTTCAATTCCATTATAACAGGAACGAACTGAAGTAAGAAAGTTGTATCTTAAGCATTTCTAGATTACATTTGTACTTACAGTAGAACCTCGATTATCCGTCATGGTATGGGACCAAGATGGTGACGGATTTTGGAAATAGGCGGATATGGGAGTGAGTCATATGTCTCATATATATGTATAAATGGAACAATATGTTTCAAACAGTCGACATTATATATGTACTCGTAACTTATTTACGTACAAATAAGGTATACATATGTAGTAAAAATATTTTTAAAAAATAATAATAATTATGTACATCGAGGGCTAAAAGCAAAATCATTGTATGTCCATTTTTTCCCTCTTGAGAAATTAATATCAATTAGAAGTGTTGTTTAGCTCTTTCCTCGTTCACAAACCTAGTATGTCCCTTCTTAATATTCATTAAATGTTTATATAAAAGGGACATACGCTAGGGGTCCCCCGCATGTTTTATATCATTAACTGTCTTCCAAGGAATATCATAGATTTTTGCTAAGATTGAAGCACTTTCACCTTTTCGAAAACTTTTACAATTTCAAACTCAGTAGCGAGATCTAAACTCTTCCTTTGTTTTTTTTTCCGACATTATTATACTTACTTTTAAGAAAATGACAAGTACCAGTAAGGCAACAATGAAGATTGGAGGTAGTTCAACTGCGGAAACTACATTAGGTAGAGCTGAGGAGATAATTAATTTCTGAGAAAAGTGTGCAGGGAAGCCTAGGTTTTGAGTAAACAACAGATTCTAGGAAATGAAGTTGTCGACACAACGATTGATTCTTACCCGGTGTCAATGACTTTAGCAATCAAACAATATATATACATCTTTTTTTTTCTCAAACTAAGGTGGCGATTAACAGAGAGTGACGTATAATAGAGGTTTTACTCTATTTTTAATAGTTTTTTTCCACTTTCCTCCTTTTTCCAAAACGTTTACAAATATAATCAAGCAGCATTTTTCATTTATTTCTAGTTAAAATTTAGAAGGAATCTATGATAAACTGCAGGTATTAATTATTATTATTATTATTAATTAATAAAATTTTAGGATCCACTTACCCAGTTTACCTTCATTAAAACAGATTCATACCTAATAAAAGTATTAAATGAAATTGAATATATTTATAAAATGTTGAAGCATTAATTTATTTATTTCTATTATCATTAAAATAAAAACTATTTTATTTTTCTTAAGCTTAAATTAAATAATAAAACTTTTTTTTCCATTTTTTATTTTCTAATTATTTTAGATAAATATTTAAATATGATGACCATTTTTTTTTTATATTATTATTATTATTATTATGAAAAATGTTTTGTGAAAGGTACATGGAAAGAAAGAAAGGACCTGAAGATGATAGTACCAAAAGTATGATTGATATTACTTATCAGCAAACATCCGAAGCTAAGTTTGGTAATAGCTATTTCAAATTACCTTTTTCATTATTAATTTTTTATAACTTTATAATTTTTGGCTGGTTTTTAATTATTTCAGCGGATATAAGAATTTCAAGTATTGACTTGATATTAAATCTCGAACACTTGACACAAGTTGCTGGATTCTTTAGTAAACTCTCTGATGTTCCACCTACTACTGTTGAGGAAATTAAAGGCCCTGCTAAACTTGAAGCCCCCAAAAAGAAGGAGGCTGTGAGTTTTACCATACAAAAACCTCTTTTTTATTATGAGTGACAACTAGAATTCAATTAAATTTATAGTTAATGAATTTTATATTTGAAAATAGATGGTATTTTCAAATATAGAATAATGTGTGTTGACAGAAAGTTAATGCAGACAAAATATTTGTCAATAGCAATAAATATTGGTCAATGTTCAAGGTATTTTAGTGAACATGAGGTATAAATAATTGAAATATACGCGTTCGCTAATAAAGATATATTTTTTATTCTCAATTCAAAATTCATATTTTTTTAAAACACAGATATACATAAAGTAATAATCAAAATAAACATGTGTTGGTAGCTGGCTGCTACATTATAAATAGCAGAGCCTGACTATGATACAAAATTAAAAGATTTTTATGATAGCTCAAGATAGTCAGGGTGAGGGTAAAAACAAATCTTAAGTAAATCTATTTATTGTATCTAATATCTAATAGCATATTTCAATAAATAGATATTACTTAATATCTAAAAGTAAAATCTATTTATTGAAATTTAATATTATGGCCCATATTGCAGATCTTCATTGGGGTTAAATGAACAAGATAAAAACAAAAATAGTTAGATTTACAAAGAAGTTTTTAAATAGTGAAAGAAATGAAAAAATTGATAAATTTGTAAAATTTATACTAATGTAATACTAATAAATAATAAAATTTATTTTATAATAAAAAGTATCCTCATACAAGACTGAAAAGACAAGAAACTGCTCGATGTTTTCGCCTACTTCAACATTTACTGGACAAACGTTCAAAGCTCCCAATTAATTACAAAAGACTCATTTACTTGACATCAGACCTATTTGGACATAAGGAGTTGAGTTTTGGGGCTCTACTAAACCATCCAATTCATCTCATATCCAATCCTTACAATCCAAATTCTTCGTATAATCCTCAATGCTCCTTATTATATCACAAACAAACTCATCCATCATGATCTTAATATCCCATATGTTGCTGATTTGACACAAACTAGATACCTATCCTTCCATGAAAAGCTCCATGCACACTTGAATCCACTAGTCTCTCAACTTCCTTCCCATAATATTCCTGATATGTTTTGATACTTAGACGATTTTAGAGTGGCAATGAAGATAATCCTGTACTATAGGATAAAGTTTACCAAATTGTGATTAAAAGAAACTTCCTTAAAAAGAAGTTTTTGTTCTTCTAATGATTTCTCATAATTGCAGAAATTTGTTGAAATACTGTCTTATTCGGGAGCTGTGAGTTGATTAAGAATGTGCTTTCTTTCAGCTACAGTTGTGCCTTATATATTAAATACCATCTCTATTTAATGTTTAGGAGTTCTTTGATTCCATAATCTATTTTGATTAGTATTATAAATTAAATGAGAATATAAAATGAACAGCCATAATGAATAATGTTGGTCATAAATCTGGTTAAGTAGGTTATAATCGTTGAAGAGAAAACTGACATTGGTAGAGTGTCTGTGAATTTTAAAGTTGAACATCCAGACATTATCCTTATCGAAAACATTGATGATGTAGATACCAATGCCCTGGTTTTGGATGTGAGTATACTTTATTTGTATTAGTTCAGTTATTTTAATTTTCTATTTGTTAGTATTCACCACAGTTTGTTTTTAGTTCGAATTGACAGTAACTGCTAATGTGGGAAATGATAAAAGCCTCATCGCTGGATCCCTCAGTGACCTTCAGATTTTTACCTGCTGTTATAATCCTTCTAAAAGGCTAGCGACAAAATCACCTGTAAGTTGGAATTTTAAGTTTTGATAAAAAACCTCCTTTATCTAAAATTTAGTAACAAATAATTATGTACTAATAATAATAATTTTTTGTACATATATTTATATAGATCCTCACGCTGCTTAGGCGGTAGACGAGGAAGAAAGAGATATATATATATATATATATATATATATATATATATATATATATAAATAAATATATATATATATAAAATTACAGAACCACAATAGTTAGTGTTGGTAATGAGATATGCTTTGATCATTGATTTTTCTGTTATTTCTGCTTCTTATAGGCATAGCATAAAAAGAGTTGGCATTCTATTAAATGATAAAAACCTAGCATATGAAAATACATATTGGCACAAAAATACAAATTCCCGCTAGTAATAATCCAGTGTGCTTGTAAGTTTAATACTTACACCGCAATGTAGCCTTGTACGTGTAGGTGATATATAATCATAAGATGGAATATTTCTTTGTCTCTTACTCCTGTCAATATCAACTGTTCATAAAATTGTTTTAAATTTCTTAATTGATAACGTAACCAGCTAACTAATTACTTTTTTATGGTTTAGGTGCTGAATCCTGTTACATTTATGGTTTCTGGCTGTGGGGAGGAAGGCAATACCAGAATAGAAATTGATTCAACTAGGATAAAATTTTCAGTTACACCAGGTAATTAAGGTTTGCTATTCTATTGATTATGGTCTTATGTTTTTTTTTTCTGAAATTGGCTGTTTAAATCAAATCCCAGAAAAATTTATTTAAACAAAAAAGGAAATGCCATTTATTTGAATTTTAAGTTCTAGCTAATTGGTATTTTAAAATATTTTTTTGCTATTGAAAACATTATAGTAATGTATAGTCTAATCTAACAATTTTAAAACATCTAACTATAGTTTGTACTTGGACAAATCTTTACAAATAATATTTTATATTCAATTATTGTTAAAATTTTACTGAAAGATTAAAAAACAAAGCATTAACTTTGTAATACTTGTAAATAAGTAACATTGCTTTTCATTCATTATATGTTAAATACCTCCTGGAAAATTTACAGGTGTTGTGATGCTTCTGAGTAAAGTGGTATCAACACTTACTGCCAGTTCAAAAGAAGTAGCTGATGAGGATACAGTAACCAAAGCATTAGACCGTAGCACCATGTGGGACATTAATGAGTTCTATGACTCCGATTACTCCTTTCTCAAAACTGGTTAGGTTTTATAATTATTTTTATTATTTAATATTATTATTAATTGGGTAATATTCATAATTTTATATTGAAGAGTCCATGAATAAAACATCAGGCATCCTAATTTTTTTTCAATGAATTCAAGTTTGGAGCTTAATAACTAATGTAGTATTCATATTGTTCTTTTTTTTAATTGTGCCATAAATTTTTTTATGTCATAATATTATTAAGTAGACAAAAAAAAAAAAAGTATAATGTTAGGGATATTTAAGGTAAAGTTACAAATGTAGATACCTCCCTTTAGAGTTCTAACCTTTAACATCATAAAAAGGTTATTTTTTCACTTTATTTAATGTTAAATAATATTAAATTATTATGATGAAGTATAATTTATATGATTCTCATTACACTAATACCTCAGATTGCAGCATGTAAATAAGCACGGCTTACTATTTGTAAAATACATCCTTGATGTCAAATACAGGGTCAATAATGATTCGAATATAAATTGGGAATCTTATAATGATGTTAAGCATATATTTTGTCATATTAACTAACAAATTTTTGATTTATAATCTTTTTGTTTAGAAATTGCGGAGGATGCACTTGCCGAAGAGGAAAACCCTACTCGGCAATCCGCTGTTCATACTTCAGTGGCCAATCCAAACAAAGTAGAATCTATATCCCTTAAAATAATGCAAATTACAATTACTTTAGAAGCAGGTTTTGGTAGAACAACTATGCCCTTGCTGTTTGTTGATGCAAGTTTGGATGTTACTGCTTTCAATTGGAGTAGTAAGGTAAAATAGTTCAAATTATGTAGTTTTTTGTTTTCTTCTCATGGTCTTCTATCAATGTTCTTGCATTTTTAAAACTGAAACCATTCCAATAATAGTTTCTCTACTTCCTCATGCATCGATGGTTTTACCTTTTTTGGGCTTGAAATTATACTTTTTTCTATCTATGTAATTTATTATCTTTTGGACCAAATGTGGGAAATCATTGTAAGACGGATTCCGAGCTCTTTCACTATATGTTAGTAAGTTTCATGGGTTTTTAAATGACTACAAATGTGGAGGTATTCTTAAAAAAATCAATTTAATTTTGGTCATAATGAAACAATATTTATACACTCGCGGACAAATAAACTGGCGCACCTACATTTTACGTAAAAAATTATTGCAAACAGGTAAACGGTCAAACTTTTCTTACCTTTTTATCAGGAATATATTCTCGAAGAAGAATAAACGATAAAAAACACAACTTCAATAAACAACAAAGCCTTTAATCAAAAATAAAGAAGAAAATTCCTTTAAATTCACTGTTAACAAAAAAAAAAAAAGCCTCTATTGTTCGATATCCAAGTCTTTAATATCGAGGATTGCCTCCTATTGCTCGGATGAATAGATAGATATATATCCATAGATGGACTCTTCTAGGCATGCTTCTAATGAGGTTGGCAACGCGATCTTGAGGGATCTGATCCCATTCGCGTACAAGAGCAGTCCTTAGCTCTTGGAGGTCCTTGGTGGGTTCAATTGTCGCCGGATCGATGTCCCAAGTTGGTCCCAAAGATGTTCAATCGGGTTGAGGTTGGGGCTGTGAGCTGGCCAGTCCAAGGTTTGGATACCGACCTTGTTCAGGTAGTCCCGTACCACGTGTGGGCATGGATTATCGTGCATTAAAAGGAAATTGGGGCCAATGAATGGGGCAATGGTACCACATATTCCTCTAGAATGTCTGTAATGTACAAGCCTGCATCAAGGGTTGGCCTCCGGAACCCATGGAGCTCTGTCATAGCTTCTAAAGAAATCCCTCCTCAAACCATCACGGAGCCTCCTCCGAACACCACTCTTCACATTATGTTACACTGATAAAATCGCTCTCCTCCTCTTCTCCACACTCTATCTTGGCCATCTGCATCATATAGGCTGTAACTGGACTCATCTGAAAAAAGAACAGAGGACCAGTCGTCCACAGTCAAAGCACCATGTTCGTGACAGAAGTTGAGGCGTGCTTTAGGGTGTGCTGAGGTGGGTTGAGGGCCGGATGAGGACTCTGGAATGTAAGTTGAGTTCAACAACCCTTCTCCTTACTGTGTATGTGACATGTGTACCCCGAGCCTCAGAGAGTCGGTGGGAGGTCTCAACCGCTGATTGAAAACTATTTCGCAGGGTCTGAACATCAATAAATCGGTCATCTCCTGAGTCTGTCGCCCTCGGACGGCCTGATCCGGGTCTCCTGCCATAGCTACCAGTTTCCCGGAACCTCTGAACTGCACGGCGAATGGTTGTTTCAGGAATTCCATGCACTCTGGATGCATAACTTTGACTTTGGCCGTCTTCGATTACAGCGATAATCCGTGCGACAACTTCAGGCGGCAAAACCATTTTTACCTTTAAAAAAGTTCCTATTGGAAGAATATTGCCGTAGGAAAGAAAAACCGCTGGATAGTGCGTCTGAAAAGTCACCCGAAGAGTAACTGAATTGAACTCCATGCCTTATCTTTCAGTTTTAACCCCCAATCCTCGAGAGAATTAAGACCTTTTGTATTAATGTATAAAGGATAGTAATCTGCTTTGACCTGGCTACCAGTAGTTATTACATCAAAAATGAGAAAAATGCTCCAATCTGCAATAGAATTCTAGGTGCGCCGTTTTTTTTTGTCCGCGAATGTATTTAGTATAAATATATACATATATATTTAGAAAGCAAACTTTAAATTCAGGATTCTTTATAATATTAAATACTTACAATGGGTCTGTCAGTAGAACATTAGAACATTATCTTTTTCCAACAAGTGATCATTGAAAATATTCTTGTAATTGTTAGTTATTTTTGACTTTGTGTGGAAACCCCAGTGTTGTAGTCTGTTTGCTCTTTAAAATTAACATCATTCATTTACTTATCAATTTGTAAGTATGGATAGCTGTTTCAGAAAGGATGAAATTTGTTTATAATCGAACAAAGAAAATAATAATATAAAAGGGTGTTAAATAATTGAAAGGCACAGTTATCATTTAAAACTTTTGGAGCTTTTAAAAAATATTTTTTAAAAGCTCCAAAAGTTTTAAATGATAACTGTGCCTTTCAATTATTTAACACCCTTTTATATTATTATTTTCTTTGTTCGATTATAAACAAATTTCATCCTTATTCTCTTCTATTGATGCCATTCAGTGGAAAAAAAAATCTGTAAATAATGTGAGGGTGGGTAAAGATTTTATGTTACAAATTTTAAGTAGCTGATATATTTTTATAATGAGATACGGCTTTTTATTGTTTCAGCTTCATGCAGATGCAAAATTATGTTTGGAGATGAGCTACTACAACAGTCAACACGCGATGTGGGAACCTCTGTTAGAACCGGTCCCAGTCATCCAAAACCACGACACAATAAAGACTGAGCACTCTCCGTGGAAGATAAGAGTATTGGTTTGTGTCTTTCTCCTTATCATAATATATATTTCTATGAAACTAATGCAATTTAAAATCAAAATTCAATTTTCTTTATACAAGAATATATAATATTTTCCAGGTGGATACTTATGCTAAAGATGACTTAACACAAGAAAGTTCTGCAATTGGAACTGAGAAAGAAACAGAGAAACACCAAGCTTTGACTTTGATATCAGTTCGTTCTGAAGTAAGTTTATTTCTGTTTGATTCATTTTGTTTAATCATGTTGTTAAAATTATTGAAGTATTAGCTTTTGCCCGCGGCTTCGCTCGCATAGAATTTGGACTGCCACATAAAGTTTCGTGACAGTGTTTTTTAACTATAATTTAACACATCTCGCGCCAAGCCCCAAAATCGCGATTTACTCATTCGGGCCAAAATCTTTTTCCATGATTTTTCATCAATTTTCCGTGTGTGCACCGGTGATCACGCGCCAGTAAGTAATTTTAAGTAATTTTTAATTAAGGTTGCTTGTGGATATGTGAACACGCGGCCCAAACGAGTACTCAGGTCGTGCGCACCGGTGCCGCACATGGCGCTAAATGAGTTAAAATAATAAATAATTTAATTTTTTTAACTATAAGTTACTCCTACATTCAAAATTTCAGATGTCTAACTTCAAAACTGACGGATCTTTGAACTCTTATTGTTGTAAGGGGGAAACTCTTGGGGGTGGAATTATCCAAATTTCTTTCTTAAATTATACTAAATCCGCCCTTAAACCCTAAATCCGCCCTTGCTATAGCCTATGTGTTATTCTGATGTATAACCTATATTACTGTAAAGTTTCATCCAAATCCGTTCAGTAGTTTTTGCCTGAAAGAGAGACAAACATACAAACTTTCACATTTATAATATTAGTAATACTAGATTTTTTCCCGCGGCTTCGCTCGCGTGGAATTTGGTCTGCCACATGAAGTTTCGTGACAGATCATTTTAAATAAATAATTTTTTTTTTTTTTGAACTATAAGTTACTCGTACATCCAACATTTCAGATGTCTAACTTCAAAACTGACGGATTCCATAAAATCTTCGAACACCTATTATATTAAGGGGGAAACCCTTGGGAGGTGGAATTATCCAAATTTCATTCTTGAATTATACAAAGAGCCTATCTGCAAATTTCAAGATGCTATGTTCCTGATTTGCCTTTAATTATGTACTATAATGGATTCTCCACAGAACACAAAAAAAAATTTGGCATGTGCCCCCGTGCCCTTGGGGTAGCCTATGTGTTATTCTGATGTATAACCTATATTACTGTAAAGTTTTATCCAAATTCGTTCAAACTTTCGCATTTATAATATTAGTAGGATAATAGGATATAAAAACAATAGTTTCACTCATGTACTTTCTGTTATTTTAACAACTATTATCATGTGATTTGCCTTTAATTATGTACTGTAATGGATTCTCAACAGTACCTAAAAAACTGTGGGGGGCCTTGCCCCCATGCTCCCTCCCATAAATCCACCCTTCCTGTAGCCTATGTGCTATTCTGGTGTATAACCTGTATTACTGTAATGCTTCATCCAACTCTGTTAAGTAGTTTTTGCGTTAAAGAGAGACAAACATTCAAACTTTCGCATTCGTAATATTAGTAGGATATTAGGATATCAAAACAATAGGTTCACTCATGTTCTTACTGTTATTTTAACAGCTATCATCATGTGATTTGCCTTTAATTATGTACTATAATGGATTCTCCACAGTACCTAAAAAACTGTGGGGGGCCTTGCCCCTCTGCCCTCCCATAAATCCTCCCACCGCGACCAAACTCCCTTACTACCACCTGGAGACCCCTGGGTCTTTTTGTGGTATTTACCACCCCAAAGAGAAGTTGATTGGGGTTGGTGGTGATAGAGAAAGCTGTGTATTTACTTACCAACAAAGCATTTTATAATATATATTAGATTAGATTAGATTAGTAGGATATCAAAACAAATAGTTTCACTCATGTTCTTTCTGGTATTTTAACAACTATTATCATGTGATTTGCCTTTAATTATGTGCTATAATGGATTCTCCACAGAACCTACAAAAAGTGCCCCCCTGCCCCCCCCCCTAAATCCGCGCTTGCTATAGTCCTTGTATTATTTTGATGTATAACCTATATTACTGTAAAGTTTCATCCGAATCCGTTCAGTAGTTTTTGCGTGAAAGAGAGGCAAACATACAAACTTTCACATTTATAATATTAGTAAGATTAATAATTCAAATAGTTCCAGCAGTTGATTTTAATAAACTATTTTATTACCAAATCTATCCCTTGGTTTCTTACCTCCGCATTTTGTTATAGTTACAGTAATTGGTTTAGGACTGTATGTTTGTTAAATCTATTATTAAATATTGTCATTTCAAAGGCCAAAGTAGCATACCTAAAAGTTTGTGAAACTGAGGAAACTCGGTTTGAATTATGTTTGCAAGCAGAAGGTAACTAATTTTTTAGTTAAATTTGTGTTATTGTATCTTTTGTGAGTGTTGTAACATATATAGCCGAGTATTTCTAGTGAAAAGAATAGTATGTTAAAATATAACATAAACCCTAAGTAGCAAAATTGAAAAAATGGAATAATGATATTTTGCGTACTTTTCTTTGTTTTTAGTTTTCTAATGCATTAAGATTCAGTAACTTGTGCTATGATATAGTATTTTTTGTACACTAATACATATTAGAATGATTCTTCATCCCTTATTATTTATTTATGATAATATGTTTATAACTTTCTTTAGGATATTCTGAACATGACTTTATCAAAAAAGTCTTTAGAGGTACTAACCGGACTGGGTGCAACCCTTTCCGCTGCTATTTTCAAGCCAGAAGAGTATGAAGGTGATAAATCTCCCTATGTTGTCAAAAATGAATGTGGGCTCTCGGTGAAGATCATGCTTGATAATGAATTTATGGTGAGGTTGATTTTTCCCCATTACTAAAATGTTTTTGTTTGCATAAAGGCAATCAATAGCTTGCTCGCATTCTGAATTATTTATCTAGTTCAATTAGCATAACTGAAACTAAAACACTTAATTCTTTATTTTCTATTTCTATTATTATAAGTGCTGAGTACTTTATTATTTTGAATTATGGTATTAAATTGAATGCAATATAAGTATATTTCTTACAGATAAAATGCTCAACCAAAATATACCTTCGGCATTTCTAATGTCATCCTTAATGACCTCTCTGATTCAATTATCCCTTAATTTTCTTAAAACATTATTTTCATTAATAATTATATCAATGACTTTCTTCTCATACTTAAGCATGACAAAATTCATGAAATTTTTACCGTCCTTATTTCACAGTTGAAAAATAAAGCACTTCTCTTTTTGTCCTTCTTTAAGAAATAATGATGGCTCCTTCTGACATAATACTTAACTTATTGCAGGTTTATTCCTCTCTCGATGAAGAAAACATTGATGTTCAATTTGTTGTCTTGGACCACGATTCTTATGTCGGACTTAAATCAAGCAGTGAGATTGAGTATCTAGGTCTCTCAGAAGAAACCAAAGAAAAGTTTATTCACATTCAGGTATGTTTTTATTATTTTTTAATTAAAGAACAATAATAAAACTAAATATATTGTGTTATTTATCATTATCTAAGCTTATTCTTATTTTTATTACAGTTGTGTTCTAATAATATAAAAAAAATATTTATTAAAGCTTTCAGGATAAAAGTTAGCTGATATTTTGCCAAAAACACCAGTTAAAACAAATATTAATTATCTAGTTCCTATCTTCTTTATGTTTAATTATTTATGCATGAAATATGTAGTAATGGGAAAAATTGCAAATTAAAAAGAAATAGATGTTTTTAGGTTTCTAGAGTTTAATAACCAATTCTTGCAAAACGGTAAAAAACTAGCAGAGTTAAATAAGCATAAATCTGAAAAGTGTAAAATTATTTTTTATGGATCGCAGGCTTATTCAGGCAGATTTCTTCATACTTTTTGAAGCCTTTTTTGAGAAAAAATGTAAAAATAATGAAATAATTATTGAGTCTCTTACATTATATAGATTGATCCTGGGGTCAAAAGACCCTCTATTAGTTCATTAAGCCTCAATTGTACACTTTTAATTGGGGCATTAATGTTACTAGTTGGGCACAGTCCATAATGGATTCAATTAATGGCTTATCTTTCATAGTTATTAAGTATTGGATACTCTTTTATACAGGTGGTTGATTATGAATGCGATATACTCATGCCTGTTCTAAAAGCTGCCAAGAGATTTTTCCCCATCGGTCACAGAGGACCGAGCAATGATCAGTGGGGTATAGTGACAGATGTGATGATAGCAAACGGTCAAACAGTGGTGACATTGAGAGGAATTATTCAGGTATTAAACTCTAAACATCTAGGTTAGTTTCATTTATATGATTACTGCTATTTGACCTCTAAACTCCTGTTTTCTTTTTTTTTTTTTTTAGGTTGAAAATACTCATAATATGTCAATAAATGTATATTCAATGACTGACAAAGAAAATGAGCTTCATTTAATTGGAACAGTGAAACCTAAAGATTTATTGAATTTGCCATTGGATTCTATTTACACTCAAACGACAGAGCTTTTCTTCAGTGCGGAAGGGTAAGGATTGATCGACGCAATCATATCATTGATGTTATAGATAGTTATAGTTATAGACATACAATTAATATTGTATTAAAAGAAAACTCATGAAGGTTTATTAATTTATTATTATTTTTATTTTTTTAGATATACTGTTTCAATAGTGCCTTATGTTTGGAAGGATTTGCAAAATTGCATCCAAAAATCGAAGATTCTTAGATGCAATCCAAAGCACAAGAGTAACACTGAACCATTATTTCTCAGAGTAAGTAGCATTAGTTGCTCAAATAATTACTTGAATTTTCGTTGGATAATATTTGTTGACCTTATATATATATAAGAGGAAATAAAATGGTCTGGGTGGAGGTCAAGAACATTCTCTTATATAGGAAGAACTGTTTATTGGTAAGCCAACATTTTGACCCATATTGCAGGTCTTCTTCAGGGCTAAATATACAAGATACAAATAGATTAAAATAATGTATAGTAAAGAATAACAGAATATGTAGTATATTGATAGAATAATAATATATGTAGTAAGAAGTATAAATAAAAACCAGAGGGGAATGAATTATAATTATATTTATTCAATCCCCTCTGTTTTATAATTTAATATTTATAATTGAATATAATATTAGTTATATTTATAATTCATAAATGTAGCATTGCATAAATTCATGCAATGTAGGTTGAAATGTCGGCTTACCAATAAACAGTTCTCCCTATATAAGAGAATTTTCTTGACCTCCACCCAGACCATTTTCTTTCCTCTTGCTTGAATTTTCTAATATGTTCAACAAAACTAGTTGTGGATCCAAGTTACAAAATAACTATAAAAAATAATAATAAATGTGTTGTGAATTAGTGCTGTGAATTAAAGACCTAATTCACAGATAGACTATCCCAAATTTGCCTATGACACTATATTCTATCTCCAATTCACACAAACTACTAGTTTTGGGCACTTGTTTTGGTGGAATTCCCAGATCCTTGGGGATTTCTTCTCTGAATGTTATTATTAATTGTCGACTTTAATGTAAGTTTAATCGGGTCGACCAATCCTAACACAACAAATCTTAGTCAACAGTATTTGCAGGATATATTTTAATACTGCAAAGATATATTGATTGGCTAATGTAGTTGGAAACATTTTGTCGTGAATTTTTTTTTTTAGGTGGATGGAGAATTAGAACAAATCTTTTTTAAGAACTCCGCACGACATACAATGTTAAGTACATGTTTCAAACTTAGCATCAGGCCTACAGTAACATTTAAGAACATCTTGCCTATCAAGGTCCATGTGTTGATACAAGGAATTGCTGGTGAACATCCTGTCCTCCCTGCTATGACTATACAAATACCTACTGCAGAGCCTGGAAAATCATTTTTAATTGTCAGGGTAAGTAAATAATTAATACCAAAGACCAACAAGGTTGCAATGCATAACATCCTTCAGCATAACATATACATACATACATGTATGTTATAATAAATAATATTTTAAATATTTATATATTTTAAATATTAAAAGAAACTGATTGTTTTTATTTTTAAATAAGATTCCAGAATACTTGGACAGGGAATGGTCTTGTAAATCTGAACTGTTAGAAGACCCACCAGAGCTTTCAGTTTGGAGGTTTGACTCCTACGAGTCTGATCGTTGTATATCTATAGATCTTGGGATTCACATGGAGCTCAGCCACGGAACTCACAAGTACACATTGTATTGTCCGTTTTGGATGATAAACAAGACTGGTCTTCAGCTGGCGTATAAGGTACATACTCTTCTTTAGATTAAATGTAACATGGAGTAATTTTTATTTTAATGTAGGGTAAATTATTGTAAATCATTATGAATGAAGCTAGAGTTTTTTTTTTTTTTTTCTTTGAAAAAATGATTCTTTGTCAGTTATGTCTAAATATTACTGTCAAACCCACATTTAAATCATTTCTGTTTGTATGAAAATGATAATTCAATTTATGGAGAATGGAGATAGTTGGGGGGTTGCAGTAAAAAAAAAAAAATAAGTCAAGACTTATTTTTATTTGTGCCAACGTTTCGACCTACTTTGTAGGTCATCTTCAGGGCTAATGGGAGAGGTTGCATAATTCAATTTAGTTATAATTACCCCTGCATTGAATGTTAAGTATGTATGAGGTAATGTGAAGACTCATTCACACTGTAGATGTGAGGAAAGTCTATAAAATAATCCTGAAACTTGTCTGAGGTTCACATTTGAATTGTAAATTGAAGAAATATAACTATTTTTTTCATATCAGGTTTATTATTATAACATATTTATTATACATATTTATTTATCCATTGACTTATTCCACGGTTATTGTAAAAAAAAAGTGTAGTTATGACTACTTGATAACTATTTAAATGTACAGATTAGTTCTAAACTTGTGTCAATTCTGCATTTTATCTGTATTAAGTTTTTTAAATATAGGATAAAACTTCTATTAGATTTGCATTTTAACAATATTGCCTCAGGATTCTGTCTGGATTATTTTATAATTATTGGAAGTAAATGGGGATTAAAATATTTTTTTAATCGTTAGTTGCTAAAGAAGTGGTAATGTATTTTCCCTTAGAGACATTTTTTATCTCCCTTCTGATCATATTTTTCATCTTATAAAATGAACATTTCCTATGGAAGACACTGCTTTGCACTTAAGCAATGTGAAAACTTAATTTTATTCTTTAAATAGGAGGAAAAAAAAACCTATTTCCAGTAAAAAAAATTTTTTTATATTCCTTATTTTCGAGATACGTTTGGGCCTAGGCCATTCTCAATCTTCTGTTTTAATTGCTTAATTTTATAATCAAGAGCCAAGAATAGATTTCAAGTTAAATCTTTATGGCCTGATGGTATATTATATTAAAAAAAGTTTTGGCCCAAACTTTACCATAAGAAGGTGGTAAAAACACACAAAAAAAAATTATGCTCACCATATTGCATATATATATATATATATATATATACATTGTATATGCAATATATATATATGGAATTCAATTCAAATGTACAAAAGAATATATAGCTGCAGCTCAGAGGAAATGAAAAGGCACTTTGATGCTTCAAATTTTCATACCTCACTTTTGATTTAATAACAGTTGTTGGAATGCTAAATTATCTAGCAAGGCATATCCAAAAAATGGGACCTGTATCAATTTTCTAAAAATAAATAATAAACCGTATCTACAGAGTGCGGCAGCATAACTTCCTTTTTTAAAATGCGTGCCATTCAGTCAGTTGAAGTCATACCAGAGTGATAGTGGCCTCGTTTAAGAGAAGAGAATATAAAGTTTTGTCCCAACACAGTTCAATTGCGAACATCAATGGCTGTTTTGATGGGACACTTCCCAGAGCGCCTCATCTCAATTAGGGGTGGTTTATAGTGGCTCTCCCGGTTTGTCCTCTTGTGTTTTTTTCTGTGTGTTTTTTTGAAATCCCGTGTTTAAGTGAACCGTCAAAGGATATTATGAGATTTGAAAACCAGCATCCAGAAAGAAATTGCCAATAACGCTTGCTGTGCTGGCAAGAGTCATGACAAATGCCAGAAATCGGTATACTCAATGTATGGAGAATGGGGGACGTCACCTACCTGATTTGATCTTCATAACTGTGTAAAACAAAACTTTATACAATTACTAAGTTTTGAAAAAAGGAAGTTATGCTGCCGCACCCTGAATTTTATTCAATAATATTTACTCTTCACATCACAGAAAAGGAAAACTATGTGTAAAATTTTTATGATATATATATATATATATATATATATATATATATATATATATATATATATATATATGATGAAAATAATGTATTTTGCTATTTCTATAAGATAATTTTGATCAAGCGGTTTAACAAAAAATAAATGCCTGGTCTGTGAATGAACATCGATACAGTTGTAATTGCAGAAGTTAAAATCCAACTAAATCAAACAAATTGTAACTATAATATCTTTACAACTTATATTTTTTGTTCGTGAACTCTCACGGTTAAATTATAAAACTTTAGTGAGAAGAATTCATGTTATACCGAGATCAGCTTAGGAGGTTTGGATTTTAAGAGTTGGTCATGCAATTATTATCAAAATGCACTTACCTCATATTACATTTATTTTCTGCTATTTATATCTTCTTTCTTAAAGCTCCTAACCTACATATTTTGTATGTTCTCTGTTATTGTACTTAGTTGTATAAAATGACAAACATTTAATAATTTTATACATCATAATGTTAAAGCATTACTATGAAAAATAATGAATCGATTAATTATTTTGGAATTGATGAGTCGTAACAATATAAATGATTATATCACTAAAATAGAGCCAAAAACTCAAAAAGAAACACTATTATTTATTATAATGCAATTGGGAAAAACCACAATGCAAAGCCTTATGTTTCAAAAAATACACCTACTTACCAGTCGACGTTGGGATGTTTTGCACCTTTTTCTTCGAGATGCGATTCACATAACCCCTTTTTGATTTTGGTGTCTTGATAATGCCTGAATAGGCGAAACGTCGACTGGTAAGTAGGTGTATTTTTTGAAACATAAGGCTTTGCATTGTGGTTTTTCCCAATTGCATTATAATAAATGATTATATTTTAATTAATTATATATTTTTTTTTTTATCTTTTATCTTGTGTAATGTTTTTAAATATTTAAAACATTTAATCATTTCTTCGTATAGCGTTCCAGTAAGGCTGAGAAGGAGCCAAGTAGCCCAGAGGTACCAATTCTGCATGCCTCATAATTATTCCTATATTTTTTATAAGAACTCACTACATAAAGTGCATGACTCTGGATATGGCTTTACCTAAATATTTATAACTTGTCTTGATGACTAAGCACCTTGCTGTAATAATTATAATTGGCTTTATTTATTATCTCATAACTTAGAGTGGCAAGTGATAGTTTGTAAATAGACTTAGATGTGTACATAGACCTCTTATCATTACCAATATTAATAAGGAAGTAGAATACCCCTTAGAAGTTGGACAACACATTCATCACATTATTTTAATCATTTATTACACCAAATTTCATGTCTTCGTTTTGTTGGCTGTTATGTAAGAACCATGCATTAGTGTCTTTGAGAATAGGGTATTGCATAGAATATTTTGTCAAAGAAGGATGAAGGCCTGGAAGAATTCTAGCAGTTGTGAAAGAATGAATTGCAGAAAATATATAATTGATAGCATTGTGACGGCTGGCATAGTCTTGTAAATTTGTAAAACTGGTTATTAAAATTAAATACTTTTTGTGCATAATTTTTACTAACTTTTGCTTGTTTTGCGGAAAACCGCATAAAACTGAAGAGTGTGTCAAGCCGCGAGAAACTCCTGCTGTCTGCGCATTATGTCTTCAAGGACATCCGGAAAATTATAAAGGTTGTCAAACCTACAAAAATATAAAATCGCGCGTTCTGGCAGCACATCAGCCCAGCGACAAAGCGAGAACGCCAAGAAGGCAACCTTCAAAAATTGTAGATGGAACTGTTTCCTATGCCGAAATGTCAGGTGGTCAGCAAACAACTAGTCTCGGGGCCACGCTGCAACCCGAACCCTCAAAACACATCCCTATACCACAAATCAACCCTATACAAGCACAAAACCAGCCCCAGCAACCATAATATTCCATGAATAAAATTCCAAATACCCCGAATATACCCCTTCCTTCAAATGCTACTGATCTCACGACACTTCTCACATCATTCCTCTCTGAGTTCAAATCAATGGTCACACCATTAATATCACTCCTAACAAATCTTGTTTTCCATCTCTTTTCTGTCCAACAACATCCTTAAATGACATCCACTCTATCCATGCTCCTTTGGAATGCGAATGGTATTCAAAACCACACTGATTAATGTAGCCTTAATTACAGAAACTCGACTCGCCATTAAACAGCAGCTCAACATAACACAGTACCAAACCTACCGTACTGACCATCCTGATGGAAAAGCTCAAGGTGATACTGCTGTCATAGTCCATCAATCCCTCTCCCAACAGTCATTTCCCCTGCCTTCAAACGATTTCCTTCAGGCTACAGCTGTTTCAATCAAAACCTTTCCCATCACATTAGCATCGGTGTTCTGTCCTCCTAATAAATCCATCTCCGTTTTCCAATTCAGCTCTCTCATGGACTCCCCAGGGATCCATTTCCTTTTACGTGCAGAGTTTAATGCTGAACATCAACAAGGGGGCTCAAGAACTACTAATTTCCAAGGCCGCATGCTACTGTCTGAACTTAATTCCCACAACTCTAGTTTTATTTCTCCCGGCACCACTACATATTGGCCCACTGGTCCAAACAGAAATCCTGATCTCCACGACTTTTTCATCCATGCTGGCTTAGGTCTCCTAAACTATTCCATAGAACACCTTGACATTCCTTTGATCCTTATCCTTTCTATAGTCCCAATACCCAAACTTCCTCCGCCATCATTTATTAGTTGCCTGGGACCTTTTTCACCAGCTTTTATCTGACACCATTGACCTCAGAATTTCCCTAAAAACACCCCAAGAGTTAGATGATGCAGTCGATTCCTTTACCAATTTGATCCAGCAAGCAGTCTGGAATGCATCTTCACCTAGTCCCTAGGTTCAAATTCCGCAAAAAAAATCCATTACTGCAAGATCTTAGGGATCTTATTGTTACCAAACGCCATTACCGATCCCTTTGGCAAAGAACTCGGTCGGAGACTGTATATCTACTTCACCAAACTAGTTAAAAAGAACCTGACAACCTATAGATCCGAAATCTACAATGCCTAACATTCCACACTTCCCTTTGGAATGCTACCAAAAAGATCCTTAAATACCACCCTATTTCCCATCCCCTCTGCCGTGAAGACAATTCTTGGGCTACATCAGATGAGGACAAAGCAGAAGAATTTGCCAGACACCTTTCAAATACATTTATCCTACATCCTCAAACCCACCCTATGCACGAAAGGGTGGTCCAATATTAATGAATTCCTATCTTCACCCATTCCTTTATCCTTACCTCCTAAAGCTGTAAATCCCTTTGAGGTCAAATTCCTCTTACAAAAGTTAAAAGTCCGCAAATCTCCTGGACATGGCCTTCTAACCACCCAGATCCTTCAACATCTTTTTCAAAAAGCGATTATTCCTTACCTAATAATACAATTATATCCTTCACACAACTCACCTCCCTTTGTTGTGGAAACACTCCGTCATGATTCTATTCCCTAAACCTGGTAAGCCACCCAATGTCACTTCATCATACCGATCCATCAGCCTGCTTCCTATTCTTTCCAAAATTTTTGAAAAAAATCCTCCTAAAACGAATCCTACCCATAATCAAATCCAATGACATTCCTTCATATCAGTTTGGATTCCGTCCCAGGCACTCGACGGTCCAGTAGGGTCTCCGAGTTGTCGATCACATATCCTCTGCTCTTGAAAGCAAACAGTGCATTTCTGCACAGGCGCATTTCTGGACGTAGCACAAGCTTTCGACCGGATACGGCATGCCGGTTAGCTATTCAAGCTCAAAACCCAGTTTCCTCTATCCTTATTCCTAGTCCTTCGATCCTACCTCTCTGATTGCTACTTCCAAGTATGCTGTGGTAATGAATACTCCAATCTTTACCCAATTCAAGCTGGAGTCCCCCAGGGCAGCTTCTTGGGTCCTATCCTGTACATATTGTTCACCGCTGATATCCCAACTACTCCTGAAATCTTCCTTGCAACGTTCACAGACGACACAGCCATCCTATCATCTCATCCAGATCCTGAAATGGCTTCCTCGAACCTCCAAAGGAACCTTTCACTCATTGATATTTGGTGTAACCAATGGCAGATCAAAGTCAACGAGGAAAAGTGCAGACACTTGACTTTTACACTTCGCCGGGGAACATGTCCTTCTGTCCAATTTAATGAAACTGTCCTACCTATTTCCGACACAGTATGATACCTTGGCTTCTTCCTAGACAAAAGACTTCCATGGAATCCTCATACCAGACTCAAAAGACAAGAACTTAACAGACGATTCAGCCAACTATACAGATTGCTATGTAGGGCCTCCCATCTTTCAATAGACAATAAACTACTAATATACAAGACGATCATCAAACCTATCTGGACCTATGGACTGGAACTGTGGGGGACCGCAAAAAAATCGAATATCAAGACGCATTCAATCCTTTCAATCCAAATCCTGAGAACTATTGTCAATGCTCGTTATTATGTCTCCAACAAAACCCTCAATATTGATCTCAACATTCCTTTCGTTCTCGACCTCATCCCTACTTAATTTTCAAACTTACACCAAAACCTTGCCTGTCATCCCAACCCCTTAACTCAGTCATTATCCAGTTCCACACATCCATATAACCCACCCCGCCGTCTAAACCGGCAATGGCCCCGAGACCTGATATAATAATGTTATTTGGAGTACTGGCACTGGCCCAGATGCGGCTGGGAAAGGGAGCAGGGGCCTCCCGAACTCTTGCTTTGCCCTCATTCCTGAGGAAGAAGCTTAGTTCGGGGACCCAGGCAAATTGTAAATAGGATTCGAATGTGTACATTATTTTATTTTTTTTTTTTTATCTAGACTATTTTAATTTCCTTTTATTACCGCATGTATATATTTTTCCACATGTATATATTTTATTACATTCACTTATTTTATTTTGTTTATATCTTTTTTTGTTTTGTTATGGAATGGTTGTAGCTACATAGCACCATTACTTATTGCCCACAATTGGCAGATTGTAATGTTTCAATAAAGTGTTTAATAAAAAAATAAAAAAAGTGATGAACAAATTTTTATTTTTATTAGAAATATAAATTACTATAAATATCTAGAATAGACAGACTGGAATCTTATTTTGACATAATTTATACAAAGATGCTGGGGAACGCGCACTTTCCCTAAAACTTTGGCTGTGTACATAAATTCATTCGATAAAGGAATTTAAAATAGGAAGGTTTCTTTTCACTTATTCTATAACAAATAATTATATCCCCTAAAACTAGAGCAAATTTGGAAATATTGTATTATATTTGACTTAAAAATGGGTTAAAAAAATTAGTTACAAAAATAAACACTTGATGCAAAATAAAAATTATTTCATTTTTATTTTGCAATATAAGTATATTTCTATAATTCATAATTAAAATATTTATTGTATTTTTTAAATTTAAATTTATAAATTAAAATTAGTAATTTGGTAAGGCAGTATGGACATTTATGTATTATCATTTTTTGGATTTTTTATATTCAACTAATTGAATATAATTTCTATTTATTTTTTAAACTTTTTTTTCTTTTCATTTTGGGAATATTTAGTTTGATTAAAATCTGACCAAAACAATTGAATATGTTTCAGCATCCAGAAGAGGCTAACATACTTCACCATCCCCAAGACTATACTGGAGTAATCATGTTCTCATTCAGAGCAAAATCATTTTTTGTCAAAAAGAAATCTTCAATAAAGGTTTTAGATGGGCCATGGTCAGATAAATTTTCTCTGGATGCTGTTGGAAGTTCTGGTGTGGTCATTTGTAAGCATGAAGATCAAATTTATAATGTGAGCAAGTTATTCATTTACATAATTTATCTGCTTTTTTATTTTTTTTAAATATGGCATCATGTTTGCATTATGACTAAAAAAAATTACGAGCACTGAGTATGAAAATTTTAACCCAGCATAAGTAACTGAATATATACAATTTAGGGGTCAAGATGAAAAAAAGTATCTCTTTGTAATTTAACAAGTTGTGTACGGATGGAAACATGCTTTGACATTCTACCTGCATGTTCTAACAGGGCTCAAAAAATCTCAAATTAAATATAATCTCTTAAGGTAATTTATTATTAGTCTTGTTTAGATCTTTTAGAAACTATTGAATTCTAACATAAAAATTGCAAGTTTATTTGTCTTCAATTTTTCCTATTTACAGGTTTTTATAATTTTTCAGTTTTTTCCTTTATATTGTATATTTTTAAAACACGAAACATCTGTTCTCAGTCTTAATTATAAAAAGGAACGACTATTTATTATTACAATAAATATATATATTTATTATATTATGATATATTTATCGTATCATATTGTTCAGTCGTGTAACTGTCAAACAGTGTATATTCAATAATTTAGTCACTGCCGCCATGATCGGCTATAGCCATCTAAATAAAAAGAAATTTGCATATACACCATATGTTCTCCGATTATGCTCACTTGCTGCTCAACCGTGGACGATTCACCAGCTTGCAAAATTCACGGCATCAGACTGAGAAGCAACCTTGGATCTCTGCAACCCCCTCTGCTGTTCCTTGGTCCAGAGAGGACGACACTGATCAACCAAGACAATTGCCAGGCATTTGGAATATTCGAAGACCGAGTCCAAAAGTAAGTAACCTTTACTTGGATTAACAAGCGCCCTTACAGCGCGGTTACAATTCTTAAAGACTATTGGCATCGCCATCCAATAAGGAGGCTACCGTCCCTCGCCGAGTGGCCCCGTCGCCCGAGTTTGATATTCCGCTATTAAGAGACTTCATTTCTTGTAAAGTTTTCTACTGAACAGTTATCCCTAATATTAGTTAAAAACCATAGTTCCTTGTTCATTCTTCGTTCTAGTTCCTGTTAGAATTGTTACCTTAATTTTGTATATATATAAGTTTCTTAATGTATAATTTTGTATTTATGTTTCAATGTAATAATTCACATGTTTCAGTATTGATCTAATTTATTAAATTTATCGAACATATTCAAAATTAAAAATATTTTATTATTTCATTTCATTTCATTTTTTTGTTTTGTTTTTTTTATTCAGGCTAATCACGCCTCAACATTTTGGTGCCGAAACCCGGGAATGTAATAAGATAATTTTTTTCTCTCTTTCACCGAATACTGAAGCATTGGTGTCACCGGCCATATTGTTTTATTGTGTTACGTGTATAGTCGACCATATTGTTTCAAGGTTACTTCAACCCATGTGATTCACATTAAAATTGTACTATCTCTTTCATTCTATTTAGGTTACAAATGTTGAATGCATGTTAATTTAAGTTCATGAGTAATTGCTATTATTGTTCTGATATAATTAAGTTGTGATTTCTGTTTTCAGCCGACTTAAAAATTGTTAATAGTTCAGAATGTCTAGTCGTCGTCAATCTAAAATTAAAAACGCTCACCAAGCGATATTAATAGGATTATTAAGTGAATTTCGAATTTTCGCCGAAAATTGTAAGGCGGCAGTGACTAAGAAGGAAATTTCACGAGCCAAAATTCAAATAAATAAATTAAATCACTTAATCGCCGAAATGAGAACATCTCATAATGCTTTAATCACCGAATGCATTCTCAATGACCGAACTGTCCCCGCCGATCTTAAAGAACAAATCATTCAGGCGCAGGCCGAAATCATTGATTTAGAAGCGCTAATATCAAATCAACCAGATGCTGTGTTCGCCGCGCCTAGTATCCCGGAAATTCGCCTCCCCCCTCTAAATTTGCCCATGTTCAACGGGGATATTACTCAGTTCCAAACATTTAAAACGACATACATCCCGCTCATACATAACAACAAGAATATAAATGACGGAATTAAGTTAACCTACCTTAAGAGTTGCCTTTCAGGAGGAGCACTATCGGTAATAAGCCACTTAGAAAATTTAGACGTGAATTATTCCATTGCATGGGCCGCCTTAACCGCGCGATATGATAACTTGTCGGCTCTCGCATCACGCATAGTAGAGGGCATGCTAAGTTTCCAGCCCTTCGCTCATTCATCACCGCAGGCTTTGGAATCCTTTTTAAAAACATTCTCCGAATTAGGTCAGCAATTAAGAACAATAAATATTCCGGACTTGGGGGATTATTTCGTGTACATTTTGGCATTTAGAAGTCTGGATCCGGTCACCCAGAGAGAGTTCAAATTACAACATCCTGAAGACTTCCCAACTCTCGCCGACTTGCTAAAATATATTACTCGACTTAGAGTTGCTACCGCCGCTGTGTCCGAATTACCATCGCCTAATACTAGCCGGAAGTTTCCCCCTAGGAAACCAGAATCATCTCCTATGCAACCGATAAACCGAGTCGCTCGCTCATTCGCTGCAGCTCTGCAGTGTCCCTATTGTCACGAATGCCACAATATATACCACTGCCGCGAGTTCAAAAGTTTACTCGGCGGGAAACGGCTTGGGTTCATCTGCAAAGAAAAACTTTGCATAAATTGTCTCGGATCTCATCCATCGGGTCAATGCCAATCCAATCAGCGGTGCCACTCATGCCAAGGCTTCCATCACACCCTGCTACATCGGGGCATTACCGAATCTCCATCACACCCAGAACCATCGACTAGCCTAATGCGCGGCTCCTCCCGGTCAGAATCTTCAGCATTTAGACCGTTTCAACCTCATCACTACTCCACTCAACGACGCATCGACACCGAGCAAAGACGCCGATCTCCGCCGACGGTTCGTACCTTTCACGCATCGTCTCCACCACCCGATCGGAAATTACTTAGCCAGTCACCAACCTTGGATCATCACTCACAGGAATCCCAACAAATTCCATCACCTTGTGAGTCTATCTCTTTTGAAGCACCGGTGAGTTATCAGACTCCCTCACAATCCATTCGTCCCTGTCACCGGACCTCCCACTGGGATAGTCCGCCTGAGGAAATCACTGCTCGCCGATCCCTAGACTCAGGTATAACCAGATCTCCCCAATGACTTCCTTCCACCGTCGTCTCGCCTGCCCCCTCTCACATCTGGCCTTCACGCTCGCCGCTTATATTTGCTAGGGATGCTCCCCATTCATCGGAGGACTACCATTACCTAGCACACCATCTCCGTTCGTCGCATCATCATCACCGATTCGCCGATAACTCACAATCGTTAACGTTTACCACGCCTCCTTCGCCATTAACTTTGTTAGGATCCTCGGGGGGTATAACCCCTTCACTTCTGCCCACCGCACAAGTCAAGGTATCGCGCCCTAATCACCGAGCCAAATCGCTTCGAGCCCTGCTAGATTCAGGAAGCCAGGTGAGTTTCATCACTAGAACATCCGCTTCTCAACTCGGCTTACCAATATCACTAGCTCCGGTTGGGGTTAGCGTCCTAGGAGGTTCTTCGAATCTCGCCTGCCCTGGATACATCACCGCTTCCATCGAAGTCCCGGGGTCGTCTCCTCTAACGCTCCGATTATTCGTGATCGAGAGCATCACTCATGCACTCCCCATCACGTCTATAGATTTATCTCCGTGGCCGTACATGCGAGAGTTAACGCCCGCCGATCCTCTGTTATGCCATCCCGGCCCAATAGACCTCCTCTTCGGAGTAGACGCCTTGCCTCGTATCCTCTTGGAAATTGGTTCTCCGCCTAAAAGCGGACCCATTGCTCTAAACACCGTATTTGGGTGGTGCTTCATGGGGAGCTGTCGTCCTCCCACGTCCAAACGCCATATCACTTGGTCCAAAGAAGTAAGGGATAATGAAGGAAAGACTTATCGCCTCCCGTCTCAACGCCGTCGCGCGCCGCTTACCACTGATCCGAAACCTACTAGCCTTCCACCTGTAGCTAATGCCGTAGTCCCCGCGTGTCAAGAGTTGTCAGTTTTTAACGCCCTCACCAACTTGCAACTAAACCGCGACCTTCAACGGTTTTGGGATTTAGAGGAAGTTACAGCCATTTCCCCTCCGTTTTCTTCCGAAGAACAACTTTGTGAGGAGTTATTTACGACATCTGTCTCTCGCGACACCAAGGGTCGCTACATAACGCCATTACCCCTAAAATCGCTCGACTTGGGTGAATCTTATTACCGGGCTATCAAACAGTTTCACCGACTTGAAGCCCGCCTTCACCGTGAGCCCACTTTACGTGAAGCTTACATCGCCTTCATGCGCGAATACTTGGACTTGGGTCACATGTCCGTAGTTCCAGAACCCGACGACGCGTCCGGAGTGATTTTCTATCTTCCTCACCATCCTGTACATCGCCCGGACGATCCGCCTTCTAAAATCAGAGTGGTCTTTAACGCTTCGGCCCAATCCTCCAACGGGAAATCCCTCAATGACATTTCTTACACCGGGCCAAAATTACAATCTGACATTGTCACATTGATTACCCGAGCTCGAACGCACCGATACGTTTTTACCGCAGACATTCGGCAGATGTATCGTCAGATATTGGTCCCTCCAGAATATCAAGATTTGCAGCGAATTGTATGGCGATTCTCGGCCAACGAACCTATCCGCTCCTACCGTCTCCGAACTGTCACGTATGGGGTCAGCTCCTCCCCCTTTCTTGCCATCCGGACTCTTCATCAATTGGCACATGATGAGGAGGCTCGCTTTCCATCCGCCGCCTCTGTTCTTCGTAAGGACACGTATGTGGACGACATTATCACCGGAGCATCCACGCTGTCGGAAACAATCCAACTAAGGGACGATGTCATCTCGTTACTGCAATCCGGCGGTTTCGAACTCCGTAAATGGGCCGCAAATCACCCTCAAATTCTTGCCGATCTAGCAGTCGAGCACTGTCGAGTGGGGGCCCATTCATTTGACTTCTCCACCGAAGATGAGTCAACCATCAAGATACTCGGCCTCGTATGGTCAGCAGACACAGACACCTTTTCTTATAGGGTGTCCTCTAATAAGCTCCCAGCCACTAAACGGCTTATTCTCTCTAAGCTCGCCCGCATTTATGACCCTCCGGGATGGTTAGTTCCTGTGACTTTCACCGCCAAATTACTAATCCAACGCCTGTGGGTCGGACACTCTGATTGGGATGACCCTGCTCCCGCCGAAATCAGCCGAGATTGGACTTCCTTCCAGGAAGAACTTGATGTCATATCGCAAATTTCTATCCCTCGCCGTTTCCCTTACTATCGGGAATCTCGTAGTTGCCAACGTCTGGTCGCCTTTTGCGATGCATCCGAACTAGGCTATGCCGCGGTGATATATTTGCATTCCACTTCCTCCGCAGGGGAAATCGCGGTCAGCTTACTCATGGCGAAATCCAGAGTCGCACCCTTAAAAAGGGTATCGCTCCCGCGATTGGAATTATGCGGTGCTCACCTCCTTGCGAAACTAATCGCCAAAATCACCGGAATTTTTTCTCAGCCATTCGAAGATCTGGTTGCCTTTTCTGATTCCGCCGTGGCCCTCGCCTGGATTCGCGGCGAACCGCACCGTTGGAAAACATTTGTGGCCAACCGAGTCACTGAAATTCAGGAAATCGTACCCCCTGCGCAATGGCGTCACATTGATGGAAAGGAAAACCCCGCCGACTGCGCCTCTCGCGGACTCTCTCCCAAGGTATTGGCCAAGCATGCGTTGTGGTGGACAGGCCCTTCTTGGCTCTCCAATTCGCCATCCCTATGGCCCAAATCGCGCGTTGACTCCCCAACTAACGTTGTTAACACTGAACGTCGTGCTCCTCAAAATATTGTTTCTTGCGCAGCACTTACCACCCTCAATCTGGAAAGCCGGTACTCGTCCCTTTCACGACTACAGCGCGTTACCGCTTGGTGTCTACGTTTCATTCACAACAGCAGGAATCCTCATTGCCGCGCTACCGGGTTCCTTTCAGCCGCTGAACTCTCCATTACTCTTGACATGTTAGTGAAGGGGGTCCAAAGAGCCGCCCTTGCGAGTGAGTATCAGGCCGCCTCTGACCCTACATCTAAATTGCATCTCAAAGGCAAGCTGCAGTTGTTCCTTGATACGCATGGAATTCTCCGCGTAGGTGGACGAATCAATCAGGCCCCTCAACCGTTCGCCGCTAAACATCCCGCCTTGCTTCCCAAGAATCACCCTTTCACCTACTTGGTTATTGATCAGGCTCACCTTCAGAATTTGCACGCTGGTCCGTCTGCCACGCATTCCTTTATTCGCCAGCGATTCTGGATATTAGGCGGTAAAAACGTGGTTCGTCTTCGCCTAGCGAAGTGCAACAAATGTTTTCACGTTAGTCCGCAACCACTCATTCCCACTATGGGACGGCTTCCCAAGGACCGTGTTACACCCACGTACCCCTTTTCGAAGGTAGGGATCGATTACGCCGGCCCTTATTCCGTTTCCTCCGCTCGCATTAGGGGCTGCCGGATAACCAAGGCGTATATCTGTGCTTTCGTCTGCTTCACTACTAAGGCCATCCATCTGGAACTCACCTCTGAACTATCCGTAGCAGCTTTTCTAGCCGCCTTCGCACGTTTTTGTGGTAGACGGGGACGTCCTTCAGATATATATAGCGATAACGGAACCAATTTCGTAGGAGCTAGCCGCCAAATTAATGAGGTCGGATGTTTCCTCCGCCAATCCGATACTCAGGAAGCCATTACTAATCACTCCTCGCGTGAAGGTATCCAATGGCATTTTATTCCGCCCAGCGCGCCTCATTTTGGGGGTTTATGGGAAGCCGCTATCAAATCCACCAAGCGCCATCTCCGCACCGTAATGGGTACTCAAATTTTGTCATATGAAGAGTTTTCCACGCTACTAACGCAGGTTGAAGCCGTGCTCAACAGTCGACCCCTGTGTGCCCTTTCGATGGATCCGCATGATCTAGAAGTATTAACTCCTGGACATTTTCTCATTCACAGAACTCTAAACGCCGCCCCTGCTCAGGACCTAACGGAGGTTCCTGTAAATCGTGTGTCTCGTTGGAAACTCATAACTAAGATCCATCAAGCGTTTTGGAAACGATGGTCTATCGAGTACCTCCATACACTCCAACAGCGATCACGATGGACTGAGTCGGCCCCCGAACTCACAATCGGGTCTCTAGTTCTCATCAAGACCGACAATGCTCCCCCGTTATGTTGGCCCTTAGCACGGGTTCTAGACTTGTATCCTGGAGCAGATGGCATCGCCCGAGTCGCCAGCCTCCGAACCACGTCAGGCATCATAAAACGCCCGGTCACCCGCATATGTCCCTTACCATCTCAATGATGCCACTTTCGTGCCATGGGCGGGGGGATGTTCAGTCGTGTAACTGTCAAACAGTGTATATTCAATAATTTAGTCACTGCCGCCATGATCGGCTATAGCCATCTAAATAAAAAGAAATTTGCATATACACCATATGTTCTCCGATTATGCTCACTTGCTGCTCAACCGTGGACGATTCACCAGCTTGCAAAATTCACGGCATCAGACTGAGAAGCAACCTTGGATCTCTGCAACCCCCTCTGCTGTTCCTTGGTCCAGAGAGGACGACACTGATCAACCAAGACAATTGCCAGGCATTTGGAATATTCGAAGACCGAGTCCAAAAGTAAGTAACCTTTACTTGGATTAACAAGCGCCCTTACAGCGCGGTTACAATTCTTAAAGACTATTGGCATCGCCATCCAATAAGGAGGCTACCGTCCCTCGCCGAGTGGCCCCGTCGCCCGAGTTTGATATTCCGCTATTAAGAGACTTCATTTCTTGTAAAGTTTTCTACTGAACAGTTATCCCTAATATTAGTTAAAAACCATAGTTCCTTGTTCATTCTTCGTTCTAGTTCCTGTTAGAATTGTTACCTTAATTTTGTATATATATAAGTTTCTTAATGTATAATTTTGTATTTATGTTTCAATGTAATAATTCACATGTTTCAGTATTGATCTAATTTATTAAATTTATCGAACATATTCAAAATTAAAAATATTTTATTATTTCATTTCATTTCATTTTTTTGTTTTGTTTTTTTTATTCAGGCTAATCACGCCTCAACACATATTTTGAAAAAAGCTTAAGTGCCAAACAATTCAAATTTTAGGTTTTAATTTATTAATAAAAATTGTCAGTAATAAATTACTTATTACTTAAAGCATTAAAGACTTTAAAACTTAAAGCATTCTTTTTTTTTCAGATTGGTGTTAAGATTCAATTATCAAATAATCCTCTAACAAAGGAGGTGCTTTTCACACCATTTTATGTGTTTATCAATCACTTCAAAAAGAGTTCTATTGATGTTAGAGAAGTTACAGGCACGAAGGAATACAAATGGGAAACGGTGAGTTTAAAATTGTTTATAATTTTATTTATATTTCGTTCGCTATAGCTCCTGATGTTTTTGTTTATTTATGAGGATAATATCATAATTGCACATAACACTTAAATTTTGTATTAACATGTCGACAGTCTCTACGTACAAAGCAACATGTCAAAAACTGAGGTTTACAGGAGAGTGTAATGATGAGTGATTTGAACTTTCATTACGCTCTCCTATAACCTCAGTTTTTGACATGTCGCTTTTTACGTAGGGATCGTTGATGTAGTAAAACAAATGATGGAAAATGATTTATAATTACAGTAAAACCTCTACTAACGGACACCCCTAAATAGCGGTCACTCCCCATTACCGGACGATTTTTTTTGCACCAACATTTTAATACAATTTTTAAGGCATTTTAACCTCTATTTAACGAAACCTCTCATTAACGGTCACGGACAGGCTGTGTTGGTTAGAAATCGATTAAAAAAACCTCTAAAAGACGGACAGTATGACTTTATCCCTTTCCCGTTTCTCGGAAACAATTAGTTGTTTCCGGTCTAAGGAAACAGGGACAGTTGTATTTACTTTTGAGTAAAGGTTTTCCACATAAATACTTTTTTTTTATTCTCGAACTTGCTTTATTAAAATTTATTTCTGTTCTAACCCTCGTGGTAGGCGGCTGAAAATGTCTCCCTCACGTAAGAGACTCACTTTAGAACAAAAAATAAATGTAATCGACTTTTATGACCTTGAAAAGTTAAGGGTACGTGCGCTAGCGGAAAGACTCAATATTGGTAGGACACAAGTTTCGGGAACACTCAAAAACCGTGCGATGTTTTTTTTATTCTACTTACCTTTTAAACACATGGGAAATTTAATAAGAGAGAATTAATTTGTACAAATACATATTTATAAAAAAATAAAACCTCCCTTTAAAGGACACCTCTAAATAACGGACAAAAATATTTGCACCAGGGCTGTCCGCTAATTCGAGGTTTTACTGTATTTACAATTCTAGTTCCATTATTATTTATAAGGTACAAGCATTACAGTTGATTTACCTGTTTGCTGTTACACTTTACACATCTTGACATGCTAAAATGTATTAAAATTTGGTACTAATAAGTTTCTAATATTTATATAGAAAGATAAATATGAATAAGCAGATAATGGTTTTTTGTAACTTCTTTATTTTTACAGGTTCCACCTCAAGACTGTATTCCATTCTGGCCTAATGGTAAACCTGATACCTCTAGGCTCCAAGTAAGAATAAGTGAAACAGAGGAAACAAGTATTTCTTTCCCATTCAACAAATCTCACAACAATGTTTTGAAAATTCCCAATAAGGTACCTTAGTTTTGACCATCTAATGAAATTTTTGTTTTATAAAATGTTTCTTATTGGTGTCCAATATGTTTTATTCTAAGTATGGAGCAATTGACGTTGACGTACAACTCACTGAAGGGGGTGCGTATATATCCTTTTATCCATATGAGGTTGGTATGGCACCTGTCCTTATAATCAATCAGACAAACCATATTGTGGACTTGTGTGACATGTCAGCCAAGGATAAATGGTAAGAAACTTTTATAATATATTGTGTTATTAAAAGCTTAGTTTTAGTCTCAAATTATTTCAATAATACATCAACAAACATTCTGCGAACAATAGCATAAAACCAAAGTCTTTCTCTGGAGCTAAACTTTTTATTGAAATTAGTTTTCTATACATTGATATGAAAGTATTATCAAATTTAAAAAAAAAATATTTTACAGTTTTTATGAAATAAGCTTTGGTTGAGCATGTTCATCAGCCAGGCAGTTCTGGTTTTACAGCTGTTGATTCCTTTTTGCCAGACTAGTTCTCCCTCCCTTCTAATTATTATTTGTACCAGTATCATTACCTATATTTTCTATAGCGAATCACAAAAAGTAGTAAAATTGTCAAGTAACCACATCGAGGTGTCAATCTTTGATTTCATTGACGAAATGTCGAACATGCTTTGAAAACAACCTTGGGGAAGCCAAATGATCCACAAACACCTTTAGGAAAGCAAAATGATGCACCATTGTATGTATGCTTGACAGCCACGTGCGATTTATTAACCATATGTAAAAGAATTGTTACTCCTTCAGTTCATACAGTGCATGTATCACTCACAATGATGTAAGAGATTCAAGCAAATTCTGTGCTGTTGATATTTGCTAAATAGAAAAAATATTTTTCAGATTTAAATTAATTTACTTTTTATAATATTATCACATTCTGCTATAATTTGAATACCAGGTCTGCAAGTTTAAAATGTCGTTTTAATTCCAATAGAATGCGCTCTTAGCCTATTGAAGGATTTGCTTATCTCTAAACGCTATTTTGTTTGTTAGTCATTTGTTTACAAAAGTCAGTTGTTTTTAAGTCGTTTACGTGGACGTATCATACCTTTCTTTGGTGTTAAAAATGTCTAATTTTAAGCCAAATAAAGAGCATTTGCGGCATGTCATGATTTTCTTATTCAATCAAAAGAAAAAGGCATCTGAATGTCATCGAATTCTTGTTGAGACTTATGGCAATCTTGCTCCAACCCTCAAGACATGTGAACGTTGGTTTCAAAGTTTCAAACGTGGTGATTTTGATGTTACTGATAAAAGACGAGAAAATCGACCAAAAAAGTTTGAGGACGTCGAATTGCAATCTTTATTAGACGAAGACAATACCCAAACCCAACAAATGATGGCAGAACAGTTGAATGTCACTAGACAAGCCATTTCCGATCGCCTGAGAGCTATGGGAAAAATTCAAAAGGTTGGAAAATGGGTTCCACATGAATTGGACGAACGACAGATGGAAAAACGAAAAATTGTGTGCGAAATGCTGCTTTTACGCCACGAAAAAAAGGGTTTTTTGCATCGAGTTGTAACTGGCGATGAAAAATGGATTTATTTTCAGAATCCCAAACGAATAAAATCATGGGTAACGTCAGGACAACCATCCACATCGAGTGCAAGACCGGATCGTTTTGGGAAGAAGACAATGCTGTGTGTGTGGTGGGATCAGAAGGGAGTAGTCTACTACGAGCTTCTCAAACCCGGCGAAACAGTCAATACCGACCGACAACAAATGATCAATTTGAGTCACGCGTTGATCGAAAAACGCCCAGAATGGGCTCACAGGCACGCCAAAGTCATTCTTCAGCATGATAACGCTCCTTCACATTCAGCCAGATTGACTAAGGAAACGATTTCTTCGCTTGGTTGGGAACTCCTACCCCACCCGCCGTATTCACCTGACCTGGCGCCTTCTGATTATCACCTATTCTCATCGATGGGACACTCATTGGCTGAGCAACACTTTAACAATTTGGAGGATGTAAGAAAATGGCTCGATGAATGGATTTCAAATAAAGATGAAGCATTCTTTTGGAATGGTATCCATAAATTGCCCGAGAGATGGACAAAATGTGTAGAAAGCGAGGGCCAGTACTTTGAATAAAATATATTATACTTTTTTTTGTAAATTAAATTATATTTTAAGAAATAAACGACATTTTAAACTTGCAGACCTGGTATATTAATATATAGTATAATCTACAAATGTTTTTTTATTTTCAGTTATTACTTGAATCCAAGGCAAAAAATGTTGTTTACATGGGAAAAGATAGATGAAAACCAGAAAATATCATTTTGTAAAGGAGAATTTACTAGTAACCTTAATGAGGTAATACTATTTATTGCAAATTATAATTATAAATACTTTTTATTTATGTAAAACCTGATACCTGAAATAATAATCACATTCGATAGTGAGAAATTAAGCTCTTTAATGGAACGGTAATTATGTATAATGTTATTGTTTCATTATTGTATCCGTTTCTTTTCTTTTTTTTTTTTGTTTATGCTACTAAATAGTTTAAGACAGTGTATCTCACTATACTATTACTATTTATTCATCTATATATTTTCATTTTTTTCAAATTATTAAAGGGTAAATAAAGTTTAATCATTATAAAGGCTTTATAATCTACTGGAAAATACCTTAAGTGACTCTAACTTCGGAATATCCAATAGAACAGATTAATTTTTTTTTTCGGATTCTAATAAAAAATGTAATCCTATGACAAGTTCATTCCATTGTTCCTTTATCCAATGCATCCCGAAAGCTCTTAAATATGTTCCGTAAAAACACTTTGTAATGCTTTTTTAAAATAGAAATATGCTATTCCTTTACCTTATTCATAAAAAATATTTGTTATAATAACTCCAAGTACTATTCTTCAGTTTTTCCATTTTGAATATCATTTATTTGTATTCACATACAAAAATATTGGATTTCTTCTAAAAACATCTAGCATTTGCTAGTTTTTTCATGATTATCAGTGAATCTTATTTCCAATATAATTAATTAGATATATACGTTTTTTTTTAATTAAATGAACGGTGATTTTAGGATACCATGGGGCCTTTTGTTGTAAAAAAGAACGAACAGTTGTACTGGAGCACCTTTCTTTATGGGCCACAAAGAGTATTCTTGATAACTGACTCTCAAATTATTGCTGCTGAATCCATTAATCTGTCTGATTATGAAGTTGTTTCTAACTCTGTCGATATTAGATTACAAGGTATTGGTCTTTCTCTTGTTGACAACAGTAAGAAGAGAGAACTCCTTTATATAAGTTTGTCCAGGTAAGATTTGTTACAAATGTATTTTATTATTACTTGTTTTATTTTTTGTGAGAAAATAACCATAAAGTAAATCATCTATACATTCCTGTTAACTAGCTTCACATTAACCGTTATTTGGATTAAATTACTCAATATGAGAAAAAAAATACTACAGAAAAAAGAAAATCCTTCCTGGAGAGTCTAGATAAGTTGGACGTTTATTCTCACTTTAGTCTGTTCAGTTTTTAAGTTAGCATTGGACTATAGTGTATTGGGAACAATTAAAGTGATTAATTATTGCGTTTTTGGAGCCCACCAATCTCATGACTTTTCATAATTTGGAAAGCATCTACATGAAATTTAAAAAAAATCTTTTGATTATTGAAAACTTAGATAACCAAGACTTCACTGTATTTTACAGCTTTGAGTTACTTCAATAAGTCTAAATGTATCCACTTTTTTTTTTTTTAGCTCTGATGTGTCATGGGAAGCACGTAAACCTGAAAAGAAACTATTTAAAAAGCTGTCAGCCAATGACAGTGCTGCCATTGAACAGTGTTACAAAGACTATGTAGACTCCTGCACTTATGGCTTTGATACCAATCCTATCGTCAAGGTTAACAACAGGATAACTGTAAGAAATGATAACATATTTTTTGTTTTTAATTCAACTAGAATTACTCTAATTATTTATTTATTAAAATGAATTATTTTGAAAAAATAATTCATTTTAATATTAAATTTTTTAAATTTAATATTATTAAATTAAAAAAATTAAATTTAAATTGTCTATTAAATTTTTTTTTTCAATTTAACCATATAACTCAATCAACATTGTTAAAAAGCACAGATTTGCTTAATGGTTTTGTTATAATATCCCATTATTACTTCTTTTTTTCTCATTGACAGCCAGGGCCATAGCACAAATGGTTTTGCATGCCTTTTCTGTAAAACCTGCAACTCAACTTATTTCAACATTAAAGATCGTTTGTTTCTCTTTATTTAAAAAAAAATACTAAAATAATTTACAAATATTTAAAACGAATGTTAATTTAACTGAAAAACAATTTTTCTAGCATAAATCTCCTTTTTCTCTAATATAGCAAACTTAAATATTTTTTCTGGTCAATTCCTTAAAACGGAAAGTTGTTATTTTCAAAATAGTGTCTTATCCGATCTTATAATTCAAGTTTAATCACAATATTTATTGAATATTTGAAATCAGTTCCAAGTATAAAACTTCATGTTAGAGAAGAATTGGTCGACTGTATCTTCTAATTTAAGGAAGAAATAGTTGGGGGTGCAGTCAAAGAAAACACCAAAATAAGAAAAACTTATTTATTATGTGCCGACGTTTCGGCCTACAATGTAGGCCATCTTCAGGGCTAAGAGAGAGAAACAAACAAAAATATATAAAAACGTAGCAGTAACAAGAATATATAAAAAGTGGTACAGGAGTGAAAAAATAAAAATAGTGACTAGATATGATGAAATAGTGAAAAGATAAAATAGTGAATAGATAAAAATAGTGACTAGATATGATGAAATGGTGAATATATATATGATAAATAAGAAAGAATATAAGACTGGTTACAGAATATAAGAAAGAATAAAGAATAAATAAGAAAGAATATAAGACTGGTTACAGAATATAATAAACTTAAAAAAGTGATAGATAAAAAAAATAAAATTGTAGATGATGAAAAGAAATTATAATGGTGACAGATATAAAAAACAAGAATACAAATATAAAATATAAAAAATACATGTCAAGAAAGGATAAAATGTAAACAATAATATAAAGGGAAAGAAAAATGAGGAGGTAAACGGAAAGATACAAGAAGAGAAGATTAAAATTATAGAAAAAGGGGGTTACATAGGTATGAGGGGTTACATAGGTAAAGTGTAATAATATAAGCATATATAGAAATAAAAGCTTGATAAATTTAAAAAATGAAACATTGAACATAGTGGTATTTATAACTATGCACTATGAGGAATTAAAAGAAAAAGAAAATATAAGTAAGGGAAGTTAATATGTAACTGTATACAGTAGGAAGCAGTGGCATTAATGCAAAATAAGATGTGAATATAACATAAACATGTAGAAAATAGGTAAAGAAATACAGAGGATGAAAAATATGAGACTAAATAATAATGAACTCTATACATTAACAAATGATGGATGCCAAAAGAAGGTGTGAGAACAGGTGAGAAGAAAGGTGAATGTGAAAAGGATGGAGATAAGATAAATACCAAGGTATGTACTAACCGAATAAAACACGAGGCAGCTAGGAGAGCTCAGAAAGAAGTGAGAGCAAAAATACGTTATAAAAATACGTTAGGCCGGCTGGAGGAAGCGATACAGGCGATCTCTGACGGCCAAAAAAATAATGACAAAGAAGGGGGAAGGAGATATGCAGATGTAGAGGCAATAAGAGACCGTAAATAATGTAAATAGCGTGAAAAATTAAAAATAAATAAAATTAAAAAGGAGAAATGCAGATGCCTGGATATAAGTGACCGTAAATAATGTAAAATGCGTGAAAAATTAAAAGTCAATGCTCAACATGTAATTAATAAAAGAATGTAAGGTTATTTTAGTAAATTAAAAATTTGGGAGTAGGTTAGGGATAGGTGATGGGAGTCGGTCTTGGCATTAACGGTAGAGGAATCTAAATTGATGTGAATGGTTTCTGAGAGGATGCGTTTATTATAATTAGGAACGGAGGCCAGGATCGACGTATTTTCGAAGTCAAAAATGTGGTTAAAGGATAGGGCGTGTTCGGAGAGTTTAGAGGCGGTTGGGTTGTGGGAGGAGATGGAATATTTGTGTTGGATAATGCGGTCTTTAAGTAGGTTTTTGGTTTCGCCAATGTAGGAAGAGTTGCAGTTGGGAGTAGAGCATGGAATGCGATAGACGACCTGAGAGCGATGTTTTAGAGGAATGGGATCTTTGACTCGGGTATAAATATTGGAGAGTTTGTTGTGGGATTTAAAGGCGATGCGTAAATTGGGGATCGCGGAACGTAGGGATTTTTGAATGTTATTAGAGAGGGAGGGTATATATGGCAAGGATCTGTATATAGGGATAGAAGGCGGATGTGGAGATCGGGTGCGGGTGGGTGGGTTATAATGGTGATGGATGAGTTTATTGATAACATAGGGAGGAAAATTGTTTTTTAATAGGATTTCTTTGATGCGTTGGGCGTTGGTGTTATGGAAGCAAGCGTCGGAGAGGGATAGACCACGGTGGATGATATTTTTGGCGACATTGATTTTTTGGTGGTGCGGATGTTGGGAGTAATAATTGAGGAGTCTGCCAGAATAGGTGGGTTTAGTATACCAATCAGTGGATAAGGTGTGATCGGGATTTCTAATGATACGGAGGTCAAGGAAAGGTAGTGATTTGTTATGTTCAAGTTCAACAGTGAAATGTAGGCGGGGATGGTATGCATTTAAGGATGATAATAAACCTGGAATGATGTTAGGATTATGCATTTAAGGAGATTTATGCATTTAAGCATACCATCCCCGCCTACATTTCACTGTTGAACTTGAACATAACAAATCACTACCTTTCCTTGACCTCCGTATCATTAGAAATCCCGATCACACCTTATCCACTGATTGGTATACTAAACCCACCTATTCTGGCAGACTCCTCAATTATTACTCCCAACATCCGCACCACCAAAAAATCAATGTCGCCAAAAATATCATCCACCGTGGTCTATCCCTCTCCGACGCTTGCTTCCATAACACCAACACCCAACGCATCAAAGAAATCCTATTAAAAAACAATTTTCCTCCCTATGTTATCAATAAACTCATCCATCACCATTATAACCCACCCACCCGCACCCGATCTCCACATCCGCCTTCTATCCCTATATACAGATCCTTGCCATATATACCCTCCCTCTCTAATAACATTCAAAAATCCCTACGTTCCGCGATCCCCAATTTACGCATCGCCTTTAAATCCCACAACAAACTCTCCAATATTTATACCCGAGTCAAAGATCCCATTCCTCTAAAACATCGCTCTCAGGTCGTCTATCGCATTCCATGCTCTACTCCCAACTGCAACTCTTCCTACATTGGCGAAACCAAAAACCTACTTAAAGACCGCATTATCCAACACAAATATTCCATCTCCTCCCACAACCCAACCGCCTCTAAACTCTCCGAACACGCCCTATCCTTTAACCACATTTTTGACTTCGAAAATACGTCGATCCTGGCCTCCGTTCCTAATTATAATAAACGCATCCTCTCAGAAACCATTCACATCAATTTAGATTCCTCTACCGTTAATGCCAAGACCGACTCCCATCACCTATCCCTAACCTACTCCCAAATTTTTAATTTACTAAAATAACCTTACATTCTTTTATTAATTACATGTTGAGCATTGACTTTTAATTTTTCACGCATTTTACATTATTTACGGTCACTTATATCCAGGCATCTGCATTTCTCCTTTTTAATTTTATTTATTTTTAATTTTTCACGCTATTTACATTATTTACGGTCTCTTATTGCCTCTACATCTGCATATCTCCTTCCCCCTTCTTTGTCATTATTTTGTTGGCCGTCAGAGATCGCCTGTATCGCTTCCTCCAGCCGGCCTAACGTATTTTTATAACGTATTTTTGCTCTCACTTCTTTCTGAGCTCTCCTAGCTGCCTCGTGTTTTATTCGGTTAGTACATACCTTGGTATTTATCTTATCTCCATCCTTTTCACATTCACCTTTCTTCTCACCTGTTCTCACACCTTCTTTTGGCATCCATCATTTGTTAATGTATAGAGTTCATTATTATTTAGCCTCATATTTTTCATCCTCTGTATTTCTTTACCTATTTTCTACATGTTTATGTTATATTCACATCTTATTTTGCATTAATGCCACTGCTTCCTACTGTATACAGTTACATATTAACTTCCCTTACTTATATTTTCTTTTTCTTTTAATTCCTCTTAGTGCATAGTTATAAATACCACTATGTTCAATGTTTCATTTTTTAAATTTATCAAGCTTTTATTTCTATATATGCTTATATTATTACACTTTACCTATGTAACCCCTCATACCTATGTAACCCCCTTTTTCTATAATTTTAATCTTCTCTTCTTGTATCTTTCCGTTTACCTCCTCATTTTTCTTTCTCTTTATATTATTGTTTACATTTTATCCTTTCTTGACATGTATTTTTTATATTTTATATTTGTATTCTTGTTTTTTATATCTGTCACCATTATAATTTCTTTTCATCATCTACAATTTTATTTTTTTTATCTATCACTTTTTTAAGTTTATTATATTCTGTAACCAGTCTTATATTCTTTCTTATTTATTCTTTATTCTTTCTTATATTCTGTAACCAGTCTTATATTCTTTCTTATTTATCATATATATATTCACCATTTCATCATATCTAGTCACTATTTTTATCTATTCACTATTTTATCTTTTCACTATTTCATCATATCTAGTCACTATTTTTATTTTTTCACTCCTGTACCACTTTTTATATATTCTTGTTACTGCTACGTTTTTATATATTTTTGTTTGTTTCTCTCTCTTAGCCCTGAAGATGGCCTACATTGTAGGCCGAAACGTCGGCACATAATAAATAAGTTTTTCTTATTTTGGTGTTTTCTTTGACTGCACCCCCAACTATTTCTTCCTTAAATATAAAACTTCATAGTGAGTTACATGTGATTACTTTTTATTTTCGTTAACAAACTACATTGTAATACATTTTACAAACATTTATAAAATATGTTGAAGAAATTGGTCCGGGTAGAGTTCACTGAACGAATTTCTCGTGTAATTTGAGAAAATCTTTATTGATAGCCAACGTTTCGACCTACATTGTAGGTCTTCTTCAGGGCTGTGGGGGGGGCTGGGGGGTGGGTCCTCTCTGGCTATGAAACACAGACTCTATCTAGGTCCTATCTGGCTATGAAACGAGGTGGGTCCTATCTGGCTATAAAACGTTGGCTATCAATAAAGATTTTCTCAAATTACACGAGAAATTCATTCAGTGAACTCTACCCGGACCAATTTCTTCAACATATATTATCAAGGTCAACAATTATCATTCAACATTTATAAAATAGCTTGAAGTGTGTTTTCAAACAATTTTTTTCTAATCATTCTAATTTTTAGTTTCTAATTAAATAAAAAGATAAAAAAGAAATATGAAATATTTTTTTGTTTGACTATAGAATAAAAATTATGTTAAAATATCTAAATGTTATGCTACCTACATACATATGGTAGGCTTTGACCAGGAATGGTCAGTTTAATAATACAAGTGTCTGTTGCCCTTTCATTCCTGTGATATGCTGTAAACTATATATATTTTTGTAGTGTTTGTTCAGAAGGGATTTGAAAAATCCTATTTATAAATTTCGATATTATTTTAATAGGTGGATTTCAAATTGATGAAAATGATTTTACCGACAGAAAAGATAATCAATCGCTGTTTTGTGGACGGTGTCTGGATAAATCTTAAAAACTCTTTATACTTGACGAGGTTTCATATGAAGATCAACAGTATTCAGATCGACCAACAGGTCTATGACTGTGTCTTCCCTGTGATTTTGGCACCAGTGCCTCCTCCAAAATCTGTCATGGCCCTACATAGTAAGTCTTCGCAATTTTTTTTTTTTTACACTGTTAAAACTTTTCTTAATACAAACATACATTCATTCATTTAATAGGTAATATACTTTTTTTTTTTATTAATTGAGTTTTTTAGTTGGGTTTTACTCGAAGCTTCATTGGTTAGTTTGCTAAAGGTACATTGTTACATTTGATGGTTTAACATTTTTAATTTACTAATTTTCTTATTAAGTTTTTGATACCTTTAAAAACCTTAAATTAGAAGTATTTGTTATAATAAAGTATCTGAAATATTTGTCCCGAGATTTAAAAAAGGAATAAATTTTAAAATAAGTACTTAAAAAAAAAAGTTTAAATTGGGTTTTGATAAGTTATTATTTTTTTTCAATGCATATGGTATTGTTTATCATAAGAAAATTGATGATGAAAATTTGTTTTTGAGATACTCAATTAGGAAAGTTTCTATATTAATTAAAAAAATAAATAGTAATTATAATAAAAATAAAATTAAATTCATTTATGAGAACTTAGCAGCTACATATGTCAAAAATAAGTAGTTATTTCTGTACAAAATTTGTATAGAAATACAAGCCTATATTATGTCTGTGGCAGATTTAAAAATCTGAAATGGTGAGGTTTAGAGACAGGCTGTATTGAGTATATAAAGAATAGCTTCCCTGGAAAATTTGGGAATTAAAAAAAAAAATCGAGTAATCAAGAGAAAGCTACCTGTATTTATGATTATTTTCATACAGTTTTGTAAATTGCTGAAGCAACTGACGATGAATTTATTACTAATATTTATAAGAATTGAATACAAATTTTTATCTGTTGTTTATTGATCTCATAACTTGATATACTTAAAAGATGGCTTCTTTGTCAAGCTATTAATAATGGATAAAGAATTACAACTATTAAATACTTTTTAAAATATAACATCTAGAAACATTTTGTTATAATCATATTTTATTTTGTTGCAGCTCCGAAACCATTCTTAGAAATTAGTTTGGTGAAAATGAGCAATCAGTTCAGCCATCTTCAACAGTTTAAATATTTAGGCGTCTTGATTCAGGAGTTCCATTTCAGGGCAGACACTGGTGTCCTATCCAATCTAATGAACTTTATTGAACCCTCAGAAGCCTCTGAAGAAACCGAAGTAATTATTTCATCTATTTTTTTGCGATATAGGAAAGGCTTTTGTACTTAGGATCACAATTATCTTTAGTATTTGTTTAAGTAAATATAAGCAAAGTACTCATTAATAATCAATTATTCAATTAAAAATCAAAATGTAACTGTAGACTAGTAAAAGAATCATTTGATAAAAAAATTTGATTTTATCCTTAAACATATCACATCGACAAACACTCATCAGCTTGTTTAGGCTTTGCTCAGAAATTCTGTTTTAGCACAGTTCTGTCGTTTAGATAGCATTTCCAATCGAAAAACATAAGGGTGGTCCAATAATATAATACTGTTATATCAAGGTGCAACAGTCTCTCCTACCTCTTAATGTTTTGAGTCATGTAATCATTGCCTTTTGCAGATAGGACTTATGGATGCTGATGTAAAACGGGCTAAAGAGCCATTGAGTTTTTTCGTATTGCAGACTTCAAAACAAGAACTGAAAAATTACTACAGCAAACTTCATTTGTCTCCATTGAAAGTTAGTAATATTAAAGTTTATGTTCAATCTTTTTATTTTATTCTGTTCTATTTATAATATCCCTGTTTTAGATCCACATAAGTTTTTCATTAAGCAGTGCGGAGAGTTCTTCAGGAGAAGACAGTATGATGCCGCCAATAATGTCCGTTTTTATGCAGAGCTTTGGTGTAACCCTTACTGATGTTGATGATGTCATTTTCAGGTATTTGCTAATTTGAATAAAGCTATAGTATTAAGCTATGCAAAGTGCTATGTAGTTCTTACTTGAGCTTTCAAAGTTTCAAACTGCATCATTCTTTATACTCATCAAATGATAGAAAATTGATAAATATTATTAAAAAATCCCATAATCTTTATATATAAATATATATATATATATATATATATATATATATATATATATATATATATATATATATATATATAATTGTACTGTACGTGTGTATGTCACTGAACTCCTCCTAAACGGCTGGACCGATTTGAATGCATTTGGGTGAAGCCTTGGATGGTTTAGATTAACAAATCAGCCCGGCAGATGGCGCTGCAGTCCGTATCTAGGTTATTTATCTATACTGCAACTAAGCGGCTGGATCGACTTGAATGAATTTTTGTGTATGCATTCATTCATTCATTTTGTATATGTATTCATTCAATTAATTTAATTTTTTTGTAATTCAAATTTATTTAATTTACTTTTGGTGGCCGAAAAACTTGGAAATTTTCGGAGTTATTTCACTTTTTGGCCCGTATCTCACAATCGGTGCGTTTTAGGGAAAAACATAAATGACCATTTTTAAAGAAGATTAAATTTGCTACAATTTGAGCCCAAAAACAGCTCCATAGGTCTAACAGATCCTGATTTAAGTTCGAATCATATAATTTTTCATATCTCTAAGTGATATGTTTCGGCCATTATTATTGATTACGTGTAATTTGAATCCCCCAATTATTGAATCTTACACGTTAAGTCATCAAAAATATCACCAGGAATATTTTTGAAGCAGCAATGTTGACTGGAATCTTTAAAGGAGAAGTCATCCTGTAGCCATGTATTCCAATGATACCATCAGAACCCATAATATATTTGACGTTAAAAGACTTCAATTTGATATAAGCTTAGCTTTTGCTTTGACCATAAACAAGTCTCAAGGCCAGACAATGTCCATTTGCGGTTTGGACCTAGAACATCCATGTTTCTCCCATGGACAATTATATGTTGCATGCTCACCTGTTAGTAAACCATCTAATCTAGTTGTATTAACAAAGGACAGATTAAAAAAAATATTGTTAATCGATTAGCGCTTAATTAAATTGAAATAAATAGTTATAATTTAAAAAATATTACTAGCTATAATTAAAAATCAACCATGATATACCTTATTCATTAATCTAATGTTTATATTTTATCAGTTAAGAATTTTGTGTATTATTTATTTATTATATACTGTACTTAGATGTAAAATCTATTTGATTCATTTTTTCCATTCATTTATTGTTCCTTTAAAATTCAAATTTTAACATAATATTTTTTAAAAACAGCAATGCGTGGCCAGGTCAGCTAGTTATTTATAAATATATAAATTATTTTGTATAGGATCAGCTGTTTCGAGCGACAATCAATTTTCGTGACTCAGTCTCAACTCGTGAGAGAGGTACAGGGTCACTACGTCAGCCAGATCTTGCAGCAGATTTATGTTCTCATCTTGGGCCTGGACGTAATCGGCAACCCTTTTGGCCTGATCTCAGGATTGAAGACTGGTGCTACAGATTTCTTCTATGAGCCTATTCAGGTGAGATTGATTATAATATATATTTTTTAAATATATATATAACTTAAATGAAAAGGTGCAAAAAGCTGTTTAATGTTATTTAAAAAAGCATACAATATTTTATTTATTGTATTCAATAATGTGACAATAATTGAGGCCTTGACATTGAAAAGGATGTAAGTACCAAAATTGCCGAAAAATGTTTTCCACTGAAACGATTCTATGTTCCAAGGCATTAGCGTTGAAAAGGGGGTAAGTTCCTATCTCCTTTAGTTTTGAGCGATGTCACAAGATGCTGCTGGTGTCAACAGAATGACTGACAGTTCTGTTTCAGTGAAAAAAATATTTCGGCAATTTTGGCACTTACCTCCTTTTCAATGTCAATGCCTCAATTATTATTGAGTGTGGATTTTTAATTTAAAAACAACAAAAATAAATTTTATGATTTGTTATAATTACTTGAGTATAAAAACATTTAAGTAATCATTAAGTATAATGTGTGATACAACACAATTTTGACCTATTGAGTTCAACTTCTGGAACAACCTTTCTTTCTTTACCTGTGATAACCTGTAAAATTACTTCCATCATTTTATAAGGCTACAACATTTACTCTTTAATTTATTTTTATGTTGTGTTTTTCCTTACTTAACCATATTTAAAGAATTGTTTTGAAAATTCAATTTAAAATATTTGTGAACAGGAAGTCAATTGTATTATCATATACAATTCAAGTGAAGTCAACTAAATTAAGTACTGAGTAATAGTTAATTTTGAATTACCCATTATGACAATTTATGATGGAAAATACATAAATGCTAATTGGCTCATGTTTTCTGACATACTTATATCTCTTGCTATAAACCTATACTTTGGTTCTGCACTATGTGATTCCAATTAATTTTCCACCTATTAAAAATATGCTTATCCTATTAAAATAGAATAATTAAAATGGTTATCTGTATTGTATGGTATCCATAGTATTGTAATCTCTCTTTGCTCTTGTAGAATGTTTTGTGCCATTTGAATCACTATATAACTTGCAGTGTTTAAATTTTGTATTGTTCATATTTATCTCTCTTACATAAAATAATTTTGTATCTTATTATTAAAAATTATTCTAGGGAGCTATCCGTGGTCCTGGAGAATTTGCAGAGGGCTTGGTGCTAGGTGTGAGATCACTGTTTGGGCACACGGTTGGTGGTGCAGCTGGTGCTGTATCTAAAATGACTGGAGCTTTAGGTAAATTTATTTCTTATAACTTTGAACACATATTAGCAATGGATATCTAAGTTACATTTGAATGGTAAATCTCCTCAAATTACAAAAAATGTGATGTCTAGTTTTGTAGCTTCTAACAAAGTTTTTGTGGCCCAGCATAATAAGATTCAAATTTCTCAGTTAACTCTTTATTTATTTGATTGCATTTCATATAGAACACTCCAAATCTTAAAATTTTCAAAATGGATTTGTACTTCTTTCATTATAATTGGATGGAATGTGTATGTTAAATATATCAAATGAAGTAGAATATTTTTATTTTTAAAGAGAAAAGATAGGCCCTCGGCCAGGATTCGAACCCAGAACCTTTGTCTCTCTGTGACATCTCTCTACCATTTGAGCCACCAAGGCCGCCTGCCGGCAGAGGACAAATCTTTTCTCTCATTATAAAAAATTATAGAAGTAGAATATTGTTTATGTATAATCAATTTTTTTGTCCTGAACTTTTTTTTTCATTTTCCTTCTTGTTTTAAATATTGTCTTTTAAAACTACACTACAGCTATTCAATATTATTAAATAATTAATAACAGTTTTGAGGTTATAAATAATAATCATTTGCTTATCACATAATATAAATGAGTTCTAGATTCTGATTATTACTTATCCATAGTATTATCCCTTTCTTGACTCTTCAAGCTCTTCATTGAATAATGTCCTTGTTAAAGTGAATTTAAAAATGTTCAGACGGTGAAAAAATTCCAACGAAAAGACCTTAAGTCTCCAAACTAAAACAGAAATTGAAATTATCTCTCCAATATTTCGCCCATCCTCAGGGTAGAAAGAGAATAACAGCAAAACAAAACATGAATAATGCACCCAAGAAATATCCCACCACCTCCAAGGCTCAAATGCAAACCTGAGGATGCCTAAATGGGCGTAATATTGGAGATATAATTTCAATTTCTGTTTTAGTTTGGAGACTTAAAGGCTTTTCGTTGGAATTTTTCCACAGTGTTAACATTTATGTAAGATCTCTTTTTACTTTTCAATATTAAAAATGTTCCTATATTTGTTATACAGGTAAAGGATTAGCGGCTCTCACATTCGACGATGATTACCAGAGACAGAGGAGAGAGATGCAGCGTTCCAAGCCTGCAACAATGCAAGAAGGTTTCGCACGTAGCGGCAAAGGCCTGGTTATGGTATACATTCTTATCTTTGCTAAAGTATTGTGGAAGATAATTTGGAAAAGAGTAATTTCTGTGAAGTGGAATAGATAATCATGATTGTAAATATCTATCTACTCTTTTCATTTTTATCTTTAGTCTAAATTAAAAATTTTTATAGTGTTGTATGAAGTATTAATACTTGTATAATGGCATTTGTTGGATTAATTGGACTAGGAATGCTTAATGACATTTGTTGGATTAATTGGACTAGGGAAGTTTTTCTGAAGGCATTAAGTCTCATGAAGTGATTTCTAACTGTACTTACGGGGATGCCAATAGTTTTTGAATAATTATCTATTTATTTTTTAAAATAAATGGAGTAATTCACATCAACTTGTTTGTAGCATTGATTAGTAAAAGAGAGTAAATAAAACAGTCAGATATGTAGATAGGTTTGTTGATCTGTGTTCGAAGAGTAGACTTAGATTTAAGAAAGGTAGAGCTCCAAACATTGTATCTCAGTTTTCTCAATCATAGGTGACAATCCCTTCCTTTCTTTCACTACCTCTGCTATTGTCATATCTTTTTATTTATTAGGGTTCGGCTTATCAACATCAAAGCCATTAAACAAGAATAAATTTGTAAATAAAATATTAATAAATAATATTTATGTATTATATAAGTATGTTTTGTTTATTAACAAAGGGAGTCATCGAAGGTGTTGGAGGCGTTGTTACCAAGCCAATATCAGGTGCTAAACAAGATGGTGTCTCAGGATTCTTCAAGGGTGTCGGGAAGGGGATGGTCGGCCTCATCACACGACCTACGGCTGGAATCGTTGACTTTGCTAGTGGTTCGCTCGGAGCTGTGAGAAGGTTAGTTTACAAAATATTACATGCTGTCACCTTAGCAATAGACAACTGGAGTCTGCTGCTGCACCAGTTCTAATCCATCCGGGCGTGTTAAAATATATTTCATAACAGAAGCACAAAATGAATATCAACCTTTGCAATCTGGTTGGAATGATTGGTAACCTGTGGGAACAATTTGTTCTTTTTACCTAAGTGTTGAACACCAATAAAAAAAAAATTACAAACATTTTCTATACAATTCTGATTCATAGTTTATTGTTATAAAGTTTTCTATTAATAGAATTTTATATTTTAACAGTGCTTATTTTGTTTTATTTTTTAAAATCGTATAATATAAGTAGTTATTTACTAATGGTTTTACTGGATGAATTTTTGAAATTGTTTGTAGTTATCAGTTAGGAAACCAAAATCATGAATGTTCATTTGTTTTTCAGAGCAACAGAAGTATCATCTGAATTGCCTCGTAAACGGATTCCTCGTTACATTAGGCCAGATGGACTCATCAAACCTTATTCTGAAGAAGAGGCTGAAGGCAACAAATACCTTCAGGTCTGTCTGAAAATCTTTTATTTATTTTATTAATCACATCAAGTATTGATGATGAATAACTAAAGTTTACAAAGTAAAATAAATAAATAAATAAAGTTTCCCAATACTAAGTATCATTTTAAACAAATGGTACATTAACGAAATTTCTTATAACAAATGTATCATTGGTGCATTTTTTATTATGTTTTGCTTATTCTGGGTTATTTTGCATTTTCATTTTTTTTTTTTTTTATGGCCATAATGCTAAAGGATACAAAATGTTATAAGTGTAATTATGTAGTAAACTACCTTATTTCTACAAACATAATGGAAACACTAAGTTCTACAAATTTACAGATTGCAAAACTTTGCAAAAAAAAAATTAATCAAAAATGGTCACTTATAATTGAAATTCTGTTTCTAAACAAACAGTATAGTAGTTCTAATGGGATATCCACAGATCTTTTTATGTTAACGAGGTGGATATTTAAGTATGATCCAAAAAATTATGAAATTGTGGTTCAATTAATGTTAGAAAAGAAGGAATACTCATAGCAGCTACTAATCCAATTGTCAGTCCATCGATCTAGATGCTATGCTTCATACCAGATAGATTTTATTATAGCAAACACTTATTTGTTTTCCGCAAGGAAGTTTATTTCCCTTCTGACCCGTTATTCACTTCTATATATTTCTTCAATTTATTAAAAACATTTTTGTTATAAAAAAGATCTAAAAGTTGCAAAGATCTGAAACTGCACTTTCGCTGTGCTTATTACTAAAAATAGAATCACACCCATTCTCAATTTCTTGATGATCCTTTTAAAGCATTTATGAACTAAGGGTTTGTAGGTCAGTAAACTTCAGGGATTGAAATCTGCCATATGAATAAAAATAAAAATACATTTGACACATCTCATTGATGTCAAATATTAAATGCTTATGTGGAAGAAAATGGTCCGGGTGGAGGTCAATAAATTTCTCTTAGATATGGAGAAATGTTTATTATTATTATTATCACTGGCTCTACAACCCAGCACGGGTCCTGGCCGCATCAAGGCGTCGCCTCCATTCTTCTCTGTCCTGCGCCAAGGTCTTCCAAGCTCTGGATCCAATGATGCTGCCTGCATCACTCTCGACTTCATCTGACCATCTAAGTCGTGGACGCCCACGTTTTCTTTTTCCATCAACGAATCCAAACAGAAGTCTTTTTAAGATAGCGTTGTCCTCCATTCTGGCCACATGTCCAGCCCATCTCAATCTAGCTATTCTTATGTGCTTCACCACGTCAGGCTCCTGATACAAAAGATACAGCTCTGCATTCTGTCTGAGTCTAAATTGATCGCCAACTCTTACAGCTCCAAACATTCTTCTTAATATTTTTCTTTCGAAGAGCAGCAAACTGTTGGCATCTGTTTATTACTTAATATAAATTTCTCCATATCTAAGAGAAATTTATTGACCTCCAACCGGATCATTTTCTTCTACATAATTATCAAGGTCAATTATTATAATTCAAGATTAAATACTTATATTTGATATAATAATGCTTTATATATTATTCATCCTTCAAAATACTGATGATTATTTTAACAATCTGCTTGTTGTATATCCTTACAGGAACTTGATAAAGGAAAGTATTCAAAGACTGATGAGTATGTCTTCCACATGCCGATTGGCTACGCAACAAAAAATAAAGATGTTCTGTTACTTACGGACCGTCGAATGGTCTACCTTGCCCATAATGAGATATTTGGAGGTTATCAGGTAATTAATTTGAAATTAGCTACAAATAAGGTGCTCCTAAGGTATATGACATTTATAGAAAACTATACATTTGTCACGTATGTACTTTTTGTTACATCAATAATTATAATAAAAATAGGGGAGCTCCATCTATCTCTCCAAATTATCTTAAATTGGATCTAAAATATTAACTTAAAGAAAATCAAAAAGTCAAAAGAGACATAAAACTATTGAAGGCTATTATTTTATTTGGGACAAAATGACTTTTTCAAATGAAATTTAGATTTAGATTTTTTAAAGAGAAAAGATAGGCCCTTTAGAATTTAGATTTATGTTGAAATAGGACTATCTCATTATCTCATTTAATATAGGCATTTTATTCTTGTTAGTTGGTTTTTACTTACTTCATTCAGGAATTTTGACAAACATGTTTCCTGGTTAATCGAAACGAATATTATAAGAATTTTCTTTTTTTCCTTCTCCTGCTGGGGTTCTTTCTTACGAGTATGGTTACTTTGCACCTGGTGCCATTGCTAAAAAACACATAATTGTTTGTCTCACATTAAGTTAGATGTTATATTACTTTGTGTAAAAACCAAAAAATTGTGCCCATAGCACTTTAAGAGTTGATATTACATTGTTAAGCATACTCTAAAAGTTAAAATAATGTTAAGGAAAAGCGATAAAAAGTTAAATAAATGAGAATTTTTACTATGATAAAAATAAATTTGTTTATCTAGAGCTTATCAATTGCCTTTTTATATTTAGTTGGAGTGGGGGCACACCTGGCTGGAAATATCCAAAGAACCAGAAAGTGTCAAAGATGGAATCAAATTCTGGGTAGATAAGAAACCCACTCTGAAGACCTTCTTCACAGCTCCTGATGCTGGCAAGATATTGTTTATTGACAACCATTCTCTTAAAAACGTAAGTAATTCATCGCTATTGTTTCTTTTAATTTTTCACTTGTTTAAAATTTATAATAATATTTAAAGTGTATTTAATTTGATCAAACATTAAAAAAAAATAATAATACTGGATGTTATCATTCCCTTTATTTATATCAGAATCTATCTATTGCTCAGTTGGACTTTAAAGGGTCTTACAGAGAGACTCAGAAGCCATGACTCCTTTTCCTATTTTGAGTTGTTCTATAATTTCAAAAAGGACTTTAATAATTTTGTTAATCATGCATTAAAAATAAGTCAAATTATTTATTATGATAAGATTCTCCAAAATTATCCATTACATCACAAATTTTATCTAACCATTTTGAGACTATTATATTGTTTTCTACACTAACAATTTTATTTATGACTCATTATTTAACTTATTTTATTCATCTCCAACAATTTTTACTGTTTCAATAATTATTCCAGTTAGCCAATATATGCTTATTGAAATATATTTTAATTTTACTTATATTCATACTACTGTTTTATATTTTTTAAGGCCATAAATAATTATAAAAATTTAGTAGTAATCATAAAGCAAAATACATTTCTTTTTACAGTTATTTTAATGTTTTCTACATTAAATTTGTATCTCTTATTTGTTTTAAAACAAATTCTCAAAGATCAAAAACTATAATATGGCAGCTATTTGTTCTTATTGCCACCTTTAATAGTTTCTAAATTGATATTTCTTTTCTGATTGTCGAAACAACAATGGTTTATTAATAAAGTACTTATATGAAAGTTTAATATTCAGAAGTTAATTAAAATTGTCTCTGCTTATTGTGTGATTGATTATTGTTATTTTTTTTTGTAAATTAATTGCTTCACTTCATCAATATTTTAAATAAATGGAATTAATATTGTTATTTTTTCAGCATGTACTGAAATTGATGAATGAATTGATTCTAAAAAATGCTTCTACTCTTAATAGACAAGGGTCTTCTACAACATCAATTTCATCTGGAGAGGTGTGTAAGCAGTTTAAAAATTAAGAAATATAATTAAGGGAGCATCTAAACGCTTATTGTTTTTATAACTGCTTCCATTTCTATTAGGGATCAGTTTAAACTTTAAGTGTCTCTTTTTACAATATAGATATTTCATGATATTTATATATAGGCCTATATTGATCTGTAATATATTTTTATATTATATATCATACATAAATATCTTGAAAGGCATCTGTTCATTGTGGCAAGCCATCGTATAAGCCTGTGATTTTTAATATTTGTATAATCAAAAGTTAAAGTTATCGTTGTTGTACAAATGAAAAGCTTTAAATAAATCCAGAGTTCTTACTCGTATCTGTTGTAGCCTTAATAAAGTTGTTAAAAGTTTTATCAATTTTCTTTAATATATATTAAGATCTGAAAATTTTATTGTTATAATGTACTGTTCCTTATTGCAGTAATGGATGGATATTTTGTATAGTATTTTAATTTTAATATTTGTTGATTAACAAAAAAAAATGGTAATTGTGATTAACAATTATATTTAATCAAAATATCGGCGAAGAAACGCTTTTAATCTATGTGAAATTTATGTTTATTTTTGTCACACGTTTTATTAATAAATTGCTTTTGTTCACAAATTTGTGTTTATTTATATTTTTGAAATATTATGGCCTATATGGTTATAGTACAAATAATTGTTTTAAAAACATTTTATTTTGATTGGTCTTTAATATAATGATTCAGACTCAAAATTTTGTTTTGATACAATTTTTTAATATGTATTTGTTCACAAAATAATATTCTCCTTCATGTTTTAAGAAAAATTGTTAAATAAATATAGCTCTGTATTTATAATTTATGAGATCATTAAAAAAAATTAACATTGTTTAAAGTTTGACCGAGATTGAAATAACCTATAGAAATGAGGATTTCAATCATCAATCGATTTTATTTTTAATACAAAAGAAGAGATTTTCAGAAAATATTATTTTAAAGGTAAGTCATTTTTCATTTTCAGTTGGCTTCTGATCTCTTTTGTCTGGTATCTGCTTAAATCAGGGGTTCCCGAACTAATTGTGTATAAATGTAAGACTGTTCTGAGCTGTATATAAGATAAGAAGAACAAAAAGGTTACTAATCCTTATGCAAAGCATATTTATCACATTAGATTTGAAGGGGGATGACATGGCAACAGAATATGAAATATAATTACTAAAATTTCCAACTTGTTTCTGCTACAAAAAACCAATGAACCTCAAGATATATATCTACTTCTATCAAAATCAGATATCGATATAAACTAAATTTTCTACTCAAAATTTTGGTAAATTTGGATAATTTTTATTAATGACTTCTCAGTGACCTAATTATAATAGAAAATTATGCTTCAAATTATTGTAGACATAGCTAGATTTCGTTCAGCAGTTAGGTTGGAATCGGCAACCAACTATAGAAAATGTTACCCATTGTGACTGAAAAGTATGACAGTAAGCTGTCAACTAGCTCCTGCTCTAACTAATTAATCCAACCCAATCAAAGAATAATATAATCATATATATAATAATAACTGCTACTCAATTTCTTTATTTATGCCATAATCAGAACAAGTTGAAGTGCTCTGAATATTTATTTAGATAATCTCAGCTAAGTGTGTTATATTTTTTTAGTTTAATATTTTTCTTTAATATGTCACCTTAATTTCTTTAATGGTGGCTGCAATGATGATCCTTAAAATTTGTATACTTTGGGAACCTCTGACTTAAATATGAATTATTTGCTTGAATTTTTATTTTTTTTATCTTTGGAAACTCACTTCTACCATTTCATTGCACAGTGCTTTATTCCAATTTTTTCTTCTGAACTAATCTATGTATTGCTAAAAAATTATTTTTCTTTTACTAATTCCCCATTTCAGGAGATGAAAAATTCATGATAAATTAATACTCATACCACAGGTGAAGGTTAAAAATGATTTACTTTTAAATTACAAAAACATTTATTTCTATTCTTATATGAGCTTATTTACTTAACAATAATTGACCAGGCTGATACTGCAATTTTACCAAACTTTAGTTTATACCTATACTGCATGAAATGAAAATAAAAATTGTCAAAAGTCCAATAGTAATATTAATTATTCTCTTCTTCCTTAGGTCTTGCAATGGATTTTTTTAATTGCATTGGCTGTTGTCAGTGGCGAGACTAATACTCTGATGAGCTTTTGGCTCAGCCGTTTATCTAAAAAGAGAAGATTGAAGAATTGATAACAACAGCTATAGTTTTAACTGAAAAGAAGTATTTTAATTCGTAAATTGTGAGACTGATATGTTTTACTGGCCCCAAAATTTGTCTAGAAAATGTTATCAGTATCGCACAATGGTTCAAATATTCCAAAATATCCTATGAGTTTTATAACTTTGCTTTGTTTTAAATACGTTAATTATTTATATAAGCTATTTATTTTCATACTAAGGATGCATATTCTATAAAATAAACAGTGCATTAATAGAAAACAAATTGTAATCTTATATTTCTGTATTTCAGCAAATCTTCATGTATGAAACTAAAATGTATTGAATATTAGATTTAAAAATACTAAATATGCTATAATTTTTATGGAATGAGATTTACCAGGCCTTTCAGCTAATGCTTTGTTGTTTGCATCAGAGCTCTATGTTTTAATGATCAAAATAATTTATTTTTACCAATCAAGGTGGGTCTACAATGGCATTAAACAGGCCTATAGACAGATCGCTTTGCTCTCTTTATACATAGAAGGCTGTATCGATAGTTTTGATTCTAGACCCATTACGCTATCTTAATGAAAACATCTTTCAAAACCACTAGAGTTCCTTTTATATGGCCTCATACCTGTTCTTGTCTTATGTAATCTTCAGACTTATTTTAATTGTTCCGATAAATAATTGTAATTGATTATATTTACTTTTTCAAAAATCATTCCACTCAATAGTTTTTAAATATATTTATGCTGGTCAAAAGCACTAATGAAAATGGATGAAACAGAACTTTATAATGAATTATTTATAAAGAAAACATAACATATATTCTCCAAAAAAAAAGTATTCAGTTGAAGCATTATAGTAACCAGTCAGTTCCTTGTATCTGTTCACATTATACAGTTCCTAAAAGATTGGTTAATAATATTTGAATTAACACAGCTTTGTTTTTGAAACTAGAGGTTTTGGTTTTCTATCAAAATCTGTTTTTTAATGTTACTCAATTTTAAACTTTTTATTGACTGAGGATTAAAAATTCTTTATGAATTAAAAACTAATCCTGCTTCCTTTAAAGAAACAAATGGATTTAATAATTTTAAGAGGGACAAAGTTAAAATAAGATACGTTGAAGGTCATTATTTTCCCAGTTCAAGAAGGCATGATTGAATTTATATAAATAGTAAATTTCAATATCCCATATTCATGCTGTGGTGAAGTTATACATTTTATTTTAGGACCTTTGTGCAAAAATTCTGTTTGACAATAACATAAGTTTCTCCTTAATCTGAAGTGGATATTTTTTCTGAATAAAGTGCATTAAATGTTTTTTTTAATTTCTGTTCTATTATTGTTTTCCTATTCTTAAGAACAGTTTGTACAGACATACAATTGTTTATTGGTAATGATAATTCACTTATATTAATATTGTCATAGCTGACTATAAAGTGCAATTTTAAGAATAAAGTAGTCTGTGCAGGTAGTCAATGAAGAACAGTCTAATAATAAAAAGTGGTAGGCAAAAAACAGTACTGACTAGTAAGATAAAATAAAATTAAGTATCAATAAAAAAGATATTCCTATATCATGCAAATCATGAAAATTAAAACCGTGTGGTATGAAAAAGAACCATGTAAACTCTTGAAAACTATTACTACTGGTATGAAGCTTTGGGAATGGCAATTATTTTCTGTTAAAAAAAAATCAATATAAAATAAATTGTAAAGGCATGTAAAGTAAAAGGAGAAGCTGTTGACTGAAATTGCAGTTTAACAAAAATTGACCATTGTTTATTAACGTCACTTGATACTGCTATGGCCAATTGGATGATACTACAGTGGGAACCCTAAATTTTGCCGATCCAGATTTAATTACGATAGGGATTCTTAAGGAATACCTGACATCATACAGGCTTGGGACTCCTGTTTTCCAATCCTTCCAAGTACGGCATAGCCAAGGATTTTTTACTCCCTTTTAAAAACTCCAATGGTCACCTGCCAGGCTACAAACCCGCGATCTTGGGCATAGTAGGTTGTCATGCTAACCACTACACCACAAGTCATCCCCATTGACAATTTTTATCATATCAGGAAACATATTGGTAAAATATTGAAAACCAATTGTAAAAAAATTTGTCTCATAACTCGTTAAACTTAATTTAATGAGGATAGGAGATTCATGACTTCCTGTTTAGCAGTAAAATCACTCAAGTCCTGGATGGCTATAAAATGGGTAGAAGAATGAGTAAAGAATCTACTGATTCCTAACAAAAATAGGCATTTTATTTTACATATATACACATTAAAATAATAATCACATCAGAAATCTAATGCTCCGTCCAAGAACACAAGGGCATCAGCATTCGTAATAGCAGAATCCACGTCTTTCTTTTGAATGGTTTTCTTTTTTGCAGAAGATGTGAATGAATAAGCATCTTTACTTAGAAGTTCAATAAATAATTCCTACAAAGCATTAAATCAAAATCAGAATAACTATAAAAACAAGTTTTTAATTACTCTTGTACAAAAATAAAAACTTACAGTAGCCTTAGCAATCAAGAATACTGCTTCTGATCCTGCCATATGTACATCTGGGTCCATTTTAATTATCTGCTTGATTCTGGCTAAGGGAAGATGTAAAGGCCGATACCTAGTGGATTCTTCTTTCTTACTATTCACTTTATCCAGTAGTGTACCAGGCTTCTTATCTGCAATAGTTTCAGACTCTTCCTCACGTTTAGAATGTTCAAGATTAGACGCATTAAGACCATTTTCTTCTGTATTTACAAGTTCCTCTGTTCTCAAATCCACCTCCATTTCAACAGATGGCTTGAGAGCATTTTCTCTACCGTTATCCAGCTCATTATCTAATAAACTATTCAAAAGTTCCTCTTCTTCCATGTTAAAATTATAAACCCCTAAAGCCGAATATATTTATCAACAAATTTTGGCGCTACATCATTATCAGAACATTCAGGTTTTATGAACTTCCCAAAGAGGTAGAAAGAGCTAATTATGAACTATCCAAGTGTTCCTCTCGTAATGGAGAGTTAAACCATAAACAGGGGAATGTTTTATTTACATGCAGAGTTGCCCAAATGAATTGAGATGATAAATACATAAGAGCTGTGATGAAATTGTCAATTTTTGAAAAAATATCTTTAAAAAAATTGTATGGAATCTGTGGTACAATAGCTTTGATAATTAAGATAAGGATAGTACGATGTTCAGGTAATGTAAAATAGCGGTATTTTGGATGAAGAAAGCGCCAACTGAATTTCTATTCAATTGTTTCCCAAAACAGTTTTTGATGCTGACATGTAAAAAAAGGAATTTTTTCTCGGTTGTTAATTTCTCCTTAACTAAAAAATATAAATAATTCTATCCTTCAAGCAAAGGATGGTATCTGTCGTTTAATAGTAATTATTATCAAAGAAAAGTAGCAATCACGAGATGTTACTCTGGTATAAGCACTGATTTGGCTGTTTTGTTTGTTCTCTAAGCAAATATCGATTCCATCATATTATTTTTTTTCGGCAGTCAAGAATAAATCGCCCTGGACAAAGAGATGTTGACAGACTCATATCTATTTAATTAGTATTGTTAATATCGCTAATTTGCACAAAGTCTCGTAGGTTTTTCACTCTATAATTTCGAACTGACGAATTTTTTTCCCACAATTGGTCCAACAAACTGGAGAGCAGTCGTAAAGAAATCAGCTATGCACTCCTCTCCGATCAATAAAAATGTCCCTCTATTGCTTTTAGTAGTTAGTTGTTAAAGCGCTTAGATTGTTAATGTGTTCTGATGACAATGATGTGGAGAAGATTTATCCTAAAAACTTGTGTACTTGACACAAAGTAAACATAAGATTACTCATTAGAGAATACCATCTCCATCCTTCATTACGCACCCATTCCTCCCATTCTTTTACTCTTTTAAACCTATTCTCCCACTATTTTGTTATTTAATTTTTCTACCTTCTTCCGTAGTTCGATATCTATAACTTGTTAAGGAGTATTTCACTAGAAAAATAGGAATTATCTTAACGAAAATAGACATAGTCTATGCTTTAAAAATAACGGATTATTCTGAAAGCTAGTAATAGTCCACTCAAAAGATTCCCCATAATCACTCTTGCTTACAGCGTTAAAGGTAAAAATTAACGAGTATAGAAACGATAACCAAGAAGAGTCCATGATCCATTATTGGGCACAACGCTCTTAGTCCTAATACAACAGAAAGAGCAATAATTGTTAATCTTACCGACATACTCTAGCCAGGCAAAACATTATACTTTATTTAGAGGGTCCGCCATAGAATTAAAGTGAATCCTTTCTAACTAAATTCGGGCTGCTACTGACTCCAGTATGAAATGTTACAAATAACATGCTCGCCCATCGAAGTTTCAGTTTAATCCTGCATTAAATCTAAATCAGCAATCAGCATGGCTAACTATATGCATATAAAGGATGTTCAATGACCAGAGTTGTCATCAGTAGCATTATTAGAAATAAGCGAGGACAAGTAACTGTCTAAAAATCTTCCAAAATGTTTTGAATTTCAGATTAAGTGTTAAAATTGAAAGCTTGGGTTTTATACAATTAACATTACTTCTAAGTTATTTAATTGACTTTCTAAGTTTGCTTTCTCTAGGAACAGAACAAATATTAGTCGCTGTAGCCATAGAGAGCCTTAGAAAGGGATCATTGCCAATCCTTGAATTTTTTTAGATACTATTTTTGACTCGTGAAGAAAATTACCATTAAGTAATTATTGAAAGTGCAAGTACAATATTTAACTAATGTAAATACAGTAAGATCAATTACCTTTAAAACTAAAAGACAACTTCTACAGAAAAATGACCTTATCATAATAACGCCCTGCTCCTAGAAAATTTAGTATGGGCGCACATTGCGATTACCAATACATTCCTGGTATACTGGATAATGATTTATTTTATTTAATCTTTACAAAAATTGCTACTTATTCGAACAAATGTAACAACCTCGAATATATCCATCATAGAGTTGTGTAAAAATGACATTTGTTCAGGCATGATAATTTTTAGCATTAAAAAATTTGAATCTGTCCTGATTACATGCGCCAGTTATTTATTCTTAATAAAACCTATTTTAGAAGTAGATAAAAAAAAAATAAAATGATTATGATTTTAGATTTATACATAAATACAAAACAAACTTTACCCACGCGGCATTAAAGAAAGGAAGGAACCATTTTCTGGAAGATTAAAAACAAAGGAATATTTATTTGCATGTAGCCATATATATAAAAAAAATTAATAAGATTTACAATCATAATATGTATCACTTATTGCAGGCGTTGCTTTACAATGTTCTTAATTTGAGAAGTAGATAAGTAACAAAAGTTTAATTTAAAAGTTTGTATCACAGTTTTTCGTGAAATAAAAAAAAAAAAGAAACCTGCCCTAAAATAAAATCGCTGTTTATCGTGTGCCTTGAGTACTGGTGTGCTAGTCGGAATGCTTTGTTTCCTTCATTCTTCCTTTTTTTCCATGGAATAGACAGCTGGGGTGAATCACCGTATCTTGAAGGAAGGCAAAAGAAAAAGGAGCAGGCGGCGAAAGTGTTCGCCAATTGCGGTCTCGTGTGAGGACGGTCCCACTGGTCCAACAGTCGAGACAGTACTGGCTTATAGTGAAGAGCGTCATTGGCCGTAAACAATTTTCCAACCTTTTAATCCACTTGTAATAAACAATTAATCTTACTATCTATTACACTTTACAAGTTGCGAATCAGACTAATAGTAATAATAACGGACGTTTAAATGCAATTAAAAATAAACCTTCCATCTGAATATAATTATATTTACAAATAAAGGAAATAATGAATTACCTTGAAAATAATAAACTGATTTTAACAATATTGTTTCTAAAACACACAGCCCACAAAAATTCCACCTGGAATTTTTAAGTCTCTATGTTTTCTGATGAAGTTACGGGAGCAAGAGATATAACTTTGGTTACGGGTCGCTTTAGAATAGCGCCCGAAGCAAAACGAAGAGTTACCACGCGAACTACTCCATCTTCTCCAGGATGAAACCCGTGTTCTCGCGCTAGTCGCCAATAAAGTGTTGGCTTCGTTCACTACTACTAGGTCACCTACCTTAAGGTTGGGTTCATTTTTATTCCACTTGTTGCTGCAATTGATGCAAATATTCTGCGCTGATACTGTTCTGTTCTCTGTTGTACCAGTTGCCAAAGATCGAGTCTGTTCTCTTTGGTGTCCCACAGGGTTTCTTCAGGTCTGCCGGTTACTGGGCAACCTATTAAAAAATGCCCTGGTGTTAAGCTTTCATAACTCTCCGGATCAGATTCCAGTGTTAAGAGAGGTCGAGAGTTTAAAATGGCTTCGATGCGAGCAAAAATCGTACAAAGTTCCTCAAACGTGAAAGGAGTATCTCCCATTATCTTGCGTAAGATTGTCTTAACAGATTTTATTCCTGCTTCCCACAGCCCTCCGAAGTGAGGGGCATGGGGAGGGTTGAATGACCACTCGATTCCCTTTGAAGAAGCATGATTCATTATGTCGTTTTGTGTCTCCGTCAAACGTTGCCATTTTAGAAGCTCCCTTAGTTTGTTGGCAGCTCCAATGAAATTGGATCCACAATCAGAGTACATTCGGTAAGGTGCTCCCCGCCTTGAAATAAATCTGTCGAAAGCAGCCAAAAATGTATCAACCGTACAATTAGACACAAGTTCCAAGTGGACACTTTTCGTTGTCATGCAAATGAAGAGTGACAGGTATGCTTTGCTCTGTGAGCTTTTTCTTCGAGGAGATTCCCGAATGACGAAAGGCCCTCGAAGTCTACTCGTGTATGTTGAAAGGGCCTTCCTTCTACGAATCTGGATGCAGGTAGAACTCCCATGAAGGGCTCCTTGGGTCGCTGTGATTCCTTGAAATATTCCAGACATCGATATATCCTCTGCTTGATCAGAGTTCTGGCTGATAAAATCCAATATGTTCTTTGGAGCATGGCTCGTAAGGCGGATGGTCCTAAATGAAGGTAAGCTCGATGGTAATAATCTATTAAGAGTTTGGCGTAGTGACTTTCCGAATCCGGAAATTCTTGTCTCAAGTAAAATTTCTGAATAAGCTTGATAAATATTCGATCAGCTATTTCTAGTTCTTTGGCCTGGATGGTTCCACTTTTTTTTTGTTTCCTATCCAACAACCTATTAACAAAACGGAGAACGTAGCACATTACTCTCAGCAGCCGTCCATAGCAAGAAAAACGTTCGGACCACTCAATGAGATACCGGAAGGTCCATAAATGAGTCCGCTTCCATATCCTGGATTGGCCAGTTGTTTCTATCAGCATTTAACCATGAAGGTCCATTCCACCAAATAGGATGTTGCAATAAATCTAGTGGTAATATCCCTCTGGAGGCGCAATCAGCGGCGTTTGTTTCACTTGATATACGATACCAATCCTCTGTTCGAGTTTTTTCTGTAATTCCTACAATTCGATGAGCTACAAAGATCTTCAAGTTATATGGTGACGTTATTAACCACCCCAGGACAATCATTGAATCGGTGAACCAGTAATGTTCTCTTATTGGTAGCCGATGAAGAAATTCTTGGAGAGACGTATATAATCTGGCGAGAAGTAGAGCTCCACATACTTCTAGCCTTGGAATGGTTAGTGGTTTAGTCGGGGCTTATTTTGTTTTCGATTTTATCAGATGAGAAGTGACCTTACTGTCATTAACAACTCGTAAATAAATGACTGCACTGTAACCGCGCTCTGATGCATCACTAAAACCGATAACATCACACTCAACCTCTCCGTGCGTCCTAATATAACGAGGATAAATCACCTAAAAACGGGAGTTGAGAAATGAAATGAGACCATGTCTGTTGTAAATGTAAAGGGAGTTCGTCGTCCCAATCCATTTTTTCCTTCCAAAGATTTTGCTGTATATGCTTGGCATAGAATACAATAGGGGCAATGTAGCCTACTGGATCGTAGATCCTGGCTATAATTGACAATACGGTTCTCTTGGTAAATATGGTTGAAGACATTGGCTTAATACGGTATGTGAAAATATCCCTTGATGGGTCCCATTGGAGTCCCAATATCTTTAAACAAGTTTCGTGCGACGCTAAGTTCAGTGGTACCTGTTGCTGACCATCGATGAGATTTGGTGCATTACTTGCCCATTTACTGAGCTCAAACCCTCCTTTAAGTAGTAAGTCGACTAGTTCTTCTTTGAGCTTGTACGCTGAACTTATATCAGAAGAGCAAGTAACAATATCTAGTAAATTTTTTTTAAGTGCCCTTGAGGCTAAAGGGTAGGCGTGGCCTTCGTCCTTGACTAACTGCTGGATAACTCTAAGAGCCAGAAACGGGGCTACTGACAACCCATATGAGAGCGTATTTAAATTGTACTCTTGAAGAGGTTTTGAGGGGTCTGATCTCCAAAATATATGCTGATATTTCCTGTCCTCGGGAGACAAGAGAATATGGCGGCATATTTTCACGATGTCTGCTGTGAAGGCGATTGGATGGCATTTAAATTTGATTAAGATGTCAGTGATTTCCTTATGCAAATTTACGTATAAAGATAAAGTTAAAAAACTAAAAAAATTTCGAACATTTCACGGTTTTCGGTCGTTAATCGAAATAATATATAGCCTATATTTTAAGTTGGACAATGTTTCGTATCTGGGCCGAATTTCATTAAAATCGGTCCAGTAGTTTCGGAGATTTGCCCTGACAAGCATCGCGACAGGAGATTTTCTTACATATCGATAAGATTCCGGTAATTTTATACATAATAGGACATAACTCTGGTTCTATTAGACCTACAGATCTGCGGTTGGGCTCAAATTGTAGCAAATTAAATCTTCTTTAACAAAGGTCTATTACGTATAACGGATAAAGTAAAAAAATTGAAAAAAAATCCGAAAATTGTTTTCTAAAATAAGGATAAGGATAATTTTAATAAAATTGATATTTGCGCCCTGCGATTTCAAAATTTAGAACTTTACTTTTCTTTTTTTGGAATAGTTAAATATTATTATTTACCGGTGATTGGGAAATTCTATTAGAAAGAATTGGGAAAACTCTAAAAAAAAAAAATATTGTTTACTCAAAAAAAAAAAAAAATATTGTTTAGTTATTGATGGTGGTAAGCAATCGTTGATAAACTGTAATCAACAAGGGAGGTTATGACACGAAGTTTACTTTTGCAACTTTAGGGCCTAACATTTTATTTACATTTCGGTGGATGTAAGGAAAATGGGAAATTCTGACACGAAACTAAATTTCAGGAAAGCTGTGATACAATTAACTTCTAAAACACAGGTTACTGAGGAACAAATTACTTTTACATGAATCTTTCAACATATATCTAACATATTTCTTCAGATATGATTATTTTTTTTACCTTTTTTGTACACCTAATTGAACTGCATGTATAAAGCAGCATTGATATTCTATTTCAGCCTATCGATGCTGCTGATAACTCCTTCTGGGACCAATTTTGGAGTGAAAATGTGACAAATGTTCAAGATGTTTTTACTCTTGTGCCAGCTACCGAAATCAGAGCTTTGCGTGAAGAGGCTCCATCAAATTTAGCCACATTATGTTACAAGGCAGTAGAGAAAATGGTTAGAGCCGTTGACAGTTCATGTAGAACTCAACAGGAGCAGTTGGCTGGTAGATTTACTTAATTTAAAAACAAAATTTAATTTATTGATATTTACAACTATAATAATATTACAACAATTAAATCTGCTAATATGTACAATATGACATGAAAAACACTTGTGGAGAAACTACCCATCGTAGCACTCCAATAACTTAATATTACTTTTCATATTTGGAAGTGGTTTCTTCTTATTTAATAATTATTTTTTCCTGTTCTGTTCAGTACTTAATTGTGCTAGACTTTTAACACGAGTCTTGCCATATATATTCGAAGATCCAGAATGGAGAGGGTTTTTCTGGACAAGTCTCCCTGAAAATTCTCAATCTGGAGATTCAGGAGAATCTGTAGCCTTAGCTCATTCTCTTCTAAATGCAATTTCTGTAAGGAACTTTTTCTGTTTTGTGTGTTTACATATATTTTTTCTTTAATTATTTAAAATTACTCCTTTTTTTAGGATCTTTTGTTTTGCCCAGATTTCACAGTAGCCAGTAAAAAATCTGGTCCGGTAAGTAATGAAGAATCCTAATTAATAGTGTTTGTAACAATTTTTTAAGTTGTAAAATTTAAAATATTTTTATCACTTTTAATGTAGTGTTTATTCTTAGGATAAAGCAGAAGACCTACAAGCTATTGATAGTTGTGAATACATTTGGGAAGCTGGTGTTGGTTTCGCTCATTCTCCGCCACATTACACAACATATGATGCAGCCAGAACTGAGCTATTAAAGTTACTTCTTACTTGTTTTTCAGAAACTATGTATCAACCACCTGTTGGTAATTATTTAAGATACTTTTTATAAATATATATTTGTTTTAAAGTATATACAAAGATTACAGGAGAAAAATGAGGTAACTCACTTTTTCCTGTATGGTCAGGTTATCATCGTTATTTTTGTTAAAGACCATGCAGATTGCTGGTCTTATCAATCTGACAATGAAGAGGATGTTTGAAATGCTCGAAGCTCAACGCGGATAACCCATTTTACTTCATTCTTCCTCATTACCATTTGTATAAATTAGTTTTTAATCTGTTTGGACAACACCATCGTATTAGCCATTAAAAAAAATATCAGAAACCACTGTTACCAATTTTGGGGGAGAATAATCGAGTTACCTCATTTTTTCCCTGTAGTGCTCATGCACAAGTAAGAACTTTGTATATGCCAATCATGTATACTTCAGCTGTAATTGCAATTCTGCTTTCCCACTCCTTTCTTGGCTAATGAAAAAGTTAACCAAGCAGTACATTTGGTTAGAAGAGAATGACAAATAGGAGTAGTTAACTACAAGATCAAAGACTAAGATGCACAAAAAATATATATATAGAGGTAGATTGGTAAAAGAGTTAAAAAAAGTTTGAGCAAGTAATCAGAAACTCGGCCAAATGGATCACTAGCTCCAAAAGGTAGTTTGTGCCTGGGTACCTTTTTAGGTATCTTGAAGCATACACTTGAAAAAAATGTAATAGTACCCCACAATCAACAATTGCTGTTTGATTTCTATTAATTATAATAGATTAAAAATAAATAAAGCATTATATTAACTCCTTCAAGGTGAAGAATACTGAAAACTATAACATAATATATATTATTCTTTCAATTATAATGCAATTGGGAAAAACCACAATGCAAAGCCTTATGTTTCAAAAAATACACCTACTTACCAGTCGACGTTTCGCCTATTCAGGCATTATCAAGACACCAAAATCAAAAAGGGGTTATGTGAATCGCATCTCGAAGAAAAAAGTGCAACACATCCCAACGATCAACAGCCCAAACAGGCTCCAAACATGAGACAGCACCCTACCACCAAGACGTTCAACATACAACTCAACATACTTTGTATGTTGAACGTCTTGGTGGTAGGGTGCTGTCTCATGTTTGGAGCCTGTTTGGGCTGTTGATCGTTGGGATGTGTTGCACTTTTTTCTTCGAGATGCGATTCACATAACCCCTTTTTGATTTTGGTGTCTTGATAATGCCTGAATAGGCGAAACGTCGACTGGTAAGTAGGTGTATTTTTTGAAACATAAGGCTTTGCATTGTGGTTTTTCCCAATTGCATTATAATAAATAATAGTGTTTCTTTTTGAGTTTTTGGCTCTATTTTAGTGATTATTCTTTCAAGCTAAAAATCCTTAAGGATGGATAAGAAAAATTAAAATAAAGTCTCTATGTGGAATTTGTGATTTTATTTATTCGCTGATTCTTTCTATCGTATTCCCTCTCCTCCCCTTACGATGATAAAAAAAACTGTAAGCACTACAACCCGTGAACGAGTCTGGGATTCAGTACATGGTAGAGACTGTACTGTTTCATGGACAACGGTTCTGCAAGGAGGTGACTCATGCTCAACCGTCAGGTTTTCCCCCTTATTTTGGGTACCCTATTTTTATAATATTTTATAGACACTGGGTGAGCCCCAGGAGGGTCCTAGGCCCCATATGATCCATCTCCTGCCGCAAACAGACTAAATAAAAGTAACTGCCTGCAGTGGGATTTGAACCAGGATTTCCAGCATGGCTACTCAGAGCTCTACCACTGAGCCACTCAGCTCCCCCCTCATGATGATATAACCCAATTATATTTGAATATATTTTTAGTAATATAATTGTGTAATGTAAAATGCTTTTTAGATATCCAGACTGCTCCAAACAAATGGATTCAGTATTTTACTTCAGGTGAAAACCGTCATGCTCTTCCAATGTTCACATCTTTGCTAAATACAGTCTGTGCTTATGATCCTGTCGGTCTTGGTCTTCCATACAATCATCTGCTTTTTCAAGACACTAGTGAACCACTGGTGGATGCTGCATTACAGATTCTAATTGTGACATTGGATCATGACACATCACAAGGGGGCACTAATAATGATGTAATGTTAATATTTATTTTTCAAGATAATATTTATAATTTATTTTATATTACTGGAGTTTCAAATTTCAGTCTAATGCTACAGAAAATTTATTTATAAACTACCTATCTCGGATTCATCGAGATGAAGATTTTGGTTTTGTTCTCCGAGGGTTCACAAGGCTCTTAAACAATCCGTTGGTACAAACTTACCTTCCTAATTCTACAAAGAAGGTACAATTTCACCAAGAGTTGCTAGTTTTCTTCTGGAAGATGTGTGATTATAATAAGGTAATTGTATAGTTATTAATTGTGTTTTTATATATAACATCTTAACTCTATTGTAAATTTATATTTGTTGACAAATTCATGAATTTCATTTGCATGCTCCAACATACTTATATAGCAAACTTAGAAAATTATTTGCTTTTATTAAAATTTTTGTGGGAAAAAAATACAAATTATTGTGCAATATTTTTATTGTTACTATTTATTTGTTATTGTTTTATCGGTGGCCTTGGCAATAAAATAAAATAAATATTTTTGGTTAACATATTAGCATAATTTATTACAATTATTTGTTTTAATTTAATTTTTGAATTTTTTTTTTACAGAAATTTTTGTATTATGTGCTGAAAAGTAGTGATGTTTTGGAAATACTTGTTCCAATTTTATATCACTTGAATGACTCAAGAGCAGATCAGTGTAAGTGTGTTTTTTTTAAATATCTCTTCTTATATCCTAAAACTTCATTATTACAATTTGTTGTTGGTTTTTTTCAGCTCGCGTTGGCCTCATGCACATAGGAGTATTTATAATATTGTTATTGAGTGGAGAGAGAAATTTTGGTGTGAGGCTTAATAAACCTTATACTGCTACAATTCCAATGGATATTCCTGTTTTTACCGGTAAGTTAATTTAATTTTTAAAATTATTTATGTAATATTATTATTTAAATAATATATTGTTCTTATCAGATTTATTATACGAGTCCACTATTTTGATTTTATATAATGTATGAAATTCATGTCATTGTTTATATTTCTTCTTTCTAGGAACACATGCCGACCTTCTGATTACAGTATTTCACAAAATAATTACAACTGGCCACCAAAGACTTCAACCACTTTTTGATTGCCTTCTTACAATATTAGTGAATGGTAAGATTATTGAATATTATCTTTAAAAAATTCTAATTGAGATTATCTGATATTTCTTGCAATTTTTAATGTTTACTTACTTTTTAAATAATTTGCTAATTTGCTAAATAAATATAAATTAACTATTTTTATTTAAAGAGAAAATATATGCCGGCCGGGATTCGAACCATTAGTTAAATAGTTAAATATTAAAATCATTAACAAAAAATTACAAATTAAATAGTTTTGCTAAAATAATTGAGTTTTGTTAAATATTTATGAAATCTATCTTTGCTTTAAATTTTTATTTTTTGTATCATGAATATATCCTTAGCCTGGCACTAGTTAACATTATTATATCCTTTATTTATTTATTTTTACTGTAGCCAAAGATAATTTATTTTTATATCTACAGTAGAACGTCAATTATCTGAACTGCCTTCGTGGAAAAGATACAATGAAGGTTATACATTATAATTCCTAGAAAAAAAATTGAAGAGTATTTTTTTAAATTAGATTTTTTAGAACTATTATGATGAAACTACAGTCTTGCTGTTTTTTAATAATTACACTTTTATCAGTTAGTTATTTGATGAGGCAGGTAGTCAACATTTTGGTACCAGACACTGTTTCGCAGCTGATTAAGTGATATGTGTACTAAATAATTAGTTGTGTTTTTTTATTTTTAAGCATATTGATCATTTGGCATTTCTTTTTTTAAAATGAATATCGATTATCTGAACCATACCCGATTACATTAGTTCGGATAATTAATGCTCTACTGTATTTAGGTTTCATTTAAACTATTGTTGAAAATTTAACCTTTTATATTTCAGTATCTCCTTACTTGAAGACTTTATCGATGGTTGCAAGTACTAAGTTACTTCATCTCCTCGAAGCTTTCAGTACACCTTGGTTTTTGTTTTCATCTCCTTCAAATCATCATCTTGTTTTCTTTTTATTGGAGATATTCAACAATATTATACAATACCAATTTGACGGTAAGTGTAGCTTGTAACTGAAGGAAAATTATAATTTATGGTTAAATCTCTTATATTTATCATTAATAGATATATTGAAATATATTTAATCATTCAAATTATTTTTCTAGGAAATTCCAATCTTGTATATACAATAATTAGGAAAAGGCAAGTCTTTCACAGTCTAGCGAACCTCCCATCAGATTATGGAACCATTGCTAAATCACTCTCAAGGCGCAGCGGTCGGAAGCAACACATTCCAATCGCTAGTCCCACTTCTCCGGAAAGCCCAAGTATGGAAGGAAGTCGACCTGCTCTTCCTGCTCAACCTGGAACTTTAAAAGCTACTTTGCCTGACACGCCAGGTAGATCATATTTTACAAAGAATATGATAATTTTTTTTTTAATTAAACATTTATTTTTAAGATAATAATAAGGTTTTAAGATATTTTAGTTAATTCCTTGCTTCCTATCAGGCATAGAAAAGATGACTGGAAAGGAATCCGCTCACATGACTTCAAGTAGTACATCCGAAGACTTGGCTGATTTGGCTGGTGCAGTATCTTTGAATGGAACTGAGACCAAACCACCTAGTCCTCAACAACAACAACAACAACCGCAAATACAACAGCCAAAAACACCTACTCAGGTAGTTCTGGTATTTATCTTTCTTTGGACTTAATCAAAATAATCAGCTATTCAACGAGGTGGTGAGGGATTAGAATTGAGAATAAAATAAAAATAATTTGCAAACATTAGTTTAAATATTATATTTAAAAAATATAATTTTGGAGTAACAATGCTATTTAATTTTTATTTTCTCTCCTACTTCTCGTAAAACAGAGTTCTGAAGAATTTAACTTATTACCTGTTAGAGTTCTATCAATTTTAGCTTGATTGACACTCTTGGTCTCTGCCTTGGCTTTAAGTTCATCGAGCAGGTGTTCCCTCCAATATAATGCAGGTTCCAACTGTTTACATAATGAGATCTAAGATGCCGTGGTATACTTTTTATAATATAACAATATACACCCCACTTCTTAAAAAATAAAATATGAATGAATATATTTAATAATTTAATGCATCGATAAACAATGGCTACACTCTGAATGATTTTCATTCGTTTTCAGATGTTATTTAGATATATTTTACTCTTACAATTTTTTTTTTAATATTTACGTCTAGTTAATGTCTCGTAATGAATAACACTAATGTCACTTTCAGGAAGTAAGAAGCACAGGCCAGTGGGTGCCAACTTCTGATTGGGTGAACTCATGGAAAACCAAACTTCCATTGCAGACGATCATGAGGTTACTACAAGTACTAGTCCCGCAAGTTGAGAAGATATGTATTGATAAGTAAGACAATTATATTTTTCTCTTTATATGTACAAGAATGATTTTTTCAACAAAAAATCTAAAATAGGATAGATATGATCCATTTGTTATCACAATATTTTTAAAAATTATAAAGCACTAGCGACCCACCCTGGCTTTGCACCGGTAGTAAGACATGTTATGCCCACATGCTTTGTCTGTCTAATGTATTTTATTATGTAGATATTATAAACATAAAAACAAAACAAAATAGTTCTTTATATACAAACTTATTTTCGTGCGCGTCAAGTTTTTGCGATAACCCATAAGATACTCATTTAAATTATATGGTATAAAATATTCTAGTAATTCCCATGAAATGCTTAAGGTAACTAAAGTATATAAGTTGATAAGGATTAATACTGTACTCGTCTAAATAGCTTTTCAAATACCGCATTGTACGTTATCAATTTTTTAGAAGATAAAATAGGTATAGTAAGCTTTCCTTAAAAGACAGATATATGCTATCACTGACTTTTTTGTAGATCTATAAAAGAGAAATATTCCACAATGCATTGTTTCGTCATATGACCAAGGCATTGGGCAGCGTCATCGATGAAACCTCCAAGGTGGCTATACTTTTTCCTACAATTCCGACAATTATCTCTATATTCCAACCCATTCATCCAAAACCTCGATAAATTACATACCTAAACCTTCCTGGTGAATCACTCTATGTATTGCTGAAAACCGCATGAAAATCCGTGGAGTAGTTATTGAGATTACCGCGAACAAACACAGTTGAGGACTTTGTTTTATAATCTGTATTAGCAGTTTATTGTAACATTAAGCTCATTTTAGTGCTGTTAAAATCTTTGCAAATGATGATATACAAATTAGTCTAATGAATAATTTGGTCTGATAGGTGGTCAATACCGTAATTTTTGTTATAGCTTTATTATAAACCAATGTTTTGACCTCATTCTTTCATTCATTCATTGGTCTATATTTTTATCAACTTTATTATATTTTGTGTTTATCATTCACATGTACAATAAAAATCACTGGACTGTTTCCTTAATATTCCTTTTCAATTTTTTTTTCTATTTATTTAGTTTAGTTTTATATCCTGTTCAAAATTTCTCAGTTTGCTGTTTTCTTAATGTATTAGTGTTATAATTTTATTTTATTTTTTAGTTATCTTGTACTGCTCTATCTTTTTGTTACTTTTTACTAATATATAGTATTAGTGAAATATATATTATAAATAATTAAATTAAAACATACTCTTGTAGGCTTAATATATATTTTTACTAGATATATATTATGTTTCTATTTCTGTTCATATTTGCTATTTTAATGGAAATTAATCCCAGAATAAAGTTACTTTCCTATTCTATCACTTTAATTAACACATTTGGTCAATTTAATTAGCCATTGCTGTTTATTTTTCTTATCATCCTCTTATTTTTTCTTATTTATCTTGACCCTTGATAAATACTCACAAAGTGGATCGAAATGTTGGCTAATGTATAAATAGTTGATTTTTTTGGCCAGTAGATGGAACATCATATCCTTCATTACTATACAACATTAGAGTCAATATAATCCATTTCTTAAGTTTCAGTTTTATAACTAGTCTATTCTTTGAATTCATTTATTAATTACTGCTTGTTTTCCTGCATAAAGTCAGGTATATATTTTAGGATTGAGTGACTCGATGTCCAAAGTTCTGAAGTGCATAGGAAAATATGAGGTTAATTTATTTACTTTACTTTATATTTCCAGGGGTTTAACTGACGAGAGCGAGATTTTAAAGTTTCTTCAACATGGTACACTTGTTGGCCTTCTTCCAGTACCACATCCGATTCTGATCAGGAAGTACCAAGCTAATGCTGGAACAACAACTTGGTTTAGGACCTATATGTGGGGAGTCATTTATCTAAGGTAATATTTTTATATTTATATTAAATTTTTTATTGTGTATTATTGCTACAGTGTTGTGATAGCAACCAGGGTGCTAACATAATGCATGATTTCCTAGTATTCATTACATGTGAATTCTGGGTGAAATATCAATCACTTATTTTCTACGGTTAAATAAATTAAAATCATGAAAACAATATGAGGCAAAAAATAATTAAAGAAAGACGTTTATTTTCAAATACAATTAAATATAGCTAACAAAACTTCAAAATTAAGAAAGAAATAAAGCTTCACAGCTATACAACTTCTTTTTATATTCTCATTTAAAAAAAACAAAAACATTATTAAATATTTTATTTTGAAGAGAAACGATATGTCCAGGACGGGGACTTGAACCCGGGTCTCCCACGTTTCTGTCGTGGTACTCTGCCACTTGAGCTATCCTGGCTCGCTTCTCGGTCAGACAAATCCATTCTCTTCACTGTTCCCATATCCCCGCTTCTTGCAATTTGCGATGTATACAAGGGGGAGAATGCTGGGGGTCATCTAAAAAACATTGTTTTATACATATATTCATTTGTTGTAACTTATAATTATTTAATTCATGCAGTAAAATATATATCAAGTACTGTCATAATGATCTTAAGTAAAAAAAAAAATTAACTCAATGAACAAAAGCATATTAGCAGTTTCTGATAAATAACTTGATCACTAACTACTTGTGAAACCATAAATTAAAAAAATAATAAACAATAAATCAACACAACAGTAATTACAATTCAATCTATATTTTTTCCAATTCTATTTATTTTTTATGTTTCAGAAATGTTGACCCTCCTATTTGGTATGATACAGATGTCAAGCTGTTTGAAATTCAGAGGGTTTAATTCTGAAGAGTTTATTTGGAATTGTTATTCATTTAATTTCAGTATTTATTTATTTTATCAGATCTTTGCACCATTCCTATTTTTTATGATTTTGTATAATTTTAATGCAATGTTTTTTTTTTAATGTTAGTTATTATTATTATATAGTTTATTATTTTATTTATATTTTATAATTGGTTACCTAGTCAACAACTTGTGAGTTATAGTCGCTTATTTCTACTTATTAATTTTAACTAAATATTGAAAGCTAGCTTTAAAGAAATTACTGATGTTTTGTGATTTTTCTAATTTTAAACCATACTTGGTTGGTTAACAGACTTTACATTTCTCAGGAATGTTACCATAACCCACCATTATTATTTACCTATATTTCATATATTTTTGAAATTAATGAATTTTTACTGACCAAATGTATGATGTCAACTTGGTTAATTAATTTTTTTAAATGAATTTTTTATAGATTTTGTAATTAAGCTTTAAATTTTTATTTGATTTTAATACTGGCTTGTTTCACAATAAGTAATTAATAATTACATATCATTGTTATGTTTGGAAAAGTTGTCAGTTCAAAAATAAGTTATATAATGTTTTACATTAGCAACAATAATTTTTTTTGTAATAAAAATTAAAAAGGCTTAATGAACCCAAAGGCTCAACTCTGATACCACCAATCGCTGTTTATAATCCTTTCTTCACCAATTACTGTCTAAAACACAATCCTTTAGGTTGCCACCTAAGTTTCAGTCTACTCCTTGCAAATCTGCTCAGTGCTTTTTCATCCTTACTTTCTAGGGAGTTTATTTTTATTAACTACAACAGTACTAGCAGTAAAAAAATGTTATTTCACTGCTGAAAAGATGTACACTAAAGCATAACCAAGGATTCTTTACTCCCGTTAAAAAATCCTGTGGTCACTTGTCTGGTTGTGAACCTGTGATCTTGGGAATAGAAGATTGTTATGGTAATCACTACACCAGGCGATTTGACTATATATGACCTCCAGCATTACTATTAAATACCCAACAATGAAAATTGTGTTACCCATATTTAAATCTTTTTTTGTACCTATCATCTTTCCAATTAGTTTTAAACAGAAAAGGTGGAAGGAAATCGTTTTGATTAGTTCATTTATAATGTTGTCCAATCCCTGCTACTTGTTAATGGCAATAGGTAATGGAAAGATACAAATTCAAGATGTTTTAAATAAATATATGTATAGGATATATTTTACAACTACCTTCTAGTGGGTTTGTAAAATGTTATCTTGACAACTAATGTTTGTTTTAACTGCTGCCACCTCTAAAAGAAGGAAAATTTCAAGGATAAGAAACAATATATAAGTATTGTATAAAATACTTATTAAAAGATCAAACGAGAGTTTTAAGTTTAATAAACTTTTAACTTCCCTTATTGAGAATATAACTATGGGAAATATTACTCATTAGGTCATGGGAAGAACAATGCCTTAAGATTTTTGAATGTTACCCATAAGATGAAATGAGTAGTACTTATGATTTTATTTGTGAAATAAAAATAAAATTCAAATTGTTTGCTTGTTTATTTAAAGTCACTTTATACTACTATGGCTAGTTGAACGATGCTACAGTGGGAGCTCTAGATTTTGCCTATCCAGGTTTAATTAGGTTAGGGATTTTTAACAAGTACCTGACATAGTACAGGCTCGGGAACCCGTTTAATTTCCCTTCCGAAGGATAGTATATCCAAGGATTTTCCTCCAAAAGATCCCTTTTGAAAAATCATAAGGCCACCTACCAGGAAGCGAAGCATCTTGGGCCATGTAGGCTGCTAGGCTAACCACTACACCACAAGTGACCTCATGCTTATTTTTTTATTAGAGGTTGTTGTGTTGAATATATTATTTTAAATAAGAACTGTTGGTTTAATTACATTGGAGGGAGGGGTTTGTTTCAGTCCGAGTACAATCAATAATAAAAATTAAAATTAAAAGTTTTATTAAGCTTTTAGCTTATTAAAACAATCATAGCTTGGGTTAAGTTAGGTATAGGAGCTTTTCAAAATAAGTTGAAAATTCATTATAATTTGCAGTTTCTTGCCATTGTATTCTTTCTTACTGATTCCATGTAAGACGCTTCTCCATACATTGTCTCAGATAGTGAATCTGGTCATTAGGAACAGGAAAAATATTATCAAAGAATGCTGTAGGGCAAAGTTTAAGGATGATTTGATGGAAATAATTTTAATCATTTGGTTTTGGAACTATTATTGAAGAGTTAAGGATTCAATCAAGAACACCCGTACCTTTCTTACTGCAAAGACCATTCCTAGAGTGTTTTGCTTTTCTCATTAAATCCTTTCTTATCTTTCCTTGTATCCACCGGCTTCATCTCAACAATAGTTATTCAATTCCGCGTCTGGTGGTTAAAATTAAAATTGCAGGCTAACTGCCTGACAGTTTTAGAGAGATGAGGTTTCATACTATTTATTTGTGTCTGATATTTAATGTAAAATTTTTCTTATTTTGTCTTTAGATCACGGATGACTTTTTACTTCGTATTAAAAGTCATCCTTTGGTTACTTCATATTAAACTTTACTGATTGCATTTATTGTTAAATATTTCGTTATTGTTTATTCTTGTTAGTGATTAGGTAATACATACATATATGTTATTTTTAGTCATATTACTAGAAGTCTTCGAAGTTGTTAGTAGGTGTTAGTGAAGGGTACATTTAAAAATATTTATTAATTTACATTAAATAGTTTATTTCAATATTCCCAGTTTCAGAACCTATTACTTAACATTTCCATTTATAAACTTTTTTTTTTGCTCATATTAGTTCTAGAATATATTCAATTTTATTTATATTAATATTACATAAAAAAATATATCTTTTACAAATTGTTATAATTTTAACAACTTGTTAAAATACTAGTGTTTTATTAAGTATCCTTTCATTGTTACGATATAATTAGAAGTCATATAAGGTTTGATGAAATATTGGAAACAGAGTAGCTTAGTGGTAGATAGCTGAGTTGCTTTGTTAAGTGTTCGGGGAACAAATCTGGCTTTGGCAGATAAATTATTTTATCTATTAACACCTACGGATGGACCCTGTGGGACCTATGATCCTCCTGGGGCTCACCTAGCCTCTATAAAGGGGGTAACCCTAATGGGGGGAAAACCTGGCGGTTGAGCGTGATCTAGGGTAAATCACCTCCCTGCACAACCGTTGTCCTTGAAACAGTATAATCTCTACTATGTACTGAACCCAACAACCTTGATTTTTTAAATAAAATATTAATAAGGTTATAATAGGATTAATATTTAAAATATTCTTTATAAACAATCATTCTAAGTACTAGGTCCTTAAGATGACATTTAGACCCCAAAAAATTGAATAAACCATTTAATGTGAATTTATTTCGAAGGAAGATTTACTCCTAACTAACATCTAATTCTGAGTTTTGTTATTACATGATTGTATTACGTTTTTATTCCAAAACAAGTAATCATTTTTGTTGTAATTAAACTTTTTATGAATTAATATTCATTTTATAATAGTAATTTAAAATATTCCATTAATGATGGCTATAAGAAATGTAATAAATAATGCTGGCATACTTTATTTGGTTAATTTATTAATAACAATTGATTTAAACAAATAATTGATGTATTGTTTTTGAACTGCATATATTTTTAAATATATGTTTAAGTAACTTAGTTTCTAGACTGATGATTTTAAGTCTAAATACTTTATCTAACTAATCTCTTTGGGAAATACTGTATATAACGAGTGAATATGTAAGTACTTATACATACTTATCCAGCTTAAAGCTATATTTTCATTAATCACACTATGTATACTATAGTACCAACTGTAATTTTGTACATGTTGAGTGATCTGAAGAAACAGTTTTAATTACTTTTATTTTAAAAAGCTAACATGCATTTTATTTATAAATGCTGTTAATAGGAACTATCAGAAATAAATCAATATTCTAAACTGAATGCATATTTATTCAATGTAAAACCTTACCTATTTCAGTGTTCAATTACAATTCCAAAATAAGTTTCTTGGAGAACTGCAGTTATTCTAAAATAGTTCCTGGTATGATTTTACTAATTTCCTATTTTTATAGGTGAGTACTTGAAAATCATCTACAAAAGTGTGAGAACCTCCATTTTTGTGCATTCCAAACTATCACTTAGTTACTAAATAGAAGGTAATATATATATATATATATATATATATATATATATATATATATATATATATATATATATACATATATATATATATATATTTTTAAATGTATTTATTGAATAAAATGTTCAGCTTAGAAGATCTCGAGGCCATCTTCTTTTCAGACTCCTCGGAGGATTATCAGGAATTGAAGAGGTTGTGAGTTTTGAAACTAGTGGGTTTGAATGGGAATAAAGTTTGTCATGAAAAGATTGATATCGGATTCGGGCCAAATTAGCAACAAACGGGACATTAAGGTCATTATGGAATCCTTTGTTCGTAACAAAGTAAGGAGCATTGAGGATTTTACGTAGGATTTTGGATTGTAAGGATTGAATACAACAGGAATTCGATGGCTTAGTGGATCCCCAAAGCTCTAGTCCATGAGTCCAAATGGTTCTAATGATTGTCATGTATATGAGTCTTTTGTAATTAATCGGGAGCTTAGAGCGTTTGTCTAGTAAATGATGACTTAGCCTGAAACGGCGAGCTGTTTCTTGTCACTTCAGTCTAGTATGAGGATTCCAAGTTAAGCATTTGCCAAGGTGTAGTCATAATTACCGGACCTGTTGTATAGGAATCAGTGGGATGTTATTAACCCATTATATCCCACCGTATGAAATATCATACGCGATTTTTTTATTTTTTTTAATATGCGTTTTATAAGAAGGGACAGTGAATCCCATTTTCTTTTTTAACTGGGATTGGCAGTTGGATGTCTCTACTTCCCATAACCGCATCATCTCGGGGATGCACACAACTTGTCTTGAGAACAGACCTTTTATACTTTAGTACTAGTCTTTCTGCTGCAATGGCTGGGCACAAGAGCTGATTTGTTTTCCTTATTTACTTAGGCTTTTACTTTTTTCAAATATATCACTTTTTTGTTAAACTACATAAAATAGAGATTTTATTGGTATACTTATTTGAATAATTTTTTTTTTTTTTTACCTTCAAATCCTAATTTGAATTTTATGTGTGAAATATCATACCCTGGGCATATGGGGGTATATTCCACATTATTTATTTCATTGATTTTAGTTCAACTTATTGGATGAGAAAGACTTGGAGGCAGCTTTGAAACTGATTTTAAGTGATGAATTCGATGATGAAGTTTCATCTGAATTGCAGGAATCCGAAGAAGTAGAATTAGTTCATATACCACCAAACGATGGAAACGACGGGGACAAGGATGATGCTGGGAGCGACGCTGTACGGGACCCTCATGAGCTTTTCCATCTTGGAAGAGGCATTCTTAAGAATATAGAATAGGTCAACAATTATCATCAATATGAAATCTTAAGAATAATTAGGAAGTGAGGGTAATTTGAAAAATCAATGAAAATATTTGCGAAACCAAAGATTTACATGTAGATAGAGTGATTGCTGGCACCAATAAGAGCTCTGCAACTATTGTGAAGAAAAATATACAAAGAAAATGGGAAATTACGGAACTAGATCGAAATAGAAAATACGGGCAAAAATAATTAAACGGTGGAATTGTAAATTTATGGATTTTGTACAAAAAGTTGAATCAAATCCCACTTTTAGAATTTCAGCGAAGAATAGTTCACTCTCTGAGTATTGAGAGGCCAAGAGGTGTAAGACCTAAGCAATTAACAGAAGTGGCAGACGAAACGAAATATGATTAAATAGATCACCTAGTAGATGCCATTGATTCACAAATAACTTGTGGCAAACGTGCCAAATTTCGTTGCATGAAATTTTGCTCTGCATCCAAAAAAAAATTTTCTGCTTACCACACACAATAGTCTAATTTTCTTATGTTTTATAAATAAATACTTTTTGTTTAAATTTTTATTTCTGTACTGTACCATTTCTCAATAAATAAAATAAAATTTACAAGTATAATTCTGTTTATTTCCTAAGCCATTTATTTCACCCTCTAAGTGCCCTGCGTATGAAAAATCTTACGCTTCAAAAAACGCCTAAAAAGTCAAAAAAATCGTGAAACTTTAAATTTGCCGTGAAAAGTAAGTAATTTCCTCCAATTATACTAAGTATGAAGGAAAAATAAAAAAAAAAACTATTTCGGGATATAATGGGTTAAACGATACAGGAGGACAGGAAGTCGTTAGTTTACGACGGAGGGTAATGGTGATTTGATGAGATTTGTGGGAATTTATTTTAATCCTCCAGTTTTGACATCAATTCTCAAGGTCAGTGATATGGAATTGAAGAGTACGGGATGCTATAGCTGAATCAATGTTGACAGATAATAGGCATGTGTCATCCGCATAAAAGGTAAGGATAGTATTAGGATGAGTTGGGATGTCAGCTGTATAAACTGTGTAGAGAATGGGGCCGAGGAGACTGCCTTGAGGAAAGAGGGATGAGTAGACATTATTATGATTTACTGTGAATAACCTGTAGGAGAGATAGGATTGGATAATAAGAAAGTACATAGGAGGTAGGAATTACCGGAGTTTGTAAAGCAACCCGGGGTAAGATAAAATATAAAAGATAAAACTGTTACCATTTTAACATAATTTTATTTACCAATTACTTTTATTGTGCTTATTGCTTAAAATCAAAAAGATCAAGATAATAAAATAATGATACGTATCAATGTTCTGGGACCATTGTTGAGCATTAGTCAGTTGAAAATATTTTAAAAGAAATTAATGCATTTTTAGTTATTGTTTAAAAAGAAATTTAAGTAATTAGTCATCTGTAGTGAATAGTTGTTGGAAAAATTATGAAATTTCGATTTATTATTGAGAATCCTACAGTATTTTTTAGTACTATTAATATTGCATAATTCAAAATAGAATCTAATATTTAGCTTCAGTATAAAAAATAATGTGAAATTCTCAACTTGGAAATAATCGAAATTTCTTTATTTTTTAAATATTTTAGTAGAATTTTAGTTCTGGTATAAGGAGAAGCAACAAATTTTCATTTTTACAAAAATGTTGATCACTTATACATCTCATCCTACAATATCTAAGTAAATATGTAAAATCACTAATTAAAATATAAAATACAATCAATTAAATTACTAGCAAATCCATAATTATACCATTCGACCAATTTTCACAAATTTAACATTGCATCAATGTCATAAATTATACTTTTTATATTTCTTTACAAATAATAAGACTAATGAAATTAAATTTCTATCTAATAAATAAGTATCTTACCCAAGGACGCGGATGCCATCCTATGAATGTGAAATTGAAGTGAAAGACCCAACTGCCTGGTTCAGATAATTGTTCGATTCCCATTCTGAATTATGAGTTTTTGAGCCGGAATTATTTGTTTGTGCATGTTTTTGTGCAATACTTGGGTCTTCAGGATTTGTTTATTACTTATATTCCAGTATTTGAGAATTGTTTATTCATTTTTAATTAAATGAATAAATATGTAAATTTTTAAATATTTTTATTTTGAAGAAAGATTTGTCCAGGCCAAGATTCGAAACCGTTGGATCGCCCATGTCTCTAGAGCAGTGAGCTAACTAGAACGCACGATAATAGAAACACGAGCGACCTGGATTCAAATCCCGGCCTGGTCAAATCTTTTCTCTTCAAAATAAAAATATTTAAAAATTATCACTATAATAAATTAAAATAATTATTAGTATAATAAATAAATTAAAATAGGTAAATTTTTCATCTGTTGTATTATATTTGATTGTGTACTCATTATATTGCTAAATTCTGGTCTCTAGCTTTTTTTATTTTAAGAAAGTTTAATAATTTTTTTTTTAATTTTAATACAAAAATTACTAATAACAATTTTTAGAAAATACATGTGTACAAATATAAGTAGACCTTTTGAGAGAAAAAAAAAAATTTGGTACACCAAAAAATGTTATGAAAATAATGGTAGAAAGGCATGTAACATTCAAGGGCTACAAAGAAAAAAACAGTTTTGGATATAACATATACTTACATTTATATTTGAGATTTCTTTGGTTAGTACAAATTGTTTTTCATATTAAAGAAAAATATTAGAAGACAAATAAATCTATTCAAACTGCTATACTTTGGATGGATTTAAGATTGAATTAAATGTAGAAATAATTTCAATTTAAAAAAATTGTAAATATTTTTTCATAAATGCTTTTGAGCATCATCATTTCTATTTTATAACTTACAAAAACAATTGAATAGGACAATTATATATTTATATATATATTTTTTTAAGCAAATTGCTAAAAATATACAGAAAAATGAATATTGACACATTTTCCTACCTCTGTAAGATAATGTAATAGGAAAATAAAATCTAGAAATTAATATTACTGTAAATTAATGCATTTAAGGAAAAAGTTTGAATAGTTTATCTAAATGTTTTACAAATAATGTGGTAAATAAAGTATTCAAATAATATGGTTTGCATTTAAATGCCATGAAGTAATACATGATATATATTACATATCATACTATGAATATATAATATAAAACTGAGAACAGTAACAGCAAATTATAATTATATAAATTTTAAAAACATTTTAGTGTAGTATTATGTCGATTACATGAACTTAATCATATAAAAAAACTAATAAAAAATGAAAAAACAGTGGGTATAATAACAAAAGCTGTCACTTTATTAATGTAACACTTAGCAAACTTGTGTATATGGTAATGGCTGTAATGATTTTTCGCCCGTCTTACCTAGTGTTGTATGAGAATTGTTAATTAAATCACTTCATACCCTTGCTTAATATAATAAAAAATTAACGGAACCAAATAAAAACTATTATGCTTTTAATTAAATTAACTAAATCATCATCTCATATAACTATTTGAATTAATAATGAACATAAAGGAATAAAATGTAAGTGGTGTACAAAATATTTAATAAATTAGCATCCCAGTTTTTAAAAAAAACATTAAAAGCTTTAATATTTACCCTGTTATACGATATGATGAAACATTGTTGATCTGAATTAGTTCATATAATCGACATTATATTTAATTATAATTTTTCTGTACAGTATTTAAATATTTGATAATAAGAACTTATACTTTTTACACTAAATTTAAATATTAAAAAAAAATGGGTTGGCTTAATTTAACCAAATACTAATCTTGTATAATAAAACTGTTCAAAATCTACTATATACATGTCGATAATTGTGCACAATGGCAATGCACAACAGCGAACTTCATAAATAGAGGCAAGAAGGAGTGGATTTTTTTTGTTCTTTTTTTCAATGTTGATACGATAATTCTAATGCAATTAATAATATTTTAAAAGTATGTAACATTACCAAAAGGATTTAATGTAAATGCAAAACTTTTTAAAACATGGGATTATCACTCAATTGATTTTGAATGAACACACTAAATATATGCATAGTAGATAAAAAATGTTCAAATTTTATCACATTTGTAACATATCTACGTAATATATATCAGTCAATGTTTAACATATGATACATCACCTCATGATTTGCTTACAATTACTCTTTGGTACTTGTGTCATCTGAGCATCAGTAAAACAAATATATATTGAAAACAAAAGAATAACAAAAAACATTTTTTTTTATGTAAATATAATACAAAACATTAAACAACTCTAAAAGAGTTTATACAGTACCCATTTTGATCCTTACTTTATCATATTAGCTTAAGAATAGTTTCTTAACAACTTATCCAATAACCAGAATGAAGGAACTAATCTTAGATTAAAACTAAACTCATAGAATACTGATCAATAATACTAATAAAAATTGAATTTATGGAAGACTACTACAAAACATCGGTTTGTAAATAAAGTAAAACCTCAGCAATTTATTCGATTATTTGCTAATCATGTCATCTACGTTTAACTGATTCTAATTTTTCTTTGATTAGTTTTTTAGTACAATTATAATTTACTCCATCACTGTTTACGAAAAACAAAAAACATTAGGTTTATTTTGTTGTGACCAATGAAAGGTGTATCCTAATGTCTTGTAACCTATATCTTATCAAAAGTTCATTAGAGAATTTATAACATAACAGCACATCTGACATGTAAATGTAGATTTGCATACTACTATTGTTTGATGAAAGGATTGATGGGATCAGGTGCATTCGTAAAATTTGTTTTTCTTCAATGGCTCGTAAAATACAAGTTTCGACTGAACAAATCTTCAATAGATTGCTAAGGTTTTACACAACATTAAAATAATAAAAATTAAAAATAACAACATAATATTACTCTACTCATTAGCTTCATTCATAAATCGTTTTAGGCTAAATCCAACCGAACAAATTTAGGAGCTTATAGAAAAAGTTTTCTTTTTACATAAATATGAAAATTTCTTATATCTGATCTATAAGTTCTTGGACTAGTGTTATCTCAAAATGAAGTATTCATATAAAATAAGAAAAAAACTACAAGTTATCCTACAATAAAAAAATAATAAAAAGAACAGATTCTTATTAATTCAATTTAATCAATTCATTTTGAAGGAAATATAAGCATATATGAGAGTAGATATTTATTTATGGTAACTGAAGTTTTCAAATAGTCGTAATAAACAACATTATTTTAAGTTTATAAGGTCATGTTGATATTCCCTCAATTAATTTAACTATGATCAAGAATCTCTTACATTAGTTAAAAAGAAAAAAAACATAATTCATAAAATCGATTTTTAGAAATTTGAGACTTGAATCAAATCAATCGAATTGTAAATTCCAAATTGTTTTGCATGTTTAATCTAGAAAACAGGCTACCTAGGCACATTGAGTTTACTTAGGATATCAAATATTCTTTTTATAATTAAAATTGCAAAAGAACATATTCATTTCATAGGGAACAAATAAGATTGAAAGCAGTATTGTAGAGGATTAGATTTGGCATAAAATGAAACCAATACCGGTTTGACATATTGAACACATGTAATTTGGTGAACTGTCAGATTTGATATCCACAAGGCACTGCAAGTGGTGATTACTTGTACTTACCACTGCTTAGAGTGGAATAGTACCTTTGATAACTTGGTCATAAGATTTGCAATACAGTAAATGTAAAGACAATTAACTGGTGTTTTAAGAATATTTTACTGAGCCCAAGAAATAATTCAGTATTGCCATCTCATTAAAAATAATAAATTGGTACCATATGAATTTTAGTTTAAAATTAGCCTAAAATTCAAGGTACCAATTCAGGAAAAACTTTCCTTTTTTCAAATATTTTATCTCCACTAGTGATATTAGCCTAACTTCATTTGTTTACTATTAGCTTGTCAAATGACAACATGAGTTTCGTGTATTTCAATTCGAATAATTCAACCAATGTTTATGCATTTGATTCATCGAGTTTGTATTGATCTCATTTGACTCCAAACCTAATCTTCTATTATGTTAATTTAATTATTTTTTTTATAAATGCAATGGCTCTTCTCTTCATCAATGAAAGTGGTCAAGAATTCATCTGTTGACTCATGTTCATAGGCAAGGGCGGATCCAGGATTTTTTTCTGGGGGGGGGTACAACGGGCAGAGGGGCAAAAAAATCAACAATAACTTGTAGTGTTTATAGAAAGGTTTCAAAGGTTTATTAAAATATCTAAACAATAGTTTCACTCATGTTATTATCATTTTATTCATACATTTTAACAACTATCATCACATGATTTGCCTAATTATAAGTATGTACTTCAATGGATTCTCCACAGTACACAAAAACCGTCTGGGGGCACGTGCCCCCCCCCCCCCCTTGGATCCGCCAATGTTCATAGGAACTTTTTTACTCAGCATTATATTTTCTGTAAAATCACCAGGGATTATTATTAATACGGGGGAAGGAAACACCCTGTATATTAAAAGGTGGGAGTAAGATATTGTTTGAAATTTTTTATTGAATGACTATCAAAACAACTGTTTGTATTTTATAAAATAACTAAAAAAAAATATTTTTTTCCTTTTCAATTATGCATGTAAATGCCTATTAAAAATGTTTTTGCCATCAAAATTTGTAAACAAAAATGACAATTCAGCTTTATTTGTCACTGTTGTTATTTACACACCAAATGCCACAAGTTTTTGTGTGAGAAAATATCTAAAATACATATAAAAAGGGAATGAATGGAGCACCTTTAATAGTAGGAATAGGATTCTATCTCCACTCAAAACTGGGTGACTTTGCCTCCCAAAAAATTTAAGGGATGATAACTATACCATATGCACAGTTTATGCATTCACTGGACACAATGCCCAACACAAAGTTAATAAATTTAATAAGTTAATAAATAAATTTCTCTTAAGAATATTGATTAAATATTTTGTGCGCATATTGATTAAGTGTGCTAGTAAAATCACAGAATCTTAAAATGAAGGCATGGAGGACATGACGAAAGTTGTTAATATCCATTAAAAATTTCACTGCAATGATCATTAAAGTTCACTTATAATGTCTTACCATACATGTGCTCCACACTCAATGTTTTAATTCAGTTTTGAAAAAGAAATATCTAACCATCAACAAAACTTTGTGTATTTCAAGTTTTTTAACTTTAAACTTTTATCTGAAATTTATGTTGCAAGGATTTATGTACATTTTAAAAACCATTGCTTGTAAAACTACAACTTCTTGTTTCTTAATTAATAATTATGATATTATTTGATAAATAATAAATTATACTTTAAGTAATAGATTATTGATACTGAGGCAAGATGGATGACAACAAACGTTTGATCAAATCTTGTCCGATCTGTTAATGAGCGAGAATGGATGACAACGTTGGATAGAAATGATTAAAATGAATTAATAAGTTATGATGAATCTATCGCCTTAACACAAGAAAAAAGGAATAAGGCAACATTTACTACTTTCGCTAAACAATAAGAAAATATATTAATAGTTCTATTTACATATCCTAGCCACAAATTTAAATGAATAAGGTGATGCTAGTTACAAATTTTAAAAAAGTTTTAATGGTTGACACATTTGGTTTTTAATTAAGTTATTGAAAATTTAATTTTTAATTACATTTAATAAATACTCCAAACTTAAGGAGTTTAACAAAAATATATGTAAAATATACTAAGATGTAATAATAAATCCTAAAATATTCGAAGAAAATGTTTAATTTCAGTACAGCCTCTTTGATCCGCGGGTCTCTACTAAGTATTAATTTTTTTAACTTTTTTTCATGAAATAACTTGATAGGAGTTAAATAAAATTACCAAGTCACTTAAATTACATTATATGAAGATGTTTACGTAAAAGACGGTTACTAATTTTTGATCTTTGAAAATAATCATACTTTATTTAACACCTACAAAACAAAGGATAAAATATGCTGTATAACTGCGCTTATGCCACTTTTCTAAAGTAAGGCGATATTTCTCAAAACCATGAATGATCTTCTTCACATAGGGTCCGCAGTTTGCCAATAATTTCGTACGATATTATGATTACACAGCATTCTCAGGACATACATAATCTCCAAAATTAACCTTCCCTTGTGCAATTGTTAGTAACTTTGTCGAGTCCTGGATTTAGAATTTGACAAATTAACTAACAGCCTTTTCATAAGATGGAGGTGGGGTTATAGAATGATGTGGAAGTGAGACGGCAATATGGTATGGAGGTGGAGGAGCCTCGAGATCAAGAGGTGGAGGACCAACAACTGGCGGTGGCAACATCTCAATCCTAGCGACAGGAGGTGGTGTCGGAGGTTCTTCTAGCTGAGCCCTGCTCTTTGTGCGGCATATTGACAGCGTACAGCCAGCCACTAAGTAGAGGAGAACGACCAGAACGGTACAAGTGACGAGCACTTCGAGGCCAGTACCCTGTAAAACATGTCAAATAAATAATGGTTATATTTTCTTTTGAAAACGTAATTAGTAAAATTTCAGTCATAACAAACATAATAAGAAGGAATATAATATAAATGTACTAACCAATCAGATACATTTTGGACGATATATACTATAGAAACTAACAGTGATTAAGAGCAAGCTGATATATTTGGTTATTTCTTCTTACAGGAAAACTTTTAAGAGGTACTAGTACCTGCAAATTTTTATAAGATGTTGGTTTGTGTACTCAGGAGACTTGCAGAAAATTTGTCCTCTGGATCGATACGAATCATGTCTTTAATTGATAAAGAACAGAGGAGGACTGTCTTACATTTAATAGATTAATTAAATTTTCATTTTTAGTTTTTATAATTGTAGATTAATAATTAATAATTAATATTTTAACAAGTTAAATACAAAAATTGAAAGTAGAAAAAAGAAAATTCTGGTAATAAAATAATATATTTTATTACATTACACAGTCGATTAAATATTGTACCTACAACTAGAAATGTCAAAAATAGTTAAAGAATACTTACATAATACAATTCACACCTTTTTATGTAAGTACACTTTAAAAATAGACTGCGGACCAAAATCATACAAAAATGTTAGTATATTATATGACACTGATATTTTGACAAACTCTGAAACCTTGAAAATGTAAGATAAGATAAATGAAACAAAAGAACAAATTATCTACAATGTCGGTCTTACTGTACAATCACTAATCCTTCTAAATCTATTTACTACAATGGAAAATTTCAATCATGTAACTGCAGGCTCTCATTAGCATTGATTACATAATATATTTAGCAAAAATTTTTGTAAATTTTCAATAAATGTTTAGATCAGATAATAGAAAATGTCATTTTCAGTCTACAGACCAATAGAAAGAATAATTCTTAGAAGTAATATTTTTGTTTGGCATAATCTCTAAGGATTTTAATACAAACTTTTTTTGTAACATTTTCCAGCCAGCCTAAACATTAATTTATGTATGAGATGAAAATAGTTGACTGGATGATCTTATGTAAAGGAGATAGTTGGGGGGTGCAGTCAATAAGAACACAGAATAAGTGAAGTACTTATATTATGTGCCGACGTTTCGACCTACAGTGTAGGTCTTTTTTTTTTTTTGTTTTATCTTAATTTTATTATATTCTGTCACATTTTCAATAATTATATCTGTCACTATTTCAATAATTTTGTTATATTTGTCTTTATCTTAATTTTATTATATCTGCCACTAGTTTAATTCCTTTCCATTATCATTAATTTTTTAAATCTGTCTATATCTTTATTTTATTATAATCTGGCTCCTTTTTAATATTCGTTATCTTCTATCTTCATATCTGCCACTTTTTATTTTTCTACATTATTTGTCACCATATTATTGTTACTGTACATTTTTTATATTTTTTTACATTTTTTGTTCTGTTTGTTTCTCTGTTAGCCCGGCAGATGACCTACACTGTAGGTCGAAACGTCGGCACATAATATAAGTACTTCACTTATTCTGTGTTCTTATTGACTGCACCCCCCCAACTATCTCCTTTACATAAACATTAATTGTTTAGTTAATATTAGGAGAGATAAAAAAATATATTTGTCTTCAATTTAAATTTTACACCTAAAAGAAAAGTAAAGAAGAAAGTAAAAATATATTAAATTATGGCATAAAAATGTACAAGAATGAATTATGCGATATTCATACCAAGTTCTGGTAAACTCAATATAATAATAATATTACCATTAAAGGTATATATCAAGATAAATCATCAATATTTTATGGACGAGAGGGAAGAAGTTACTCTGAATTCCATTCCATAACGGCATTTAAGTAAAAGAAAAAGTACTACTGGTGCCATCATCTACTGGCGACACCAATAAGCTCTCAATCTAAAACGGTATGAGTCGACTACTTTTCCTTTATCCATTAAGATTCCCGTAAAGGATGTGCTTTGAAAATTAACAAAAGACATCTCAATCCACAGCTATGACATAGAAGACAGATAATTAGAGAACCTATCCTGATTTCAGGGAAATAACTCCAAAATTTATACAGACTTCGAAGATATGTCGGGTGAAAAAAATAAACCATAATTCACATTGGAATATTTAAATATCTGTCACATTTTAGTGTAATACGTATTCAAAACAGAAATAATTTGTAAAATAATAATAAAAGCAACACTAATTCTGGCAACCAACCCCTCCTTGGGTTCCTTTTAATCAGCTCATTCTTATTTTGCTTTCGACAATCCCTTGTAATTTTCAATTTACAAACAAGACATTCCTTTATTGTTTACTATAGAGTTATAAATTATGTTAGTTTGATTTTAACAAAATTTAGCTATCTTGTCTTAAGGTCACCTGTGGTCTAGTGGTTAGCGTAACAAACTACTAAACCCAAGATCGCGGGTTCGTAGCCCGGCAGGTGGCCCTAGGATTTTTTTAAGGGAGTAAAAAATCCTTAGTTACGCCGTCCTTCAGAAGGGACGTTAAACGGGGGTCCCGAGCCTGTACGATGTCAGGTACTCGTTAAAAATCCCTATCCTAATTAAACCTGAATAGGCAAAATTTAGAGCTCCCACTGTAGCATCGTCCGATTAGCCATAGCAGCATAAAGTGACGTTAAATAAACAAACAAACAAACAGCTATCTTGTCTTTTAATTTCATTTATTATTTTGTAAATTTTTCTAGTTTAATTTTATTTAAGACATTTTATTATTTTGTTTTTCCTTTCATATTTCCAAAATAAATTGTTATCTTTGGGCTATTTAATTTTTTAAGTAGTAGTTTTTTTGTTGAACAAAAATAATGTTCTGATAGAGATAGTTGGGGGTGCAGTCAAATGAAACACCAAATAAGTGAATACTTATATATTAAGTGTGCCGACGTTTCGACCTACTTTGTAGGCCATCTTCAGGTCTATGAGAGAAAACAGACAAAACAAAATAACTATAAAAATACATTACATTACAGTACTGAGAATATAATAATATATGTAGAGTAATAGAAAATTAAACAAAATAGTGAAAGAATTATATGAATAAAAATTATCACTGAATAAATGTACAGAAAGGTGATAATGCAAACAAAATACAAAGAGAAAAAAGAAGGTAAACAGAAACTACAAAATGAAAAAAAGTATAGTATAATATAGGAGTCTATTATTATACATGTTATACTTTATCTGTATTAAACTAGGTTTTCCATACTTTTATATCTCTCCCTTATATCTCACCTTGTTATGTTTATACTTTTTTCATTTTGTCTTCTTTCTTTCTTTTCTGTTTACCTTCTTTTTTTCTCTTTCTATTTTGTTTGCATTATTTGCATATATTTGTATTCTGTACATTTATTCAGTGATAATTTTTATTCATATAATTCTTTCACTATTTCGTTTACTTTTCTATTACTCAACATATATTATTATATTCTTGGTACTGTAATGTAAAACGTAAAAAGTAGGTCGAAACGTCGGCACACTTAATAAATAAGTATTCACTTATTTGGTGTTTCATTTGACATCACCTCCAACTATCTCTATCCTTACATTAGAAGTTCCAGTCAACTAATTTCTTCTCTAAAAATAATGTTCAATCGTGATTTGCCATTGTGAATTATCCATAAAAAATCTACATCAATGATTAAATCTCCATTCCATGACTGGCAAAAGTATTTCTCCTATATGCTACGGAAAATACCGCAATAGTTATAATAATAGCAATGCAGAATTAAAATCTAAGGCCAAAACTAAATTTGGATACTATTTTGAAGGGAACTATATTAAATAGTATATATTACTTCTAACAGTATTAAGTAACATACTTAAGAACTCAAAATAAAGAAAACATAAACATTAATAAATATATTAAGTAAATATAACACATTATACATATAAGTGTGTCTGAGCGGGAGCATATGTGTGTGTTAATATATTTTCAAAATTAAATACTTAATTTATTACCTAATTTTTAAATTTCCTTGTTTACAACATTTTTTTTTTTTTGTTTAGATTAGTTAGCCATCATTACATGCCTCATAGAAATATAAGAAAACAAACCTGATGGTCGAAGTAAAACTTGGCACCAGCAACGAAGACAGTGGCGAGAGCGAAGGAAGCCCACAAACCACATCTAAATTTGGCAACAGGTGGAGGGTGATGAGGTTCTGCAGGTGACTCGAGGTACACCGAGCTGTCGACCTCAACCCGTGTTGTATCTGGTTCTCTGCATACACTAAAACAGTACGCAGATGGTATTATAAACTAATGTTCAGATAAATATCAACATTATTGGCTTGAGAGTTTAATGGGTAGGTCAAATAAATGTCAAGCATTTTTAGAGGATTTACAGAATGTATTTACATATTTAACAATTGTTTGTTAGTTTCCATTACACTAGAGTCTCTATAATCTGAATTGGATAGATCTGGACCCTATAGTTATAAAATTCTGGATACAGTATGTGAAAATTATTTCTACTTATTTGTTTTATGTACATTTCCACATCAAGTACATAATTTTGAATTTTATTATTATTAATAACCAAGTTATTAATGAAAAATCACCAAGCCTCTAAACTAAAACAGGAATCAAAAAAGTTGCATTTGGGCCTTGAAGGTGGTGGGATGTTTCCTCTGGCTAGTGTCATGCTGCATTTTGAGGTTAGGGTGTGCTTTATTTGTTTTTTTCCTTTGCTGTTATTCTCTTTCTGTTCTGAAGATGCCTGAATCAGCGACAAGTATTTTTGTTTCCTGTTTTAGTATAGAGACTTAACCCTTTAGGGCTGGAATTTTTTCACTAATGCCTTACCATTCATCTTTTGAGCTAATGCTCTTCCATTTTAATTTACAATATAAGGATTTTTTTCCTCACAACTTTGTATAGCTTTCTTTGTAATTTCTGCCCAATACAGATTTAAAGCAGTTATTCAAAATTATTCAATGTAATTGTTTATAAATAATACAGTAAAACAAATATCGTACTTGTAAGGAGGTGGGCGTGTCTGTCTGGAAGACTGTGGTTGAGATGTGACTGAGTCTATGTGTTGGAATCTATGGACGGGGGTCACCATCGGCTTGCCCACCCCCCACCTCCTGCCGCCTCCACCTAAAACAAACCCGTTTTATTTTATAAAGAAATAATAAATGATGTATAATATAAACATTTTATTTTAATTTTACCATATTTCTTTAACTCACTGGCTTTATGAAAAAATGAATATAAATCAATAGATACGTTATAACCCAGCCTAGAAACTCTGGTAAAACTTAACTTAAAATATAAGCTGAAATTAAAAAATAATATAATAATAATATAAGCTATAGATGAACTTATGTAGTGAACTACATATATTGAAAATGTGTATGTACTCATAGGAATTTTATAGGAACTGACAATATAATAAATTGAAAAATTTCTAGATATTGAATAAAAATGTTTGCATTATAAAAAAGCAATGGATATGTACATTTGTAACTATGAAAACAAAAGCTGTTAAAATAACGTCATTAGAAGCCACTATCCCCAAAACATTAAAAAAAATAAATATCTATACATATATTAGTACATATATATACACTGTACATATATACACTACACATCTATATCATTAGAATATATCATTAAGAATTTCAACTACAATCTGAAAATGTATCTTTTTAAACAAAATTAATACCTGCTTATCAATAATATTTTTTGTATATATTTAATTTTTAAAAAATCCTTCAACCGAAATTGTTTTTAATAACAGGTTACATTACTTTCAAGTTTGATATAAAATATTCAACTGTATAATTAATTTCTTTTATTTAATAAATAGGAAATACGCAAAACTGGTTGGATTTCTAAATATAGAATTAATAACTAGTACTTAGATAACTTAAACTAATAGAATAGAAACAAAAGTCAATATTTATCTAACATTTAGCTAAGCATGTAATGATATAAGTGATAGACAATATGTTGTCAGTGGTATATTTAACACAATCTATTATCAATATTTAATAACAAAATTATGTTTGAGGGAAATTGAAAAATAAAAATGATTTGTGTTTGTGTGAATAATAAACATATTTATGCCATAATTAAATGTATGTAGAACCAACATAAATAAAACAAAGCTCTAAGAGGATTAAAGATTAGGATCTGTTTATACAGCAACTTTGATCATTGAAAAAAAAAGGAGACTTACTTTTCTTCCATAATTCAAAAAATAAAATAAATAAATGTTATTTTCAAGATTTGTAATTGTGGATGATGTAAGTTTATCAAGAGTTATCATTTAAAATGAGTTAAAAAAATTAATACCAAATTGTTAAACTTAATACACATATTTCATTGGAAGTTTACTAATTAATAGATTTATATACACAAAGTAGTAAGGTAACAAATAATATGACAATAGTTTATTAATACCAACATGAACAAAGTTACTACTATTAGAATTAATATTTTTTTAAATGAAAATAAGCAATCTATACATTTTTTTATTAAAAAGAAAACATTTTATTGATCCTAAAACCTATTTAGGTAGCATGAGAAAAACATATTTCATTTTTGAAGAAATATTCAAGTCATCATTTTTGAAATTTTATAACTATTCTACTTAAAATAGAACAGTAGTTTCTCTGTATAACTCATTTAAAGAAGTGTTGCAACAATAAAAGAAAAGAAAACGAAACAATGGGAACATAGGCTCCTCATTATAATAGAAATTAACTGAACTTGCTATACACTTTAGGTAGTTATAACAATTATATTCAAGATGCTTATTAAAATTATAAAGCTCCTTGAAAAACATTTTAAATCCAAATTTTAGTCATTTAAACAAAATTATTTTAATATGAAGACAGCTAGACTGTACATTAACACTTTTATTTAATAGTTTAATTTGAATTATTTGTATTTAATAATTAGTTACTGCAGAAATAAATTTAATTATTTTAAGTAAAAATTCAAGTTCTTATTTTTTAAGACCAAGATACCCTTTCTTTGTTTAAAAAGCTAAGCTAAATGAATAGGTCTATAATTTGTTTATAATCAGATTAAATGTTAAAATAGAAATAATTATTTCTTAATTTTCAAGAGTTTAATAAGCAATAATTTACACTTACATCTTACGGTATCCAATTCTGGAGGTGTTAGAGCTCAAATACACTTCAGATTTTGATTGCGTTAGAGAATTTATGAGCTATTTAAAATGAGGTGAGTACCTCATAATTGTACTTAGATATTATGTAGTATGTGATTAGATAATGCGAAAGAGATGTCTATATCTTGAATGACAGATAACAAATCTTAGTATTTTAAAAAGTCTGAGGTTACACACATGATAGTGCTAATACATTTTCATAATTTAAAAATTAATATTTACAAAACTTAAAGAAAAAAAGATAAAGGAGTAATTTCTTTTATAATGTACCATAGTGTATGGAGTGTAATGAAAACATTCAAGTTTCTTCGTATAGTACAGCTTGCATAATTTTTGTGAGAAGCAATCTATATTCTACTGAAACTGTGCTACCATTAAACTCATGAGAATGCTTAGGTGCAATGTTTAAATTATGATTAATATCAGTACAGTAAAGTATTGTGGTAGCCTGCCTCGGGACGAGAGAGAGGGTGGGACTCTATGCCTTCCAGAGAAACCGCAAGTCTGGCTCCTCTTGTCAATCCAGAAATGCATGCCAATACTTCACACAAATGTACCTTCACCACTGGAACAAAGGGATTCAGTTTTTCTTAAACCATAGTGTTTACTTCATTTCCCAAACAAAATAAACTATAAGATATTGAAGGGATGGGTATAATGTTTAAAATTATTTGATAAAATGTGATTTAATCAATGAAGCTAAGGACAGGACTTAATAAACAAGCATTTACTAACGAATGATACACACCATTTACCATAAATAGATGTTTCAACCTATTTCTGTAGCCATTGTATTGATTTAAAAAATAGCAATTGATTCGTCTCAAAACTATAATATAAGCCTTATTTAAATGGAAGAATTATAATTATTTATTTTTGAGGGTGAGTTTTAATAAAAACAGATAAACGATTGTCACATTTCACAAGCATGCGTTATACATCTCCAACATTATTGATTTTAGGCAGTTGAGCAAGTGAGAACTCCATCGTTAATACTATTACAGAAATTTCCATAACTTAATAAAATTAAGTCCATCAGATGTAACTTAAAGTTATCAAATTATAGCCAGCGTTATTCCAACTACTTAATGTTGTAATATCAATTAAGTATGACGTCCCGGAAGTTATATGTGACTACTATAATAATTATAAGATACCGTTTTTAATTTAAAAACTATTCAGTATGCATCAGTTAGAGTTTTCATAAGAATTTAAGATAGTTATATAAACAAATAATGCTACCGCAATGTAAAATAGCTAAGAATTATGAAATAATTCAAATTTCCCGCTCAAAAGATAATAGAAAACAGTGGGCGATTTGAAGTTCTGGGCTGATCGGTGTAAATAGATCAGCTGATACATATTTGTTTTGCTTCAGGTTATAGTTGATTATTCTCTCCTTTAGTGCTCAGAATTAATGTATTTTCTCGATATGGCTACTATTGAAAGACAAATTACTTTCGTTGATGAAAAGAACGATTCATGTCAAGACGATTTTTGTTTGTGCCGCTGTATGAATAACATGGGTCTTTTTACTTGTACGTGCTGCGCAGAATTAGAAGATAGTAAGTTGAAAACTGTTGTGATTTCTGGATATAAATTTCTAAATTAGTATAATTCGTTACATATAGCTTTATTTTACATGTCTTAGTTTTGATTTCTATCTTTGCCTTGACATTTTCAAAGTTTTTTAAATCTAAAAACTTGGTATTGATTTGTCAATGTATTTATTAATAATGCTTGTATGTATTTTCTGGATTTTATGGCTCTCTGATTATTTAGTTGGGCTTTAGTAATTGTGACCCTGCCAGACATATGTTGTAATGAAAAATTTACCTATTCTAGTTCATGAATGGGCTTGGGATGACCAAGTAGCTTCTCAAGCTACTTTACTAAGCATGCAAAATAGAGAAGTCAGATTCCATCCTGGATATAGCTCAGGAACTGCAGCAGTCAGGGGAGACTCGCCTTTAAAAAAAGGGAATGTTTACTATTGGGAAATAAAGATGCTTACGTCCTTGTATGGAACTGATGTGGTAAGGTTTTAGTGTTATTTTTTATGGCTTATTATGACTTATTTCAAAGTTAATCAGTTGAAGTGGACTTACAAGGTTTTCTTTATTCTGATTTTGTAGATGGTTGGTGTTGGTACGAAAGCTGCAGAACTTCATAAGTCAGCTTATCAGTTCTGTAGCTTGCTTGGTTCTGATAAGGAGTCGTGGGGTTTTTCTTATACTGGTATGTACAAAAACAAATTTGTATGTGATCTTACATAATTTTTACATGCATTTATTCTTTTGAGTTTACGATATATCAGTCTAAAATGCCAGTCATTAACATAAATTTTTAAACATTTTCTATGGAAGTTCAAGTAAAAATATATATTTGCCCAAGTTTTTGGATGAATGTAGAAACCATTAATCTGCTTTCATCATTATATTCCTGCTTTATTTAAAGTACAAGTAAAATCAATAAGTACATTTTTAATAGATTTAGTTTTCTTTTTTATTATAGGCAGGACAAAGAATACTTTGAATTTATTTCTGCTGAATAATTTAATTCATTACCATTTATTTGAATTTTGCCAAACTTTCAGTGGGCTTAAGCAGTTTTCATAATTATGGTATTGAATATTTATAAAGTTTAGAATTAATGGAAAATAGGTATTAGAATTAAGTTCAATCGCATGCACAGTTATGGTTAATAACAGTTTTTACAACTTTAAGAAACTTTGGGTATCTATATATTCTACTGTATTAAATGTTTTGTTGCTTCTATAGAGATGAGGCAAACTATTATAACAAATAGTTTTAAAAAATACCAGTACTAGTTATACAGTAATAATTACAATTTTAAATTATATGTCAATTTAGTAAAACAAAACTTCCATCAAGCGGGTAATATGGGTAATGTATTACTAAGTCCTGATCTAGAAAAGGAATACTATACTCAGATAAGGTTATAAGCATTGGCCAAATTATTTTAATGCTTTGCTATTACAGTAATTTGGTATTTCCAAAAAACTTATTGGCTCTGTGTTTTAATCTATAGTTTTCTGGATAACAATTTAGGGCAGAAGGGAGGGATGATGCCAAATCGCATAGTGCCATCTTCATGACAATTATTTATGTTTGTGGAAGCGAGTTTACTGCATACATAAGTTTTTAGTGAGTTTAAATTATTTCCTGGTAATTTAAAAACAAATTATTGGTTATTCCAGGTCATTCATTTTGTTCACCATGACTGGAATTGCTAGTTTTTAGTACCAAATTACTAATGGAAGCTTGTAGGTTTATAAACAAGTGAAAATTCATGCTTTATTTTGAATTAGTGATATTTCTGGTAGAAATATATGCTTATTATCAATTCTTTTTGTTTTTAAATTTCTTATTGACTATTTCAAACCATCTTATAGCTTCTCTTCTTTCCTTTTCTCTGCTGGAGTTATTAATTGATTTATTGATTGTTACAACTATTGATATTTTGTATCAATCAGCATAGAAATATTTTCGTTACATTAAACACTTTTTAAGAGTTATTTAATGAAAATATAAAGTATTTTCTTAAAAAAATATACTAAAAAATGTTCCAAGTAAGTACTTAGATATTAATTTAGGTAATCAAAATATGTTACATAATTTAAAAAAAAAAACAACTATTTTATCCCCCATTTCAAGCCAAATATACATATTTGGAATATCTGACTTAAATAAAAAAAAAAATTGTGAAAAAAAATATTCAGTATATGAAATCTATATTACATATTTATAGTAGCATGCTCTGTTTTAACATTACAAAATAAAAATTATTTGTAGAAGGAAATTGAATGTATACTCATACAATGTTTCAAAACATCTTATTACAAATACCAATATTTCATTCAAAACAATAAAATCAATGAAGAATAAGATAATTATTTTTTTCATCAATTATAAACTATTTTTCCATAACTATTTCTTTTTTACTTTCACTCTGAGGTAATTTTAAACTTCCATGATTCTTTTAGAGGTGTAGAGGTAAACATGAAAAACTATTGATATTGAAGCTGTTTTATTGTCATAAGTACCAAAAAGTAGCATCCCTACTGCTTTGTCACCTGCAGTGTATTATGATGACAGTAAGTGACCAAACTGCGCGGAATTGTCTAACTTCACTGATGTTTACTGATGGACTAGAATGGCTTGTTTAAGTGCTTCCCCTAAAGTAGAGCTTGAAGGAAACAGTCCCTTCAATTGGAAAAAATGATAAGAGGTTATTGGCTGAGTGAAGGAATTGTTTGTTCTCAGATTTAACATGCCTAGCTCTTGGCCAAGGCAACTGTTGTCGTTTGACAGCAGCGATACATGTTTCATTTAATAACAGGCATTTTCTTCATACAGATGATTACCATTTTGTCTAGTTATATATCTCTTAATACCTTGAGGTTTAATTATTTCATGTTCTAAATACTGTAGCCTGCAAATGGTAGTAAGGGCTTCAAATTAATACAGAATGTGCTCAGCATTTCATCGATCATTAAGGCACAGATGGCGCTTGGAATATTCTATTCTTCATATTCTTGGTTTCATATTATAAGATGTTCAAAGCTTATATATTAGTTAAGCCTTCTGAATAAATAATCATTTAGTGGGCAGATTCTCCCTTCTCTTAGCTCATCGAGAATTTTTAAACACCCTTGATTGCTTCTTCTGTTATAATTCCATTTATGCTTTAGTGTGTATGCATTTATAATAACCAAATATGCAAGGATTTAAATGTTAATCATCACCTCCATGATTGCTGTAGATCATGTTTTAATTGCTGATCGATATCAGTTTTCAAACTGGAGATAGGAAATAAAGCAGTTTAGTTTGTTGATTTTTTTTGTCGATTTCCATAGCCAATTAGAGCAAAAAATGGATCAATAGTTTGGATGTAGACTCTCAAAAAAAAAAAAAAGAAAAAAAGAAGCCTGTGCCTTGTGAGTGAATTTCTCTCAGTCCCTTGGTGCCCGTTTTAGAATATAGGAATAATTATAATTTTAAAATTGTCCTTCTTGCCGATACTAAAGAAAAGTTACAACAAGCAATAGTTGAGTGGCAGGAGTAGCTTCTGTGTAAAGGAATGAAAATAAGCTCTACCAAGAGTAAACCACGAGGCGTGCTTTGAGGTTGGACAGTACAGATTCCAGGTTGTCAAAAACTTTACCTACTTGGGAAGCGAGATAAACAACCAAAACGATATCACCCAAGAAATTAAGTGTAGGATAATAACTGCTAACAGGTGCTACTACAGCTTAGCAAGAAACTTCAGGAGCCGATATCTGTCAAGGAAGACAAAAATCAAGATATATAAAACAATAGTCCGCCCAGTACTAATTTATGGCTCGGAAGCATGGGCTATTAAGAAGGCGTATGAAAAACGGCTCTTGGTGTTCGAAAGGGGATACTGAGGAGGATTTATGGACCCATCAAAGTAGGCGAGACATGGAGGAGACGTAAAAACCTGGAACTGTACGAACTCTTTGAAGATAACGAGATCTCCAAAATCATAAAATTGGGATGGACCTTCGATGGGCTGGCCACCTAGCCAGAATGGATGATGGCGAGATTCCGAAGAAAGTGGCCACAGAAGAGATCTTAGGAACAAGGAGAGTGGGACGACCGAACGTAAGATGGATGGATGGTGTGACCGAAGACGCTAGGACTCTTCTCGGCGTGCAGGACTGGAGGACTGCTGCACAGGATAGAGCGAACTGGCGGAGGCTACTTGAGGCGGACTCGGTGACGAGTTGTGCCGGATAAAGTAAGTAAGAGTAAAGTACTCTTACTCTAGAGAGGAGGAAACAGGCGTGCATTTCTAATGTAATGGAGATGAGTTAGAAAGCACTAATGACTTTACTTACCTGGGAACAATTATTTGCAAGTCGGGAAGGATAGACCAAGAAATTTCCAACAGAATAATGAAAGCTGACCAGGTCTATTATCAGATGCAACACAATTGTGGGCAAACGAGAGGTAAGTATAAAAGTAAAACTCCATATTTATAAAGCAGTATTTCTCCCTACCTTGATGTATGGATGTGAGAGTTGGGTCACAACAGAGAAGCATATAAGCCTAATTACGGCAGTAGAAATGAAATACCTCCGCAGAGACTGCGTGAGAAATCTAAGAATAAGGGAAGAATTGGGAATCCCTGCATTAAAAGATTCTTTGCAGAAACGACAGCTCAGGTGGTTTGGACACATTTGGCGAATGAGTCATGATCGAGACCCAAGGAAGGTGTTGGAAGCTAGAACTACAGGCACGAGACCGTGAGGAAGACCACGAACTTTGTATAGAGAATATGTTCGCAAGTTGAGGGAGGAAAAAGGTAAAACCCTGGAGCAGATAATGATGTTGGCACAGTTGGCTAGAGGCTCATCCAAACTGAAAGGTATACTGAGGAAGGGAAAGAAGAAGAAGATAATTAGAGATATTAAATTAATTATTATAATTAGAGAAAATTTTTTAATTGAATGGTGCCAACAATTCTTCTGTCTTGCTTAAACTTCTTTTTAACTGGATGAAGACCAGCACTTGTAAGTTCTTCTTGAGCCTTGAATTTTGAACCCTGCATGCAATTCATCCATTTAAAAAAAAAAAAAAAATTATTTATAAAAAGTTTAGGCAAAACCGAGGTAGCTCGTAAGAATTCCATAAAACTGTAAGTGTAGAATGAAGATTGTAAATCCGTAGGGCATTTAAAATTAAAATTAAAGTATTGGAGCACCTTAAAATACGAACCAAATTAGAGCGTAAAAACACGTACCATTTTTCATCATATTTATAATGAAATATTTTATCTTAAATATGGGATAAATGATAAAGATTATATTAGAGAGAATGAAAGAGGATAGAAAATTCAGTCTTCCAATGGAAAAAACTATTGTAGTATTTGAAAAGACAAGATCATATTAGTAACAATCATTGAATCAAGAAATACATTTTTCTTTTGTTATCTCTAAATTTGCTCACATTAAGTCAAGGAAGACTTGCATAGCCTATGTCCTCTAAAAAAAACTTGCTACAGGCTCTGAAATTATTTAATCTGTTTTCTTACAACCAATCTCGTTTTGGTAACAAAAAAATATTAAAATTAAAAAATAAATACAAAATATATATGACAAAACATATCTTAAAAGATCTTATCAGGTTGGCTAATGTTCCCAAGTTTTCAAGATTAATTTAGACAATGCTTTATTTCTAATTATAAATTGTTTATTTTACTTTATTGTAGGTTAACTAAAAAATGTCTTATATTTATTGTTTAACAGCTTCATTTCACAATAAAAACACTTCATTTTAGTTAATATTTTGACTCACCATGTTCCTTAGTGTGGTTGGATTCCATATTTTTTTCCTGATCAATCAGCTCACTTATTACTGAGTGTTAAAACTTAAAAGAAATGTTTAGGATGTGAATACTTTATCACCTCTAAGCCTTGACAGTCCTCAAGGTCTTCTTCACATTGTTTGTTTTTCCTCATTTACCTTAGGTCTGTAATGGTTAGTTAATTATAATTGAATATAATAAAATTTTATTTTTATTCTTCTCATTAGCATATGAAATCTGAGTTTTTCTTTATATTTAATTGGATAATTTTATAGCCCTGGTGAATACGTGGTTAAGTCTAATTTTCTCCAAAATGAGTTTCTTGTACTTAAGTAAGCAGAATTTCAAGTTATTTTTGTAGTGAATAAGGGGCTAAGTAAGGCAGTGGCTTGAAAAGCAGTTATTGCTGATATTACTTATATTGGTTATTGCTTATATTACCATTTTAAGTCAAAAACTACGAGAATGATGCAATTCCCGGTAATCTGAAAGCAGTTAACTCTCTGAACAAAATCCGTCTTAATTAGTAGAATTAATGTTATTCGCTACTTACTGTTTTTATAAATATTTTTTTAAAACAACATTTTCAAAAAATATTATCCTGCATTATTAACACAAACAAAATAAAAAAATTGCAGGTAGGTTGCAGCACAATGGAAAGATGGAATGGTATGGGCCACCTTACGGTAAAGGAAGTATCATAGGTATCTACTTGGATATGTGGAAAGGGACACTTGAATTCTTTTTGAATCGTCGTCCTCTAGGTAACTGTTTTTATTTTATTATGAGTAATATATTTTTAATCGCTGCATCAAAGCAAAACCTTATGTTTCCGAATTTGACTTAATTATTTATTTTTAAAAAATGTAAGAATCTTAAAGATAAGTTGTTTTATTAATCTTAAACTTAATTTAATGGTGCATATTATATATTTGATAGGATTTTTTTTTTTACATGGAAAGTGAGTGCAGTCGCAGTTAATAATTACATGTACTAAATGTAATTATCAGCTATACAAACATTTTAAAAGATTAATATATAGCTATTTTCCTAATTTTTGGATATTTTAATGTCTTAAAAATTTACTGCTGAGGTAATCTAACCTTTTTTGTAATTTTATGCAAAATTGCAATTGTATGGTAAATATAGTCTTATATATTTCCTTATTTACACGATAAAAAATTTTGAAAAGGTAAAAATCTTAGTTTTATTTTCTTAATCAAATGAGAAATCAACAGAAAATTTATTAGATCAACTGATTTTGATTGCAATAAACTTTTAAGAAAAAATGTATGCTTAGATTTTTTAAATTAAGAAGTTCAGTTAAACTGTGGAAATAAAAAACACAGCAGTTCTTAGGAAAGAGATAAAATGTTCATTGCCTCAGAATAAGTAGGCTTTTGACTTTTGTATCTTTTGAAATGGATATAGAACATAATGGGGGGGGGGGGGGCTGAGTGTATTCTTACATTGGACATGTACAAAACTAGGAAATAGCTGCTTTGTATATTCTATTCTTTATTAAAAAAATTAATTAATTAACAGCTAGAAATGATTTTAGGAATAGCATTCCGATCTATCAGAAGTAGTGTTCTGTATCCTATGGTGTGTTCTACTGCCGCTAAAAGTGCTATGCGAGTGACATTATCAATATCCCATCCTGTGTCGCTTAAGTTGCTTGCGTTGCAGGCACTTAGTGGTGATACACAAACGTTGCGTCAGCTTGTTTCAGTACCTGGTCTTCGCAAGTACATATCAAACTACTGGTGGTTAGTGGGTATGTTGAACATATTGTTATATTTATTTAGTAAAATATGATTGCTTCTTACATTTTTAATATAATAATACATTTCTATTTTTTTTAATGTGAGCAAAATTCATGATTTACATAAAATGATACATCATCATTAGTTTATTCACTGTGAAATTTAAGCTTATTTTTCAAGTAATTGCAAAGGATAACTGCATTTAAAAATAAAGTTATATACTTATGTTATAATATTGTCACGTTTTGCTGATAGGTCGTAGTGACGAGGAGCTGAGCTCTACACCTAGGAAACGTCGTTTGGGCGAATGCCGTGGCCGTGGCAGGGGTAGGAGGTCCCAGAGGAGGCAGTGCTGTTGCACATGTAGCGGTCTCCGTCTGTGACTAGCGGCCTCTCTTCGTAGCTTCGTTATTTCGTATAGCCTTGTTGTATTAGTCTCGTAGTATTGTCTCTGCCCTACCAGGCTAACGATACTCTTGCCCTGACCCCCACTCTGGTTATAACTATTACCTCTCTCAGACTTCCTCCGGGAGAGCTGCCTTGAACACGCTATGGTGTGACATGGCGTTACCGTTGAGGCTTGAGGTAAGCACTTAAAAATGAGAAATATGAGGCAGGTAGTATGATCTATCAGATGATATATCTGGTCATACTCCCTCTCTTATTCGTTGTTTTATTAAGTTATAGTATGTGTTTCAGGTTGGTTTAGTCAGTGATGCAAGTGCTCTTAAGCAGAGTTATCTTGAATTATTTTTATTTTCTTTATTTTGATATTGTCTATGTGACTTTTCAGATCTATTTTTAGTGTTTTGTCGATATGTTTAAAAAATAAAAATAAATTCAAATGTAATCAGAAATTTAACCAGTAATTTTTTCTTATTTAAATTTAGTATATTTGAGCTATTTGGTAATCATTTTAATATTTGTAAAAGTACAAAAAGTTTAAACAACATTAATTGAAAAACCTAACAAATGTCACTGGCCTTAAACCAGTAAGTTCTAATTATCAAAATGTGCTTTGAAAGCTGTAATTAATAATTGCATTAATTCAAATTATGTGAGTTTTAATATTATTAACAAAAATGTCCCTTATACTGGGATTTTTCCTGCAGAAATATCCTCGACTTTAATTGGATTGAACTTGGAGGAGTTAGACTATCTCATCTATTATCGTGTTTGGGAAATATTTTAAATTTCTGCCTATAAGATTCTATGATTTAATTAAGTTTTGATTGATATGTAATGCACAATTTCTTGATTTTCTTTTGAAAAACTATTTAAAAAATCATTGTCCTGTGAGCATAACTGATGTATACCATTGGAACAATGATAAGTATTATTCATCTCATTGATATTTATTTTTGAATGATTTTATTTTGTTTTATTTATTTTTCTATATTATTTATAGAATTTTTAGTTATTGGTTTATAAAAATTGCATCTTTATTTTTATATTGACACAAAATTAGTCCTGTTGTGTTTTTTAAAATGCCAATGTTTTTTGGATATCATTAATGAAACATGAATGGATGCTATGGAATTAAGGGGTTGCTAGCGAAAAAACCCAACTTGTCAAAAAGACCCGTTTGGGAAAATGAAAAATAAAAAAAATAAATTCAGTATAGCTCTTTTTTTGCGAAATACCTTATTTTACTTGGCTTATGTAGTAAGATCCCTGGTGTGCCTAAGAGCTTTAGAATGGCCAATTTTGAAATAGTTATTCATGATTCGTGCAGGTTGTTTAATGTTCAAATTAAAAATTAATAGTTCTATTCTTTCTAATTTACAAATAATTAATTAAGAAGTTTTTATAGTATTATTCATGTTTTATTATTATTACTCCAAAATTGGCATTTCATATGAATAAAGGATGACACCTGATACATTAATTTTTGTAATTATATCTTTTATTGATCTGTTGATATTAATTTATCATTTCTTGATAAGTGATTAAGTAATGCTTCCACAATTTATTTTTATTATTAATTATAGTAAAATTCTTGAAAAACAACATTTTTTTTTGTAAATATTAAAAACTACCATTTATGAATGAAACATAGTTATTCAAATTCATACTAAAAATTAAATTTCGCTTTTTTGTCAATAATGTCGTTAAGCATTATTATATGCTGAGCACATTTATAATTGTTTCAAATAATATATGAAAATCACAAAGGACTTGTAATATTAAAATAAAGTTTTAGGACTCGTAATTTTGACAAAAGCTTAGAGGTGTATGGAGCACTTGTTTCAAGAGATATTTTCCCTATTACTAGTCAGTTTTCATGTTTATTGATTGAATACTATATTAAAGTTATATTATTATTTATATTTATATATTTTTTTATTTATTTAATGTATGACTAATAAATCTCAAGTTTAATTAGTTAAAATAATGCAAGCTAATAGTCCATCACACTTGAAGATTTCTTGTTTCCATCTACAAGGCTGTGTTGTAAGAAATTGATGTCTTGTGCATAGTATAAATATTTTTGTACGATTTACAATTTTAACTGCTTAGTCATTTTCTAACTAATATTTAAACAGAAATATAGTTAGAATTTTACGCTTAAATATATTTTTATTTTTTACTTACATAATTTATTTAAATATGACCTTTTTTTGTTTTGTGGGAATTGCAAGAGTACCGATAGCCCTCCACTAGCTTTGAGTGTTTAATAGGAATAAATTTAGATTTGTATTACATATAATGAATTTCTTGTATTATTTCCTTGGGGTGTTGGAAAAATTAATACTTTTCCAGGCAACTTAAGATCCAAGTAATAATGCGAGAAAAAATACCTGATGGGTATTAAAGAACCCAAGGGTGTTAAAGATTACTTAATCTACCATCGTTAATTAGACTGTTATGAATTATTTTCTTTCTTTTTGTGATATTCCACACAGGTGTAAATGGTTTCAGTTTGACTTTTAATAAATATTTATGTCCGATTCACCAACAGTTATAGTTAGTGTTTTTAGCCCAAGGCTACATACAATACGAAGGCTATGCTTGTATGATGACTAAATGATTGTTATTTCTTTGTATATCTCATAAATTGTAAATTAACATAAATTGAAACGTCTGCGTATCTGCTTTTTATACAATTTCATTGCATACATTTAAGTTTAATTGCGAATTTTGCACCTCTATGCTGAAAGACACTAAGAAGATAAAATTGCACCTATAAAATACATATTTGTTTTTTTAAATCATTTATTTGTCCATTTGTATTATTATGTGTTGCACAAACACACATAAAGGTCTGTTAAGGTGTGGCTGGAGCTAGTTAAGTTGTAACATGAACTAATAATGATTTTTACAAAAGTAATAACAATTGTTGTAGTCACATATAGCCTTTTCATCTCAAAATCAAAATTCACAGTTCAATTATGCTATAAATAAATTACTACCAAATATATTACATTTATATTTTTATGAAAGAGGAATTAAAAGAGCTTTTGGATTGAATATGATCAAATTGATGCTTTACCGTTCTCGTTATTTTGTTTGACTTTAGCTTTGTTGTTATAGATGTAGTAAAAAAACTATATAATTTATTTGTTTTTTTTAATTAATATATTTTTATTTTTTAATGTTGTACAAATATGTTAATATATATTTTCTTTCATTGTACTTTATTATTTTTAGTAATAATATTTTTCCGATGTGCTGAACTGTTAAATGCTTAGCTTTAGCTTTTGGAAAAAGTTTCTCAATGGTTAAATCTAGTTGTATATCTTGCAAGTTGAAATCACCTTAAAGTATGTGCTGATAAAATGTCTTCACTGATTCGGAAATGAATATTTTATTTAGTCAATGTTTTAATAGGATACTTTAATTATTCATTATGATATTTCAAGTGCTTGAAAGTTTTGCTTTCTAACAACTTGCAATTTATGCATGTTTTTGTTTTTTTATCTCACCTGATATAACTTTTTTATAATTACTTTATGTTCTATTTTTATTTATAGTTTGTAAATATATTTAAATCATGTTTAGTGGAGATTCTTTTTAATTAATAATTTAAATTTATTATTAAGTTCGGAGCAATTAGAAGGCTATATGTAAATTACGAAGTTACAAGAATCGATTGAACTTATGTGTAATTGTAAACTGTGTGTGAATTGTGGAATTTTTTTTTTCTTTTAAGTGCACAAATGATGAGTAAATATATCTTTTTGCATAACTTTTTAGTTTAGATTTGATTATAAAATGTAATCATTCACTCAGTACTTTTAAGAATTTTCGCGTTAGGTTTGGAAGTAAAATCAGAATATTTCTATTGGAGATTATTCTTTTGAATTAGTTTCATATTTAAAGCTTTGATTTTTAATCCATTTTTTCTTGCCTTCTATGCCTATTTCCAATCATAAATAGTATGTATATCTAATTAAATTATCGATGTTTTAAAGTTAGAGTTAGATATTAATGTATAGATAGATGAGATCTTTAAATTAACCAATTAAGCTAACTTAAGTATGTATAATACAGTTTTTTCCCAATTGTAAGTTACAGAAGTTTATTTTATTTGTCAAAACATTTAATTATGTGTACCTAATTTTGTGTGATATGTTTGTAATGTTTTCAAGATTAATTTTATTTTATCATTGTATATAGTAACAAGTTCTGTATATAATTTTGTTTTAATAAACAGTGAAATTTTCTTTTAACTTTTGTTTGTAATAATTTATTTTATTATCCTTTGCCTTTCTTTAAACATTGCTGATATTAATAAAGAGATGGACTATAGTTCAGGTAAGATAACCAGTCTAATACAATTTTAAAAGCCTTTTATTTTTATTATAATGAAATGTAATTTCTTTACTATTTTTTTTATGTGTTGTTAATACATTTTTCATTATTTAGGTTATGCTTATTTTGTTAATTTTTAACCTTAAATTATAGACTTGATGAGGGTTGAAGTTTAGCCTGATTTAAGCTGAATCTCCTTTAACATTTCTCATGTTTGATTCTCCATCAGCAATTATTTAAACCTTTTTTTTTTAGAATAATTTATTGATATTTACAACTGTAATATATTACATAAAGTAAATTTACTAATATGAAAAAATGACATAAAAACAAAAAACACTTGTGGAGAAACTACCCATCGGTAGCACTCCAATTTATTTAAACCTAAATAATCATTTATATATTGTATGAGTTTTTTTAAATAACACTTCTTTCATTTTAAAATGTTTCTTGTGCATTAAAGAGTGGAAGCTCTAATGGTAACTGCGCTAGAAGTTGTAATTTTTTAAATTTTAAATATACAGTTTGAAAAAATATATCATTATGTCTTTCATAGCACATAAATATTGTTGGTAATAAAAAAAAATTTCACCTTAATTTTTGTTTTTACTTTTTTTCTATTGTAACATAGGATGAGAAATACCTTAGCAGGTGTAAATTGAATGAGATCTTTTATTATAATGCAATTGGGAAAAAACACAATGCAAAGCCTTATGTTTCAAATTTCTCCATCAAAAAAAAAAAAAAAGCTTTGCATTGCGGTTTTTCCCAATTGCATTATAATTGATAATAGTGCTTCTTTTTTATTTTTTGGCTCTATTTTACTGTTTTAAATGAGATCTTGATTTTTTTAATTATTTTTTATTGTGACTCATCACCATACTCACTTTTGTTGGTATAGAAAGTAATATTATTACGATGCTCTTTTTGACTTAATTTTCTGAAACCATAATTTGTTTTTGTTATCATCATTAATAATTTTATTGCTGTTATAATTATAGTAAAAATCAATATACCTTTCAACAAATCTTTCCTTTGTAATTTGATAGTATAGATTATTCCTCCATCATCAAGAGTTGTTTTTATTAATAAATTTTATATAGCAAGATTACCTGAAAGTGGCTGTTTGAAATAAAATATTCTTAATATATTTAAAAAAAAAAAACTGAACTGGACAAAGAAATTTTAACTGAATTACTTAGACTCCAAATTGGGCTCGTCCAGCCTATAAATTAGGGACCCAAAATAAGGGGGGGAGGAATCTGGCGGTTGTGCGCGATCTAAAACAAATCACCTCCATGCACAACCGTTGTCCTTGAAACAGAACAGTCTCTACCATGTACTGAACCTCAAAACAGTTAACGGGTTCTAGATCAATTATATGTTTTTGTTTAAAGCTTTCGAATATTTTATAGACTTAAGATTTAATAAGTACTTCATGTCTCTTTTGAGTTTTTTCTCTTCTACATTAAAGGATTAATTATTGTTAATGCTCGTTTATGTTACTCTGACATCTTAATATTTTTAAACTTTACTCTACTGATATCACTATAGAAACTGCCATGATGTTTACCAAACGGATAATTTCCAATCCGAAAAGAAATATCGCGAGCGTTGAATGCAAATTCTTCGATGCGAAGAACTCAACTCTCGCTGCCCTACAAACCATTGCCAAGGGTTCGAAAGCGATTGTCACTTTTTAATAATGCGCTAACATACGGCAATAGTGTCACTATCGCTTCATCCACTGGCCTGTCCCACTTAAGTCTTCGTATTTTTATTAATAAGTATCAAATGAATGATTTCACCATAAATATGGCTATAGTAACTCCCGATTTTGTTATTCGTTTTTTTGAATTGTCTCCCACTAATGAAGCAATTTTAAAGACGTATTCACGTCAAAAAATAATCATTTATGATTTTTTTTATAATTATAGAAGTAACGTGTTTCAGAAATGTTGGTGGAGAAGAAATCAATAGCTTCCGAGGATTTATAAGAATATGCCAGTTAATTACTTTATGATAGGAAATAAATCTATTGGGATGAAATCCCAGAAAGTCCTTTCTAACTCTATTTTTTTTGTAGCACGTTATGAATGAGAATTTCCAACATCTATTGTACAAAAAATAGTTCCCGACGTGTATATATTTATATATATATATATATATATATATATATATACTACCGTGTTATGCAGTTAGTACATAGCCACAATCTAGAAAAGGATACTGTAAAAACAAAAAATTGCCCTAACAATCTAAAACTGTGTAAAAAAAAAAATTGCAAAACTCGGTAGTGAAAACTTTAAATTGATTTTTACTGAAGAAGGGTACAAAAAAATGCGTTTTAAGAAATTCAAACTAAGCTTAAGTTTACCCCTCTGACTGTACCAGTCTGTCATTAACTTAAATATCTATTTTTAAACTAAAGCCATGGATAAATTATGACTTGATTAATTAATAAATTAAGTAGTGATTAAGTAGTCTTTCCCACCCAGTGAGCTAGTTTACCTCGAGATAATGAGTCGGAGAGACTGTTTGTTATAATTTTCGAATTAATAAAACACACATATGTGCCTGGTGTTCAAACGTCACATCCTTGCTGCAAGCCTGTTGGAGCCTCTTTCATTGCTTGCCAGCTAGTCCATCGGACTTAGCCAGGAGGAACTTCACCGACAATCTTAACATTTACGACCTATGGGAAGCGTACTGAGATCCGCGTGAAGTCTTTGTGAACTTTTCAGATCTTCGATTTTTTTGGAGTTGCAGCGACCACCGTCTTCGATGACGAAATCCCTCACATATCCTTAACTATAAAAGAACTTAACGAACCTCTAACTTTCCACTCTGATAACACGTTAGTATCCTGTGAGATAATCCATTCTATTTGCCGTAATTGGAGTTGGAGTTATGATAAATAACATAAATCCTCGGCTTTTCCTAAATAGAGAGAAAACCAAATGTTCTGATGTGAAGATGTTTTTTTTTCCGATTTCTACGGTAGACATTCCAAACGAAGAAAATCTTGAGGCATCTGTTATCGGGCATGTTGAGAAATAGATAATTGGTAAATTTAATTAATAATTGATTTAATAATTATTATCTTATGTAAGTATATGATTTCGCTAATGAGTGAAGGGCATGTCTATGATAAATTATGTGTTACACTTACTAATAATTTACTATCCGAAAAGATGCATCGAAAGAGAGCAGAGAAAGAAAATACAATAAGAAGAAAAATAATGTGAAACGGTACGCAGGGAGAGAAATAGGGACAGGTTTGTTAATGGGAGAGAGACAATCTAGCTAATTATGGAGGGATTAAAGAAGTGATTTGAATGGAAGGAGGAGAACAGTATTTTTCTGTTATTATAAAAGGAATAAAGAATAAAAGAATATTATATAAGCCATAAAATTAATTTAAAAAATGTGTTAATCGCCGGATTCTCCATTTCGTAGCACCGCGGTACTTAAGTACAAATTTTAAAACAAAACTGTACCACCAGAACAACCCAATTGTTGGGACCAAGGTGCACTGAAAATATAACAGTGAATTCCCCGAGCGCCCGATAATGACACCGAAGTAATGTTCGTTTCCTGTTAACCAAAAATAAAAAAACACACAAAAATAAACAATAAAAATATAACAGAAACAAACTAAGAACAGAAAAATAATTTATTTTCCTAGAATTTTAACTAGAGGTAAGAAAAAGGCCAGACCTTATACGATACTTTGATCTCACACAAGTCTTCAACAAACGGCGCTGCTGTCTTCCACGGCAATGTCCTCTTCGTGAAGCAGGCAAATCGGCAGTGTCCTAGTTCTGCAAAGGCCGTTGAGGCATCCACTTCAAGTGCTTGATACAGCAAGACTGACTCAGGTTCGCTAATACTTCGCAAGGTTCCCTAATACGGATTAATAACAACAATAATACTCCCTCTCTCTCCCTCGCCTACTTCCTTAAACTTCTCTCCCTCTCTAGCTAAGTGAATAAAATCAGCAAAACAAACATATGGAATTGCTTCATCTCTTATTCTATAAAATAACAAGTATCTATTTATATAACTTCGAATACCCAACACCAATACTCAGAAATTTATATCTCGAAAAACAATTTAGTCACCTCGTGGGAACACGCCAAACCGCTAGCTTTTCCATCAATTATGGATATCCACTCAATAGAAGTTGGGTGAGGTTCAGGAGGGTCTGTAGATGTAACAGAATCCATCACCGGCTGATAACAGATTCAATAACTTATCTCCCATAGTTGGGAGGTATGTTCATCCAAGATTTGAATCCCGAGACATCAGCATAGCAACTAGGAAATTCTACAGACAGAGTTATCCCACTCCCGAAGGAGTAACGAATAAAAAGAATTTAAAAAAATCATCTTTCTAAAAAGAGAGGTAAAAACATTCTATTTTCTACTTTATTAAACTAAACACCATCTTTCATGACGGCTTATTACAGACTTAAAAGTAATTGATTATAATAATATAGCAAAAGATATCGAGCATATTCTGAGGTACATAATCGGACTATTAGGAACATATAATTACATGTAGTTAAGCAAGTTCTTGAACCCTGCAACTTTTTGCTCTAATGATTTATTTAATATGGTAATCAGAGGTGATGATGGAATGAAGTAATTTAGAAGATTGCTTACACGAAATGAAGTGTAATAATTGCTTATTTTATAATAATTAATTTCATCATTCAATTAGTTTATTATAATTGATTCCATCCATCGGGAACTGTCGACAGATTAAATAATTTATCTACTACAGCAAAATTTGAACCAGAAACCTTCAGAAGAGCAACTTTTTTCCGATTGGTTTCATGTTGTTATATACTCAATTTATTTATTAATTAATCTCTTACGTTCTGATGATGCCTTAAATTAAAGAAATATCGGCAGGTATTTTTATTTGATGTTATTTTTGAAAGTTGACACATTGTCCCTTTTACATTACTAATAATCATTACACAAAGGTCTCAACATACCACTGGTGACTGAAACAATCAAGAAAAACTACGAACAATTTCATGACTCACTCATGAAACGTCTCTTGAGCACAGAGTTATGAACCAAGCTGGGAGTGCCTACAATGGGAGGTTTCTCCGTAGAGGTTAATCCCTTAGGGGAGGTTTTGCCAATGTTGATCGCATTTACAGTATATTGCAAAATGACATTTATATAATTTCTTAAATAAATATTTATTTATTTATTATTATATTTTTGAGAGTTAAACTCGAATTTTTCCACTCTTGTCTTAACAAATATTTTATGCGTGTTTTGTTCTTTTGATAATATATTATTTGAATTTATGAGCTTGTGGAACTGAGGACCGCGTTTAACTTAAGACTTATGGTGTTTCTTTTTCGTTTCTCTTACTTTCTTCCCAGTACTTCTTCATTTTCTTTCTAACTGCTCGTCTCTGATCATCTATCCACACTCTGGCTTAGGATTATCCTCTTCATTGGTTGCGTTTTCTATCTGTAGCCTGAAGCGATTCTTGTCACGTATTATTTCTTTTGTAACTCCGATTTATTTGGATTTTTCTTCACTCCTTCTAACCATTCATCCTACAGTTTCCTGATCTATATCATTAGATCTGCAGCCCCGGTCAATAAGTGGTTCGGTGGAATTTCGTCCTTAATGATTATAATCATTAAATCATTAACAATAATTATTGTACGGAGGGAAGCGAGAGTGTATCCCTCTCATAGTCTTTGGCTTGAAATCCAATACCTCCATTTCATTCCAAGGTCTGACTTAGCAACCTATGCCCTACGAGAATGACTCGATTCTGCTTTTCTCAGTACAATCAACTCGTTTTGGACATAATTCGACTTACTGCTAATTTTCCGAAGGACACGGCGAGCCCCATCACCGCAAATATATAAAGTTAATAAATTGGAATAAATAAATAAATTAGAACCTCTCCATTTTCTCATTCTCCTCTTAAAACGTACGTCGTGCAGTACAAGAGATCCTTTTCCTCTTTCGTACATCCTCTCCTTATCCTACTTAGCAACCTTCAAACCCAAAGGGGATAAGAAAAAAAAAGTATGGATAATCTCAAGCCTGGGGAAGGACATAGGCTACTTTAACACACCACACAGGCGAAGTTTATATAAAACTGTAACCTGATTGACTAACACACCCAGGTCAACGGTCAGGAGAAACCACTGAACTTAGCATCTTGAAATTCGCAGATAGATTCTTTGTATAGCTTAAATTAGCACTAAGAAAGGAATTTGGACAATTCCACTCCCAAGGGTTTTCCCCTTAATATAATAGGGATTCAAAGATTGTACGGAATCCGTCAGTTTTGAAGTTAGACATCTGAAATTTCGGATGTATGAGTAAGTTATAGTTAAAAAAATTAAATTATTTATTTAGAATGATCTGTCACGAAACTATATGTGGCAGACCAAATTCCACGCGAGCGAAGCCGTGGGCAAAAGCTAGTATAAAGAATTGTTTATTATGATGTTTGTAAATTTATGTTTTATAGTAATTGTATAATTTACGTATAAATAAAGGCTATTTTCATTCATTTATTCATTCACACTTGATATACTTCACCCTCTCTGTGCCTTGAGGATGGCATCAGCCGAAGCCTTTCGCCGCTGCACGCCCACTCACTTTCAGCCACTAGCAACTTTCCTTGGCTCAAATGTGTCAACACTGAGGCTAGTTCTTTACGTGCCTTTGGCAACACTGGTGAGATTGACATACAAAGTGGCGATGCATTGAATAGAACATGAACAAACTAGAATCCATCAGTACCATTTGGTCTTAATTTATATCTTTTCTATTGTTATTGAAACGCTTATAAGCTTCTATTTATTGCGACCGACCTTTTGGTCTAACTTTTAGGCCATCATTACGGTTGATAAAAAATAAACCAAATTAACATTTATACTGTATTGCCAAAGACAGTAATACAATATTTAATACTGTCTGGAATGAAAAAGGAATGGAAAATAAAGGGGAAAAGTTTAATACATAAAATAATTGAGGGGTTGACACGGAAATTGTAGTAAGTCATGAAAATATAATTTTACAGAAGCCAAAAACTGTTTCGATAACATAATATGAAAGTTTCAATTGGAAAATAGTAACTATCACCGTCCAAGTCCGTACCCAGGAAAACATTTCGGGGGGGGGGGTCAGGTCAGGATCGAGGATTTTAATACCATTACTCATGGTAATTTTTAAAATTTGGATAAATTTGCCCATATAAACTATTATTGAGTGATGAATGATTTAAATACATGCAATACGTAACAACAACAATACTTCAATTCTTGATTTTCGATACGATTGTTAATTATTGTGAAGTTGTTGGAGGACATTTTCAAGCAAATATAAATATAAGTATGCTTGCTGCAATGCATAATGATGTAAAATGTGTTGGATCCTCTGTTGTTTGCTTTGTTTTAAATTTAATTAGCACTTTTTTAACCTAGTATAATTTTTTAATACTAATTAAATTTCGGGATTTCGGGGATTGTTTTGACCCCCTAACGGCCTCTTCACCGTCCATAGAAACTAAATCACTATAAGTTTTGACTTATTCCTCTTCCTATCTTATCGGCATGATTAATTACTTTATTTTCTAAGACAAAACTTTACTAAGATTTTTTACTTACTAACTTTTCCACGTCTACGCTTCAATTGACTAAATAATTCTTTTTATTAATTGAATAACACCACGAAACCAAACCTTATAAATATCCTAAAAAAAAGCCTGTACCACTACAGCCCATTAAGGGTCTCGGGTTCAGTATGTGGTGGAAACTGTACTGATTCTTTGACAACAGGTAGTGAAGGTGATTTGTCCTAGATAACGCTTAACCACCAGATTTTCGCCCCTATTTGAAGGCCCTAGGTTCCCATGCTCTATCTCCGACTGCTAACTAATTGAACACAAATCCGCTAGTAGTGGGATTTGAACACAGGACCTTCGCTACGGCCACTCTCTGTTCTACAACTGAGTCACTCCGCTTCTTTTATTAACGCAACATGAACATTTTATTAGAGTGGTTAAAACAAGATAATATTATTGGTAGTCTTGAGCCTGTTAAATTTGAAAAATTAAAAAAAACACTTAAACTTCAAAGAGGCGACACGATATAGTTTTGGCTAGAAATGCGTTAACTCATGAAGCCTCTTTTTATTACATTCTTTTTGGGAGGACATCTTAATTTTATTAAGTTGTTATTATTGTGGCACCCATGAATATTCCTTTCCTTTGGTTTAACCTATTCAATAAGTCCTCGTATCCCCTAACTTAGGAAGAAGATCAGGCCAAGTAGAAGAAGAAGGTGTTTGACGAGTCGATTCCTGATTTGGAACATCTTAACCTTAATTTCCGGAAATTTCTAATTTTTGCGATCGCTTAAGGTCGGATGTCTCATGTATAAATATGAACCCCGTTGGGTTCCCAAAAGAGAAATTCTCTAAAATATTTAAGAAAGGATGTTCCCGTTTTTCGACAAGCCGTTTTCAATCCCATTAGAAGAATTCGTTTATGGGTTTAGTTCTGAGTGACATTACTGGGTCGTCCCGTATGAAATGTCCGTTTTCAAAGGAAAAGGAAACGTGTTTTAGTAAAACAGCTTTATAATATAAAGGCACTTTTATTCAAAATATTTACCCTCATTTTCTATGTATTTTTCCTAACGTGTGATCAAATTTTCGATCCCAGAACTAAACATTTCAGAGTTTTGTGATGAAACAAGTCTGTAAATCTGTTTTTGACTTGAAAATTTTACCCTTAAGGAAGTTGTCCTTATTTCAAAATCTGAAATTAATTATTCATGAATTAATCTGTGTCCTGAGCTGAAAAATCCTCAACCAAAGGAAAATGGCCCGTTCGTTACAACTCCCTTCCCCGAACGCGGTTGTTTCTTTGGATATTTCTTGCAGCTTGCGCTGCCGAAATCACACGAAAATTGTCATATTTGATGGCATATTGAACGATGTCCGTTCAATCGTAGAGATAGTAAATACTATTAAAAAGATAGGATTAATAACAGCTCATTAGAATCTGTAAACATGAACATAGTAAAAAACAGAGGTCCATAAATTCCACTTTGAATTTTAGAAAAGAAGAGAACTGACAAGATGCTACGAACAACTATCGCATTTGGATTATAGATTCACTCGACTTTCGAAATAAACGTCTAATCTATAACACTATACTAAGACCTATTTGGACATAAGGGGCAGAACTTCGGGGCTCAGCAAAACACGTCCATATACACAGGATACAACACAATCCAAAATTTTAAGACAAATTTTTACTACAACGACATGAACATTTCCACTGTATAATCGTTTGTTCACAGCAAATACTTGACATTTCACTCATAAACACAAAAAATCAAAATTCACTTGTTCCAACTCCCTGTTACCCCGGCTTGTAAGGATTAGATAAAAAGACAATAGCTTAAAGACCAGTTCAGAATCTATTAACCATTACAAAATCTTCATATTCTTGCAGATCGAGGGGAAAAAAAATGCAAACACGAAGATTAAATTTACTTGATGCGAATCTGCGAAGTTGCCCAATACATTATGCAAATGATCTTGAACATGAGTCCTTAGTATCCAGCATTCCTGATTAGTGTTCAGAGAAGAGGAAAAGGGATAAAATCTTCGGAAGAACAGGTAAGAAAAAATAGTTTATAAGGTCTTAATTGCTAGAAATTCTCTTTGCTACAGTTAGTACTTTCTCTAGTGGCATCTGAAAGCAGACCATAACTCGGAGTCGAAACCTGCCTGGAGTACACTCGGAAGTACGAATCAACAGGGTCATGCCCACATCGATCATATCCACTCCCGGGTCCACTTCCTAATCGACGGGGACGGGAAAAGAAGTGGCGGGGGTGTTGGGGGTTGGTGGGGACGTCAGGATATTGCGGCCGCAGAGCTCGCTCGAGGCTCAGTCGGCAACATCCACGTGTTCAGGATGCGTCTTCTGGTGAGTATCCTAACCTTCTTAACGAGTGTGTTATATATATGTACGCACGCACACACACAAACAAACATGAATGATATATAGGAGGCGTTCAGGATCAAACACGGATAACTCTCAAATTTCAAAATTTGACTTTTTCAAATGTCTCGGAAATCCAATAAAGCTATTTCATGCCCCCGAAAATTCAGGTTCAGAATCGGACTAAAACTATGAGAAATATTTTTTTTGAAGAAAATGGCTAATAGACTTTTATTTTGATTGCACATGATGATAATGGGTTAGTTTTCTCTGTCCGACATTACGTGAGGCGTTCAGGTACAAAAGAGGGTAACTCCAAAATTTCAAAAATGTATTTCACATTTTCAGGTAGCTTAGTCAAGCAATTTTATTATTTTATTTATTCTTTGCCACTTTATTTCTCATGGTTTGAGTCTGGTTCTGAACCTAAAATTTCGAAATCATTGCTTGAATAAACTGGCGAAAAATGTGGAAAAATCAATGTTTGAAATTTTGGAATTATCTGCTTTTGATCCTGAATGTCTCATGTAATATGTATTCCTGTTAAGGCTGTTATCTATTATATACCACTAAATCCATATTTCATTATTATTACTGTTTGTTTATATACCATATAATTTCAGTGATGCTTTCTAGTTTAACTATTTGCATATCTACTTCAACTGCTAGAAAAATCAGCTGTCATACACTCTTTAAGCGGCCCAACTAACCGCGATTAATGACGATACGCATAGATTATCATATTTTTAATTTTAAGTTTCATCATTAACGATTCAGTTTAAACTTCACTTTCATGTGTAACAAATTATTTGAAAAATAAAGTTCGATTTTCGTTTTAAGAAAATCACAAACAAAGATGATTTTAACAGTATCAATTAGTAGTGTATTAATTTAATTTGTTTCTTCCCTTCGAAGTTATTTATTAGTGTAATAATTGTTTTTTTTTTGCATTCCGATAAATTCCAGTGATGCTTACGATTTTAGCTATTTTTAAACAAAAATCAGAGCTGTCATGCCACGCTTTGATTTGCTGATAAATGATTTGTTATTGTCTTGATCGGAACAGGGAAGGAGTAACTTAAAATTTCTTGTTTTAAGTTTGTTTTGTTAAATAGAAAAGAATAATTAAATATTTATGCTTCGTAATATTCGATTATATTACCATCGTAAACAAGGCAGTATAATGTATAAATATACAATCAATAATAATTAATATATTTTAATAAAATATATAACATATTAAATAGATTTTTTTATAAGTAGTACTCGTATTTTTTTATAATGAGTGATGGGGTTTTGATTCTTTATTTATATATTATTATTATCATTCCGTTACAAGCTGCTTCAGAACTCATTTACTGTTACTGATAGTCATACTTTCTGATTTCCTTGTATTTTTTTATTACATGGGAAATTTTTTTGTATCTTCCGCTCTCACGAATCGCGGTTTCATATCATACATCTGGCAGGCTTTTGTTATTGTTGTATAATTAAATAAACACTTATTATCAATTCAGTCAATTAATTGTAATTAATTAATTCAGAATAATCACAAACTCTCAACACATTTGTATATTCGTTCAAGTATTAATTATTCAACCGACCATTAAACATTAAATTAATCTCGAAAATGATAACGTAAATAGTTTTACGTTTATTTTTAATGATTTTTTTTTCTAAAGTAATGGTTTCAATTTTCATTTATTTTTTAATATTTTGTAAATTGCTTAATTAGAAGGTTTTCTTTGTTCTGTTTATTTTAATAACTTTTTTATACACATCGAATATACATTTATTTAATCCTTCAGATACTTTTCGTCATGATGAAAATTCGGAAATGGGAAATTCATGTTGTACAATAATGCTATCCAATATTCCAAAGATAAATTTTTAATTCATAGTAACTCTTAAGCTCTTATTTAATAACTTCTGCTGAAGAGCTCGTGTATTTCAACTCAGATTATCTTCAATTATTACAAATAGTATTTTTCTGCCAATAAAGGGCTCTTTTGTATCAATTCGATTCCCATATAATTTTTTAACTCGCTATCTCAACTTAAGAGGGGTTTCGTGTGTTCGGTTAGTGAGCGAAATTTATAAATAAATTGTTATTTTGGCTTTTTAAATTCATGTTTATGTCTAACTTTATAATGTTACGGCTATGCGGACGATGCTAAAGTGGGTGTCCGAAACTTTGTCTATACAAATATAATTAGATAAAATCTTTAACAAGTATTAGACTCCGCTCAGGCTCGGAACCGCCATTTTACGTTCCCTGAGAAGGTCGTGGTAACGAATGATTTTTGTTTCTTTTAGAAAATCCTAAGGCCACCTACCGGGCTGCGAATCCTGATATACTAACCAAGAGCAGATCCAGGAATTTTTTCTGGGGGCACGACGGCAGACGGGCAAGATAAATCAACAATAACTTAGAAATAAACTTGTAGTATTTATAGAAAGGTTTCAAATGTTTATTAAAATATCTAAACAATAGTTTCACTCATGTTATTTCTGTTATTTTATTCATGTATTTTAACAACTATCGTCACATGATTTGCCTATAAGTAAACCGTTTAATGGATTCTACACAGTACACAAAAAACCGTCTGGGGGGCACGTGGCCCCATGTCCCCTCCCTGGATCCGCCTATGATGCTAACTGTTATGCTAACCAGTACACCACAGGTGATCCACTCGATTCAAAATTAAAAAAATTGTATTTGTTATTATTAGTACTAAGCTGACTTAATTATGATTGATTTAATGACGAGGAAGACAGAGAAGACTAGTCCTGATAATTGGCACCATCACCGGAACTTCAACCCTCAACTTCTTTAATGGTCTTTTCCTGTTAAATCAGCTGATATTTATACTTTCTAATACTTTCCAACCACTGCTTGCATAATCTGGTTCAAAATCACCAAGTCCCGGTGATATCTGAGCATTACGATTAAAACCTTCATCCAGATTAATTTACCTCAATGTGAATCCTTTCCTCATAATCCAGTAAATAGTTTTACTTTTTCTTTTCTTTTTTTTTTAAGTTGTATAATATTGCGATTATATGGTTTCTTTCATAATATTATTATGATAATTATAATTATGGTAACAAAGATCCGGAAGACATATGATACTAAAGTACAGTTTACATGACTGATACGTGTTTCTCTAACTCTATCTGTAAAAGTAATAACTAAACGCTGTTTATAATACTTTGATTTCATTGGAAATATTCCTAAAATTATGTTTCATTTTTTGTTTTGCAACAGATAATCATATTAAATAAAAACATTCAAATCGTGAATATAAAGAAGAAAAGACCATAATGAACGAATGAAGGGAGTACTTAGAGGCAAGACTGGACTATCATGAAATAGGGAATATACGATACCAATATTGTAAAAAAATAATAAAAATAATAAAAAAAAATACCAAGTTGTAATAGCCAATGATTAGGAGGATGCTTCCTCTAAGAAAACTGTTAGAAGCATACACATTGGGAGACCTAAAAATCAGCAAACCAAAAACAGAATATTTGGCTTTGAATATGAATCTCCCCTCACACTAGAAAATTGGAGTCTTACCCAAAGTGAAAGGTGGTTCTCCAATAGATCTGGCTGCGATCTTGACATAAGGGAAAAGGCCACTAAAGGAAGAAAGACAAAAATAACTTTAAATTGTATATTATGGAGTAAGAAGTTCAATTGTCTACAAAGGAAAGACTTTACCACTCCTTTCTCAAAAGTGTGGCATTATTTGGCTCTGAAACATGGGCCATCACTACCGACTTAGAAACAAATCTCCTAGAGATGGAGATGGACTTCTGGAGACGTAGTTGTGGTATATCGAAACTCCAGCACATCTCTAATCACGAGAAAAAGTACAGGAACCCCACAATATCTTGTACTATATTGAGACCAAAAAGCTGAGCTGGTACGGCCATGTAATGAGAATGTCAGAAAACCGATGGCCCAAGAGAATAATATACTATGTTCCTAAGGAGAGGATGAGAAGAGGACGTCCGGCAAAGAAATGGTAAGATGGTTTGCAGGAAGGAATGGCAGCCAGAGGGCTTACGGAGGACTGACAGGACCGGGAAAAGTGGAAGAAATCATTGTCAGCTTACGACATTGTTGACAATTGGTGTAATAAAGTCTTAAATAAAAAAAAATATTTAAAAAAGATTATAGTTTGATAACATGGAAAGTACAATCAACGAAGAGCAAAGTGGAAAAAGATGTTAAATTTTAATATGAAAATAAATGATTTGAAATAGATTTTTTAATCTTTTTTTTGACTTGATCATTCAATTTTCAAATACTGAAAGCTACTACAATTTACTGTTTGGAAAAATAAATAAAGTGTTGTTGACAAATTTAAATATGTCGTTATAAATTAAATCAAGTTTTGTTTATAATATTGTTATATAGGTCCTTATATATTATTTGAAAATGATTGGTTTATAGAAGTTTTTAGTTGGTATGTTGATTTTGTTAGTACTACTTATTATTATAAAAAAAAAATTGTATTTGTATGGTTCATCTAATTGTAGCAAGACTTATTGTATCTCTTATTTAACTAAGTTTTTATTTTATGGGGTTTATTATCCTAGTAGTTTTTTGATAGACTTAATAGTGAATATAAAAATTTAGTGTGGGATGAGTTCAAGTTTTTAGGGATTTTAGGGAATTGCTTTTATTATTTATGATTGGTCGTAATTTTAGTATTAGCCGTAACTATTGTGATGATAGTAATCACAGTGATGTATGTATATACATACATATTTATTTATTTATCGAAAACAGAATGAAATTAGCATCTTTTTTCAGGCATATTTTTTTTTCTCTATATAATATATAATTCCTTACCAATGTACTTACTGTAGTAGAAATCACAAAAATAAAAACATATCTAAATTCATTTAAATTCACTTCAAGTTGGTTATATTTAAATAATTTCGTTCGCATATTAATCACCTTAGGATCTTAAATTGTAATTATTAAACTACTCGTTAAAAAAAACTGTTCAACTCGTTTAACTGTATGGCATTTTCAGCTTTTTTCCTAATCACAGTTCTACACTGAGAAAATGACACGCTTCAAAGAGAGAGAAAGCATTTTCAGTATAATTAGACATTACACTTGCTTGCATGTTAAAAGTTTCGAAATGCTTCTGTGCATAACTTCGTTACAATAACTTGTAATTAATGCAAAAAGCGATCTCTTTTAATTACCTGCTTTGAAAAACCAAAGAAAAGAAGATGAATGGCAGTACTTTTTAATTTTTCTGGAAAACTAGAGCTAATGCCCAATTTATGCCTTTAATTATAAGTTCCATTAGTTTATTTTTATCTGGATTTAGGAAAAAGATAATGAATTTTGATAAATATTTTATATATTTATGTATGTATATATATTAAATATAAAGATTAAAATCTCAGTATTTTAATGAGTAACAACTCATTAAGACGCTTTTGACGAAGTCTTGTTTGACAAAGAAAAATATTTTGGTCGGTTTCGTTTTTATAATGTTTATAGCGAGACCACTGAACCACAGAAATTGTATTTCGAAAGAATGTATAAAGTAAAATGCAAGGGGGTACAATCTGAGATTTGTTTTTAAAAGAAATACTAGAAATACTTTAATATATTGTATAATTCCCCAACAGGTTAGTTTATTTAGTTTTTTATTAAATAACATTCTGTAATATTCAAGTTAGTTTTGTTTTTAGGAAAGACGCTTGCGAATGGGCAAATCTATCTGAAATATTTTGTAGAATAAATTAAATTTGGCAAGTTGCATTTGTTCTTTAAAAAATTTAGATGTGCAGTATGCAGTGTGTGTTAATGTATATTCTGCAGTTCAAAATACTATCTCCTATTTTGAGAATACAAAATAATAAAATAGGATATTGCACTGCATTTTAAATTTTTTTAAATAAAATATCACTAATCATAACAATGTATTCTGTTTTGTTGGCATTTTATTTTTGTTCCAAACTTATTTCGTTGGTGGATTCAAATCCAAAAATTTTCCTCTGTTTAGTTTTAGTTCATTGCATTGTTTATTAAAAATTAAATCCACAAAGACAATTAATTAATTAAGAATACCATATTTTATAATTAATTTAAAAAAAATTGATTTTGAAGTCCAATTCTGTCTCGAGTTGCTAGGCTTAGTCACTTCCGACTTCCTTTAAATGGGAACAAATGATAAGAGAACGTGTCTACCAGAACTCCGCTACAAGCGCGATAAGGACAGTTGCAATAATTATTTAAATAATATACAGCTATTGAAAATAATAACCAACTAATTAAGTTAATTAAGTAAATACTTACTGACACCATGGGAACAACTTTCCATATTCATAATTAGTACAAAGTTTGTATTTTTTTTGAGATATAGAATGATAAATTCCTCTTCCGGTCTGAATTTACTCTTGGGAGTTACGTATTCGAAATATTTTGATTTATTATTTTATATATTGAACTTTTATTATGGGGCAAGGGAAAAAAAATTAATATACTTTTTTCCCTTAAGAATGGCGGCCAATTTGGTATTTCAGTGGCTTATAACTTCGTCATTTATAAATAGAGAGAAAACATTTAAGCTGTTTCTGAAACATTATAACCTGAACCAACCTTAACAAAATATGTACCATTATAAACAACTTTAGTTGGTTTGGATTCAGTGCATGGTAGGAAACTGTTCTGTTCCTAAGCCAATGGTTTTAAGATGATTTGGTACTGTTAAAGCTCTACTCCCAGGGTTTTCCGAACTAAAAGTCCCCAAAATATAGAGGACAGCTGAGTGATCTGGGGATCACTCAGCTGTCCTCTATATCCTGTCTATGTCCTCTATATCTGCAATCGCAAAGGATCGATCCAGTGCTGTTAATAGAATAAATAATTTATCAGTCTCTGAGCTACCCTTGTCCCTAAACAAAAATAAAATAAATATGGTACCTAATTGATTTTAGTTACATATTTGGGTAATAAAAAAAAAACAATAAAAAAAATGTAATCTTCCATTCTCAAAATTTACGGTCGTACTTTTAAACTGTCTCAGTATATGTTAAGCCTAAATATTTAGAAAAAAAAAATTCCGTCCGACGTCCGAGGCTTTATTATATTACCATTAACATATTTCCTTTTAGGGTAATTTAATATGGAATCTAATGATTTTAAAACGTCTTGTGTTCGTTAAATTAGTGAATGACCATTACTGAGATTTTTTTTTTAAATTTAACTTGTTGCAATATAAACTCTTGCTTAAATCTGTCCCGTTTTCTTTTCATCTGTTTTTAAAATTTACTTCATGTAGCTTTGCTGCATATTTGTTCATTCTAACTAACCCTCTGGGTCTGAAGTCTCCCACGAGAAGCTCTGCCAACTAATGTCACATTCATGGCAGTATTGTGACTTGCAGATGTACTGTACTGTTTGAAGTTACATGAAGTGTAAAATCATCTAACTCAAACTCAAACTTTTTTTTTTCTTATATTGAATAACATACAAGTAATAAATATAATTTAAATAAATATAGATAAATTTTATCAGATATAACTCGAATAAATAAAAATATGTGTAACCCATTCATCTATTATTAGCTTGTACAAGAAAAACGGTAGTTAAACTAGGACCTGGGAGAAAATTAATACACTGGGCACATCCCACTCGTTTATGTGTTCTATTATTATCAACAATTAGAGTTATGTGTATAAATATTTATAAAACTGGTTAATTATTTATACAAAGTTTGAATAATGAAAGCAAAATTCAATGCTTTTGTTAACCAAGATTCAAAAAACAAAACATTATTTTCTTGTTATAGCCAATATAGATATTTATAATTAGGTCACACAATCGGATTAAGTACTTGTTATCATTCACTATGAATTGAAATGTTTTATTATGGTTTTCCTGTTTCATTCGTGTTTTAGGTATGTTAAATAAATAACTTTAGAATAATTTTTTTTGAGCCCAGTATTGTATCATTCTTTTCTGGCTTTCTTATCTTCGTCAGAAATTTGGATTGTCCTTTGTGCTTTTATTTCGTCTCAGAAACTCCCTTTCTAGTCTTGGATTATTTATTTTTACCCCTGGGAAATATTTTTTACAATTTTTTTGACTGTGTATTGGAGATGCCACCCCTTGGATTCAACACTCGATGGGTATTGTAAGGAGTTAATTCCACTGGGATTCAATCAGGTTATTCTTCATATCTGTACTTACCTTTGAAAGATACCCACATTATATCAGTCGGTTCGATCCCCAATGTTTGAACTAGATAAATTTTTCTGGCGTATTAGCATATCTTGTGACTCCCATCGTTGGATTGAAGTTTTCTGTTCTGGTTATTCTCGGTTCGTTATGGTATTCTTATTCTTCTTTTTCTGATCTTGACATGTTCCGGCCATAACGAAGCGAGCCATCATACCCTTGGAAAGACGTCTGGCAGACGTCTCAAAGACGGCTTTGTATACCTGGCAAACAGACAGACAATGACATCTGGATGAACATCCGAAGATGAAGATGATCTTGAGAGGGGAAAGGACGTACCCGAGGTTTCCAGGTCAGAGTCTTCTCCCCCTGACGCCCACACCGCCCTCGAGGGCGCCTTTGGAAACGGGAACTGGGCGGCTTTCACTCCCACGTCAACCTTCTTTTCCCTCTTGGCTACTGGATCCTTAATATCATCTCGATCCGAAGAGTTGATGAGGTATCTCCGATTGGACCGAGATTAGTCTGTAGAAAACGGAATCGTTGACGACGTGTCCTCATTACATTATCACATACTGTATTATAACAATACAGAAGTAAATATGTATAATGGCATGAACGTACATGTTGGCATGGATAAAGGCAAGGAGAGAAACCCAAAGGTAGTTCTCAACTAAGAAAGCTTGGAGGATTATCGGGAATCGAAAAGATAGCTAGGTTTGAAACTAGTTGCTTAGAGTGGATATAAAGTTTGTCACGAAAGGATTTATATCGGGCGCGAACCAAATCAGCAACAAACGTGGCATTAAAATCATTATGGATGATTTTATCCATCACAAAATAAGGAGCATTACGAATAGAATGTGAAGTGGGTATAAATAAATGAAAGAAATATATTCAAATAAAATGAATTAAAAAAAAAGATGAAAAAAATTCTCCGTTGCACTCAGAGTATTCCTTTCCATAGCTTAAGAGTCTCAAAGCCCATTTAGTTACGAGTTTAGCTTTTCAGAAATAAAGGTAAGCAATGAAATATATTTAATTTATCTGAAATATATATGATCATGGCATTCCAACCCGGGAAGTTAGAATAAAAACCCACAATTTTCACCAATCAGTCCCAATTTACCCAAACAAATTTTACATTGTATAAAAAATAAATTTCTGAATTCTGGGTCCATTTATATTACAGACTAAGTACATGTATTTTTACAAGATTTTTCAATTCGTTTTTAAACATGCGGATTTCGTTTTTAAAGCTAGTTGTGGCTATAAAAAAAAGGCGAATATATTCAACCAATTCCCATTTATAAGGATGATAAAACGTAGCATGTAAGTTATAACTGTCTTTTCAGGAATCGATAATTTTCGGACACGGATATCCTCATAATAGACACAATGAAAAAATCAATTGGTAGAAAAGTGAAGAAAATTCATTGGAGTCATGGAATTGATTTAGGATTAGGATTTAGGTGCCGGAAAAGCTTTTCTTCCTCCATTTTCCTCACCTTTTCATCTACTCGCATGCTCTTGTGTTGGGGTTCATGGCTATTTAGAAAGCAATGGAGCTATATAAGGTTCCTAACCTCTACAGGCTTGGATACTTCTATTGAACTGCAGTACTCTTTATTTCCTAGTTCTGATATCGGATGTCTTGCCCTGGAACATAGAAGTCTATTCCTTCTGCCTCCACGAAGCAGCTTAGGATCTACCGCTTTGCTAATCGGGAACCCGTACATGAGATCAGTCACTGACTCTCTCTGAAGAGCGATAACATCTCGGATATCTTCTCAGAAATAAGCAGCGCTATGAAATCCTCCGGAGCTTTCTCCGAGCAGACATTAGCATCGAGTGCATCGCGGACAGCCTTCGGCAATTAGCTGTCAGTGCTTGACCTCCTCGCCGTTCAAGCGATCCACGGGTTTCCCCTCTTAGTCATTCCTTGAAACTAGTCGGGTAACATATGAGGGATGTAAAAGTGATGGACGAATATGTTTAGCAGGCGATTTACAAACATTCATTATCCATTTAAAAAAAAAGGAAAATCTTATCGTACAGCCCTTGAAGTGTATTGAGCTCAGTAAATGGCGAAGACTGTACTGTTTTTAAGGCAACAGTTATGCAGAGAGGTGATTTGTTCGAGGTCACGCTTGAGTGTTAGGTTTTTTGCACAATCAAGAGTTATGTTAATGTTAATGATCCCCAGGCTGTTAAAAGAATAAATAATTTATCTTCCACAGCTGGATTTAAACTTAAGCACAGCAATTTATTGCTCTACACACTGACTTACCACGAATCTAATGTGAATGATTACATTGTGTAATAATCGCGTGCTTTCCACACCTAAAGAGAATCAAATCAAGATTCTTCGTATTTCAATATATTAATTTACATATGCAAGGATACTCGTTGAGCCCTAAGTATTTATAATTAAAATTTTATAGGAAGATAGAAATTATCCTTTTTCCATGGAAAATAAACAAAAGTCGTGGTTCCAACGCATTCTAGTCTTTGGAATGATTCAATTCTCGGAAGGTGAAGTTCGAAGGAGACGGTTAGCGGGCGAACTTGATGATAAGGAAATAATAATAGCAAATCGAAAAGAAGGAAAGGAAATAAAGAGATAGGCGCATGATAAACACAATTGACCCTTATAAGTACTTGCATATTGGATACCCATTGAAAATGAAGTGTCATATGAAAGACCACTTCACTCAAGATCTTCAGGTATCTTCCCTCAGAGGAAGTGAGACACCATAGCTCGTGTAGTAGGGCTGAAGATCATAAAAGAAAATTACCTGTCTGATTTCGCTATCTGGGGCTATGCTGAATTTAACGTGTTTTATTGTATAAAATCCCAAGCTTAATATGATACTTAACTAATACAGTTCCAAAATTTGAATGATTTAATTAGGAAGCTCACAAGTTTTTTTTTCTAAAAGCATAATTCTAACCCTGCATTTTCAACTACAACCACAAATTTTCAAATACGCCATATAAAGTCATCAACAATTTCGGGCCATTGGCAACATTGTTATTTTTAAAAGTTATTTTAAAGCTTGTCTGTTCGACTTCATGTTAGTAGCTGGGTCAGAGAAATCATAGCTAAAAATATTTAGCATTTTTGTTCGTTCCCAACATAGTGAGATCACTATGGAGCAAACATTAAGTGAATAGTTGGAAGCGAATCAACACTACTTCAAACCCTGCGATCTCTGTAAGCACCAATGCGATATCTTAGCTGTCTAAAACTGCAATACATCTGAGAATATACTATTAGCATCAAGGTAAAATAACATGAACAAGCAGAAAAAATGTTTTTAATCATCGCGGTATCAATGTTTTAATTATTTTACTATGACTTACCGTTGAAGCGCCCTTAACCAGCTTCCATTGGCGTTTAATGCCAGTGACGCGGCTGGGAAAGGGAGCTGGGGCCTCCCGGACTCCTGCTTTGCCCTCATTCCTAGGGAAGAAGCTCAGTTCGGGGACCCCAGGCAAATTGTAAATAGGGTATGAATGTGTACATTTTATTTTATATTTATTATTAGTATTATTATTATTAATTTTATTTTATTATTATTATTATTTTTTTTTTTTACTTTATTTTATTATCATTTCCGCATTAATTTCTTTCTGTTACCGCATGTATATATTTATTTATATTATTTTACTAAAATAGAGCCAAAAACTCAAAAAGAAACACTATTATTTATTATAATGCAATTGGGAAAAACCACCATGCAAAGCCTTATGTTTCAAAAAATACACCTACTTACCAGTCGAGGTTTCGCCTATTCAGGCATTATGAGTTGTATGTTGAACGTCTTGGTGGCGGGGTGCTGTCTCATGTTTGGAGCCTGTTTGGGCTGTTGATCGTTGGGATGTTTTGCACCTTTTTCTTCGAGATGCGATTCACATAACCCCTTTTTGATTTTGGTGTCTTGATAATGCCTGAATAGGCGAAACGTCGACTGGTAAGTAGGTGTATTTTTTGAAACATAAGGCTTTGCATTGTGGTTTTTCCCAATTGCATTATAATTTATATTATTTTGTTTATATTATCGTTTTGTTATGGAATGATTGTAAGCTACATAGCACTATTACTTATTGCCCACAATTGGCAGATTGTAATATTTCAATAAAGTGTTAATATATAACAAAAAATGACTAACCGCCATATTCTACTAGGCTACATCCCCCATTTTATCAGTCTGGTTTTTAGTTATTTTTAAAGTATTATTATTAACTTTATTTTATTTTATTTTTTTGGTTGATTGGCATCGATTCAAAAGTTCGGTCCCTAATCAAGCGCACAGTTTAACTGGATATCCCAGGCCGAAAAAATCCTTAGAAGTAGGACTGTAACGAATTCCGTTTCCTTCGTTTAAAGTGAGAAATCAGACCTCTTTTGTCTTTAGGACGTATTTTTTCTTCCTTCCCCAAAATTCTCTAAAGGAAACGAAATCGAAAAGTGTTTTAGCCTGAAATAATTCTCGTACGTCCCTTTCAACCGACTTCGTCTCCAACGCCAGACCACATGGGAACCGGTATCGAGAGAAGACTTGAAACTAGGGAGAGAGAGTTAGATATTTTTTTCCTTATCACCTTTTTAGCCCAGATTTTCCCCCTTTTTGCCTTAATAGTTCCGATCGTTTGAAGATGAAACTCGGGAATCAGGGTCGAACTGGAACGGTAATTTATAATATAATTATTCGTCAATAGTCTAATACAATGCTTAAGTGCAATGTAATAATTAAATATTTAATAAAATTGAAAACACGTGAAGTACGTTTGGTACCAAGGCGATCAAAGTTGTTTTTCATATTCATATCTAAATTGCTGTCGAGATTTGATTGCATTAATTTGCATTTCATGAAATCTCCCTTAGGGCGATCACACAATGATTATTCAATAATACAGATTAAAGAACATATTTATTCAATTTCAGCAAAACTGAGTTCAGCATTCCAGAAGTTTTGCATGTTCCCAGCTTAGGCGTGGAAAAGCACGGAGTTTTGCGGTTTCACGACTGCACGTAGACATCTCAATCTTGACTTCAATTAAACTTATTTTTTATGGATGTACTTGCACTTTTGATATGGTTAGGGTTCCCACAACTCTAAGTATTATTACTTTTTAGATGATTCACCATTTTTTAACAGGAACATGTCCTGGGAAATAACGTAAACTTGGTTATTATCAGGACACTTCTCATATATTTCCTTTTATAATTTTGACAAGAAAGATTTTTATGTTTAGATCTAAGCGAAAAGGAAGATTTAATCTCCTTTTATCTTTAAATCTTTAAAGATAGGGAGGAGGAATATAGTGGACACAGATTTTTTTTGTAGTGGAATAATTTGATAAGAAGCCACAAGTGTCGCAAATATATTTTAATGCAATATAATTCCACTCTATGAAGCAGTGATGGCGGAGAGTCTTATTATGCCGCGTAAGCATTCACGAGAATATTGCGGTGCAGATTCGAATCTTGCCCTTGAGGATTAAAGTTATTTAAAGGCGGACCTATGGATAAATCTCTACCTAACTACTATGGTCAGACTAAGTCCGTAACGTTTGGGAATAATCCGTGATTTTCTCTAAAGGGAATTTGAGAGAAACAAATATTCTTTTTTATTTTTGCACAAGTGAAACCTTAATGGCTAAAATCGTGATGGAAATTATATTGTTCTGATGAACTTCAGGGATGATATACATGTCTGATCCCTCAACGTACTCCACTGGAGAGTGAATAGATTTGGTTTTGTCCGATGTTATCTCTCCAATTCAGGACTATTTTAGCATATTCCTATTTTCTTATATAACAGGAAAATAATAGTACCTACTATTACTTGGTGTTTTTTTTTATTGCACCCCCCAACTATCTCCATGCTCAATTACCTACTAAATACGTTTAAAAAGTAATTGATTTATTAGGCATTGAGTTCCTTACCATTTGACGTGAAATGACACGAAAGACCTGCAGAAAGTTTTGGACCTCTAGCCACTTGCTACTTCACTTCAATAACAATCGAAGTTTCGATATCAAATCAAAGATGTGGGATAATCCGCAGAGTCATAATGACTTAATAAAGCCTATTTAAGGACTATTAGAGAGAATAGTCGAGGATCGGTCATTAAAAGTAATCCCAGTCTAGATGGGATGAGATCCGATGAAGTAACGGTATCGGAGAGTAGACTCAGGGATATAATATTACATAAATAACTTGCACGATAACAATGATTTTAGTTTAAACAATCGGCAAATTAATCAAGTCTTACCGATTTATTTATTTTAATGTAAAATAAATAGCTCTATACAATAAGAATCAAACAAAAATTTGATATTTTTCTTTAATATTTTTTACATAATTTTAATGTTTCGTTTAGTATTACACAAGTGATTTTCAGTTATTTCGTGCCTTACAAAATTTTTGCCAAGGCAAAAAGTTCAATTCTAGACAGGATATACAAAAGAAACTCAGAAGTTTTTTGCTTCAAAACCAGAATCTTTTTTACACCAATGGAATAAAAAAGCTACCAGAAAGACGGTGAGATATTGTAGATAGTGGAGGAAAATATGTCATAGATTAAAATGTTAAATTGTGTTTTATTTACACCGTTTAAAAATTTCGCCAAAATGCGCACGAACTTTTGGACTGACCTGATACGAGTTTAATATCGAGTCTTCGATACTGACTACTTTGATACAGCGTCAACATGTTTTTAGTTATTCCAAAAAATAAGATAAACGAATTTTGGATGAATCATCTCCTTGCATACCCTTTGTCAAAAAACATTACAGTCTCTACCATGTACAATAACCCTTCACGGATTATAGACGTACAAGTTATTATTTATTATTACATTTCACAAGATTCTTTGGTACTTTTCCAATCTAACGACGACCTACCCCAGCACGCTCCTCTGGCACTTACCTCAACTATTTGCAGCCTGTCAGGTTATGATGTCTGAAATAGTAAACAGACAAGAGGATTCTTAGGAAATGAAATAGGAGATGATATACAGCTAAAATATGATTTTTTTTTTTGTATTTCTTTTATTTTTAGCTATTTTTCTTTTAAAGAGAAACGATTTGCCCGGGCAAATCGTTTCTCTTTAAAAGAAAAATAGCTAAAAATAAAAACAATACAAAAAAAAAATCATATTTTAGCTGTATATCACAATTTCTCTTTAAATTTAAAATATATAAACTACTGAATAAATAAGAAGATAAAATATAACATTTATTATAAACAAAATTCATTAAAAATAACAATATCACATCAAAACCGTGTCGTATATACAGAACAATCAAAACAATTAACCAAAAAACATCACATTGTAGTTAAATATAATTATTTATGTTTCAAATTGAAATATTTAAAATAGAAAATAAATAATAAGATATAATAAAACATTTACTATAAACAATATTGATTAAACACAACGATATCTAGCAACAATTATAAACAATATTAATTAAAAAGAACAATATGTTACAAAAATTATGAACAATGTTCATTAAAAAGAACAATATTCAGTTGCAGTTTCATATTATGTCCCTTTCTACAACACATTTTCCGGGGAATGACGTTCCCCTCCTGTAGAAATACCACAGCTGACTTTTCATCAATCACCTCGCGAAAAATCTTGGTCAAATTTCAACTCATATTGTATAATTAACATGAAAACAAATAAACGTCCACTAGACACAAACAATAACAAAGGACTAAGGAAGGTTTCGCTAACAGTAGCAGGTAGTTAACGAAAGTGACACTTGGGGCGATGGGGTAGGTCGTCGTTAGATTGGAAAAGTACCAATCACATTTTGTAATTCATTGACGTTTCGAGATTTTTACCCCATCTTCAGAAAAAAAAATTAATTTCTAGATTATATACACGTATGCTTTTTGTATGTATCTTTTTTCAATATTAGTTTCACTGCAAATTACATATAAGAAAAAAAAACACTTTTGATTTAAGCATATTTTAAAATAATAAATAAGATTAAATAATAACATGCCGAGGATTAAAATCATATAATAATTTTTTTTTGGCCTATATTTTCACAAATGCTTTTTAATAATCGACGAAATTAATACGAGCTGCAATGTGGAAATGGAAAAAAACTAATGAAGCGTTGATAATGCATAATTAAAAGCACGAAGGGAGTGTAAATTCAATTCTTTAATTTGATTTAAAAAAGCTTGAAAACAGAGCTCTCAAAAAAGATGTATCTATTTTCGAGGAGTCAATGTTTCATGCCGTATTAAAACATTGACAAGACCATTCATATAAAGAATAAATTATAGAATAATAAAAAAAATGGGCATGTTTCCTTGTCATTTACTAATCATTAATAAGCATTGATTACATTGCAATTTTACTAACGTACGATTATCTTAATTAACATGGGCGGTCAAACAAGTTTTAATTTTTTACAATCCATGAAGAAATAAAAAACGCAGAACCGTTTAGTGGTAATACACAATTAAAGTCCATCTTATAGGATGTAATAAAATTTTATTCCACCGTAGCTTAATTACCTTCTAGTTAAGAATGTAATAAATTAGGCAATAAAATATACCGTTACTCAAGATAATCTTTCGTCAGATTCTTGCTACAGATCGATATTGTCTAGCCATAAGGACCGTATTAAAACGCGAGTCATCTTTGGAATTCTCTTTACCGTTTGAGAACCCCGTATGTAGGACGGTGCGACTGCTAGGGCATATGTTCGACTTTCTTATGTTAAAACGTTTCTCGTTCCCAAAACCACTAATTTTATATTAGCAGAACTGTTAAGTTTCACGAAAGAAAGTCTAACAGAAAAAAAATTATAATAATAAAAATTTTAAATAGGCAGTCATGAGGACAGCTGAGAGAAGTGAAAACTCAAGACTGTGTTCTTTTTGAATTTCTAAATCAATTATAGTCTGAATTATTTATATTTCAAAATTGTTGATTTATTGACCCTCCGAACAATAATTATATACCATACATTTTCAAATAGTTTATTAATTGATCAAAACATACGGTGGGCTATACAAGCTCAATATCAATAATTTAATTCAGTATATATTTTTTTTATATCATTTATACTTTACATTTGTATTTACAAAGATTTTATTTTTATCTTTACATAGTTAAGTTCAAGTGTACTTGTTTTTTTTTTTTTGTTTTTTTAAATATTTTGTTTTATTTTATTTTTAAATATGTACAAATTTTAAAACATTGGTGGGATAATCCCTTACAATGAAAATGAGTTCACATTACAACGGTTACTGATTAATATGTTTTTGTTGTTGGTAAAATTTAAAAAAACCAACACAAAAGAGAGTACATAGGATTTAATTAAGACAAAATTTATGTATAATATAATACAAAATGCATATTATTTATAATAGTATGTGTTTTGTTCGTTTGTGTCTGTATTTTTGTGTTGTTGTTTTTGTATAATTTCCTATTTCTTGTATGAGTGTGTTGTTTGAAAGTAGGCATGAGGTGAAGAATCTGAGGGTTTGTTGGTGTATGAATTTTTGTATTGTTGGATGTAGTGTACTTGTTTGTCTGTTCATTTAACATCAATCTATGCTGCTATGGCTAATCGGACGTTGCTACAGTGGGAGCTCTAAATTCTAAAATATAAATATATAAATTAAAGTCTATCCAGATTTAATTAGGATAGGGAGTTTTAACGAGTACCTGGCATCGTACAGGCTCGGGACCCCCATTTAACGTCCCATCCGAAGGGCGGCATAATCAAGGATATTTTACTGACTTTAAACAATCCTAGGGCCACCTGACATGCTAAGCTAACCACTAGACCACAGGTCGTTCCTTTTGTAACAATTGCACAATTTGACTTAAATGTCCTTCTCGTTAAATATAATTCTTCTTATATCAATGGAATTTTAACCTTTAAAACAAAGTTGATAAAAAAAAATTGTATAACTCATTCACGTCGCCAGTCTCGAGCATGTTGCTGGCACGAACTCTTAGGTTTTACCCCTACCAAAAGTTGCATAAAGCGAATAAAGAAGTTTTCACTTAAAAAAAAATCTGATGAGAAATTATTTTAATAATCAATTTCCGTTCTTATTGTTGTCAAAGTTTAATAATAGAGTGCGTTAAAAAAGGTTGATGAATTAAGATTGAATAAAGATAAAAATTTCACGGTTGTAACGTGTTATACAACGCTTCATCATTTCCTTAGGCCTCGGAGTCATTTTTATCCACGGTTTAACAGATAAGGGAAAGCGGTAGGACAAAGTTTCCAAAAATTGCGTGAAACTCTGATTAGCCCACCATGAACAGCTGAATTACGATAGATTCTTTATTTCTAAAAGTTTTAGAGCAACAAAAGAAATTGGGTACCTCTTGGATAAGCTGTTTTATAAGGTACTTCAGTTTCCAAAGTATTAACATTAGTAAATATCAGTGAATATACGCTTTAAATATTTCGATATTATTTTTTTAGGTATACTAGTATCGATACTAAAATTTATGGTATCAGTTTCGCAGGTTGTCGCTCCGAGTTAAGTCTCAACAAGTTTTAACGTTTTAATTTTCTCGAAAATAAAAGTAATCGTGAGTTTCAGTATGGAAAAAAGATTAATTTCGGTAATCATTTCATCAAGAAATAAACGTTTCAATTAACATTTCAAAGTGTAGATGATGATATATATTTGTTGAAAAGTTTATTTGTTGATGAAATGATTAACGAAATACAACAATAGTAGTAAAACTCACGATTCTTTTTCGAGAATACTGAAAAGGAATCGAATTAAAAGTTAAAACTTGTAACTAATCGACAACCTGCGGAACTGGTACCAAGCTAGAATAATAGTTAAGGATCTTAAACTTAGTGATTGGCTTCAACTGCACTTTTTCTTAGTGTTTCGAACTAACGTTCTCCGCAATAAACTATAATTTGTATTTAATGTTTATAAATATATTTTATACCAATACTTAATACTTCTAAATGATAGTTCCTCTTTCCGAATTCGGATTTTTAAAGTTTTTAATACGGAAACTGAAAAAAGAACAACACTAAATGTTCAGAATAACTATACAAAAAAAAAAAATAAATCAACATAATTTTCCAAATTCAAATAAGTAAAGTAGTTACTGAGTATTATATTTTTTCTATGAATGAAAAAAAGACTCCCATTTTTATAACAAAAAAATCGTTTGCTATAATAATATAAAATTCTTGAAATATTATCACCCGATCATGTTTACTGAATCTCAGGTCAATAGTTGTTTCAAATATAAACACTTGGAAACCAACTCTAGTTCTGACGCAGTTAGTGAGTGCAAGCTATTTCGAGGCAAAACTATTTAAGAATATTTGCGAAGAAATATTATTTTTAGTATATTGACAATATATTTGACAAGATATATTAAAAAAAAAAGAAATTACATTAACTTAACGCTTAAAGTCAACATATATTTTGACACTAGTTATAGTTTATAGCTTATTATAACAGAAATATAAAAGAAAAAAAGACCATATGTCAATCAATAATTGTATCACTTAAGAGTAATTAATATTATTTTCTTTCACATATATTTTAAATTTATTTAATACATGTGGACTATCCTTAACAAGAATGATATAATATTTTTTTTAATTCATAACAAAAACGAATTAGTTATTAAATGAGGTTTTTATTTTTTATCAGTTTGTCTAATACAATTACAGGTGAACTATCATGAATAGTTTGAGTCTATCAATTAAAAAACATTTGAAATAAAAAATATAACGGGACTAATAAAACCAGTTCTGGTTAGCCATTGGAGATATTTTTGGAGCCATAATAACAGACTAGATTTTTTTTTTTCTGATTCAATATTAAATGTAGATTAAACTTTTTGAGTATTGACGTCAGAGTACTAATACAAGAAATACCAAATATCTTAAGAAGCAACAACATTTGATTAATTAATAATTAATTTTGAATACTTGAGATTGATTGGAAAGATCTCAAGGTTTCGGTCAAAGCCACCATACGATATAGAAAACGTCTACGGCCAAGGTCTTTTCTGTTCGTCAAGTTTTTTGACCAACCTAATCCGTTAATGATCCAACGATAAATTTTTTATTATAACAGTTCCGTTTGAATTTATTTATTTATTATAACAGAAAAGTATGGTAGCATAATAAATTTTTGTAGAAAAAAATTATATTCCTTTCATTTTTCATTTCTTCCACGATTATCGAAGACATTAATATCTAAATTAGCTTGTCTTTTTTTTGTTATTTTAGATTTAATAATTAAGCTATATACTTCTGACCATTTAATCAATTGTTCTTTCAATATTACAATTCAATATTGAAATTTTCTTAAGTTTTAACGAGTTTAGCCGAGAAGTTCAATAGTATTAACAAAAATATCTTGACTTTTACAAACAAAATATTAACTGTATATTATATCAGGTCAGTCCAAAAGTTCGAGCGCATTTTGGCGAAATTTTTACATGCTGTAAATAAAACACAATTTAGCATATATTTCCCGTTTAAATCTATGATGTATTTTCGTCCGCTATCTACAATATCTCGCCATCTTTCTGGTAGCTTTTTTATTCCATTGGTGTAAAAATATTCAGGTTTTGAAGCAAAAAAACTTCTGAGTTAATTTTTTATATCCTGTTTAGAATTGAACTTTTTGCCTGGGAAAAAATTTTGTAATGCACTAAAAATCACTTGGGGAAATATCCGGGGAGTGTGCAGGATGCGGCAAAACCTTCCAATTCAGTTCATTAATTTTTTGCAGTGTTTATGATAAAAAAAAAAACGCATATAAAGAAAAACCACAGCATGTATATATTCTTTATCGATATTCATTTTTTATCGGTACTAATATCCGTCTGATCTTTACGAAATTTGGTGACAAACTGACGAATACATCAGTGAAGCGATGACAAATTTCGACAGGTTCGGAATCTTATCGATCTGGTAATGAGTCATTGCTAATCCCATACATGTTACTAATACGCACGAATTTTTGGAATGAGCTGATAATTTTGTTCTAAAATATCCCAACAGATATTACTGGTGGATTTCAGGAATTCTGAAAAAAAAATAGGATCAATGTTAACATACCTGAATCTGAGTCTGAGAGAATGGTTATACTTTTCATCAAACCACATTTTCAGAGCAGCAGTCAAAAAAGATGTAAGCAATTGTGACGATCGCCAACCTTCTATAGAAGGTGGCATCGTAAAATGAACCAAATTAAAAAAACAGCGTGCACATCATGAAGCACTTATTGTTAAAATTTTCTAAATTGTTTTTATTACAAAATATATAAAAAATAATAGTTACAAATACTAAAAAAAAAAAAAAAAAGAAAATTCAAAGATGATTAAAATAGACCGTTGCAATACTTCCTTTACTGAATATAAGCACGTAATAATTTACTATGTAAAACTAGTTAAGTCTTTGCTTATAAATTATAAATTAAGACAAATCTTCCTGATAAACAGTCAATAAATTTACATTCAATAATAATAACAGGGGGGTGGAGCATTAAGTGTTCAAATCCGGCTGTGGCAGATTTTATTTCATCTGTTAACAGACGGGGAGTGGATACAAAATCCACAAAGTGGGTACCCAAAATAGGAGGAAACCTGGTGGTTGAGCCTGACCTAGGACTTATCCCTGTACAACAAACTGTTTCCAAGAAACAGAGCAGTCTCACAAGACTTCATGAGTCTTAGTGGTACAGGTATTAGTAGAGTCTACTCTTCCTGATAAACACTCTTCCTAATAACTGGTTTTAATAATAACGGAGTTGAGGAGGATCTCACTTGCACAACCTGAAGCCTTATTTATATCTCAAGTTAAGGCGGACCTAGAAAGTTATTTTAGTGGGCCGCAGAATGCAGAAATCAAAACGATGCCTCTCATTTCGCCCCCTCCCCGGCGTGGGATGGGAACGGGTGATAGGGCTGGCTTAGGCTCCGGGCTATCTTCAGGGAACGGGTTCCTTTCGATGAAAGCAGGGTCTCTCACCTCCAAAGAGCGTAATCTTTAACCTAGAGTTTCTTCTACAATTTTAAAAACACAAACAAGCAATCCAGTCTCTTCTACTTTTTTTTTCTAGTTCCGTAATACTTCCCGTAGTGTGAAGACAGGCCACATTAGTAATCACCTGTGGTGTAGTGGTTACCAAAACAACCCGCTGTGACCAAGGTCGCGGGTTCACAACTGGTGGCCTTAGTATTTCTTAAAAATCCTTAGTTAAGCCATCCTTAGGAGGGGGCATAAAATGGTGACCCCGAGCCAATGTGGTGTCAGGTGAGATCCCTAACCTCAATATACCGGGGTAGGTAAAATTTAGACCTCTGTATCATTGTACAATAACCCATATCATCATTAAGTGACGTTATATAAATAAACAAATCTTTCTGGTTTCTAGTTAGATTGTATTGAATATGTTATACAGTTAATAAATGAAAATAAAGCAAATGATCAATGATAACCAGTAATAAATATCACTTTATTTATAAGAATGTGAAGTTTTAATCTCACCTCGGCGAAGCTAATCCATTCAATTCGATAACATGCAATATTTTGGGATCGCAACTCCTCTTTCCCTTTCCAGGTCTCTCCCTCCAGCTCCAACTCATGACTCCAGTTTATTCTAGTGCTTTACGTTTCCAAAACAAATAGTTATCCATCATGTTTTGGAAAATTGTCACAGGTCCGTTAAGTAAACTGCTTTGCTAAATATACAACAATGTAAGGTTTTGTTATATGTTCCGCAGGCTGTCGCTTCGAATTGGCTTACAAAAAATTTTTACTGTTTATTCGCTTAATTTTTAATATTTCCCCAAAATACAAGATTATCGTGAGCTTTAGTATGGAAAAGAGAATGTAATTATGGGCAATGAGTAGATTTTGACAACCATTTCATCAAAAAATAAAAGTTATTGCTGAAACGTTCATTTCTAGATGTAATCATTACCGAAGTTTACACATTTACCATAATTATATTCTCTAATTTATCTGAAGCTCATGATAACCTGTGTAATAATTTGTTTGACAATAATTTTATGGTATCTTAACCAATAAATATCATCCTGACAATAAGTATAGAATTGAGTACTGAACGGTGTAGGATACGGAATCCGTTTTTGTCCTCAATTATGTTTCCTACAAGTAGCAGTCATCTTGTACAAAAATGAGGAGCGGTCAGTCTCAGTTTAAATTCAACTGCCTTTCTGGAAGTTGTAATCATATCAGATGGACGGAAGCCCGGACGAAATTATCCAAAGAAAGCAGTGAGGACTCCGAAGCGACCAGAATTCCAGGCACGGCCTTGACCGCCTTTCCAATTTCACCGGTGAAGGTTTCGGGATCCACTTTCACTGCTCCGAGCTGAATTTGAATCCACCTTTGTATTTTACTTTCCGCGGTGATTGGTCGCCTGCCAGTCGACAGGTGATTACCTTAATGACCGAATTAGCTACTGTTACCGGTCCTGTAACTGCTATTAAGGCCAGTTACTGTTATTGGGTAGGCGAAGGGGGAGAGTGTGGGGGAGGAGTTGTCCAAAGATTGGTGTATTTGAGAGTCGAGCATTAGAAAACTGAGATGTTGAAGTGCTCGCTCAGAAACTTTCTTCGGCTGGACCGGATCAATACCAACTGGCGGGGATGAAGAGAGAGATCAACTGGTAAAAAACTCGATCATTCGATTTAATTGCATCATTGAAGTGGATGATATATCTGTGATCAACGTGCTCAACATTTTATCAAATAGGATAGTTTATAGTCTCTGATTATCCGCAGAAAAATAAAAGGAATCCTGTATAAGGCTATAGCTAATTTGACGATGCTACAGCGGGAGTTCTAAATTTCGTCTTCGCAGACATAACTAGGTAATTTAACTAGTACTTGACACAGCACAGGCTCTTGGGAAGGACTGGATTTTTTACTTCCTTTAAAAATTCCTATGCCCTGCTACACCGTGATTTTGGGCATAGTAAGTCGTTATACTTACCACTAGACCTCAGATGACCCTCAATTTCCACGTTTTTCATTACTCTAAAAATTTAATTTAATTAAATTAAATTTACAAAATTCAAGGTCATTCATTCAATTAAGTAAAAAAAAAAACTTTTTCCAGTCAACCATTTTTTCTTTATTTAAAAATACGTTTCAACATTCTTCAGTCATTTTCAATTTACATCTCTCATAAGTCCATTTTTTATTTAATTTAAATATATTTTTTAAATACTTATAAATTTGCACATCTTTAACCTTTTAGTAGATTGTCAAATAATTTAAATTATTCTTATAGTACTTAGAGTTTACAATGTACTCCGTGGTCATTATTAATATTTAATATATTTAAATTAAATAAAAAAATGGACTTATGAGAGATGTAAATTGAAAATGACTGAAGAATGTTGAAACGTATTTTTAAATAAAGAAAAAATGGTTGACTGGAAAAAGGTTTTTTTTTTACTTACTTGAATAAATGACTCAAAAATATGTACTCCAGTAACATAGACAAGAGAATTAAAATAAAATTCAAGGTTTGTAGCCTACGATATCTTAACTATTAGGAACTCCAGACTTTGTTAAAAAAAATGCTTAGCCCAGAAAATTCACAATAATTCAAATAGTTGTATAGATTCATAAGAAGTAGGCAGATGGCTGAGAAATATTCGGCAGTGATAGCCGAATTAAACCAAACCTAACTATTACTGTGGTAACATACTCAGAATTGGGGACATAGATATTACTAATCGGGAAATTTTACATCGTATTGGGAAGAAAAATGAATTGATAGAGCGTCAACAATCCAAAAACTGGAATACTTCGGATGAGAGGAAAAAAAAAATGAAATACTGCAGTTGATAATCCGGGGAAATTTGAGGGAAAAGATCCTTATGAAGGGTGTGGAATTTTCGAGAAATCTCCGAGACTTTTTCAGAGCATCACCGTCAAAGATAAGAATAGCCTTGATGATCGCCAACCTTTGAAGAGGAACGATATTCTAAGAAGATATAGTTGGGAGGTAAAAAGGGATCCACCGCATTGTTATATAGATGAATGTTCATAGCCATTTCTTTGCTATTTATTTGTTTTAATAAAATTTATCAGATGTTCAATAGTCACAAACTTATTATTGAGAATTTCTCAATATATACTTAATGTTAAATTTAGTTTGGTTGCAAGTAAAATTAGTAAATAGCAATAAAAAATGATGTTGAACACGTTTACTATCGAAACAATACAATATATGTTTTATTCCCATATTACACAATGAGCATTACAGGAATGGTAGAGTTTCGTTATTCATATGCAATATTATAAGATAGAATATAAAAGTTTAAATCTAATACTGAACGGGCTTAAGGATCTTGATTAATTACAAATGATTTATTAGTTGGCTGTAACGATGGCCTTGCTTCAAAATCATATAAGACTTTGATATACATTAGATATATTGTATAAAAAACAAATAAGATCCGAGTGTAACAAATAATATATTAAAAACAACTAAACTTTATAAAAGTAAGTCACAACAGGTTCACATTTTTTCGGTTATGTTATTCAACCAATTTAATTACTTTTTCAAACAAAACACTCATTTTCAAAAACGAATCAGGCCCTGATTAACGTTTATTAATTCATTTATATAAAATACAATTATACAATTATTAAAACCATTAAATCATTGAATGTGTAGTCTATCACGTAAAAAATATTGTCGGCATTTTTTACATAACTTTAACCTCAGACAAGTGTGTGCTATTGTTAATTTAATTCAAGAGATAATATAATTATTGTGAAAAAATAATACTTCATTTTAATCAACAGAAAAATGTAGACCTATCTTGGACATTCTAGACAAGGACAACATTATTTCTCGAATGATTAATCAAACATAAGAGGGAATAGAAACTTTTTTTTTTAAGTTAAGGCAATTAATAAAGATAAGGTGTTATGCAAGTTTTTAGGGAAATGTACGTCTAGAATCCAAATAAACAAGAATCGTAAAATGGGATTTCTCTTTCTGTCAATATACCATCAATTAAGAAAGAAAACAAACGTTAAAAAAAAATCGATTTTTTCTAAGGACAACATTAGTGACGACCTTTCATTTATAGCTGATACTGTTTCCTTACTACATATATAAAATCCTACACCATTATAACCGAAGAGTGGTATTAGGTCCACTAAATGGTGGAGACAGTTTCCAAAGCAAACTGTTGTCCAGAGAGTTGATTTGGCCACGATCAAACTCAACCGCTAGGTTTTCCCCCTATATTAAGAATACTCACTTTATAGACCCTTCAGGGTTGATCTACGGCTGTTAATTATTTACTTACAACAAGAAGCGGAAAGCTTTGAGGCGTCCATCTACTGTTGCTGCAGTAATATAGAAGAAATGGAGGACCCAATCCTTCTGAAGAAGAGAGAGAGAGATCGACCTTGCGGCCAAGGACACAGAACCAGGGCTTTGGGTCACCTTCCAACCATCTGTTTTCTCTGCAGGAATCCTCTTCGCTGTCTTTTAGAACTTCTCAATTATCCCCCTATGTCATTACTGACAGCGCCTACTTTCTCGCTCGTTTAAAGCTGTACCTTCACGGTTCCTTAAGGGTTTTTTTTTTCTAAAGGTTTTATATTCCAAATTGTTCCTTCGAAAAAATAACACAATTATTAGAAAAATCGAAGCGAGAAAAAGAGTTCAAATAAGAAGGAAAAATTCGACCTGCCTGTTTTTAGAAGTATAACAAAAACTATTACATCAGTACTAACTTTTTTTTGTAGAGATTTTATACAATTTTTTACTGTAACTTCATTAATTCTTTGAATGATAATGATAATCCATGTTTACTATGTTTTTTTAGAGTTGTATAGTGGTAATGTCTTGGATCTGTCCCTTTGTATGTGATAAATGAAAGCACTGTCAGAACACTAGGATTTTTGCGAGGTATATTCTTCTGTTGTGAAACGTATATAATCTTCTACATTTTTAGCATCTAATCTCCTATTAAAATACGTATATAATCTTCTACATACTCAGATACCTTGAATTTTTATTTTTACCTTATGTAATTTTAATTATCTGTATTTTGCATATTTAGCCCCGAAGACCTAAAATGGGGGTCGAATTAAAAAAGACATAAATAATACAAAATACACAGAAAAATTATGTAGGTATAATGTGCCTTATTACCCGAGCAAAGCTGGGATGGGGTTTGCTAGTATATAAATCTATATTTTACACAATAATTCACTATACATTATTTTATTGAAAAATAGAAGGTGTTTAATTAATTTGTTTGTTTTATGTTTTAAAAAAGCCATATAAGAAAGGATAATAAATATTAATAATAAAAATAAAATGGTACGAAATGTGCCAGCAATATTATCGTCTCATACTGACATTTCGATAAGAGAATTTTAAAAGATATATGCCTATTTTAGATACTGATAAATTAAGAATTTTCAAGTTTACAACACAGATCTGCTGGAAAAGTAAAATAATTGTTGATAAATAAAAGGTTTATAAATTATTAAAACGTTAAAAGAAATAAGTGAAAATAGGTGAAGTTTTCTGAGGGAACTAGAGCCCCGTACTTGGGAGGCAGGAAACGACTCAATGCTTTCTCTTCATATCCTTTAATACGGCCGCAACTTCGTGTTAATACGGCCATTACCATGCTAAGAAAAAATATAATCACCTTACAACTTTTCTTTTTTATTAAATCCTGCTACAATAGAATTTCTTTAACGAAGTTTCCCTTTAGAAAATAGGGTTTCACGCTTATTTTCGTTATATTAGAAAGGTCATATACAACGATCGGGCGAGAAATTAAAAAAAAAAATTTATAAATAGAATACTAGGCGTTCAAGAACAATAGCTTAGAGTTATTCGCTTTTGTTTGCAATTTTATGCTCCCGAAACTTCAGATCCATAACTGGACTAAAATCAAGATAAATAAGGCAGGAAAATGCCTTGACATCCTCCAGGATGCAAGGACCATAGCGCCGTTAGATAGATAGATATACTATACATAAATACTAAATGTGATAATGAGTCAAAACATTTCATTTCCTAAAACATTTTTTTGACGATGCAAAGTACACCTCAGAATCTTGATCACATCCCATTTATAAAATGCCATTTTCTTCTAAATTACTCGATGTAAACAAAAATCCAAAGCAAGAAGAATCTACCTCTCAGGAGTCTCGTAAAGTATATTTGCCATTAAGACATGGTCTATCAGTATTTACCATCTCATCTTTATACAATAATCCAAAAGATATTTTTTTAATTTATGAAATAACGAACTAAGATTTATAATTACTAAGTCACATAACACGCGGTTACTGCTCTTCCATTCACGTCGCAATCGGAAGTTCAATGGTGCAAGAAAACGTGAAACCACTAAACCCAACCGCACCATTAGGGATATCTAACTTCCTCTATTGTTCCAGTTAAACTTAGTTTTGTTCATTTCACTTCTAATTTGACATTCTAATGTAACAGACTTTTTTCTTGTCAAGAAAAGAAAAAAGAATCTGGTGCGCACATCTCACAACTTTCACTACCTACCGTTAGTTGAAATAAATTTTGAAAGGTTTAATGAGAATTACATTTATTTTCCATGAAAAAATATACCTATTGAATAATAAAGAAAAATAAATCCTTAACTAATAAAATTGCCTAAGTATTCAACTCTGTTACTTTCTATGCCTATTGATGTAAGAGTAACAAAATCAAAAACTTTCTGCTATTATATTATAGTCCTATACTACTAATCTTCTAAACCTGTACCACTGCAAAAGATGAAGATTCTTGGTTTCAGTACATGATAGAGGCTGTACTGTTCTTAGAACCAGCATTGTGCAGAGAGGTACTTTGTTCTAGACCGTTCTTAACCTGGTGATTCCTTCAATTAAGGATACCCCACTTTATAGAGGGTGGGTGAGCCCCTGGAGGGTCTGAAGATGGTTAACATACCAAAAAATTTATCCGCCACAGCCGGATTTAAACCTTAAACCTTTAAGATAGCAAATCAGCACTTAACACACCCTAACCCACTTCCATATTACTACTCTCCTTTCTGTATTTAGAGTTCAATCCAGGAATTGATCGAATTTGTTCATAGTAATAACTTATCCATTTTATACTAGCAACAATGAGGAACTGTTGATTATTTCAAAGACACTTCAAAGGGAAAGCATTTTGTTTACTGAATAAATTGCTATAGTATCATCGCAAATTGCGAGAACACGGAGATATAGGATCAAGTGAAAAGAAAGTATATGTCTGACCGAGAAGCGAACCAGGATGGCTAAGCTGGCTAAGTACCACAACGGATCGAGTCCCGGTCCTGGTCATATCTTTTCTTTTCAAATAAAATATTAAAAAATTATAACATCTAACAATAAAATAAAATAAATAAATTATAAGATTATAAAACATGTTTGAGCGGAAAATAGTTGCCTGGATAATTCTAATGATGGATTGAATTGGTCAGGGGGTGCAGTCAATGATAAAACAAAAATAAGAAGAACTTTTTAATTGTGCCAACGTTTCGGCCTACACCCTTTTTTGAGGCACCCCCTATTTGCCCTGAAGATGGTCTACACCGTAGGCCGAAACATTGGCACGATTAAAGAATAAACTCTTCTTATTTTTGTGTTATCATTGACTGCACCTCCTGACCAATTCAATCCATAATGATTATAAAACATGTTTTCCATTAAATTATTATTTAATTCTTTAATGAAAACATTAAGAATTGAATTCACCTCATTCTGCAACACCATAAGATATAGTTATAGATTTATACATCAAATAATTAATATTTTTATTTCAGATAATTTTAGTGGCCACAGCCCTCTGTGGGTCAGCTGAAGAAGTAGCACGAAACAGCAGACTAAGATTTCCCAGTGACATCCCCCAACAGGTATGTCAAAAGCTTATTTTGTCAGAAAAATATTTAAAATGTATGTGATTAAAATAATGCTGAATCATGAATGACCTTCAGGTTGACATGGGACCACAACTATTTGAATCCGAAACTCAAGTTCTGCCAATTGTTATTCATGGAAATGCTGCTGTAAACACACCACACATGATATACACAAAGGTATCACAATCATTTTAAATTTCATTTTTAAAACTGGTAAGTATGTTCGTGCTCCCAAAAATTTATAGCTTTCTTAAAAAAATTTAATATATCTTTATGTAATAAATTCATTTAAGCAATTCATTACTATATTAGATAGATTAGATACATAATATAAGCATACATTACATACATGCTTTATGATTAAATATAAATAAAGTATAAAACATGTAAATAATTACCTTCTGAGTTGAAATCAGTTATACTAGACAGAGAAACATAAGGTATTTAGAAAAAAAAAAGAATACTGTCGAAAATTATATTTTTAATTTTTTTTTTTAATTATATATTTAATTTTAATTTTAAATTTTAATTTTTAGCAAGCTCCTTCAACTATCAACCCCTTCGGCCAAATAGGCCACAAAGGGTATTCAGAAGGTCTCGTCTTGCCATACTACCAGCCTCCAGAAAGGCCGCAAACGGAATTCCATCAAACCATGCCACCTCCCTTGAGAGCAACGCCATACGGACCACCAAAAGCAGTGACGAGCAGCTTACAAGGAAACAGACAGCCCACCATACAGGCACCGCATAGAAATCAAGAAAGGCAGCCAGAAAGGTAAAGACAAAGCTTAGACATTTCATTTTTGTTTTAAATTAAATTTATGAGTACAACTTTGCTTTATTACTATGTATATTATTAAGAAATAACAACAGGAAATAGATATAGGAAGGTTTATGAAGCTTGAGACGGTTACAGGGTATAATAGTGTGAAACCCTCTTCTGGCCCCTTTCTTTTTTGCCACAATATTAACAAATAAAAACAATGCTTATAGAAAACAAAAAAAAAACACAACACATATTGTAGAAAGCCTTTATACAAGAAATTTAATCCTCCACTAATTCCATAAATAACGTTTATCTATATTAATTAAAAATGCCAGTAAAAATTATATGCTTCCACATAATGTAACCCTTTTCTCACTAAAAGTTGATTTTTTAACAGTACAAAATAGATGTTGAATTAAAACCGCATTTTTATATAAGTATACACATATATATATACATTAAAAATGCATTTTATATGCTATAGAGAAATATAGTCAGAATCCAAATGAGACATACACAGATAAACTCAATCTTTCACCTTTCATCATGGCTGACATAATTAGAACTCAACATAACAATATGAATACATAGCAACATTAATTATTGCATCACTTCAACCCATGAAGGGTTCTGAGTTCAGTACAAGGTAGATACTGTACTGTTTCTAGGATGATTGTGCGCAGAGGTGATTTGTCAATGATTGTACTCCACCCCCAGCCTCTACCCCAATTAAGGGTGTGAGCCCCAAGAAGGTAGATCCCACAGAGTCCATCCAAGCCTTTTAATAGATTAGATAATTATAATATAAGGCCACAGCCAGATAGGAACCTGGAATCTTCAGTATAGCATTTCAGCACTCTACACATTCAGCTATCCTGCTCCCCCATCAAATTTATATGCTATAGATATTAGATAGGAACATTTAAAAAAAAAATTAAACTATTACTTGTCAGCTCTTTGGAGTTACTTCTTATTCCAATAATTACTTATTATGACCAGCAAGCTAAGAAGTAATATATACATACACTTTTGTTTTTCTTGATAATATTAAATACAGATGCATTTATGACAAACTTAGTGCTCTATTGATATAAAATATCCTCTAAGCATTTAATAAAATTTTCATTTTCTATTGTTATAGGCATCGTTTTGGATCTCACAGAGTACCTCTAATACATCAAACAAACCAGAAACCACAGAATCAGTACTCTCCAAAACAGCACCGTCCTTCTGGTCAGTATCATAAGGAGGCACAACATCAACAAGCTGACACACCATTTAAATATTCAGTTTTAACAAACCACGGCCCACCTCAAAAAGTCTCACATACAGAGAAATTTGAGCAAGACTTCTTCAAGAGCCATAAACAACCTTCATATATAAAAAACAAGAGACCGGCCATTCATCAAAAACAACCATTCCATCATGATGAAGATGTTTCAGATTTCCCTGAGGATTCATCAGAATTCGATCAAGGGATACCAGACTGGCAAATCAAGGGAAATTTTTATGACACCCCAGAGGAGCATGATTCATTTTTCTATAAGAAGAATAAAAACAAACAGCCACATATTGGTTTAAGTTCCACAAACAAACATCATTTCAATAGTGACTTTTCTTTTTCTCACGATTTTCCATCTTTCCAAAGCATTAAAAATAATAAAAGATACCCACATATAAAAATTGGTTCCAATAATAAACGAGAAGAAGTAAAAGCTGTATATGAACCCAGCCAAGAACACATACCTCAAGATTATAAGTTTAAAAAGTACTTTCCTAAATCTCCGAATCAACGAGACAGGACTGAAGATTTTTTGAGCCATGACAATTACTCTGGAGAAAAATTTTATTCAGACTACGATTTTCCAGAGCATTTCCAGACACAGCGGGAAGATGAACCACACAAATCAAATTTCGGATCCGAATGGATTCCGATTAACGCCCCAGAAGGTGTACCGGCAAAGTCATACGATATACCCCCACCTGATCTATCAAGAAATGGATTCAAAGACAGAAACATAATTAGACGTGAATACCCCCGTGAGCGTGAAGATTCCAACCTCGTATATGGTGTACAAAAACCAAGCAATTCTGAAGAAGTCGTATCAGCTGTTGTAAGGGTCAAACAGTAATTTATTAGAGAATATGATGCCAGGCTCTTGCTGATAAAATATGTAATAAAATTTAGGCAGTAAAGTACAAATGATTCACGAAATATTTTTATAGATACTGTTTGCTGGTTGTTTTGGTTACTTTTCTGAAGTTAAGTACCTCTAATGAAACATACTATATCAGCTTCTGAAATAGATATTAAACAATTACTTTGGAAATGTCTGATTTTACATAAGAGTTAAAGAAAGTCATCATCATTGTTTAATAAGTAAAAGTCGAAATATAAATATATGCATGGCTAGGTTGGCTGTGAAAATACTTTTTATTTGGTGTATATTTTGCTGAAAATTAGCTTTAAAAAGTAGCATAAGTTTCCTGGGCAATTGTCTCTATAATATTTGATTGAAGTTGAGTAATATGATTAAACTATATGTGTATTAAGATACATTTAAATACATATTATGTATTTATGGAGAATGAGGCATTCAATTGAAAAAACATCTTAAGAAATACTTGATGTAAGGCTGAAGATAATTTTATTTATTTATCCAGTAATTATTTATTTTCAATGGGTTTCTATATAAAATGACAAACTATTATCAGATATAATAAAAATTTAACTGATAATTGTTTAAAATAAAATTTGTATATAGCTATTGACTAGGATACACAATGTATATACTGAAATGACAAAATAATAATAAATAATTAGCGCAGTAAATTTCGGAATAAATATTTTATGTGAATAAATAATTTATCTAATCTAATAATAACACGAAACTTTCAAAAATAGCAATAAAATTAAAAACAAAAAAGTAAACTAAGTGTTTTAACTTGTACTATGTATATTATGAGTTTATATAAATGTAATATTGTTTTACAGATACATAATCTTTTTACAATTTGTGCAAGTTTGTAATTAGTTTAAGATCTAGAAATTCTAGAAAATAAATTTGTTTTTTGTTTTCCAAATCTAATTTTATTTTTCCCATCTCACTTGTTAGTTTCTTTCACAAGGTTCTTTGTAATGGAAATTAATATAGTCAAATATGTCTCTCTCAGAACTGACTGGTAGAGGCTCACCAGGAACACCTGAAATAAATATTTCATTTATGTACATTAATTAACAATCAGTGAATGAATCCAAATAACGAAATAAAAGAAGAATCACAATAATGATAAATAAATAATTTATCACATAAGAAACATGAACATATGAACAAAACATTTGGGTTTCATAAACATATATTTCAAAATTCATGGTGTAATTAATTCCTAAACCATCAATTGTAGAGAAATTAAAATATGTAAAAAGAAAGTAACTATTCCAAAATTAAACTTAATTAACCCATTTAAAATTCTAATGAACTCATATATATCTTTCTGTCTTGGATTTTATCTGTATTTTCAAAGTATCCTGTATTTTCCTAAAATTATGAAAAAAATTTCATTAATTTAAAGGAATAGAATAGTTCAGATTCAGAGTTTCGAACCTAAGTTATAATAAACAGTGAGTATAATGAAATATAATTATAATAAAGATAATTGTGGGATATAGATTTAGGCCTTACCAGATTAGGGCATAGGAAGGCTATAATATTAGCAACAATGGGAAAAATGAGAATTTGGTAAGTGCCTTTTTTTGAGTATTTGAAGTATGTTCTCTCCATTAATTATCCAACTTTTTAAATTCAAGTAACCCTTAACTGAATGCACGAGTATCAACTTGGGAACAATTGTACTTATTATAAATAGTATATAGTATAGTATTAAAGCTGAACAAACTGGAATTGAACAATGAAAACTCAGGCCATTGCTTTAGGTTCAAATTCCCTCCTTACATCCATCCACACCCTCCCAACATTAATCCTAAATGATCACCCCATCACGTTCAGCTCCTCTGTCAAAAACCTAGGCATTATTATCGACCAAAAACTTTCTTGGAAATCCCACGTCACCCAGATATCCCGACAATTAATCAGTTCCCTGAAGTTATTCCTCTGTTCTCGGCATCTCTTTACACAATCTTCCTGCATCTTCTCTCATCTTCCCCCACTTTGACTTTGTAGCGTGGTATATGGAGGCCTTTCTAAAATGCTAGAAGACAGATTAAAGCGAATAATGAATTGCTCTCTTTTGAGATTTGTGTTTGGTACTCCGAGGCGATCGCGCAGGTCCCACCTTTATGATGAGTTAAAGTGGCTCTTACTTCCCTTCCGAAGACAATATTTCCTCTGTTCATTCTTATACCAATCCATTAACTCTCAACATTCTTCATATATCAAAAGTCTTCTCCGATTCAAATGCTCAGTTTTAAACCATAAAACAAGATCTCGCCTTTCCGATCTCTATACATGTTCCCACAGATCCAAAGCATTCGAAAGTTCCTATTTCACATTGTGGAACTCAATCCCTCCTAACATCCGCCATGCTCCCTCACTATCAAATCCTTGCTTTTCCAACATCTTCTAGCTTTCCAAAAAGATGCTCTCTAAGTAGGTTAGTCATTTGCTTAGAATGCAATGCATAGAATAAATTCATTGTGCTATTTAGTTGTTTTAATTTTGTTTTTTAAGAAGATGTACATCATGTAAAGAAATTATTGCATGCTAGCTCATGCATTTAACAGAAGTTATGGTTTTATCTATTCTCTTTAATAGCTTAATATATTGTCAAGATTCGTACTGTTTATTTACTTATTATTTTTTGTTTGATTATTTCTTTTTAAATAGTTTTCTGTCACTTTTTATACACTTTTTGATTTGTATTATTTAGCCTTCTGGCCAGATATATAAATATTATGTTTCTTTTTCTGTTCATATTTGTTATTCTAAAGGGACTTAGTCCCAGAATAAAGTTACTTTTCTATTCCATTATATATTTTCTAAATGTTATGGTTCAATTTGGAAACATAGACGATGCTACAGAGGGAATCCTAAATCTTGCCTATCCAGATATAATTAGGAAAGGATATTTGACAAATTCCTGACACCACACAGGCTCAGGACCCCTATTTTATGTCCCTTCCGAAGGATGGCTTAACTAACACCCATTTAAAAATCCTAGGGCCAACTGCAGGACTGTGGAATTTGACATAGTAGGTTGTTATGCTAACCACTATGCCAAAGGTGACAACTAATTATTTATTTATGTATTTACTTAAATCATTCAATAAGTTCTAAGTGCATAGAAATAACAATATATAAATAATATGATAATATTTCATGATAGCAATAAATTACTATATAATGATATACTCAATATTAAAAATTATTACTTTTAATTGTGGATAAGATGCTATGGAAATCTTTTGAATTCAGTGCCGCAACTAAAAATACTAAACAAGATATAATATCTTAACTATAAATAATATTTACCTGTTGAACCAAGTGGCCTTAAGCAGTATTCATTGAGAGTGAAACCCTCTTGTATTGCATGAGCACGCATTTCTTTATTAAACATATCACTACCAGTAAAGTATAGCGTCGCACAATGATACTGATCATGAGGTGTAAGTCTAACGTCAAGTCTTCTCGCAAACTCATTTATTTTACAGACACCCTGCCAATGATAAACATTATTAAACATGAACATCATTTCGTTTTATTTTATTAGTATTAGATGCATTTCCTAAATCATACACGACTGGTTCCTATATTTTCCTATTTTATAAGAACTTATTTAACCAAAATTCATACACATTGCCCACAACTAAAGAAATTTCAATTTGCCCCAGCTAGATTTAAAAACATCTTCAAGTATATGATATATTAATTCTATTACATAATATTTTATATAACAAATACCATAAATTTAACATCTCCCAATGATATAGTATCAGTGATCAAAGAAATATCTTCTAGTTTGTTAATAACTTTTTTCAATAAATTTGAAGCAATGCCTTTTTCTGAACAAGTGGAAGTAAATTGAGGATGAGTAATAAGCACATCTATGTCTCCACTTTCTGATTTTCCTCGCCTTCCAAAAAAAATTAAATAAAAATAAATATGTATAAATCATTAAATCAATAAAAAACTTGTTTTAAAGAATAGACAAACATTGTTACCTGTAACTGCCACATATAGTAATTAAATATTCTGGATCTAATGAGCTAACATTTTTTCGAATTTTATTTTCAATGAGCTCAATTTCATCCCGTGGGATTTTCCTCTCAAAATCTTCCAGATACCTGTAAAACCATACCAAGTTTCCTATTTATTTATCTTTATAAGATATAATGGTTGCATCAGTTTTTAGTTTAGTTGAGAAAAGAGATATTAGCTATATAAGAATAAGTTTATACACCATTAATAGTTTAAACATCATATTTCAATCAATTAATTTTAAAAATCAGCTTTATCAGCTACGGTTAGATACAACCTCGTAAATCAGATAAATATCATAGACATCATACTTATACTTGAGACTGCAGAAAAGGTATTTACTCCCACAATTCAAAAAATAGTAGGTTTCTAAACATTTTTTGTCTACGTTAACCCCTCTCGTTGATCAAATCAGATGTGAAGCACTAGCTGACCCACTATAAAATCTTCAAGATCAGGGATGGAAAACCCAAATGATCTAGCAGAACATTTTGGAAAAGCATCATAACTCCATGGGCCGCATATAAAATTATATATCCCGTATCAGATTTTTAACCACTATAGATATTTCTTTAGAATGAAAAATTAATTCCTGCCCTACTGTATCCTTTAATAATATTCCTCTGAACTCTGTCGAACAGGTACGTTACCTAGGACTCCATCTGGACAAACGTCTCACTTGGAATCCTCATACAAGACTGAAAAGACAAGAAACTGCTCGTCGTTTTCGCCTACTTCAACATTTACTGGACAAACACTCTAAGCTCCCAATAAATTAAAAAAAACTCATTTACATGACAGTTATCAGGCCTATTTGGACATACGGAGTTGAGCTTTGGGGCTCTACTAAACCATCCAATTCATCTCGTATCCAATCCTTGCAATCCAAAATCCTTCGTAAAATCCTCAATGCTCCTTATTATGTCACAAACAAACTCATCCATCATGATCTTAATATCCCATATGTTGTTCATTCATAGATTTGGCCCAAAATAGATACCTATCCTTCCATGACAAGCTCCATACACACTTGAATCCGCTAGTCTCTCAACTTGCTTCCCATACTATTCCTGATAACCCTCCGAGGCGTCTGAAAAGAAGATGGCCTCGAGACCATCTACTATAGAACTTTTTGGAGTGCTACCGATGGGTAGTTTCTCCACAAGTGCTTTTCAAGTCGTATTGTACATATAGCAGATTTACTTATTGTAATATTATTACAATTGTAAATATCAATAAATTAAATAAAATAAAAAAAAAAAAGAATGAAAAATTGAAACATAATGGGGTATTAATATCGTCTTTACAGTTATTCTTACATGCAAAGATAGAGGATATAAAAATAATCACACTAAACCCGTTTCACAATCGTAACAACTTCAATTATGAAATTTATCTTATAATTTCGACAGTTCATTTTTTAATACATAGATGCACAAATAATGTAGGTAATTATTCCGCTGGTTGTCACTTCGAGTTGAGTTACTACAAGTTTTAACTTATCATTCATTTACCTTTTAATATTTGCCAAAAATGCAAGTTATCGTGAACTTTAGTATGGAAAAGAGAATGTAATTATGGGGAATGTGTATATAATCATTTAATCCATAAATTAAAGTTTTAACAAAGACATATTGTTTATACTTTAAAATGTTAGTTGAAACTTTCATTTCCTAATGAAATGATTACCGAAATCTACTCATTACCCATAATCACTTTACTTTTCTGTACTAAGGCTCACGTTTATTTTTACTTTTAGAAAATATTAAAAATGAAATGAGTAATTTTTTAAAACTAGTTTTAACTAAACTGGAAGGGACAACCAGCGAACAGGTACCATAATGTACTTTTAATACATTGGTTTTTAAAAATCAGTATAGATTCCTCTTTCTTCATTTTTAACTACCCAGACAAAATTGCAACTTGATAAATTGTTCAGAACTGGCATTATGTATGCTTGTAAAACAACATATCCACCAAATTTTCATAACCACCATTAAATTTATAGGAAAGGAAAAAAACAAATTAATAATAGGAGTAAATTATCAATGGAATTATTTAATAAAAATATACATATCTCTTACTTTAGACCAATCAATTGGTGATGGTTTAGCTTATCTTTGTGATCGTGAAGATCTTTAGTGCTTTTTATTCCCAATTTGAGTAGTTCTTGGGCTTTTGCAGGCCCGATTCCAGATACTCTTGTCAGTGATTCTACAGCTATAGCTGTGTCATCGTGTTTTATCTGCAACAGTGGAAAAAATTTCCCTTATCTAAACATGAATTAATCATTTCAGTTGAAAAAAGAATATCAAAAGTAAGAAAAAAAGAATATTCTATAAGAAATGAAACCAAATTTCTTACATTTTCTAACTTTCTAAGTTTTCCAGTATGTATAAATTCGTCAATTTTTTCTGCTATCTTTTTACCAACCCCTTCCAACTTCCTAGCTTCTTCTCCAGAAGAAATCCTCTTACCATAAGCTGCGATAGAATTCGCAGCTTTCCTATAGGCATTATGCTTATGAATATTCCGGTTTACATTCTTTTCGTAATTTGCTAGTTCTGCAACCAAGTACATATAATGAAATAAATGGATGGATTGTTATTTTTATAAACAACAATCTGTTTACCAATTAAAAAATCACAGAAATCATGGTTAATATTGTCTTCTGCTGGAGCTTTTCTTTTACTCATGTTAATGCCTGATCATTAGGGAGAACTGAATTTGGAAAACAGCCAAAATTACAGTTAATAAGATAGCTCCTACTATAACCTTCCTGACAGTATTGTGTGTTTGTAACCTACTCAGAGGAAACTTCCCTTTACTAATAGAGACGTTCAAGATGGAAAGTAGTTTAAAAGGTAGCACCAAAGAGGTAATTGTTCTAGGACAATATTTAGTAGAGATAAAGCTAATATTGACATCCACATCCATTTAACAAAATATTTGATTTTAAAAAACTGAACAGAAGTGAAGGAATAGTAGTTCTAAACTATACAGCCTTGAGGGTAAAGCAACTTGCAGTTATTTATTTATATGTACTTTTCATCATTCTATGCTGATTTTAAATATCTAAAATAATGAATATCAAAAACATAGTTGAGTATTTATTATTTGTGTTGACTCTTGATTACCATGCACGTCGGCGTGAAGAGGCCCATTGTGCTTGAGTCCTAAAGATCCCTAACATAGGTCTAGACCTCTGAGAAATTTTAGATAGTCTTTAAATCTCAGTTCTTGGAGTTCCTTGTGTCCTCCAGGACCAAGGTCAAATGTCCTCTTTCAACTTAGTGCTATACATTCAAAGAGAACATGCCAGGGGGTAGTTGAGTATTTAATTTAGGATTTAAGAATTCAATGTAATTTTAGGCTACTATGGCTAATCAGATGATTAGCTCTTCATGGGGGTCCTAAATTTTTCCCACTCCAGATCTAATTAGGATAGGGATCTTTAATCAGTATCTGACACTCTAAAGATAATTGGACAAAAGTAAAAAGTTGCAAACTATCAGAGGCTGTAATGATATTTCAAAACAAAGAAAGTTGTAATATTTTGAATTTATATGGAATTTCTACAAGTAGTAAAATTTCTTTTCCATAGCTGTCATTACTTCTAAAGGAATTTTCTTTTCTTTTTTGAACTAGCACCATTTCCAGCAGTAAGGATAACCCTAATCATTGAAATTCATAAAGGGAGTTTGTTTTTTTAACAAATGCCAGCCCACGATATTTCTACCAACAATCTTCTCAATAAAGACTGGTATCGTTTCTGCTCTCAAGCCACTGTAATGTTGTAAATGTGCACCATCAATTGCACAAGATGGGACAGTTATCAGATTCTTTTACATCAATTCTGTGTAGATGTGCCTGGAGATTAATAGTGAAGTGGGAGCGGTTGAGACCTCAAAACAGCTTTGTCTCCTGGAAGATATGGGTGAAGCCACTCAGAAAGGAAGTAACTGTTTTTATTCTCCCCGCTAATCCATATAAATTTGAAATAAATTTATTTGTTTTCAATGTGATATTAAATTAATTATTACTGTCTGTTTAATTTTAACAACTCCACTAAAGAGTAAGTTGATTTGGACATCATGTGCATTTGTTATCTCAGTCAAATATAAGAATGACACTCGGTGGTATAATAAAGATGCTAAACTGTATTAGCAGTTCATCGAAATTCATTTATTTTCCTATCCATACAAATATACTTATTATTCATTCGTGACAAAATAAATTCGCCTATCTATGATCAATTTCTATCTTTTTAAAAAAAAAAAAAATAAACACATTATTAATATAAAATCATTAAATATTCCCTTACATAGAAAGTTGTAGTGTATTTACCATTTTTTTTTAAAAACAATGGTAAATTTTACTTTTAAACTATAAAAAAAAAACAGTACCACTACAACCCGTGAAGAGCCTGGGATTCAGTACATGCTAGAGACTGTACTGTTATTTGGACAATGGTTGTGCAGGGTCATGATTTGTCCTGGATCACACTTAACCACAAGATTTTCCCCCTTATTTTGGGTACCCATTTCACAGTGTGAGTAAGCCCTAAGAGTGTCCTAAATCCCATACAGATTAAATAAAAGTCTGCCAGCGAGTGGGATTTGATTTGATCATTGAACTTTAAACTATAAGAAAATATAAACAAAAAGTTAAATGTGAAGGCCAATAATCTCGGTAAAATAAAGTCTGATATTTATTTATTAACGAATTCACCGACAGTGAAAGAGGTATAAGTTATAAAGCAGTCTTCATTAATCGAATAGATAAGTTGACAAAATAAGGTATATTGCACTTCTGCCATGTATCTGGTAACTTTTAAGGGCTTGGAAATCATCTATTGCTTCTATTGTTCCTCTATAAGGATGCATCATTGGTTAATTTATCCATAGTAAAATTAGACTAATGGCTTTGTATGAATATACAGATCATATTGTATATCACGTTAGTTGCTAAATTAACCAGTCAGAAACAGCAGTCTATCAAGATTGTGTGACTGCTTTTGATATAATACTATCAAATGTAATAAACTGATATGTAATTTTTTTCTCCCTGGCAATTGGAAACACAAAGTTAAAAGCTAAACTAACACAATGTCATAAAGCTTATGCCATGCTCAAATTATTTTGTTTTTGAAAAAACATAGAAATCATGAAAAATGGTGATAATTAAAGACACAAACTATCTATCTTCAGGTCTGTATATTTCTTTTTTGTCATTCTTGTAATTCTTGAAAATCATGTAAAAAGTTTAATAACCAGTAAAATTTTAAGAATGCTATTAATTAACAGTTAAATTTATCCATATTGATGGTTCTTCATGGAGGGAATTCTTCATGGGTTCTGTCTGTCTCAATTTCTATCATTTTTCAAAAAAATTAAGATATTCAATTAAAATAATTAAAAATTTGTCTCTTTTTATAAATAACCCCATAGATAGAAAGAAATTTGATAGCAATAGGTTTTTGCTTTATTAAGGAAAAGCCTGTTCCTATTCATAATTGAAGAAAATTAATTGTTGCATTGAAAATTTTTATTGTTTGTACATATATTCATTATTACTAGTTTTTAAATATTTTGTTAGGTAATTCTAGAGGATTTTTTTTGTGTGTTTGTTTTGGCATTTCTCCTGATATATCTTTAGTTTCAGTAGATGAAGAGTTGATCTACTTAAAGTAATTTTTTCTTAACTTAAAACTTTTTTTTGTTCAGTTCTTTTTAAAAATTAATTGGAGTAAAAAACCTTAAAATGCTATACAAAATTGCCCAAAATAAGAATATAAGTTTTTATTATATTTTTTTAAATACATTCAAATAATACATTTAACTTTGATTATTAATCTAAGATATTGATCAACAATAATCTCTGATTTGTTTTTGTCCAAAATACCATCTGAATTCATGAAACTAATTTTTTTTCATAAATTGATTCATAATTATATGGATGATATAGACAAAATATTGATATCATATAAAAAAAATGAAATTTATAAGAATAAATAAATTAATTAAGAATAACAAAACAAATTATTGTAGTGAATTAGCCATAGTACTCAATTGAACATAAATTTCAGTCCTGCAATAACAAAACAAACATCTGAAAATTAACAAAAAATACCACATTTACAAAATGTTTTGCTATTTAAAAGTCATATTATGTTCAATTTTAACTATATGATTGAATATACCAAAGCTAAAAGATACAATTGTTTATAATCAAATTGTGTCCATAATTTAGATTTTATTGGAGACTTGCTTCTGGTTTTTCAGGCTTGGGTACAACTGCAGGCTGATTTGTTGTTGTGATTGGAATTTCTCTCCCCTCGGTGATTGCTGCACCCTGAAATAATATTTAAACAAATTTAACTATGTAAAACGTTTGCATTGGGAGAATTTAGTAATTATTGAGACCTATATTTAAAAGTGTTGTGTTAATAAGATGATCACTAGTATGGATGTTATGATGTGAATAGCTCAAACAACTACCTTCCTTGGTGCCTTGAGAGTCAGTACACCATCAGAAGACAAGCTGGATACAATACTTGCTTCCTCAACATCTTCTGGTACTTTGTATCTTCGAACAAACTGTCGAGAAACAAAGCCATGCTGGTCAGAACGTTCTTCATGTTTTCCTTCGACAATTATAAATCCGTCAGCGATTTTAACTTTCAACTCTTCAGGTTTGAATTGCTGAACATCGAGATTTACTCTCAATTCATTTTTATCAGATTGGATCGAAGAGACACCGGATTCTGCTACATTTAAATTCCTCCAAGGCCTGAGGTAGCCAGTTCTAAGAGGGTTTATTAGGTAGTTAGCAACAGGGGAAAGGGTTTCGTTGTTAAGTAGACCAAGACCAAAGTGCTGATCATATAGATCTGACATTCTTGGGCGCCTGTAGTCATCCAACCAAAGATCATTCATCAGCGGTAACAGTGACATCTGTAAAGAAAATATAATAGAAAGAAATAGAAGATATTTCATTGATTATATATATATGGAGGTAGTTGGGGGTGCAGTCAAATTAAACACCAAATAAGTGAATACTTATTTATTATTTGTGCCAACGTTTCGACCATTATATATATAATGTACTATAAGGAAACCTTGAACAAAATGAGCTTATATTATAAATAAAGAAATTTATTTTTTAAGTGAGACTAGATCTTACATAATTAGAGGGAATATTTTTCCAGTTTTCCATTTTAAGGTCGCATTTCAAAAATTAACTATGAAAAGAAACCTGTTCTTAAACATTCTTAGTCTTCATGTGTTATATAAATTATGCAAAAAAGTTTTTTTTTATAAGAAACAAAAATATTAAAAACTGTTAGGTTTAATTTTTATACCAGATGTTTCACATATGAATGCAATATAGTAAAACATTTTAAGATTTCAGACCAATATTAAATTGTTTTAGTATCCAAAAATTAACAAAAGAATACAGGAATAATATAAAAATATCATTTAGCCTACTTACTTTTTTATATTATAAGAACTTGACCAACACTGATACAAGAGCAGGTAGATACTGAATAAGAAAAAGCAGCCTTCAGTTTATATAGACCTCCCTGGAGACTAATGATTATGTTCTAGAATAATCTGGGAGGGAACGAAGTTCTGTTGTGTAACACACCGTTTATTAATAGCTACTCTGTTTAAATTTGGCCTACGAAGATGATTCACAAGATGTTGGAGAAGAAACGGAATACTTCAAAGTAGGAGAGTTAATACTAACCCCTAACATCCCATTTGGAACGAAATTACCTACACGAAAGGCATAAAAAATAATCCTCTGCATCAATAAGTTAAAATTTCAATTAATCAAACATAAAATATTAATATTACTCGAAAATAATAATTTAAACAAATGACTTATTGTCCACTCATTGCAAAGCCTGGCATAACTTTCAGGAAGGATGGCTTATCTCTACATGTCATTTCCAGGATATCATGACGATTAATTCGATGTTTTATTATTTTTTATATTAACTAAAAATTCAGGATTAGGATATAATATAATTTTTTTTCAGAATTTTCAGTTAAATTAATTTAAAAATAGCATAACAGAAAACAAAAACATGGAGTTTCGATTTTTTTGCATCCGCGGGATATTAAAAATTCCAAACATTTCACTGTAAACTATCAATCTCTTTCTCTAAATTAAATCAGCATTTAGCAGAGCTTATAATTATAAATAATATTTTTGAACCATGTTACAAAACATAATTTTACAAAGGATACTGACAATTAAGTTACAAGCATGTTCAATTGATAGGTTTACATTTGATACTTATGTTTTATGTGAATTGTTATTAGTCATTAAACACCTTTTTTTATAGAGATTGTTAATTATATTTATAATAGTTATGAATAATGTTGAAATAGGTCGGTAAAGTGAGGAAGTTTATAATTGCTTAATAATAGTTTACTTTAGATCGTGTTTAGTTTAAAGTAGTTACACTTATGTAGCATTCTGTATATTGACTGTTCATATCTTTAACCAGGCATTTTTATTTATTTGATTTCTTATGATTAATAACAATTCTGAAGCAACCATTATATATTCCTTAAAAAAAAGGGAAGGTTCTTATACTAGGCCACGTTAGTCATTTACTTTTTAGCCACGATGCAACTAGTGTTTCTTTTATATTTATTCTATTACTTATTTATTCTAATGCTCATTTCATGTAAATACTATAATTAATTTGTTTTCTCATAGACGTTTTTATTAGCATTCAGTTCTTTCCCATTGTTCATGGTAATTTTCTGATTCACCATTGCTTTTAAGACATTGAGAATTGATTTTTCGAACAATGTTAACAGTACTTTAATAATATAATACAGTTGCAATATATTTCAAAATTAATCAATAGTCTCACAATGCTTATTCTAAAATTGATCAAAATCTCCTATGATTGTAACACCGAATCTGATCCGGCTCGCAGTCAATATTTTTGGTAACATTCCTACGACTTCCGACACAGTTGGTTATGTATGCATAGATCATACATTTTTCAACTTATATTTTAATTTAAAATGTATGGTTTCCACGGTGCATCGTCAGGCTATCCATAACTGGTCCGTTTGGAACCAATCCAGCAATGTCTTCCCACTGACTTACACTCGAGTTCAAGGGCAGTGGCAAATCAGATCCAAGGATTATGACTGTTCAGGTTCAGGGAATTTACTATATCTCTTACTCCGAAGAGAAGGGGGCTTCTAGACCAGCATTTTATAACCTTATTATAACCTACCCTTCAAGTAGAAGGGGAGCAGGTTATGTTACTATAGTCTCCCATCCAATAGAAAAAAAAAACTTAGCTCATCAGATATCCTCCCATCTATATCTCGCCCTGCCTCTCGGCTCAGTACTTTAGGGCGTGCCCCCCCTCCCTCTTCCCCCCAAAGTATTTTTAAGACGGCTAAATATCGAGGAAGTATTAGGAGATGATTCTGATGATGATGATGATGACTCTGTAAGATATATAAGGAGCTCCTATGAGCTAGAGATGTTGTTGAGGGTTTTGCCTTCCCTTCTTGCTGATGGAGCAATGTAGATTAGGCTTCACCACTTTGCTGCCAACACAATGCATCTTATGTTTTTTTTTTAAATTTGCAAGTTAACTACTATCCAATAACAAGTAACTGTGCCCTGTGGTAACATCAATTGGATTTAAAATGCCTCCGTAATGAGTTATCATTTGTCGTCTTCATTATGATGCCGTGGCTGTTTGTTTGTATCGAGCTTATGAGGATTTGAAATGCCAAAGAAAAGATAATAATCGGAAATGCCGTTTCTGGATAAATTCATTATCTTCTTTACATTCTTGAGTTAAGTGACTCCAGTTGTAGTCTAGTATATTTATGAAAATGTATAAAAAGTAATATTTAGGTACAATTCTGAATTCTCCCCCCCCCCCAAGTCAGATGACGTATTTTCTATTTTTAGTTTCTGCTTTATGCTTATTATTTCATTTCTGTTAAAATTGCACTTATGGTTTTATTGAGTCAGTGAGGGCTTACCTTGGTTTTGGTATGATAAATTAATAAGCTTAATGTGAAAATTATTTACTGACTCTAGCTATTATTCTTCTACACTAACGATGAACACGGATATATCAATTTCTTTATTCAAGCAGCCCTTAATTAACTCTGTAATACTCCTTGTAGGAAATAAATAAAACGACAAATAAATAAAAATATAATCTTTTATTTTTCTTCAAATAATCTTTACAAAAGAAACAATTCATTTTTGAATACACATTTCATAATAAAACAATCCTTTTTTAAATAGGGGCATAATTATCGATATTTCATTGATTTTAGTGCATATATAATGATTTTATGCGGGTTTTTTAAAAAGTAATATCTATTCCTATGTGTCCATCTCTCTCAAATCTCTTAAATGTGTCCATTAATTCTAATTTTTAAATTAGAATATATTCTAAACAGCCTCCTCTCCTTTGGTCATTGTACCCGACATGACGGTGCAGGTTTGTACTTGGTACCTCGTGCTCAGTGTGGAACCAGCTCTGAACCGATGAACATGGGAATAATTTAAAAGTTGTTGCAAATATAGGGAGTTTATTCAAACAAATATTTCATTATTACATATTACTATGCAAGAAATTAATACAAATTTCATCTTCGGAGTGTAAATGAAGTAATAATTCACTTTTTCAAATACTAATATTTCCCGATCTCAATTATCTATGTTCTATTGTTTCTAGTGCATTTATAACGAATTTATATTCTTTTTATATTGGTAATATAACATAAAAAGAAATAATAATACGTTATATTTCATTTTTTTTTTAATAATAGTTATTTTCCGATTAAAATTATCGAACTTTTTTTTTCAGATGTAGTATAATGATTTTAGAGGTTTTTTTATTGGTAAAATAAATTAAAACAGTTCTATTAAGTTTAATTTTAAACATTTTCTCTACTTTGGACATTGTACCCGACATGACGGTGCAGGTTCGTACTTGGTACCTCGTGCTCAGTGTGGAACCAGCTCTGAACCGATGAACATGGGAATAATTTAAAAGTTGTTGCAAATATAGGGAGTTTATTCAAACAAATATTTCATTATTACATATTACTATGCAAGAAATTAATACAAATTTCATCTTCGGAGTGTAAATGAAGTAATAATTCACTTTTTCAAATACTAATATTTCCCGATCTCAATTATCTATGTTCTATTGTTTCTAGTGCATTTATAACGAATTTATATTCTTTTTATATTGGTAATATAACATAAAAAGAAATAATAATACGTTATATTTCATTTTTTTTTTAATAATAGTTATTTTCCGATTAAAATTATCGAACTTTTTTTTTCAGATGTAGTATAATGATTTTAGAGGTTTTTTTATTGGTAAAATAAATTAAAACAGTTCTATTAAGTTTAATTTTAAACATTTTCTCTACTTTGGACATTGTACCCGACATGACGGTGCAGGTTCGTACTTGGTACCTCGTGCTCAGTGTGGAACCAGCTCTGAACCGATGAACATGGGAATAATTTAAAAGTTGTTGCAAATATAGGGAGTTTATTCAAACAAATATTTCATTATTACATATTACTATGCAAGAAATTAATACAAATTTCATCTTCGGAGTGTAAATGAAGTAATAATTCACTTTTTCAAATACTAATATTTCCCGATCTCAATTATCTATGTTCTATTGTTTCTAGTGCATTTATAACGAATTTATATTCTTTTTATATTGGTAATATAACATAAAAAGAAATAATAATACGTTATATTTCATTTTTTTTTTAATAATAGTTATTTTCCGATTAAAATTATCGAACTTTTTTTTTCAGATGTAGTATAATGATTTTAGAGGTTTTTTTATTGATAAAATAAATTAAAACAGTTCTATTCAGTTTAATTTTAAACATTTTCTCTACTTTGGACATTGTACCCGACATGACGGTGCAGGTTCGTACTTGGTACCTCGTGCTCAGTGTGGAACCAGCTCTGAACCGATGAACATAAGAATAATTTAATATTTATTACAAATATAATGCGTTTATTCAAACAAATATTTCATTATTACATTTTACTATGTAAGAAATAATTGTGGTTTATATTTTCGGAGTGTAAATGAGGTAATAATTCAGTTTTTCAAATACTAATATTTCCCGTTCTCAATTATCTATCTTTTATTGCTTCTAGTGCATTTATAACGAATTTATATAGATAATATAACATACAAACAAACAATATGACGAAATATTTCATTTTTTTAATAATAGTTATTTTCCGTTTATAATTATCGATCTTTATTTTAATCAAGTGTTTTATAATGATTATAGATGTTTTTTTATTGGTAGAATAAATTTAAAACAGCTCCATTAAGTTTAATCTTAAACATTTTCTCTACTTTGAACTTTGTCCCCGACATTACGGTGCAGGTTCGTACTTGGTACCTCGTGCTCAGTGTGGAACCAGCTCTGAACCGATGAACATGGGAATAAATTAATAGTTATTGCAAATATAATGCGTTTATTCATGCAAATATTTCATTATTACATTTTACTATGTACGAAATTAATGAGGTTTTAATCTTATTTTATCTTATTTGCAATAACTATTAATTTATTCCCATGTTCATCGGTTCAGAGCTGGTTCCACACTGAGCACGAGGTACCAAGTACGAACCTGCACCGTCATGTCGGGTACAAAGTTCAAAGTAGAGAAAATGTTTAAAATTAAACTTAATGGAGCTGTTTTAATTTATTTTACCAATAAAAAACCCTCTAAAATCATTATACTACATTTGACTAAAAAAAATATCGATAATTTTAAACGGAAAATAACTATTATTAAAAAAAAATGAAATATTTCGTCATATTCTTTCTTTTGATGTAATATTATCTATATAAATTCACTTTTTCAAATACTAATATTTCCCATTCTCAATTATCTACATATGTATGTTTTATTGTTTCTAGTGCATTTATGATGAATTTATATACTTTTATATAGATAATATAACATCAAAAGAAAGAATATGAATTGAATGGTAGGTTATAATAAGGTTATAAAAATGATGGTCTAGAAGCCCCCTTTTATATCTACTAAGAGAGTCCATTTAAAATCTGGGAGACTAGGATAGAAGTAGGGATTTGGGATTGAAATACACGGAGAAGGGCAATCCATACACTCGAGAGACCTAAATCTTAATTTCAAAACTTAAATTTGATTTCTGAAGATCATATTCGTTGGCAGTTAATTAGTATCAATCCCATATGTCAAATAAAATGTTGGCACTACAGAACAAGCTATAATAAAATATATATATCCAGTAGGGAAAGCCAACGAAAACAAAGAACTAATGCTAATAACATTAATTACTTATGCTAATATTATTAATTACTTATAACATGGTTAAGATTTCAGTCCTTCAATGGTATCCGTTCCGCAGGTTGTCGCTTCGAGTTGAGTTACAAGTTTGTACTGTTTATTCGTTTCATTTTTAATATATTTCAAAAATAAAAGTTATCGTGAGCATTAACCATATTATAAAAGTATGGAAAAGAAAACCCCCAAAAAATGATTTTGGTACTCATTTCATCAAGAATTACAAGTTTTAACTGACATTTCGAATTATAGATCATTTGTGTTTGTTGAAGCGTTCATTTCTAGATTAAAGGATTATCGAAGTATACACATTTCTTTTAATTACATTCCTTTATCCATACTAAAACTCTTGATAACTATATTTTTGGAAAATATGAAAAAGGAAACAAATGAAAAGTTAAAACTTGTGGTTCAACTCAAAGCGACAAGCTGCGGAATATTTACCATTGCTTATTTATGTATAATATAATCATGCATTCCAGGGTTCCTTGGGAAAATTAAAAATTATATCTCTCTTTTTTATTTATTAAGGAACTTCCTTCTCTCCCTTTACTATAAGTAACCATTTTTTTTTGGTGGTAATATAGGAATAGATAATGGTTGATTAAGAATTGTGAAAATCATGAGAAAATAATTTAAAAATATGCCCAATAGAAAGATATGAACAGTCACTAAACAGAATGTTATATAACTGTTACTCCATTAAACTAAGTAATATTGCTTATTTGATTTCATTTATTCATTTTTTCTTGTTCGATTTATATATACATATATATATATATATATACACGTGGATGAAGCACAACCTTGATCTTAGGGTTCAGTCTTTCTTTCCTTCTCGATGTCAGTTTGGTTCATTTTCGATGGCTTTGTCGTGTAATAGTTTAAACTTTTGCTGAATTGGTGATACTATGGTTATCGAGTTATTAAAAAAAAAAAGAAAACATGTTTTCATCTATCATGCATGAAAATTATGTAGCTTTGTAGGCAATTACTCTTTGTTCTAAAGTAGCATTTAAACTACTCGTAGAAGGTGTATAGTTTTTAATTAACAATGATGCTAAATATATGTTGATATAACCCTTGCGTTTGATTATTATAATTAAGGGACATAGAAATAAATTTGTAGAATTTGATCATTTTTATTTATTTGATTCAGGCCTTCAATATCGTTTGGACTTCTGCCAAAGTCCCATTCGGTTTCAATGAAGGCAATTCTAGCTGGAGGATTTTGGCAAAGAGTGGATACATGTCTATTATCCTCAATTCACCTGCATTGAAGTTCTCTTTGAACTTAGGCCCATGAGCCATGAAATATGGGCGCATGTTGATGGATTGAGGGTCGTATCCGTGGATGCCGTAAGTACCATTTCTTGGAGCTGGAAAAGGGAAATAAAAGATATTAAATAATCCAAAACTATCTTATAAAATTGTAACGTAAGCCTAAATATATAATAATAGCTAGAATACCATTATAATAAACTACTTTCAGGGGTTAAATGTAGTGAGTGCAGTCTAAGTCGCATATTCACAGCCCTCCAGGTGGCCTTAGGGTTTTTAAAGGGAGTAAAAAGATTTACGTCTTTCGGAAGAGGTGTACAATGGTGGTCCCAAGCCTGTGCAATGTCAGGTACACGCTAAAGATACCGTTTCTAATTATTCCTGGATAGGCCAAATTTAGGAATCCCACTGTATCCTCAGAATACCCATAGTATGATAATAGTGCGGTTAAATAAGCATACTAATTTCAATTTATTAACACATTTTTGGGCTAGAAATGAAAATAAATACTACAAAATGCAATAATTTTAAAACAACCTTCCCTTTTTTTTGCTTTCTTTAGGTTTGGGAAAAATACTTTGATCTAGTTTATATAATTCTCCTCACGTATTCCAGTTTACTGCTCGTAGTCAACAAAAAAAAAAGAAGTAAAATGTGTGTGTCAGCTCCGACTGGAGTTTACTCCTTAAGAACTATTACTGTGTAGATTATGTAAAAAGAGAGTAAATTAAAGCATCTTAAAAAATAAGCAAAGCGTATATAAATATTTATTCATATTATTTACATCATTCCAATGAAATAAATAACATCAACTATTTCACATAATAATGATAATTTTTATATAAATCATTCTTGAGCAGATTCATTTGTTCTACCATGAACATTTGACATTTAACATGATTTTGAACAGTATTTTGTCCGTGAATAGAATTATCATCATTATTAAATAATGTGACAACAGGTTTGTAGTAACTAAAATAGAATAGAATATAAAAGAAACTTTATTCAGGGACTAAGTCCCCTTAAATATTATGTAATATCCAAAACTATAGTCTCTTGAATTATAATGTAACTCGGATGGTATTACAGGTATCCGTGGGGAAAAAAAACAGTGTCTCCTCGACATCTCGTAAAAACAGTAGCTTCTATATTTTTGTGCAAAACTTTTACCTGTAGTCTAGTCCCTTTCACAATTTTGGAGGTTTTAAATTTCAGAGTAGCATTACAGATAACCCAACTTTATATAACAGTTTATGTGCAGGTAGACCAGATGGATTTAAAGTATTCAAAAATTCTGAGGGATACTGCAGGGCTTCTTAAATTTCGCCTAATGAATCTATGACTTGTCATCAGCTCGCCATCGAATGCCCCTTGAAGCATATCATTGGGTTTAGATGCATTCTCTTTTCTATAACTTTAATAATCCCTTATTATTATTTCATCCACTATTTTAAACTTTTAATAATAATAATAAAGTTTTCATTTATTCTGGGACAAGTCCCTTTAGAATAACGTAACTGTACATTATGGTGAGCTTTAGAGCCTTAGAGTACAAAGAAAAAAAACAAGCAGAAAAGTCAATCTATAAATATGATTAAATAATAATAAATAAAAAAATAACTTCTTATGATAATGAAAAAAATGAAGATTTCACGTTACTTCACATTAAAAATAGAAATAAAAATGAATAAACAAAATAAATGATATTCTATGGATAATTTTATGTATGCTCTTCGGGGAACTGGAGGGATAGGAAGTAATCAAATAAGCGGGATTTGAAGGTAGGAAGGGTCTTGGAACAGTGTATGGAAGAAGGGATAGAATTCCCCAGGGAAAGGGACCGAATCTGTCGAAAGCAGCTGTTCGATGGGCCTCTATATACAAATCGGAAGGGTGTGAACGGGAATCACGAGAGTGGATGGAGGATTTAAATTTGAGGAGCTCATAGATGTATAATGGACGGTGGGATTGGATAACTTGGTAAAGGAAGGATGCAAAGAAATACTTACGGCGATAGGAAGGATACAACCACCTCAACTCTTCATAAAATCGGGAGACAGGGGAGGTCCCTAGGGATCCCGAAGACAAAGCGTACAAAGCAATTCATCAAACGTTTTATTTTGGCTTCGAGCTCCACAGAGACACCCCCATATACGGTGCAGCAGTAATCGAAGTGGGGAATACTAAAGAGGTAACTAGGAGTCTACGAGTTTCAAATGGAAATAGGTGACGGATATAGTTTAGTCTCTTCAGGGTAGAAAAAGTACGGCGAGATATATTGGAAATATGACTCTTCCAGGAGAGGGATTGGTCTAACGTGATTCCGAGAGTTTTGACTGTTAATAAAAATTTGACGGGAACATTATTTAAGTACAGGATTGGGGAATGAGGAACTTTTTTAAGGAGTTTATTGGAACCTATTACCATCGCCTTTGTCTTCTCCGCATTCAGCCTCAACTTGTTAGTCACTGCCCATTGACTTATTCGGTTCAGATCCTCTTGTAATTTTTTTGTGGCTAGTGATAGGTCGGATGGGGGAAAGTCCAGGTATATTTGATTTATTATATTTGTAGATATGGTATTTGGAAAGATGGATGAGGTGGGGAAGGTCATTTATATAAATTGAAAATAGAATAAGGGACAGAGATGAGCCCTGAGGGACACCACAGGAGAGGGAGAGAGTCTTGGATGGAGGTTGGCCCTGGAACGACAACAAACTGTGATCGGTTTGAGAGGAAGGATTTGAACCAGTGCAAGGCACTGTTGGATAAAGGAAGGTTTTGAAGTTTGGTAGTAGGATGTTATGGTCAACTGTATCAAATACTTTAGAGATGTCTAGACGGATAAGGATAATTAGTTTTTGGTGTTCGATGGAAGTCTGGAGGTCATGGATCATTTTCAGGAGAGCGGATTGAGTTGAATGTCCAGACCGAAAGCCAGATTGGAGAGGATTGATGAGGGAAAGTTCTTCCAGGAAGTTTGAAAGTTGGTTCTGTACTAGGTGTTCTAGCGGTTTTGAAAGGTTAGAAAGAAGGGAAATAGGGCGGAAGTCTTGAGGTGAGGAAGGGTTCGAAATTTTGTTTAATGGTCGGACCTGAGCCGTTTTCCGAGAACAAGGGAATGTGGAATTTTGCAAGGAGAATGATTAGAGTATGGGTAGAAGTGTGGGAAGACAGGATTTTACTAGTTTTACTGGAATGTTATCAGGACCATAATCATTGGTACGGGACTTTAGGATAGCGGCAAGTATTTCATCATACGAAGGTGGGAGAAAAAGAAGTTTTCAGGATTGAAACAATGACTTGTGGTTCCTAATGAAATTGGGAGCTGATTAAATTTTATAATAACGTGTCCTCCAAAAATAAATTAAATTTGAAGAAGTGCCAAAGTTCTCAACATTAATCATGTGTGAAGTCATTTTCTTAACAACGGGCATCATTCATCCTGCTTATTTAGTTGGCTTAATAGTTAACTTTAAAAGTGCTTAAATTTAGAACACCATATTATCTAGCACCTATTGAATTCAGAGGCGAATCCACAGTAAGGGAAATTTTCCTTTTGCTCCCTGTCAAAATAAACTTTTGCTAATTTAAAATATAACTATTAGTAAAAATACTCAAGAATGAACCTATTAAATTACCATTCAATGTAATGTATAATGTATAATTCGTCGTATGGTTAATATATTTTCTATTGTCATTACGATTTTTATTATTTAAATAAATATGTATAATCCAATTAATTATGCAAATATCCTGTTGGTTTATTATTTTTTAAACCTGATGACAACTCAAAATTTATTTATCTGAGCCTATGGTTAAATTGTTAGATTTGCAGATACTGGGATATCCTACCAAAAAAGAGAGAAAGTACACATTAATATTAACAACAATAAAATTATATGAAATGTATATGAGAGCTGGACTTAGACATCACTACTCTGGATGCAGGGTTACTATCACAGCTCCAGGTCCCGAGTTGGAGATCGGCTTTGACACATAATTCATTTATTCTGTTAACAGTTAGGAATAGACTTTATGGAATCCGGACGCCGTCCTGCAGCTCACCCAGCCTCTATAAATTGGGTGCCCCAAATGAGGTAGGGAAACATGGCGGCTGAGCTTAATCTTGACCAAATTACGTCCATACCCAAATGCTGGTTTGGAAACAATATGCTCCCTACCATGTTCTGAAACCAATAACCTTCATGGATTGTAATGGTAGATTTTTTTTATTGAGGGGGGGATTTACGGGCGTCCCAACATAAACAATAAATAAAAAAAATAAGTTACTGCTGGGATTTCGTTATTTTTGTATATCAAATATATCATTATCTCAGAAAGTAGTAGATCATTATTATTATTATCTGTTTGACCTCTAAAGCCACATAAGGCAGGCGCAGTAGCGTGAAGGAGGCAACGCCTCCGCTGTACCATGGTATTTTGGACCAATCCCTCACATCTTCGATTCCAACTTATTAAAAGAAACAAAAACGGGCTGAACTCAAAATTGAACCCCTCAATCAGCTAATTGAGAAAGGACAGCTTCGGTGGTTCAGCCATGAAATGAGGATGGATCACTACCATGTGATCCAAAGGCTAAGCCAACAGGAAAAAGACCCAAGGGAAGGCTGAGAGGGACTTGGGAGGATAACCTGCAAATTATTCTGAAAGAAAAAGGGATTGGATGGATGGAAACCAGGAAAGCAGCACTTGACAGAGACAGGTGGCGCTCCTTCTGCAAAAATCTCTACACTGCAAGGGTATAAGAAGTAAGAGAATAATAATAAGAAATATATCAGAAATAGCAGAATTAATTAATTAATTAGAATTAATACCTCCTTTATTCTTGATTTGCCAATCTATGGCATCGTAGTAATCTTGAAAAGCGTATGTTGGTTCAGCTACTGCGAGTATCGGAGCTGTTCTTTCGCAGTTCTTAATATGGAAGTGTTCTGGAATATCTTCTTTCATGTATGCTTTGAAATGCTTGTTTTTTACAGCTGCTTCATTCAGTTTTTTGTATATGTTATGAACACTGTTCCCTGAAATTTATAATTCAGTTAGTTTTGATATTACTGAGAATTCAAACAACACATTATACGAAGCCACTGTTTATACCTCTATGTAGAAATAATTACCTTTTTTAGGAAAAATATGCAACACTGGGGACGTTCCGTACATATCTGCTTCATTCCCGACAAACTTTGTGAGATCTATCATGCGGTCGACGGTAACGCCTTCCATCCCGTGATCGCTCAGTAACACGACGTTCACATCCGTCAAAGAGTTATCCTTCAAGCTCTTGAAAAGATGCTCTGTGAGCTTGTCAACTCTCTTGAGGCGCTCAAGAGTCTGCGAAGAGCCAGGACCGGTCGTGTGCTCTTCATCGTCTGGTTCCTCGAAGTACATCATCACCAAGTTGGCAGGTGTCTTGGGATGGAGGAACCAGGATATGGCAGTACCGGTGCGGTTCTCCCAAGGAGTGTCGCGATCAAATATGTTGATAAATGTAGGGCTGACATCTTTGTATGGGAACTGAGATCCTGGCCACATCATTACACCGCTATGGCGACCTTTTCCTGCCTTCTCATTCAATGTCTAAAATTAAAAAAAAAAAATATATGTTCATATAACAAGATATTTAACAATGACAAATAAAATCTTTTAGAGGAAAAGAAAAGTTCAACTATTGATCAAGTTATAATTAGTATATCTTTTTTGTTAATTGTTTTAATTTTTAAATATTTTTATTTTGAAGAGAAACGGTTTAGGTAGCTCAAATGGTAAGAGCGCTGTTACGGATAAAAGGTCGACTCGGGTTCGAATCCCGGCCACGGCAAATTCTTTTCAAAATAAAAATATAATTAGTATCTATTGCAAAGCTATTAAACGACTTTTTAGTTAAATATGATTATTCTTATATCAATGAAATTCTAACCTTCAAATTAAATTTGATTAAAACAAATTGTATAACTCATCGACAAGCCGCTAGGTGTCGCCAGTCTCGCACATACATCATAAGGACTTTGATGATGCGAATTTATAAGTTTTTCCGCTATCAAAAGCCGCAACACGAGGCCAAAGAAGTTTTCACTACAAAAAACTGATGTTGAGAACACATAATTAATGGCTCACAAGATAACTTTCAAATCAAATCAAAATCTGCTCGTAAAGTAATCAAGTAAGCTCGTAAAGCTTTAGTAAGTCTCTTTACTAATTAAAAAAAATGCATGTAGGTAAAAAATTTCAGTCACTGAAAAATAGACATACCCATTGGTATATTAAAATCGAAAATTTCCAAGATTACTATATTCAAGAAAGTAAAATCAGACATATATAGTGTGTAATGTTGATAGTCTTACAACATGTATATGCTAATAACAGGTATATTTTTGTTTTGTTTTGTTGGAAAATGAAAAAAATTATTTCATGATCCGTACAGAATTTATTTGTTTAACATTTTTAATTACGGAGTAGAGCTATGGGGCACCACTAAGCCATCGAATTCCTCTCGTATCCAATCCCTACAATCCAAAATCCTTCGTAAAATCCTCAATGCTCCTTATTTTGTTAAGAATAAAGTCATCCATAACGATCTTAATGTCCCTTTTGTTGCTGATTTGGCCCGAACCCGGTATCTATCCTTTCATAGCAAACTTCATTCCCACTCAAACCCTCTAGTTTCACACCTAGCTTCCTCTTCAATTCCCGACAATCCTCCGAGGCGTCTGAAAAGAAGATGGCCACGCGACCTTCTTATTTGAACTTTGATTTGAGTACTACCAGTTATGTAACACGCATTCTATTTACTTGTATAATTGTAATACAGTTGTAAATATCAATAAATAAATTAAAAAAAAAAAAACATTTTTAATAGCAATACTTTTCTAAAAATTAGTCTCTTACTTTTAAGAAATTAATCGTAGGTTCAAAAGTGGTAGAAAAACAAAACAGGTTAGAGTTAAAAATCTGAAATTCACTTAAGTTACAGAGTTCATATTGAGACTAAAGATAAATAGAAAACTTAATAGTCTTTAGTCTCAAAGCTTGATAATGTTTGGTAACTATTCGAAAATGGAAAATGAATCCATTATTATTTGTTGTTTTTTAAATATTTATTTCTATTATTTTGTATTTATATTTACATGACTCACGAATCACAATGAATGCCTTTATTTGGAGGCTCCCCCGTTTGGTAAAAATGCCACGTGCTGACATTGGGTAAAAAAGATATTGTTTTGTGGAATTCTTAACTATTTTTATCAATCTTTTAAATATAATCACTACAAAAAATTGAATAATTATTAAACTAATAGGAAGCGTATAGTAATTGTAATTTTATTGATCTCAATTATATAAAAATGGTTTTAGTGTTTTTTTTTCTTAGCTCCTTTTGGGTTCGAAGATGGCTAATTAAAATTAGGATGGAAGGGATCTCTTTTTCTGTACGTTTTTTTAACATTTTTTTTTTTCTTCTTAGCCCCTATAAGTTTGAAGATTTCTAATCTGGATTAGGATTAGGTTGGAGAGGAATCTCTTTTACTGTACTGCGCACATTTTAAGAGGAGGATGAGAAAATGGAAGGCTCTAATTTATTTCTTTATTTATTAACATATAATATTATTTAACATATAATATTATAACATATAATATTATTTAACATATAATATTATAACATATAATATTATTTAACATATAATATTATAACATATAATATTATTTAACATATAATATTATAACATATAATATTATTTAACGTATAATATTATTTTGTAACATGTAATATGAAATAATAAAAATGGGTCATAAAAAATTTAAGTAATTGGGAAGAAAGAGTTGAATTAATTTATTTTGTTGAACTTTTCAAGGGACATAAAAACCTACAATATAACAATAATAAAACATTGGGAGTTCGAGTGTTTTGAACAATTATAAAATTGGAAAAAAGTTGCACCCCCAGTACCAATTCTAATTTTATTAATACTTCGGTTCATAAATTTTACATCAATATTGGACTAAAAACCAACAAGAAATGAAGTACTATAATGAATATTGAATATTTGAATTTGAACAAAATAAAAAAAATTGGAAAACTATAAATTGGAATTGTAAATTGAAAAACTTTTAGCTCTCAATTGAATTGTAATGTAGTTGGAATTTTTAGGTTTTTCATTGGTATTTCTGAAAATCTTTAGGGGTTTTTAAAAAATAAATAAAATAATAACAATAAATAATTATTGACGAATGGTGCACGAAACATGGAGTGTTTTTATTTAAAAATGCATTTAGTTGCTCACATGTTATACATTTGAGGATTCTGATTTTTTTTTAATTGTATTAATTATTAATTTACCATAGTAGTCGTGATATAATAAATTACAAACTAACTCAATTTTAAGCTTAATATTGACAGACCAAATCATACTTACACAGATTCCATATAATTCATGACAGTACTTGTTCTCTAGACTGAAAAGAACAGATGTTTAAACACTTAATCTATGATTATGCATGACAGGCAATGATCAATATTGTTTATTTCAGTAATTTGAAAGGAAAATGTCGTCCAATACCAGAATACGACCAATATATAAAAAAATTCGGGACGATTTCATTAAATTAATAAATAGCTTGGAATTCGAAAAGTTGACAGTAAATTGAGCTATTAAAGAATTGATTAATTGACTGTTAGGTATAATTGAACAAAAAAAAAAAAAACTGTCATTTGCTTTTGTTGGCCAGAAATTCGTAGTACATTTCTGAAAGTTATTCATATTAGCAAGTTACTCTTTGGTATTTTTAAAAGGATATAATTTATAATATTTTATGTTCATCAATGATTATTACATATTTTAAGATTATGTATTGTAAATAATCTATACATATTATAAAACCAAGTCCTCCCCCACTTCTGTCTGTCAGTTCGCGAAAAACTCAAAAACTACTGCACGGATTTCCATGCGTTTTTCTCCAATAGATTCATGAAGAAGGTTTAGGTATGTCCAAGGTATTGTGTAAATTGGTTGAAATATTACGATAATTGTTGGAAAAAGTCAAGCCGCCTGGAAGCTTTCATCGAAGACGATGCCTAATCAAAACAATGCATGAGAGGAAAATAGTTGACTGGATGATCAAATGTAGAAAGGAGATAGTTGGGGGATCTTTTTGACTGCACCCCCCCAACTATCTCCTTTCTACAAAGCAATGCATGGTGGAATATTCCACTTTCATAGAAATACTTTTTTTTTACAAAAAATTCCGCGATAGCATTTATCTATTTTTTAAGGAGAGCTTACTATACCCTTCTAAAAAATTGGTTACGTACAATGCGGTAATTGGAAAGCTATTTAGAATGATACATTATTAATCCTTATCAACTCAAATACTTTAGTTACCTTAAGCATTTCAAGCCCATTATTATAATATTTTACACCGTTTGATTTAAATGAATATATTAGGAGGTATCGCAAAAAATTAAGGCGCGTAAAACTCTTAAATAAAGAAATATTTTAGTTTTTTTTTTGTTTATGTAGTGTAGACATTATATTACATTTAAATCTAATCCACATATTCGACGCATCAGACTGATGCAATCCTCCTATAGGCAAAATATGTAAGCATGATATGCTCTGCTACCCGTGCGAAGCTTGGGCGGGTAGCTAGTTAATTATAAACCAAATTTTATACTATGTATGAGCTGTACCAATACATAAACGGTCCTTTCTAAGTGATACTTTGAAAGGCAAAAAGGAAAAAAAATAATATAAAAAAAGAAAATATATCATTTATTACATTACATTTCATAGTACTCACCCAAATAGGAGTTATGTCATTATTATGGTGGAACAGATCATGACCGTACTTCAGCAGTTTTCCGGTCTTAGGGTCGAAGACAGTGTTGCCAATAACACCGTGCACTCCTGAGTACAATCCTGTCGCTATGGAGAAATGGTTGACGAATGTCTGAGTAGGGAATACGTTAACCAAGTATTTGGCGTAGGAAGAACTGCTTTTGAGGGAGTATAAGTATGGCGTTAGTTTCCTGTCTAAGTAGTCGTAGCGGAATCCATCGTAGGATATGACGAGGAGTTTATCAAAAGATTGTTTGGAACCGGATCCTGCTACGAAAAAGAATACTAATGTCAAGATATGTCTCATTGCAATTAGTTTTGAAAGCATTCTATCCGATAGAAATATGAGACGTTCGATGGCAATGAGACCGACTTTGGAACTGTAGCAGAGCTCTTGATACTACACATTTCCTAATTAACTTTCCTAATGAGCTTCCGTCCTTCACTGGCTATTAATGTTGATTTGTTCATGCCATTGCTTTAAGTAAAAAAAAGAACATTCAGTTCCAAGAAGAACTTATAATGACTGTCTGGATACAACGCTTATAAGTGGCTACGACACTTTAATGAACGAGTCAAAATATACGAATGTCCAACAGTTTTTCCCTAAACTACATTAAACAGTTGATTTTTCTCAAGTACATCATGAATATTTTAACCTCTCTCACCAACGCTACGACAATATATGAATATTTAAATTTCCGCTTGCCCATTGTGATTATTGATTAAGGTCATTTTTTCTCCAATTGAACGCTATATTTTTTCGATGAAATTACGTTTTCTTCACTAAAAGAAATATTTGGTATTTTGTTTTGTATTAAATTTCTGTAGCACATTGATACATGTTTTATCGTAATTTTCGTTGTATAGCGTAATAGTGGTTTGGGTAGCAGACAAATTTATCCAGTTATATAATTTATAAAATTATATTGAAAAAGAAAAATCTGTACCACTACAACCCGTGAGCGGGTCTGGGGTTCAGTACATGGCAGAGACTATTGTTTCAAGGACAACGGTTGTGCAGAGAGTCCTAGACCACGCTCAACTGCCAGATTCCCCTCCTTATTTTGGATACCGACTTTATAGAGGCTGGGTGAGCCCCGGGAGGGCCGTGGTTTCAAGAATTATATGATTTTGAAAAGTTTTCAAGAAATGACTTTAAAAAAATCAAAGAATTTTCCCTGGAGATTAGACCCTATTATCTAAAATTGTATATCCCTTCGCTTACTCTACGAATACATCGCTTTTTTTCTGCACTACTTTTAGTTGTTTGTAATTATATACAATATTTACTGGTAACATTGTAATTTTTTTTATTGTCAGGGTAAAATTTAATCAAGATCATCAATATGATTTCCAGTAACACTCATATCTGTGATATCAGTATGTCTTAGACCGATTTTTTTATTCATTATATATGTTTGTAGTTCTTATAAAGAGTGGGTATGTGAAGTTTTAAAGAAGTCTTTAAAACATTTTTCTCATCATCTAAATTAAAAAAATAGACCATCATTTATCCAATTTACTAGAAGGGTGACATTCAAGATTATTCCAACTACAGAAGGTTCAGGGTTGGAAAAACATATATACATATATATATATATATATATATGTTTTTCCAACATATATATATATATATATATATATATATATATATATATATATATATATATATTTTACATTCACTTCTCGAGATTCAGTCTATTTGTTAAAATTCCTTTTTGCAACGTTTCGAGGCTACATTGTTCTCATATTCATGCTAAATTGATGAAGGAATGTCATTGAAGAGTTTAATAAATACAATTTTGTGACAGTAATGTTTTTTCCAATATTCTCATTCAATTAATAATATTGTTTTGTTGTACTTTTTTTCAGGGAGGATATTTATGCGAATTCTTTACAATTATTATTATAAATATGGATTATTATTACATGCTTGCAAGTGAATATTGGGTGTTTGATACAGATATTTTATTATCTTAAAACTGGAACAGCATAAATAAGTAAATCAGAATAAAGTTATTAATGACATAATGTTGAAGGTGAACAATACAAAATGAAAAAAACAAAAACTTCTCAGGTTGAAATGTACAAGTCTTTATTCATATATAGGTGCAGCATTAGTTATTGTGACGAAAAATATGTTCTATTTGATAGATCGATCCATTCGGTTTCAAACTTGGTAATTCTAGATTGAGAATATGAGCAAACATGGGATACATGTCTATAGTTCTTAACTCTCCTGCAGCATAATTTTTCCTGAATAGTGGGCCATGTGCAATGAAATATGGATGCATACTAATCGTGAGTGGATCGTATCCATGAATGCCATAATAACCCGTGGGAGATACTAAAAAAAGTGCATATAAATTACATATCTGTTATTAATAAAATAATTAAATATATATAATTATTTTTTACTTATTAAATATATATATATATATATATATATATGTATACAAATTATTTGAAAAATATATATCATTAAAATTTGTTTACTTTATTACGTATATGAAGAACAGATTGTCAGCTGAATGATATTAAAGAAAAAGAAAATTTTCATTGTAAAATAATTGTAGAAATAGCATTTCGAACTTATTTACAGCTTTTTCAAAATTCAATTTTTTTACTCTGCCCCAACAATATTGATCGAAATGCTAAAATGTTTTCATAAAATTTAGTAGTATTATTGTTTTGGTTAAGGAATAACATTCTAATTAATACACTTGACTTATTCATCAACCAAGTTAACTTATTGTATTAATAATAAAATATTTATCAAAAAACGTTGTTAAAAATATATAAATTTTAATAATGGTGCTATAATCACCTCCATGGTTGTCAATTTGCCATTGGATAGATTTGTAATAATCTTGAAATGCATATGGAGGGTTAGCAACGGCCATTATCGGTGCAGTTCTCTTACAGTTCTTGATATGGAAATCATATGGTATTGAACTCTTCAAGTACACATTAAAACGTTTATCTTTCCATGAAGCAGCCTGCAATTTATTGTATATTTCCATGAGACTTTCTCCTGAAATAAAAAATTAGGGAAAAATTAATGTCTCTATAAAAATAATTATTATAATTATGTATTTAACACATAAGGAATATGATTAAATACATATCTTACATACATGCATACATAAATACATACATACATTTAATTAAACAAATTAAATGAAGTTTCTTCTATTTGCTTACATGCATTATTATAACGTTCAAGATCCACTGTACAGTAATAGGTACATTTCAATAATAAAGCATAATAGACAAGTAAATTTATATGACAGAATAATAGGAAAAAACAAAAAAGAAATTATTTCCTTCAGAACCCGATTTTGCATATTGGTATATACTCCAGATTACCTTCATTGTTAACACATTCACTGATATAAAACTACATTTGTGTGTGTTTATTGTATTGTAACCAAGCTGGCAATACTGAAGCGAAATATAGATGAAAATCTTGAAAAAACATGTTGTTTCCTCTTTCTTACCTTGACTATCACTAGATTTATACCCTGTGGTAGTACTCAAATAACAATTTAAACTTAGAAGGTCATGAGGCCATCTTATTTTCAGACGCCTCGGAGGGTTATCAGGAATTGAAGAAGTAGCTAGGTTTGAAACTAGTGGTTTTGAGTGGGAAAGGTTTTTCATGAAAAGAGAGGTATCGCGTTCAGGCCAAATCAGCAACAAATGGGGCATTGAAGTCATTATGGATGACTTTATTCGGGTTTTACGAAGGATTATGGATTGTAAGGATTGGATACGAGAAGAATGCGATGGATTAATGGAGCCCCAAAGCTCTACTTCTTAAGTCCAAATAGGTCTTATAATAGTCATGTATATGAGTCTTTTGTAATTAATTGGGAGCTTAGAGCGTTTGTCTAGTAAGTGTTGCAGTAGCCTAAAACGGCGAGCATGTTCTTGTCTTTTCAGTCTAGGATTCCAAGTTAAATGTTTGTCGAGATTTAATCCTAAGTATCGGATTAGTTCTACAGAAGTCAGCGGGATATTATTAAAGGATACTGGAGGACAGGAGGTCATTGGTTTCCTATGAAGCCCAAAGGTTAATTGACTGGATTTGTGGGAATTTATTTTTATCCTCCAGTATTTGACACACAATTCTTCAAGGTCAGTTGACATGAAAATAAATTTAAATTTTAAGCCCCCTTCCATTTACCATTATGCCTTTATATATAGAATCTCTTTATGCGTATATCTATATCTAAACTAGTTTATGCTATGATTTATACATACCTTCTTTAGGATATATCTGCAAAACAGGTGAAGCTCCGTAAAAGTTAGCGGTGTCCCCAACGAACTCCGTAAGGTCAATTATCTGATCTAATCTAATACCTTCCATTCCGTGGTCACTCAAGAACACGACATTGACGTCTTCGAGATCAAGTCCCTTCAAGGATTCCATGATGTATCTCGTGATGTTGTCCGTTTTCTTTATCTGTTCGCGGGTTTTCTCAGACACTGTCGCCGGTCCGGAGCTGTGGCTTTGGCTGTCTGGCTCGTCGAAGTATATCATGACCAGGTTCGCTGGAGTCTCCGGGTGAAGAAACCATGACAAAGCCTTATCCGCACTGTCTTTCCATGACATGTTCTCGTCGAATGTTTGTGAAAATGTAACATTCACTCCACCATATTCATATTCTCCAGCTGTCCACATCATTACTCCGCTGTGATGTCCATCGCCAGCAAGTTCATTTAGTGTCTAGAAAAAAAGAAGATGACATTATTCATCTTTCCACTAAATAATACGAGCATGTGTAACATTTAAAAAAAAATTAATTTATTGATATTTACTACTATAATAATATTACAATAAGTAAATCTGCTAATATGAACAATATGACATGAAAAAAAAAACACTTGTTGAAAAACTATCCATCGGTAGCACTCCAATAAAGTTCTATAGCAGAAGGTCTCGAGGCCATCTTCTTTTCAGACGCCTCGGAGGATTATCAGGAATAGTATGGGAAGCAAGTTGAGAGACTAGCGGATTCAAGTGTGTAAGGAGCTTGTCATGGAAGGATAGGTATCTAGTTTGGGCCGAATCAGCAACATATGGGATATTAAGATCATGATGGATGAGTTTGTTTGTGACATAATAATGAGCATTGAGGATTTTAAGAAGGATTTTGGATTGTAAGGATTGGATACGAGATGAATTGGATGGTTTAGTAGAGCCCAAATGCGTAACAATTAATTGATAATAAAAGGAGAAAGATAGAAATAATACAAAGAGCTCTGTACCGCTTTTCTCATGAGTAGTACTACATGAGTAGCTACTCACGAACCTACTGTTTCGAGGCTAACAATTACACAATAAAGTAAAATAAATATCAATAGTAAATAATCTAAATGAACAACAACATTATAATTTCAAAAGATAATGTGACAGCCATGCAATCACGCTCAACCGCCAACTTTATTATTCAGCGGATTTATTGTAATACAACCGCCCACAAACATGGTAGATACTACCCGTTCTTTTTTCACAAAATAATCATCGTACCAGATCTCTAAAACCTGATATTTAGAGATAAGATATCTCTAATTGTGATATTTTTTAGGCATTTATGAGCTATTTTTAATCTAACTTTGTAATGTAATTATTACACCAATCCATTTATTTTCCACCAACTTTCTTCAACGAAGAGCGGAAAATGATAAATTATTTCCTACAACTACATAAATCACTACATAAATTGGGGTTCTAAGAATAAATAGCGTGAATCCTGCTACAACTCTCACTGACTTTGTATGGAATTAACACCTTTAAATATATTTTGACTGAGGTCCAAAACCAAAGTCGATCTACTGCTAAAAATCACAACAAATAATTCATCTTCTTGATTTGGGTTCCTTGGGAGCTTATAATAGCCTTGCCCACCAAAATAACCTATTCCCCTATACCATAAATGTTTAACTGAATTAATTTAAAGATTTAATCCTTAAGATCGGTTAATATTAACGAATGGAAAAAATACTTCCAGAAATAATTCTCAGTACAACTTGTCATCTCTAAACATTAACCAGCACTATTTACACACATGGTTATCGTTTGAGTTGTATCAGATTACGCATCCCAATGTAACACATAGATTTTTGTTTATAAGAATTCAATAATATTTGAAGTAGAATAATAATTCAATTGTGTGTTACTAAATTTGAATAAGTTTGAATGGAATATTCGTCAACTTAATATTGCGAACTTTCGTTTTTTGATTATGGAGATCAATGAAGATAATGATATAGGCCTGTAATGACGCACTAAACATAGCCATTTCCTGAGAACTATTCAGATTCAGAAAAAAATTGTATTTAAAAATCACATTACTTTTTAACTTAAGTAATGATTTTTTTGAGAGAGAGAGAGAAGAAAACACTTTATTGAAGCATTACAATCTGCCTGCTGTGGGCAATAAGTAATGGTGCTATGTAGCTACAATCATTCCATAAAAAATCAATAATATAAACGAAATAAATGCATAAATAAAAAAAATAAAAAAAATAAAAAAATAAAAATATATATATATAATAAAAAAAAAATATAATAATAAATAAATCATAAAAGAAATATACTGTACACATTCATACTCTATTTACAATTTGCCTGGGGTCCCCGAACTGAGCTTCTTCCTCATGAATGAGGGCAAAGCAGGAGTCCGGGAGGCCCCAGTCCCCTTTCCCAGCCGCGTCACTGGCATTAAACGCCAATGGAAGCTGGTTAAGGAAGTAATGATATGATAACTTAAGAAAACTACAAATAGGTGATTCCAAAAGTGACCTTGAATTAAAAAAACAAAACATAGAACTGTATGAGAGAACTGAGATCTAGGAAACAGCAATAAGGAAATGGAAATAAACATTTTTCGGGCATATGAAAAAGATGAATGAAATCAGGTTGGACAAACAGATATTCAACAAAGTGATCGACTGACAAGAAACGTTAGAGGATACCCAAAGAAAAACCAGCTTAGAGAAATATTCAGAGAATACTTTGAGGATCTTGTAGTGGTAAAGAAGGAAAAAAGAGATGGAGAGACGAGCGAAGGAAAGTGGTGAGAGAGAAGATATATGAAATGAAAGGATTCACTAGAAGATATACTAAGTAAGAAATATACAAAAATCTGTACCACGACAAACCCATGGGGCGTCTTGGGTTCAGTACAAAGTAGAGAATAAGGACTGATTGGAAAGCTAAGAATAGATATACTACTAGTCCTTAAACGGTCATTATGGAGAAAAAAATATATATATATATATACATATATATATATATATATATATATATATATATATATATATATATATATATATATATATATATATATGAATGTGCTAATAAAAATTATCATCCTTATGGCAACAAATAATCATCTGTAAGTAACTAATTGCAAAAAAAAGTATTAATTTATTAGCATTTATCAATAAAACAAATGCTGTACAATATAAGCAAAAGAAGACATTGTAAATAAATAACTGAATAGTAAAAACAAATAAAAAGAAAAGACGTAATAAAAGCAATGATGGGTTAATTAATATTACTCATTACCAAGATCTGGAGAAAAAATAATTAAATAAACATTGATAAATATAAGAGATATTGGTTAGACGGTTCACCCAACCGCCTCTCCAATTAGCCCTGAAGATGGCCTACAAAGTCGGTCGAAACGTCGGCACAAATAAAAAATAAGTCTTGACTTATTTGGCGTTTTTTTTACTGCACCCCCCAACTATCTCCATCCTCCATTGATAAATATAATTATTGAATTAATAATGATTGAAAGCTACCATATTTATAAATCTCTTATATGTGTTTCCATTTTTTTTCCCTTAACTATATTATCTTCCGATATTCAAATTTAATTAGTGGAGGGGCTTTCGATTTTAATGATAACTTTCCTTGTGGTATTACATTATATATTTATTTTTTTATACACCAAATATATCATAAACATATCACAGTAATTAAAGGGTTTACTTCTTCACTTACTAGAATTGCGAAGTTATAATCTAAGTGAATTTTAAAAACAAATTAGCGATTAGAAATGGTAGTTTTAAGTAAATATTAATAAGTAAAAAATCACATTGGAACGGAATATAGATGACAAATAACTATTTTAGTAAATATTCAGAACACGTTTTTCGGACTATTTTTCAGATTATGAATAAAGAAAAAGTGAAAAACAACTGCCCATAGTTATATTATTAGTAAATTAGACATGGGTGGGTTAGTTAGAATGGTAAGTTAATTATACAATTTTGTTGTTTTTTCTTAATTTTATTTTATGTTAACAGTATAATTTATTACTAAAAAAAAACATATCCTCATTAAATATCTACTTACTAATAAGCAAAATGCGTTCCTTTGTTTATTTTTTGAATATGCCTTTCTCCATATCTCTTTTATATGATAAGATATCTATAGTCGTATGCTACAATATTTAGTCTTGTCGTATGATACACTTTAAAAAGTGTAAAATTCATCGATTCCCTAGAGGATATATAGCGCATCAAAGTTTATTTGAACCTTTTCCAAGTCAACTGTAACCTTTTACAAATCAAATGATACCCTTTCCGAGTCACAAGCAACCGTTTCCAATTCAAATATAACCCTTTCCAAATGAGTTGATACCCTTTTCAAAGCAAATGTAACGCTTTACAACTCAATTGTCAACCTTTTTATTTCAATTGTAACCGTTTCCATTTCAATTGTCACCCTTGAAAATTTAACATGATTTTAAATGAACAGTGTTATTTACTCCTTAGGAATAAACATTTTTTTTTTAAGTGTGATAATGTTTAGTTCAGTTTACATTTTTTTTTATTATTTACTTCTTGAGAAAAAAAATTTAAACTTTTTAAAAAAATGTTTTCCTTAATTTTTTGTAAACAAGAATATTATTATGTTTATTATTTTATTACCAAAACTATGAAGATAACTGTTGTTAAGTTCAGATTACATGTTTTTACTTTTTTTAAATAAACTTTCTCAGAAACAAAAGATCAACTATTTGTTTTTTTAATCATTTCCCTCATTTTTCCTAACAAGCGTTGTGAAGAAAAAGGTTGTGTTGATTTTATCCTGGCGAATTCTTAGGCCCTAAATTCGCCCATTCCCCAGTACGGTAAATTTTCAAAACATTTTCAAGGGTGACAATTGAAATGGAAACGGTTAAAATTGAAATAAAAGGGTGACAATTGAGTTGTAAAGCTTTACATTTGCTTTGAAAAGGGTTTTCACTCAATTGGAAAGGGTTAAATTTGAATTGGTAAGGGTTGCTTGTGACTTGAAAAGGGTATCATTTGATTTGTAAAAAGTTACAATTGACTTGGAAAAGCTATATTACTTAAGGAATATAAAAAAACTGAAGATTCCCGAGTTCACTACATGTTACTGTACTGTTTCTTGGATAATAATTGTACATGGAGGTAATTAAAATCATAACAAAATATAAAAGTATGACCATATTAGACATGACACAACTTAATATCGTAAGAGCTAACATGACAAAAATATTCATATCAGCGTTATCAAACCAATAACTACATATAAGTCATACAAATATTAGGTAATAAATTGTTATTGTATTTTTATTTCATTGATTATTTTGTTTGTTTTTCTTCTTAGTTTAAAGGAAAAATTATACAATAAAAATGTCATTTCGGCCACCTAATCATGAACATACTTCTACAGCCCTGGTGAAGCATTAGTTAAGTCTAATTTTCTCCAAAATCAGTTTCATGTACTTTGAGAGTTGGAATCGTTTTATTTTCAAATGGTGATAAATGGAACGATTCCTCTTTCTTCAATACAATTAACTCCCTCTAATAAAAAAAAAAAAAAATCGACTTAACTACTTATTTACCACGGTCGCAAATTTATTTGTGTTCAAATAAATAATATAAACTGTGATGTTTGGGTAAAGAGGTTGAAGTATTTTTTTTTAACTTTAGGCCCATGTCATATCCTATTTGCTTTTAATGTTTACCTAAACTCCGCACAAATTAACAAATTTCCCAATAATACATGTATAAATTTACATCCTAAGGATATGTGTAACTGTTCATAATATAATTCTGTTTTAAATTTTTTATTAAAAACATACATCTTAGACATTTCGAAAACGAAGAATACAAAACGTTGGTACTACATACTAATATCGGTGGATGGATAAGAAAAAATACAATCTTATTGGTCAATACTTTTTTGTTTAAATACTTCAGCTTATTGTGTACACTATCGGCTACATATAAGCAAGCACAAGTAAATTTCAACTGTTAATTCGTTTCCTTTTTAATATTTTCGAAAATAAAAATAATTGTAAGTTTTTGTATGAAAAAAAGAATGTATAACTTAATAACCTAATATATAACTTAATAACCAACGGGCGTTGATGACCTAGATGTTTTACGCCCCTAAACCCAAGAAAACAAACAAACAGAATGTAGTTATGAGAAATATATTTTGATTAGGTAGAAAATTACTACAGAAAATTAAAGAATTATGGCATTAGTTCCTCAGGTTGTCGCATCGAGTTAAGTCACAACAAGTTTTAACCTTTCATTCGTTTCCTTTTTAATATTCTCGAAAATAAAAATAATCATGAGTTTTTAATATGAAAAAAAAGTGTAATTATGGGAAATGTATTTATTTCGGTAATCATTTCATCAAGAAATAAATCTTTCAACTAACTTTCGAAGGATAGATGATGATAAAACCTAATGATTGTATGTAAGTCGGTTATTTAATCTAGATAGAGTCAGCAATAGTTCCTATGTACAGTACAATACAATTAATTAATTAATTAGCAATACAATTATTTATATATTCGAGAATATTAAAAAGTAAAAGAATAACAAAATGTAACAACTTGTGGTTTAACTCGAAGCGACAATAATATCAGAACTGATACTATTTTTTAAAATTATATTGAAAATTATCATAGCTAATTAAAGAAATTATGACTTTTTTTTATCTAGAACTTATTAATATAATAGAATTTTAACTTACCCAAATAGGGATCAGGTCTTTATTATAATGGAAGAGATCATACGAGTATCCCAAGACCTTATTCTTTTCACGGTCGTAGACTGAATTTCCAATAACACCATGAACCTCGGAGTAGACCCCAGTCGCCAAAGAGAAGTGATTGACATACGTCTGTGTCGGAAAAACGTTGAGGAGGCATTTGGCGTACGTAGAACTGTCTTTGAGTGAGTTGAGATAGGGCGTAATATTCAGGTCAAGATAGTCAAACCGGAAGCCATCGTAGGATACGACGAGAAGTTTCTTAAGTGGTGATTTAGAAAATGCTGAATTGACAAAAAATCCGAGAAATGCTAGCAATATGGGGAAATTCATATTGAATTTTCTTGCAACAAAAAAAATAGAAAATTGGAATGAAATATCCAGAAATCCCAATATGCTAAGAAATGGCGACCTGCGGGAGATCTAGTTGACTTAAAGACCGTAAGCGGCTGTCAGAAGGTATTTGTATTAGAGCGGAGTCAGTGAGGTGACGTCAGGTTGAGTACATTATGTTCAAGGACCCAATCCCATTAAGAATACAATTTTTAAAATGTTGTTTTTTAATAAGTTAGTTCATAATATGTTTATATTATTTGGATAAAAGAAAGATTGCTAGAAAAAACTTATAATTCCATTAATAAACCACTAAAACCTGAGGTATATGAAATAATTTCAAAATGATTAGATGATTGCCAAACTCAAGATTGCAAGTAGGAAAACAAAATTTCAATTTTCATTAAAATAAAAACGTTTTGTATATAAACAAATTATACACAACATATTCTTATAGATGAGGTAATGGTTGAGCGTATATCCTGTGTGATGTACAAAGCATCCTGTATATTGTATATACATATATCATGAGTATTGTCTTTGGTATTGCACTGTTAATGTTGTTATTTTGTCTTTTCTCACTCTCGATGATGATCTAAAGGTTAAGCCGAAACGTTGGCACATAATCAATTTTGGCTTATTGTTACAATTCTTCGACAATACTCCAGACCATTTTATGTATTACTTCATATACTTGCTTAGAAAGCTATTTTTTTTCACAAATAATTAAGACTAGCATTTTTTATATTTATCTTGAAATAAAGTATATTAGTGCAGTCGGAAGTATACTTCAAATCCAACTATGGCAAATTTTATTTAAACTAAAACTACCGAGGATGAATCTTGTGGGGTCTGGAAACCCTCCTGAGGTTCAACCAGTATCTATAAAATGGGTACCCTTAACAAGGGGGGAACCCTGGTGGTTTTGACCTCTGACAAATCACCTCCCAGCACGACCGTTGTCCTAGAAACAGTATTTGAAAAATAATGAAGTCGATATTTAATGGGTATTGAAATTTATATACAGGGTGTCCCGAATTTAAATGGCAAAACTTCAGGAACTTATAGGGGACCGAAAAACTAAGACAAAAAGTCCTTTAGAGATTTGCTCGTTTTTGCTTAGTTTTAGAGAAAATCGCAAAAAAAGAAACAAAATAAGTTTTCATTTTTATACTCATTTATTTAAATTTATATTTATGTTATGTTCTTTTTAATGTAAATATTGCTCAAAATGTTGTTCTCTTGGACCAATGCAAGCATTACATCTAGCTTTGATAAATTGATAAATTGCAGCTAAACATTGTTCTGATGATATTTGGTGCACTGCATTTATGATTCGGTCTCTTAATTGCTCTCTAGAGTTGATTGACACCGAATAAACTTTCTCCTTCAAGGTTCCCCATACGAAGAAATCCATGGGTGTCATATCAGGTGATCTGGGTGGCCAAGGTACTACTCCTCCACGTCCAATCCATCGTTGTGGATAATTTATATCCAGCCAAGCTCGAGCAACTCTGCTATAATGAGCTGGACATCCATCGATTTGGAACCACATTTCAATCCGCTGTTGTAAGGGAATGTCATCTAAATAATTAGAAAAGTCGTTCTCCAAAAAATGTGTAAATGTGATACCATTCAATCTTCCAGGTAAAAAATATGGTCCCACCAGTAATCCGTTCCAAATTCCAAGCCAAACGGTAATAGCAAATTCATGCTGAAACCTATTCTCTCTAATAGCTCTGGGATTTTCAAGAGCCCATACATGATAATTTCTTTGATTAACAATTCCTCCTCTTGTAAAGGTAGCTTCATCGGTCCATATAATTTTTAATGGAAATAAATTATCATCGCGAATTTTTTCAAAAAACCAGTTACTAAAATTCAATCTCTTGACATAATCTTGAGGTAATAAATTCTGAACTTTTTGAAGATGGTATGGGTTGCGATTATCACCTTTCAAACTTCGCCATACTGCTTGCCGCGATATTGCTAATACAGCAGATGCTCTTCGGATGCTAGTCTCAGGATTGTTATCGAAGTGGCGTTGGACTTCGATTTCTTCTCCGATAATCTACTCTTACAGCTGTCTGGAATTGGTCGCCTTCATTACGTATTAAGAATGACCCAGTCTCTTGTAGTCTATTAAAAGTTAACGAAAAGACTCGTCGATTAGGCACTCTTCTATTTGGAAATCGGCGCGCATACTCCCGCACCGCTTCTAAAGCATTACCGTTACAGAAACCATACACAAAAATCATATCAGCGTATTCAACATTAGAATATGTATGCGGCATTGTGGCTGATGCTATTCACACAAAAATATCTGAGTAACTGAGTGAAGACTGATTTAGGAATTATAATCCTAGAAAGAAGCCAAAATGTAAACAAATAAAAGAATGTAAAGGATATCATTAAGTGTTTACATATCAATATTTATACATAGCAATATTTACATTAAAAAGAACATAACATAAATATAAATTTAAATAAATGAGTATAAAAATGAAAACTTATTTTGTTTCTTTTTATTGCGATTTTCTCTAAAACTAAGCAAAAACGAGCAAATCTCTAAATGACTTTTTGTCTTAGTTTTTCGGTCCCCTATAAGTTCCTGAAGTTATTTCATTTGAATTCGGGACACCCTGTATAATCATTGATAGTATAATAATTAGTATTTTCTGTTTTGCAAAGTGGAATTTACATCAATATAATAATTATTATTATTCGAAGATCTCTACTATTTTCTTTTTAAACAGTTTTAAGTGGAAAAACACCTATGAGAAAATCCAAATTGATGTTTCAATGAAAATGGTAATTTTGTTTTTCTCTGATTTAGAGACTTCATCATTATACCTGATTTGAAGCAGTGAAATTGTTTGAAAAACAGACCTAAAACTGCTCTTTTAGTATGGGTTCAAGCCCATAGTTGGAAAATAAGAAAAACAAGCTATTAGAAAGTCCAGAGTCCTATATCTCCGAGAGAGGGAATAAATAATATTTTGTAGATGTTGAATTGGACACGGACAGTTTCAGCATGGCTAATTCCTAAAATGTCTCACCTGTGAAGAGCCACGTGCGATGTGAGACAGCATTTGAAATAACTTAAACACTTGCCGTTTAATCCAATTTGGGGAAAATACATCAAATAAAATGCAAGGATCATCTCCCACAATATACCTCATGGAAATAATGTTAAATGTAGTATAATAAGTCTCTACCGTATTTGTTTTTATTAAGATAACTGGAAACTATAATCGAATACAAATTATCCAATGGTGCCTATGAACCTTAGAGGTAAAGGCAGATAAGTATATGTATACACTTGTTATAGATTTCTTATTCAGATTTTGTAGATAAATTACAAGTTAATTTTTAACATTGGGGCATACTAGTTTTCAATGGCTATACATATTGGAATCCGAGTCCAAAAAAGGGGATACGTCATGTACTGGAGACAATAAATGAACTTATCAGTTCCGCAGGTTGTCACTTCGAGTTAAGTCATAAAAATTTGTATCTTTTCATTCCACATCGTCGAGCATCCTGAGAATTGGCCTCCTCTCAATATTATACCATCATTCGGTATTCCATACGTCAACCTTCTTGGAATTCTCGTTAGGTCCATCCTCTCCAATGCCCCAACCATCGTAGTCTCTTGAGTTTGATGACTCTCACTATATCGGGTCCATCGTGTTGGTCCTTTAATTCTTTGTTGGACCTGATTCTCTTCACTTGCCCGTTCTGATAGATGTAAAAAATTTAGGTAGGATCTTTCTTTCTTGAAGGATCCTTTTACCATATTTTGTCAGGGACCAGGTCTCACATCCATAAGTCTCAATCGCTCCCACAATCGTTTTATATGGCTTTCTGGAGAGCCATTTACAGCAAAATAGTTTCTGTATACCGAAGGGACATCTACTTCCCACCGCTATTCGGGCCTTAAAATCCTATTCTACTCTGTTCTCGTACGTTATCATACTACCTAGGTACTTGTATTCATCATAAATCTTGAAACTCCAGTTCCCTATTTGTATTTCTTCTCCTTTCATTGGCCAGCTCTTGATGTTTGCTTGCAAGCGCTCCTTTTTATCATTAATTTCCAAGCCCGGATCTCTAGTTCCACTGAGAATTTCTTCAAGTGTGCTTAGAAGTGCTGGTACCGTCCACATCATCTGCATATGCTAGAGGCTGGTGTAGTAAATATTACTGACTGAATAGAGATTAAAGACTCATATCAGTCTTTAATAATATCTCATACTCTGCCATTGGTTATGATATCATTATTCAAGAGTTTTCCGAATCCAGCTGATTGTGATGGAATAGATTTTAAATTTTCTTATAAATTTATTTTTTTCATAATGGCTGATATACCACCCAAGGAACTTGACAGTAAAACTTTGGAGTTCATATCAAAAACATTCAATGAAATGGAAAGTATGGTAACTGTGCTTATTGTAATACAGTAACTGTAAATACTGTAAAGTATGGGTAACAAAGATCTGAAAAACCATGTAATAGCTAAATTGAAGTAATCTCCAAGCCATAATGTGACAATGAATCCTTTAAATCCATCGAGTTTTCCAGAACTTATTTTACCAATAGTAACTGCTAATGACAGTGATTAAGAGTAGTAATTAATCTGATAAGCTAGAGTCACAGTTCATTTCCTTTTTGTATTTGGTGATAATAATTGTATTTATGTACAAAAAGTCAATTATATTTTTTTATAATGTTTTATATTATATATACTACTATTATATTATGTTAGTAATGTTTTTTTTCAAGCAAAGTGTTAATGAATACATTTGTCTTAATTGGTCTATACATATTTGGACCTATGTATTATCTTGTTTCTTTCTTTATTATTATTGTTTTTAAGTTTTGCGCTAAAAATTGGGTAATTATTCCACAGGTTGTCACTTTGAGTTGTCACAACGAGTTTTAACTTTTTATTTGCTTCCCTTTTAATATTTTCCAAAAATACCAGTCATCATGGGCTATAATATGGAAAAGTGAAGAAAATTATGGGTAATGAGTAGATTTTGGTAACCATTTCATGAAGAAATAAGTTTCAAATAGAATAGATGTTATATGTTTGTTGAAACATTCACTTCTCGATGAAATTATTACTGAAGTATACACATTTCCCACAATTAGATTCACTTTTCCATAGTAAAGCTCATGATAACTTGTTTTTTTGGAAAATATTAAAAGGGAAACGAATGAAAACTTGAAACTTGTTGTGACTTTACTTGAAGTGACAACCACTATAATAGATACCAAAAATTGTAGATGTTTACAAAAAGTCAATTTTATTTTTATAGAATGTTTTATGTTACATATACTAACATTATTTTTTGTTAGCAATGTTTTATTTTTTCAAATCAAGTATTTATGAATACTTATTTCTTACTTGGTTGATACACATGTATTGGGGACCTATGTAAATTATTTTTAACTGTGATAACATTGTAATTTTTTGTTTATATTTCTGTTTTTCATAGTTCATATCAACCCTTGTAAAGAATGTACAAACTTTATTATAATGTAAAGTTCCTATATCATGAGTTAATCATTACATAGTACCTATTGTAAGCTTAGTGCATTGCTTATCTGTTGTCCAGATATAGAAAATTTCATTCCATATTCCTGAAAATAAAATTTAATATACTTTAAATAAGCAGTTTTTGTTCTCAGATAGCAATGCTTAATTCAGATATCAAGTACTTAAGTAAGTAATTATATCTACTCTTATTTCGACCTTAATTGTATGAACATACTGTGATAATCTTTTAGTACAAACAAAAAACTGTTCCACTATAATCACAAAGGGTTCAGTATATGGTAGTAATGTTTGGTATATGACAGAGATGACAATCCCACCCCCAGGTTTCGCCCCTGTCTTGGGGTACTTGCTTTAAAGAGGGAAAATCTACAGATCCACAACTATTAATTGAATGAATAATATATCTGCCATAGCCTGTTTCGAACCCTGGACCTATACTTCAGTAACTCTGCACTCAACACAATGAGTTACTCAGTTTCTTAGTCATTGTCAAAGAGAACAAAGCTATTCTTTATTTTTATAGTTGTGCTTATCCCTAATTTTGGAGTTACATTCAATAAGAATCCTGATAGTTTGCATTTTGTAAACAGAATAAACTTTGAGTGATCTAATCTAGTTAGTTAGCTATACAATGCAAAAGTGATATAACAAGCATGCATGACTGCTTGGGTTTAGAACATAAGGTTATATGCTTGGGTACAATTCATGGATTTCATTAACACAGTCTTAAGTATCTGTGAAACCAAACCAATCAATTATTTGCCGACTCCAGCTTCATCAAGACATAAACAGTGAGTCACACAATTACAGACAAAATATTGTACGATTCTAATTGGAAGTATATAATATACCTAGAAAATGTATATATATCTAGCACATATCTTTTTAAACTCTCCCAGCTTCTCTCCATCCACAGTCAATTCCATTCCATGTCGTGAATTTATAAATGTTAAAATTGTTTTAATACACCTCTGATATTGACAGTAAAAAAATATAGACCATATAAGAAGTTCATTAGACATTTTAACAAATACTCTAAAAATACAGATTTTCCTCTTTTTATAATTATCATAAGTTAAAAATAGAGATCTGCTCTAGCACCCTCCATTGTAGGTGATATTTAATGCCTCCTGATTGCTCCCTACTTACATTATTTTAATTTTTGAAGCATTAATGTCCATCCCCTTTCGGATTAGTTCCTCTCTCCAATCCACTACAGCTTTCTGAAGGTTATCTTTGACTCCCTTGGATTCTTGGTAGGTTTATATAGTCTCATACTTTATAGTCTCTATCAATATGGAAGGAACTTCTTTACACGCAGTGCGTCCTGAATCTCTTCCTTCGGAACTGAATCAAATTCAGGTCCAAGAAGGTGAGATTCCTCGGTCCCAGGTCGTTTTTAGAATCATTGGTAGGGATAGTAGGTGATCCATAATCTGTCTCTTTTATCAGAGGGCAGCCTGTTCTTGTTTCAGTTCATCCTCAATTATCTGACGAAGTCTTCTTTCAAATATTCTAGTTTACAGCATATATACAACTGGTTAGAGGCAGATTAGCCGAAGTTTGTCACACTCACTCTGATTTCCTTTCTTTTGGATCGTGATGATAATATTATATTCAATTGGATTGGGGGTACAAAGGATTAGGATTTTTTAAAAATAGTTTCTAGAGTGTAATCTCCTCCACACTTAATAAATTCAGGTGAGATACGATCAACAAGAACCTATCTGTTTGAACAAGCCTTCGCTATATTACTTTTTGTAAAAAATAAATACAAAAATAAATTGAATGTTGAAAGTGATCTGAGATTGAAATTCTCCAGTTTTAATCCAGATAACGACTTATTTGTTGGAGACAAATAATGTCAAAAATCCCATTGTTTGATTTTTATCTTCAGTAAATAAAATAAATGTTTTAATGTAAGAACAAAACCTGCTTATTTACATTTAATTTAGTTTTCAGGGGTATTGAATTAAATTTGGACAACAGATTTATCTTATAAACTATGAACATAGCTAAGGATAGGTGCTATGTAACGATTAACTCATGATATAGGAACTTTACTTTATTATAAGATCTGTACAGTCTTTGATATAAACTACGAAAAATAAAAAACAAAATAAAAACTATTAATTACTATGCTATCACAGTTAAAAAAGATATACATATGTCCAAATATAATAGATAGCGTGATCAACTTTGTTTCAACCGATTAAGAAATAAGTATTATAAATACTTGGTTTGAAAAAAAAAATACAAACATAAAATGTTTATAATGTTAGTACATATAACATAAAACATTCCACCATAATAAAATTAACTTTTGTAAATATCTAAAATTAGTAGCACAAAACTAAAAAAAACAAGAAACTGTGACTAGCCTAAAAGTTATCACTTTAATTATTACTCTTTATCACTCTCATTAGCAGGTACTATTGGTACAATCAGTTCTGGAAACTTCAATGGATTTAAAGGATTTATTGTCACTTCAGGGCTAGAAGCTTCCTTCAACTTTTCTATCACATGGTTTTTTAGATCTTCATTATTAGTCACCATTCTTTCCATATCATTGAATGTTTTTGATATGAACTCCAAAGTTTCACTGTTAATTTCCCTAGGTGGTATTTCAGCCATTATGCAAAAAATAAATTCATAGGCAGCTTTAAAATCAATTCCATCACAATTAGCTGGATTTGGAAAACTCTCGAATAATGATATCATAAACAATGGCAGAGTAATTTGATCAAAAACAGTAACATCAACATTGTTAATACCTTTGCTAAGAATCTTTTGCCATTTTTCCAGTTCAGGTATCATCGGACGTTTGTTACTAATCATGGATGCCTTTCTCTTGATGCTGCGAATATAATACTCTATCTGATGAGCAGTTCTTGTAGGGATACATTCAGATATAGATTTAGTATCTGTATCTTCATAAACTTCTAATGCTTCCAGTAGTTGGGTCTTCTCTAATTTAGTCCATGGTTTTGGAGCAACTGAATCAATAAGGGTCTCAGTTGATAATGGTTCCTTTTTCTTAATTACTCTTCTGCTTCGCCTCAGGGAATTTTCTGAATTCATTGTTCTTCTAGAACAACACAAACACAAACTACTGTCAAAAAAACTTTAACTGATGTCGGTATTCCTAGCAACAGGTACTGAAGGTTATAAATATCTTCCAAAGAAAATAAAAGTATTTTCGATACAGAGTATTCAAAAGTACATAAAACTTATTTACTTGGTAGTTTAAACATTACTTTTAAATGTTTAAACAATACTAAATATTTAATATAATCATTTAATAATACTTTAAACTTATTATATCTATTAAAAGAACATAAATGATTAAAAGAAATGTGATTACTCAGTACTAAAAAAAATTGGCGGGGAAAATTTGGGTCCTAAAATGAAGGAGGTTTTGTTAATCTGAATGTTTAAAATGGTTGATAACAGGGTATTCCATCGTAGGTGAGTATCACTTCATGGAATAATGGAAAAATAGTTTTTATTCCAGGAGGTCTGGGGCTGATTCAATTGTATTTAACGGTTTTGAAATTAAAATGGGTCATTGGATTGTTTATTTTTTCAGTTATGAGAGAACAATCAAGGATGTCTGTCAAGTCATCCATCATGCTAAATTGGAAGAAAAAGAATTGAGACCTTTGACTCAAGTGTTGTACTTTTCTGAAGAATTCCCAGAGTATAAAATTCTTGAATTGGACAAAGAGGTTTTTAAATGTTTGAAGGAATCTGACAAGTATGTTTAATTTCTTTAGATATAGCTATTGTAATGATTTAACTCCTAATTACTTACCTATATGGTTTCAGATTGATGTTTAGAGGACAAAAAACTGATAAAGCAGTGCTTTGTACAAAAAATAAAACTTTTGATATTAAGGAAGCCGAAACATCTAATTCCTTGCTACTTATTCCAAATTTAAAGTTTGCTGAAGATGTACCTGTTGGATCTGGTGACAGAGATATTGAAGAAAAGGAAGTTTGTTATATTGTTATTATTTTTCAAATTTATTCTGTTAGTGATTGTATTCATGTTTGATTTGCTAACATTTTTTTAAGATTGTTGGAGTTTACCATGAATACTTTGAGTTAAAACAAATCAAGCCCCGTCTCTTACCTTTACATAATTTTCTCAAAATGAAACCTTATAAAGGTATTGAACTTGAAGAGGAAGATCAGTCTGGTGAAGGATATTTTGATATTGAAAAGCTTTTGGAGTTTGTACAAGCTAGTGAAGAAGAACTCATTGATGCTTTAAAAGATGTCCATGCATTTTCTGTAAATGGTTTGTCTGTCAGAAATTTGATTATTTTATAAGTGTCTTATTAGTTAGTGATATCGATAATTGATGGTTGTAGGCAAATGGCGAGTATTGGATAATGATTACCACTTCAGAGTACTTAGCCAATTTTTAGGTTTAGTAGAATCCAATAGTTGGCCTTTAGATCAAGTACCAATTGGCGAAAGTCTTTCAGAGCTATCTCCACTTTTTCCTGATTATGTATTACATCATATCTTCCAAATATATCTTGAACCAACTGGTGAATATACCGATAATGGTTAGTATTTTTTGTTTTATGAGTAGTGAAGATTGTTATATTGCATGCAATGCGAATATATGATTTATGAACATCATTTTTATTTGTTTTACAACTAATGAATAATTATATCATATTTCAATATATGTTACTATAATTATATATGTAATATTTGGATAGAATGAAGGATTATTGGAGGAGAAAAGAATTAGGGTGTAAAAACATATCTGTGTGGTCCTTTGTTGGCCAGTTTCCTAAAAAAATAAGAAAATTATTGATCTAATGAAACATGTCTATTTTACCATTTAAATGGGTTTAGATGGGATAACAGAATAGTTATTGTTTTACGTTAGAATAAAGTTATTTAAGATTAATTTAGACCAGTATAATTTTCAGAATTTTCTGGAATTTCAACATTTTTTGTCAACAAAAACTTGTTTACTATGTTAAAAAAGATTCACACCGGAATTGGTAACAATCAATAAACTTCAAGGGATTCTTTCCTTCAAATTTTGTTAAAAGCGGTTTCTGATAGATCTTTAGATGGCAAACATGGTGGTGTGATAAAGCTTGTTCAAACAGCTCAATACGGGTGAAAAATATGTTGATAAATGGGGAAAACTATTATAAAAACGCCATCCAAACAGTATCTGGGAAAATGAGGTAAGGTGACTTGCAATAGTTAGACTTTAAGCCCCTCTAACATCCTCTTCGTTATCAGATTGACTGGACCAGCAATAGTTATGGATTTTAATAAAAATAATGATTCTGATTCTGCTCTAAAATTGCTCTCCTAAACATTTAGGAAAAGTATGTTACCTTGTATTTCTCCTGTACTGTTCATAAGTGTATATATATGAGTATATATTTATATACACTTTTTTTTTAAATTCCAACATAAAATAATAATAATAATATTCCTTATTTTGTTATTATAGATGATGAACTATTCAAGCTGGTTGAGTTCAAAGTTTGTCGTTTTCTGGGCAGTTATCTTTTAAGAACAGTTGATAAATTTAATCTAAATGATTTTCTAAGAACTTGGCAAGATAGTGTACCTGAAGGTAAAATAATTTTGCATTAATTTTAATTCTTAGAATATTTCTGCATTTGTTCCTAACACTTCTTACTGCAGCAAATAAATAGGTTTATTGTAAAATTTATTTACTGTATTAACTTTTCAGAGTAAAAATCAAACACTAAATTTAGTCAATCGCTTGTAAATTATATTGTAGATTAGGATCTTTATCATACATTGTTTCTCAATTTCTTAGTTATTTAAACTTATACTGTCTATTATATTTAAATCTCATTATAACAAAAGAATTTATAGAATCTATATTTAATTTTAAAATTTGTGAAATTCAACGTCAAAAAAAAGTCTTGAACGCATAGTGAATGGATGAAATTTGGCAAATGAAGTATTCAAGTTTATTAAGAAGTCGAGTTGATGCTACTCAGGACTCCAAGTGCTTGGCGGAAGTAAATTGATTTTGCTGCTTACTAAGGTACATCAATGCAAAACTTCCTTTTGATTGATGGAGGAAAGTCATGTTAGTTGGGCAAAGTTGGTGATTAAATACTTCTATCCAATAAACTATGGATGTGTAGGAATGGTAAAAGACTACACAACTCTGAGGCCTTAAAATATGGAATTTTCACAAGAGATGGGCCATACTCTTGACAATAATGAATGAAGGGAATGTAAATGAATTGTTATCTTGAAAAAAGACATTTTGCGAGATCTACATCATTTTCACACCTAAACAATATTTTAATTATTAATTGATTTCTTCTTGTATCCCAATAATGTATAATATACCAGTAGTTAGTTAGTCCATGCTCATAGACTTTTGACTTTTAATTTAATGAAAGTATTGATTTATTTTTAATTGTTTTCAAAATGTTTGTTGAGGCATGACAACCTCTTTAGACCAGCTTGGTGGCTTGGCTGTTTTGACTCCTGATTCTAGACCACCAGCCATTTGGCTCCTTGATGAAGAGGATCTGTCTGAGGATTTACAAGAAAGATTTTCTGTGCTTTTTTCTGCTAAGGAAAGATGGACTTACGAGGAAATAGAACCTTATATTAGGTATGTTACATTTTACTTTTTATAAAATAAATAAATTTGGTAATATATATATATATATATATATATATATATATATATATATATATATATATATATATATATATATATATATATATATATTTTGTTAAGAATTTTTATTTTATTACAAAATTTATTTATTATGAGAGCAAAACAATATTTGATTGAACTGAGATCTTTAATCTCCGTGGGCCAATGATAATTACAGTTTGGGATTGGTTGTAACACAGTTAAATTTAATCACAATTTTTATATTAGGCTGATTAAAATAACCACTCACATTTATCTCATCCAATTGTGTCTTAAAACTTCTTCACACATAACAGCGACGATGAATGACACATAACATTATTGTATAATTTAACATTGAAGAATACAATGTGAATGATATTTTTAGTTTTCAGTTCATATTCTCTAAAATTGTTATTTCTGAATATCTTGATGTCTGTTGAGGGTGATATTTTATGTTAATATTGTAGAAAATGTAGTCCTCTTCAAGACCGATTAATAAAATTAAACTGAAGATACATCACCTACACTCATTATTGTGCTTTTGTCACATAAGTGCACTGGCGTATAGTTATTAGATGAAACTAAAAATATCTTTTCCATTTGGAGAAAACCCTTTGAGTACCATTAAGTATGATTTCTGCAAAATCATCTCCCTCCACAACCATTGGCTTGAAAACATTACTGTCACTACCATATACTGAACTTAATACCCTATCGACAAATGTTGAAAATGGTCAGGTAGTGCAGTCAATTAATTTTACACAAATAAGTAATTTCTACCATTTGAAAACAAACCACCTCCCTTGGTCAATTTTCTACAACTAGTAGTAGTAGACAATTGACCAAGGGAGGATAAAGTATCCCTATGAAAATGATAGATATAATTTTTTACAATTTTATAAGATTTGACTTATAACTTTTTTAAAAGTTATATTTTTTAGTAATTATTGATGTATAATTAAATTTGAAAATGGCATGTGAATGCCGAAACGTAATGTTAAAAGAATAAAAGATTTTATGACTGGAAGGTGGTTTGTTTTCAAATGATAGAAATTACAGTGAAGACAGTCCAGTATATTGAACAAGAATTAAAACAAATAAGTAAGTACAACTTATTTTATTTGTGCCAATGCTTTGGCCTAATTTTTAATCCACCATGGAAAAATGTCTACGTTCAGTATCAAAGAAAACATTGCAATTTATATAAGCAGAAATGAAATATAAAATAATTTTTGAGAAATTAAAAATAAAAGAGTTAAATGAAATCTATGAACATACATAATAAGACATAGTAAAATTACATATTGAATGATAATTGTTGACCTTGATAATATATGTGGAAGAAAGTGGTCCGGTTAGGGGTAAATGAATTTCTCTTAGAATTGGAGAAAAGTTTATTAAGTAGCCAACGTTTCGACCTATTTTGTAGGTCTTCTTCAGGGCTATACGCAAAATACAGACAATTTAGAATTAAAAAGTGATACAAAAATATTTAAACATAAATAAACAAAAGTATGGTGAACACAGGCAATTGAAAATAAAAATGATAAAAATTGCACAGCAAGGTAAATGTAAAGGTTAAAATGTATGAGTGTATAGTATTAACAACGAAGTGCCAGGAATGTAGTAAAATACATAATAAAGAATAAAATAATAATAAAACAGAAAGTGTTGAAAAATAAAGAATAAGGTAATAAAGATAAAAAATAAAAATAAAATATTAAAATGGGTAAATGTTTTTTCTCTTTTCTCCAATTCCAAGAAAAATTCATTGACCTCTACCCAAACCACTTTCTTCCATATTTAGTAAAATTACATTTCATTATTTTTCTTGTAATTTTACTAAGACTTTGTTTCACTGTTTTTATGATATGAAGAAAATGATTTGAGTGGAGGTCTAAAATAAAATCTTAAATATTTAGAAACCAACATTCTGACACATTTTGCTGGTCTTCCTCAGGGCTTAACATGGCAAGTATGGGTGTAGAAAGACGTGATTAAGCAAAAATTAAGAAGGAATGAATGTTCTATATTCTAAATGTTATAATATTAAAATATGCATTACACTTATTTTTTTTTTCTGTAATATTTATTTTTGTTTAGAAGATTAGCTACTGAGAAACAATCAGTCAATTCAATACTAACAAAATTCTCCAGAACTTCGAATATTAATGGAGTAAGATACCACAGTGCGAGACATGGGAAATAAAATTGTACAAATGTTTTATCTTATTATGCTATAGTGTTGTTTTACTACATTGTTTATTTGTTATTGTTTATATGTAATATTATTTTGATACAGTTGATTTTGTAATTAGTCATTTTGTTGCTATTCCTTTTTTTAAATTTTGTTAATGAGCACTAGGCTGTTTCCATGGTGATGTATTAGTCATCACTATTTAATGATTAGTTCCAGAAAAAAAATCTGTATCCTGAATGTTTAAAGTTAATTGCATATCCATCTTAGCTGTAAATATGTAGATTAAAAATGAAATATATATAAATATATATGTAGCTTAAAACATTTAAAATGCACTTTAAACAGAGGAGTGATTTAGTTGTAAGTGGTTATAAACACATACATACCATTCATGATGAACTTGGATTTTCAGTTACTGGATCTCAAAATCTAGATTAATATACTGACTTAAAATTAGGTTTTGAAATAATACCGAAGTGTGATTCATAAACTAATATTGTGTGATTCTGATTTTGCTCTTTATTAATTTACATCATATCACTAAATGAATAACTTTAATATTCCATTTGTTATAAAACAGTTTTAAAGATATGTATGTATTTTTAAAGATATAGAAAAGTTAGATTGGGATGTATGGAAGCATAAATAAGTGTTAACATATGAAATACTTAGATTTAAATTAGTGCTTTCTTTTAGTTCTTTTATTTTTGATAAAGAAATTTCAATAAATATTTGTATTAAAACTTACTTTTGAGAGCTTTAATATGAATTACTATAAAAAAACCATGTACTGAACTACAACCCGCGAACGGGTCTGGGGTTCAGTACATGGTAGAGACTGCAGTTTCATGGATAACGTTTCTGCAAGGAGGTGACTTGTCCTAGGTCACGCTTACCGCCAGATTTTTCCCCCCTTATTTTGGGTATCTTATTTTTATAACATTTTATAGAGGCTGGGTGAGCCCCCTAGATCCTATATGATCCATTTCCGGCTGCAAAGAGACTAAATAAAAGTCTTGCCCACAGCGGGATTTGAACCAGGATTTCCGGAATATGAATTCTTATAAATAATAAAAAACTCGGAGAGGTATCCTTTGAAGTGTTAAAATAAAAAGATCATGCTGCAAAACCTAGAAATCCTCAAGTACTCAAGTCAAAATGGATTTAGGGATGAATTCAATAATGAAATCTAAAAACTGAAAGATTTCTATATTATGTTTTTCTTACTGTGTTCAAGAAAGTCAAAATTCTGATTTTTTGTAACTCTTATCACTGGAATGAGCATAAGTCAAGAAATTACCCCTCAATTACCTAACAAATAACAATCCTGTCAAATCCTTCTCAAAATCAGACCTAGTGCAAAAAGTATTGGAATTTTAAATAATTGGTCCCTTTAGGACTAAAACCTTAACTAATTAAAGAGATTGCTTATTAGTGAAAAGCTAGAAATATTAACAGCCTTGAAAAATTCAAAGATAAGAGATTTTTGCATAACTTGGACAAATTTCAGTTCCTTAACTTCTTTGATAGCCCTACAACTCATAAAAAGACAAGGCTTCCTTAGTCTGTGCCGCCAGTCATTTCTGTTTTTTGCTGCTCACACACAAACCCAACGCAGGCGAGGCCTACCCTTAAAAATCTTTTCATCAAGAAGCCTTTTGGAAGACATCCGGATTTCATAATCATCATTATGTTATCGCCCAGCATTCCGCAAAGTAAGTTTGTAACAGGTCTGATTAGGGTGTTCATATCTTCGTTGTCCTGGAGAGAAATTTTCTATTTAAGAACTTCTGTAGTCCACAGTAGCATCTATTGGCCCACACTGAATCTCTGGTTGCTTATCATTGGTGGAGTTCAGTTGGGTTACAAGGTAAATGATTCTTATTTATCGAAAAACTCGAGTGCCAAAACTGATAAAAACCTATGACTAGCCCAGAAATATAAATCCAAAAAAAATTATTGTACATTATGGCGCACTCACTGGAAAAGAGAGTACGAAAATTTAGGTTGTTAATACTTACCAAAAATAAGAATTCCATATTGGAACAACGTTACATTTAGCTATTCTCTAGTACTTAGAACGTCAATTATCCGATTTATGTCGTCGGATGTGATTCAGAAAATCAGTTTTTAGTAACAAAACCGTGTCTGTCTCGTCAAAGGGTTTTCAAGACACTAACATGGCTCCTGCTTTTAAAAGCGTAATTATTAAGAAACAAGATTAGAGTTTCGATGATACTTGTGAACTAATTTTAAAACATGAAATACTCTTCAAATTTATTTTCGGGAGTGGAAACTTCTACTCTTCCATCTTTTCCGCGAAGCTAGTTCGGATATTTGAATGTTCGGATAATCGACGCTCAACCTAGAAATAGAAAGAAATTGCTTCCATGGGAATACCATTAGCAATATACAATGAATATATATTTATTTTAAGTTTCATTTTATCGATGTAGATGGAAATGAACTCAATTACTTCTAGGAAAACAGTTCGAAATATGATTAAATTGAATAGTTCTGGATCTACTAAGATATTATTAGCAATGGAATAATAATTAACTAATGTTTTTATTGAAATTATTATCGATGAATGGATTAAAAGGTTAATTGTTAAAATTACGAATGGATATTTTTATATTATTTAAACAAATTTAAAATAATTCATATTTTGGAAAAAGAAACAAGGTTGTAATCCATATAAGCAAAGGTTAATTAGTTGTTGCAGTTATTTATATGGAAAAAAACTGATTATAATATGGTCTCAACACTATTCTACGAGAGAGGGGGGGAGCCTTCATCAATATTTGATAAGATTTCGATGTTCACGGTATTTTAAATAAATAGTATAAATTTATTAATATTTTTTAATATGATTTAATATAACTTCAAATATGTTTTTATTTACTGTTGTATCATGGAAGCTAACATTGAAAGTACTTTGGCGGCAAAGAATCTAATAAATTAATTTAGTAGTGTCGTGCGGGATAATAAGAACGGGTGTGAATTTCTTTTCTGCGACTTTATTGATTATATATTTGTATATAGTTGCCATAATTATGACAGGTAATGATAATTATACATTTTTGTGTGTGTTAATTATATTTACATTAATAACATAACTATAAAAGTTTGATTTTTAAAGTAATTATGCTAGTCATCATTTCCTTTTCTATCATCTGGTTTTATATTTACATAAGATGTAGCACATCCTAAAACGTTTTCTTTGGAATCAATTATGTATATGTACTGACATTTTATATAATCCATTTGGTACTGTGTCTGGTATTACTGGATTACCTTGTATTGGGAAGTTTTTATAAACATAAATGCCCTGAAAATAATATGGTTTCTTAATTGTTACTGTTTAATTTAGTTGGTATATTATATTTTATAGTATAATCTTATTATATCCGACATTGTTAATTATAATTATCTCTTTATGCTTCATTATATTGTTTTAATAACATAATCCTCCTTATTTTAGTAATGAGTATATATTTTTTTCATCAAGCATAATATTCTATTCAATAACAAAACAATGGTTGTCATTGTTTGTAGTATATAAGTTATGAATATTTTACTCTGTTAAATAGGAATAATAGCTTCATTTCGATTACAAATTCTGATATATAAAAATAGAGGCATCTTGAGGGTAAATCGCCTGATCCCAGTTCTGCCTTCACAGTTCTTCCTCAAGTCTGCCTTCACGGTTCTTCCTCAAGTCTGCCTTCACGGTTCTTCCTTAAGTTGTTTGCTTTTACTCGTATATTCCTCTTAATTGTAGTTAGGCATTAGGAGTAAAAATGATTGAAATGGTTAGACATAATCCTACCCACTTTATATTAAAAAGAAAACTAAGTAAGTAAAAGAGTCTACTGGCAACCACAACTTTGGACCGTTCCGAATAATCTTTTAAGAAAAACAGAATTCAGATGCACACTGCGAGGAAGCGGAATGCTCCCTTCCTTGCTCTCCACCTATTTGCCTCAGAACAGGTACAGTTCATTTCCCTTTACATGCATTTTATTAGGCTACATCTTTAGGAGGATATAGAATAAGTAATCGGCAAAAGACTATTGCTTTTTGGAGCAATTCTATGTGTACCTGAATGGAGCTAAATACAAAAGATATGGATAAATGTTCAAGGCAAGTTAAAATGTAAAATGAATATCACTTCCTTCAAAATTTCCTTACAACCTTTGAATCTATAGGTATCTACAATTCTGAATGAATGATTCTATGTTAATAGTGTATAACTACAATTTTTATTGCCGTTAAGATTCATATATAATTATTTGATTTATTATATTCATACATTAATGTTTTAATAATTAGAATTCATAATAATTATTTACGATGCTATGTAGTAATAAAACTACAGATATAAAACAATAAATATAAACTACACCTTACCTTCATCAAGTTTGATGGCTCTCAAGCAGATAAAGTAAATCTTAACGAGCCAGCATACAATACAGTATGTATACAGCATACATAGCCTACAATTTTTGGGAATAAATGCTGTCTTGTCATTATCATTTATTGATCAATACTTAAAAGCTGGAATGATTATGGTTTATAGCCTCTGAAAGTTAGAAACTTAAATGCCAAGAAACAAAAATATGACCAAAACACATGGATTAGTTTTTTTTCGAAAGAACCTCATTTTAAGACCAAGCTGCTATTAAGTCATGGAATAAGTAATATATTTTAAATCTGGATCTCATTTATGGAAGAATTTTATATTAAACTTATGACATGGCTTAAATATTAAATAATATCAAAATTAATTAAAGACGCATAGAAAATCCTTTCTTAAATATGCAGGGTTGCTATCCTAATATACCAAATCTTCTAAGTTGATTATTTATTTTATTGAATATGGAAGTAATTATAATTTATCAGCATTTACCACTACTTCCATGCTGAGTCTCGGGTTTAGTACTAAGTAAGGACTCCCTGTTTCTAAACCAGGTGATTTGGCAGAGTTTATGCTCAACGGTGATGTTTATCTTCAATCAAAGTATACTCTTTATTGAGGTTGGGTGTGTCCTAGAAGGTGCTCTAGATCTCACAGAATCACAGGGCACAGCAAATAAAGGGTTGATAACTTATGTATGTATATATTGCATCCCACACAGGACCTTTAGATTAGTAAACAGTACCTTTAAACTCTCAGCTACCTTGATCATCTATATCTTTGAGCTGGTCATGGTTTTTCTTTTAACCAAAAAACAATTATGGCTGTATACCTTTGGGTAAGGACATTGATTGGTTTCAATATCAGTGGAGGCAAAAAGAGCTTTCAAAAATCCATTTGTTAAATCATCAAATTGTTTACAGCCATCTATCATTATATCCAAGTATCCATCATGATATCGCCCATCTTTGAATAAGGATGATGTTAATCTCATCTAGAGAAGAAATAAAATTATAAAAGTTCAATTTCTAGCTTAATTGATACTTACTAATGATTTTAGTTATGATATTTATATTAATATAAATAGTACTGGCGAAGTATGCATTTTATTAAAACTCAATTGTAATATGAGGCTAAGGTCTAAAATTAATTCAGTTTTTTATTATTTATATTAAAATGACCAAATTTATAAGTTGTTAATGATAATGATCCGTAGATAATTTTATACCACTGATATAGTCCTTTTTTATTAGAGCTATTGTGTATAATGGGTTAAATGGAAATGATAGTTCCATTATCATTGTGACTACTCTAAAAAATATTGTTCTGATTTTCTTCTCCGTCCCATTACTGCTCGCTACTAATGGTGTCTTTTCACACTCTTGGTATTTGCAATTTCTTTCCATTCTAAGCTGCACATCTTTTGAAAATATTTGATCCCCATACAGTGTTTTGGAGAATGGCATGTATATGCTTAGGAGGCACCTGAGGTGGATTTGTTTGGGAATATAGAACTTTATGCTACAGTTGGCAGTTAAAAATGAAATAAAACAAATAAATAAAATATCAGTATTTTGTATATTCTATAGTTGAAAATGTGGATGTGAAAAATTCACATATCTAGGGAACCTTATAAGGAATCAATATACGTTTCTTCCTTTTTTTTTTTTTTCCACAAACCAATATGGTGGGAATTCATTCATAAGTTTGGAAATGGAAACATCAATTATTATAGGTGGATAGCAATTGAAGGATGATTTTTTTTCAGACATTCTATTTCTATTCTAATCTAAATCATGAGAATAGTTTTAAAACATAAAATATATCCTAATAAAAGAATTTAAAAATTTCAATTGAAAAATTCAGAAAATATAGAATTTCCAGACTCTTAAAAGAATCTCTAGAAAGAATAAAAAAGTTTGAAATGTGTAGTTATGTATGAAGAGGGTATAAATGTGTGCATGTTCTATTTTAATTATGTATAACCTTTGATTAGATTTATTTAAATTTAAAAATTGTTTATGCAAGAATAATGCTAATTAATTATTGTCAAACAGTTCACCTATCTAATCAATATATTTACTTTAAATTCTGGATAAACATGCATTATGAAATTAATTCTGTTTTGTAATAAGCATATTTTTACCTTCATACTTTCATTGATGTCTATTGGCCAAGTGCAGTTGCCATTCAGTAATCGTTTCTTCCCGGACTTTAACAAATTGAGGGAACAAGTCCAGGTCTCTAGTCCTTGGTCTTTGCATTTTTCTAATCTTGTGAATGTGACTATTCTCTTGCTTAACTGCGCCACATAAAAAAAAATTATGTATTTAGATGTATTTGTGTATATATTCATAAACATATACCATAACACAAAACTTCAAACCTAATGGATTCTGTAGAACACACTGAAATGTTTTATTATACAATGATAGCGTTTAATCACATTATGTAGTATATGTAGTGTTGATCATATGCCTAATATGTTGCTATGATAGTACACATTTATTATCAATTTCCTAAATTAACTTAATGTGTGGTGTGAATTAAGATCATTGTTTAAACTAAAGCAGTACTCTTTCCTACTTTTATTTAGTGTAATACTGAAATACTTCATTAGGGATATGTTTTAGCTATGCTCATGAATAATTATCATTGAGGGAATGTGCGAAAGGAAATAATTTGGATAAAATTATATTAATTGATTCTTTTATATAATGAAATCTCAAAATAAGTATAAATGAAACTATTAAATCAAATATTTTAAATTTAGAGAAAACAAAGAAAGTATCTAGGATATTTAAAAAAAAGTAATTAGAGAATGAATAAAAGAGGAATATTTCTTAGTAATTTTTCCCGCCATAAAATTATTTATTTTGCTTTTATTGTCCAGCAATCTTATTGGTTGTTCAGTTTGACTTTTATACCCAATTATCTTCTTATACCCGATCCAAAATTACAGCAATCTTTGTTCTTCTTCTTCTTTAGCTTCCCTCTTTAGTGCCTTCTCAGCATAGAGGAGCATCCAGCCTGCAATTCCATTCTTCCCTATTTCTAGCTAGGTCTCTGGACTGTCAGAATTCCTTCCCCCTCGCCATACAGAGCATTATTTTTCGATCAATGTAGTCGAGGTAGGACATCCTAGGGCAGCCCCTAAGTCTTCTGCCATCTGGGACATATTCCATGGTCTTTAGAGGATCTCTGTGGTTGTCCATCCTTTTAACATGGCCAAACCACTTCAGGTGGCGAGTTTCTAGGAGCTGTTTCAATGGAGCTATCTTCAGTTCCTGGCATTGCTTTCATTGCGAACTCGGTCTCTTCTTGTTTTCCCAATCGTTTTCCGCAGAAATTTCATTTCAGCAGTGGTGATTCTGCTCATGAACCTGCTCTGTTAATATCCAACTCTCTGCTGTATACAAAAGTACGGGCAGATACATGTCTTGAAGATGTGGAGCTTGACATCCTTGCCTACCTCTCTCTTCCCTACCACAGTGTTACATATCTGGTAGTAAACTGCACCTGCCTTGTTAATCCTGTTTGATATTTCTGTTGTTCTGTCCGTTCTTCTCTTACAAATGGATGCCACTTTATCCATAAACAACAAGAATAACAAAGGGCTTAGGCTGTCTCCTTGTTTGACACCCTTCGCAAGATTGAAACAATTAGATTTAGCCCGTTCAGCCTGACTATTCCTTTGGGATCTTAGTATATATATTTAATCACCTCTGTCATGTTTCTCGAAATGTTCTTCGCTCTGAGAGCTTCCCATATTTCAACTCGTGGAACCGAGTCAAAGGCAGATTTGAGGTCAAGGAATGCCAAATACCTTTTCTTATCGAGATCCCAGGATTTCTGTAAGATATTTCTTATTGAGAAAATGTGGTCATGGGTTTGACGCCCGTAGTTTTTGCGAAGTTTAGAATATTTGATCGACGATTTAATAACACATATCATTACAAGAAAAAGGTTTATACTTATGTATTTTTTTTAAGTAAAGTAAAAAAAACCGAGTGCCTAAATTATTTTGATAAATCAAATTGTTGGAATGAAGCATTAGGGCTATTTGGAATCATATAACTTGCACTCAGTCTAATTTCATTTGTCTAGATAAGGTCATTATTCCATTGAAATGTAACAAAGGTTGACTCGCGGCTGGTCCAAATCGTAGAACGGAGGATTGCACTTTTCTGATTATCTAGACTTGTTTTATGATGGGATCGTTGGATTTAATAGATGAATTAATATAATCTCCAATTCTGTTATTATTATCCTTATTACTTATTATTGTATTCAAGGATACCTACCCCTTTCTGTGGATTAGTCGTTGCATATGCTACAACACAACTTAACACTGCAGTATATAGTAAATGCATTTGTGTATCTAATGTGAGCAACTAAATTAAAATTAAAATATGACGGAAGTTAATTTCCCGGATTTGAAACTAGATTTTCATCTTAGATCATAATCAGCGTGAAAATTAATCTTTTCCGACATGGAATTTTATGTTATTCGTTAAATAATTCTGCCTCACACAAGACTGAAAAGATAAGGAACAGTTAGACGCTTCCGACTACTTCAACATATACTAGACAAACGCTCAAAGCTTCAGATCAATTAAAATGATTTATTTATGTGAATGTTATAAGACCTAAATGGACTTATGGAATTGAACCGTGGGGCTCCACAAAACCATCGAATTCCTCTCGTATTCAATCCTTGCAATCCGAAATCCTTCGCATAATTCTAAATGCTCCTTATTTTGTCACAAATAAAACCATCCATAATGACCTTAACGTTCCATATGTTACCGATTTAGCCCATTCTAAATACCTATCATTCCATAATAAACTCCAGGCCCATCCAAACCCACTAGTTTCCATCCTTACATCCAATTCCATCCCTGACAATCCTCCTATGCCTCTGAAGAGAAGATGGCCTCGGGACCTTCTATTATAGAAATGTTATTAGAGTGCTGCCAGTGGGTAGTGCCTCTTCATGTCCTGTCATTTTATTTATTATAGCCCTTGTACTAGATGTATATATTACAGTTGTACAGTTCAATAAAATAATTACAAAAAGAAAATAATTCTGTTCAAATGGATTTAGGGATTTAAAGTTATAATTCGTCAAAATATTCTATACATGCTATCAATGCATTACACTACTACCACATTTCAGAAATGTTTCATGGATTGGTATCTTCGCTCGTTTAGATACATAAAATATAATGTATTTTCTCTTTATAGGTTACTAAAAAAGGATGCATTACCATAATACATTTTCGATTAGATGCCTGCTTTCAAGGTCCAATTTTACGACTGCGAGCCAGAGTCAGGGACGTTCAACTACAGGTAATAATTTCAATACTCCCGGACTTCTGCGTAATGTTTATAATTTATAAAAATGCATGCTTGTTAAATACATATGACTCATGTTGATGTATATTATTTTTATAAAAACGTTATGAATAAGCTTTAATTTTAGTTTGTATGCCATAGTGAACCTTAGTTTTTACAGATAGTGGATAAAAACTAAGTAAAAACTATTATAGAGGACTTGCGTCAACGGATGGTGTATTTTGCGTCAATATATCGTCTTTATCTTGTTTTTGTTTTTAAAAGATTTCTGATATGCTAGATATAACATTATTGATTCGGAAAGAAAATAATGCAACCAGTTGTGTATTACGCAATTTTCGGAAAAATCTTTCTGATTCAATTAGTAATAGAAGAATCATTTGATGTAAAAGTTGATGGATATTTTTTTTTTGCATGGATTGTCTCAAAGATGAAATTAAATGGCCATTACTAAATATTAAACAAAAAGGCGCTATGGACAAAGAGTTACTCATCTTTATCAAGCAAGGTGTTGATGCCTTGAGCATTGGTAACACCTACTAGTAATGTTTTGTTTTTGTTTTGAATAATGAATCTTTTTAAACGATCAAGAAAAAAAAAGTTTTGCGTTCCCTCTAAATTAGGATTTTAAAACGTGTATTTCTGTTGAAAATTCGAATTCGAAATTGTTCAAAATCAAAATACTTTTATTATGATGTAGCTTTTTACTGGACTAGTAATTGATATTTAACTAAGAAGTAAAAAAAAAACCATTCTCCAGTCATAATATTTTATTTTCTCATTTTCTACAAAGACGTTTGTAGAAAATGATAATGACCCTTGGGTCATTATCAATTCTTTCATTGTCTCTCCTGATTTATACCATTTTTCTGTAATTCACCATACAAATTTACCAACATTAACATAACCTGTCACACATAACTTCACATATTATTTCTATCATATTCATATTATTTCTAATACTCCCAAAAAACAAAAAACAAAACAAAAATTAAACATAAAATATTAAAAATAAATACAAGGAAGAAATAGTTGGGGGTGCAGTCAATGAAAACATCAAAATAAGGATAACTTATTTATTATGTGCCGACGTTTCGGCCTACAATGTAGGCCATCTTCAGGGCGAATAAAACAACTTGCAGGTTAGGCCGCTCAGAGACAAGTCAGACAAGTCAGAGACAAGTGGACTTGTCTCTGAGCGGCCTAACCTGCAAGTTGTTTTATTCGCCCTGAAGATGGCCTACATTGTAGGCCGAAACGTCGGCACATAATAAATAAGTTATCCTTATTTTGATGTTTTCATTGACTGCACCCCCAACTATTTCTTCCTTGAATTAGAAGATACAGTCGACCAACTCTTCTCTAACATTAAAAATAAATAATATATAGCATAATTTAAATAAACTCCTATAGATTTACAATTTTTAATTTTCTTCAAGGCAATATCAAGGTGTTTTTAAGAATAGGGGAAGTCCAAAGTATAAGGCAGAGTTTGAAAAATGACCATGGAGAAGAATATATCTCCAAACAATATTTTTATATTATTGACGTCCATATGAGGTATCTATACTTAAATTTCGTTTTTTTAGGACAATTTTTAATTTAATTGTTAATAATTTATGTTGTTGTTAATGTTAGTAAATTTGTATGGTGAATTGCAGAAAAATGGTATAAATCAGGAGAGACAATGAAAGAATTGATAATGACCCAAGGGGTCGAAACGTCTTTGTAGAAAGTGAGAAAATAAAATATTATGACTGGAGAATGGTTTTTTTTTTTTTTTTTACTTCTTAGTTAAATACTTTTATTTATCGTAGGTCAAAAACAAACAAAAAAAAAACCTGTGCAAAAAAATGCAACAACCCGTACTTGGGTTCAGTACATGGTAGAGACTGTACTGTTTCATGGACAACGGTTGTGCAAGGAGGTGATTTGTCCTAGATTACGCTCAACCGCCAGATTTTTCCCCTTATTTTGGATACCCACTTTATAGAGGCTAGGTACCCATGAGGGCCCTAGATCCCTTATGATCCATCTCCAGCCGCTATCAGACTAAATAAAAGTCTTGCCAGCAGTAGGATTTGAACCAGGATTTTTGGCATGGCAACTCAGTACCTACTCATATAACTACGTTAACGATAACCTACAATCTTGCATGTTCGTTCTATTCATAAAATGGGCTGAATCAAATTTATCAGAGAAATACGGAAATACTGTATGATTAAAAGTATACACGAAAGACCGATTTATATAGAGCCAGCTATATAAAATCCCTCTGAAGAAAAAACGCCATTCTTTTAACTTTTTCAATCGGGATAAAACATACTTAACCACTAGTGAGTTAATGTAATAGCTCTAGTATACTATAAAAATATAATAGTTGGCTCATTATATATTAATGTACTGCGATGGATGACCGAACTGCTGTTAGATCATCCACCGTTCAGACGGAATAAATGTCACGAACTCTTAAAACACAACTGTAGAAACACGCAAAGCCTTATACAATGAAGTCGCAACGAAGTTATAAGAACTGTATTGTTGTATAAAAATATATATAGGGTTGGCAACTAAGTCATTGCCGTTTTTGTCGATAGATTCACTCTACACTTTCTTTTGTTTTGTTAACGTGGCCAGAGCATCTAACCTATATTTTTTTCTGACTGTATGGACTTCTACGTTTAATTAGTAAAAAATTTTTTTTTATTAGTTCTTTAGTTTTGTTTTTATCCCAATTTAAAAATGGAAGAACAGGACGTGCACTTCCGACACATTTTATTGTATTACTTCCGAAAAGGCAAGAACGCATCGCAAGCACAAAAGAAGTTATGTGCCGTATATGGAGATAAAGCCTTAAAAGAAAGGCAGTGTCGAAATTGGTTTGAAAGATTTCGTTCCGGTGATTTTTCACTGAAAAATGCACAACGATCCGGCCGCCCAGTCGAAGTGGATGAAACCCATATCAAGGCCATTATCGATTCAGATCGTCACAGCACAACACGAGACATTGCAGAGAAGCTCAATGTGTCGCATACATGCATTGAAAAAAAATTAAAAACCCTTGGTTATGTCAAGAAACTTGATTTATGGATCCCTCACCAGCTAAAGGAAATTCATTTGACGCAACGGATTAGCATCTGTGATTCGCTACTGAAACGCAATGAAAATGATCCATTTCTGAAGAACCTAGTTACTGGTGACGAAAAGTGGATAGTTTACAACAATGTTACTCGCAAGAGATCGTGGGTGAAGCAAGATCAACCAGCCCAAACAGCATCAAAAGCAGATATTCACCAAAAAAAGATTATGCTGTCAGTCTGGTGGGATCACAAAGGAATTTTGTATTTTGAACTCATGCCGCAGAACCAAACGGTAAATTCAAATGTGTATGTTGAACAACTCGACAAACTGAAGGATGCAATTGAAGAAAAGCGGCCGGTATTATCAAATCGGAAGGGTGTTGTTTTCCATCATGATAACGCAAGGCCCCACACATCTTTGGTTACTCGGCAAAAATTATTGGAACTGGGTTGGAATGTTTTGTCACACCCACCATATAGCCCTGACCTTGCGCCTTCGGATTACCATTTGTTTCGTTCCATGCAAAACTCTTTAAATGGTAAAATTTTTAACAACGCGGATGATGTCAGATCACACCTAATTCAGTTTTTTAATAGCAAAGACCAGACATTTTACGAACGGGGAATTTTTACGCTGCCAGAACGATGGAAAAAGGTCATCGACAAGAACGGGCAATATCTAATTGAATAAAGTTATATTTTTAAACAAAAATTCTGAATTTGCCTTCTTATTTGAAATCGGCAATGACTTACCAGTAGTTGCCAACCCTAAATTTTAATTAAGATGTTTAAAAATAAGCCCCCGTATGCTTTCATTAATTTATTCATTTATTTCACATTTTTTCCATGTGCCGAGAAGGAGGAAAACAAAGTATACCTGTCAAGCCCCTCTGCTGAAAAGTATAACACTAGAAAGCATACAAATCGATTACAAATTCAGATAACTTTAGGAGCATGGTTTTAATTACTTTAAAACTAATAATAAGATGGGATAAAAATAAGACTATTTTGCAAACAATTTAGGGATTGGGGATAGGATATTCAAATTCTATATTTAATAAAAGAAAAGTCCCTTCGTTCATTGATGTCTCCCTGCTCCAATAAATAATCAAAATTGCGAAAGGGCAAAGTTCTGTCAAAAAAGTCGTACAATCACTTAAATTGAAAAGTATAGTAAGTCCCTATTAAATAAAAATTATTAAAATTACCCTTACTACATATGCTGTCTAGAAAACAAACATTCACACTGAATTTCAGAACATTTAATCTAAAGGAAGCCTTTGGAAATGCTCAGCTATAGCGGAAAAATACAAAAAATATATCAGACTTGAAAAAAACAAAACCTTGATCTTAAAACAATTATCCATTAATTTTTATGTTATGAACTGTATGTAAAATGTACCACTGAACAGCTTCAAATTACCTCCAATACTAGACTTTTTGTTTTGAGAAATACTACTAAATTTATAAAACTATAAACGACAAAATTAATGTTTTTAAAATCTTTTTACTTTCGTTAACCTAGTTATATGTGGTACCTGAGTTATCAAAAAAAAAGACTATTTAGATCAAATGATGATGAGAGACTATGATAGATGAAGTGATATTTCCCCTCAAATAATCCTTATATTTAGTAATAATAATAAGGCTTAGCGAACCCAAAGTTTCGAAGATGCCGATACCACCCATCTCTGCTCACAAACTTCTGCCCAGGGACCACTACCCAAACCCAAATCCACCAGATCACTCTTAACGCAATCCTCCCACCTACGCCTCTGTCTGCCTCTCAGACTCTACCCCGTCATGGCAGTGCTTATTAACGTCTTAGGAATTCGTTCGTAACTAAGCCCAACCACTTTAAATTACCATCAATCAACACATTATACATCATTTGACCATCGATGGAATCATAAGCTTTTTTAAAATCGATATAAAGCTGATGAATGACTCCGTTGTATTATATTTTTTTCTCTAGTATTTGGCGTAAGGAAAACATTTGATCGATAGTTGAACGCTTTATATTTATTATGAAACAAAAATATCATTCATTGTTGACGTTTAAGTTCATCAAGTTAGCGGAGCTTTGGACTTTGACTTCCAGTTCTGTCAGCTATATGACCGTTGAAAGGAAAAACTTTCGGTGTCCCCTCCCTTCCAGGGATTAGAGACATTGCCTTCCCTAACTTCTCGAACGACAAAGTCTTTGGAAGAATCGCTCTCTGCTTTTGTCAACATCTTGACAGGACATTCACTTCCTTCAAACATCGACCACAACTTATATCTTCCAGCCCATTCTGTTTTATGTCATAGGTTTGTTATGTATCTTCAAACATGTATATGTCTCATATTCAGTATGCTATGTGTTAATAAAATTAAAATGATTTATTAATTCTGTTGTTATCGATATAAATATTTGTCATTTTATGAATGCCATGTTCTATCCTTTAAGAGGTTATTTATCTTATTATTTCATTTCGGGATGCCATAAGTAATTATTGGACTATACTCTGAAACTTAAATTACAATCAAGTCGGAAGATAAAAACCTAGAAAGTTTTGTATTCCGACGAATCTTAGGTCCCATTGATATTAGAGGGGAATGGGGAAGGAGAACAAATAAAGAAATTATGAACTCCTCAACGATATAGCTATCAGCTACAGTGATAAAATTAAATCGTCGTTGGTGGACAGGTTGTATAGCTAGGATGCAAATAAGTGCCACTCCAAGGATGGAATTGACAGGACAGTTGCAGGGACGCTGTCAACAGGATTAAGATGGACAGATTGCCTAGCGAATGATGCCAAGAAAGCTGGAGTAAATAGCTGGATGACAACAGCCAGCGAAGAGCAAGGAAAGACGTGTTGGAAGAGGCCAGGACTCACTTGCGGGTTGTTGCGCCAACATTATAATAGTAATAATGAGTAATTATTGAAGATAATTACTCAGCTGATTAATTATTTTAATGCCCTAACTTTATTTCAAATCGGATTATTTCAAGAGGTTGGTTGTGTGTTAATCAATTTACTAATCAGTCAACTTAATACCTTGATCAATCAATCAATAATAATAACAGCTTTATTGATGTTTGTTTGTTTATTTGGGCTTCAAGGCGTAAAACCCCAGGGTCATCAACGCCTGAAATTCGTTTGTTTTTATCAAGATTTGAGAAACTAGTTAAAATATATAGATATTTAAAAAAAAAAAAAAAAAATATTGAGCTTATAAATGACATACATACAGTATACACATATATACATCAATATATACCCACACATACATACATAAAAACACATACATAAACATATAAATATACATATTCTATATGGAAATAATTCATCTCTATATTTTATTTAACAGTTTGTGGGTTTTAAGAAAATTAAGTACGGATTGGATATTGGATTCGTCGTTGTTTAATAAAACTGAAATTTCTGGTTGGAGTCCTAATCTATTTAAAATTGAAGCGAAAAATGAACAGTCTTGTAAGATGTGGCTGACTGTAAGAGTGTTGTCACAGTGTTGGCATCTTGGTGGTGGTTCCTTGCTTATCAGGTGTGAATGAGTTAGGTTTGTATGCCTAATTCTGAGCCTGGCTATTGCGACTTCTTCTCTGCGATTAGTGCGATTTGATGTGGTCCATGGCTTAACTGTTTTTTAACATTTTTCAACTTGCATTGACCTTCGTCCCACATGGACTGCCAGGCAGTCGATATTTCTCTTTTCAGAGGAAGAGCTATTTCCCGGGGCGTTAAAATAGCAGCCCCTCGGCCTGGGAGGGTGAGTGCTTGTTTGGCGGCCCGGTCCGCGAGCTCATTCCCATCGATCCCCACATGGCTCGGAATCCATATAAAGCTGACCGACTTTCCTAAATCTTCCAACATAGAGAGGTATCGGTGAATTTTTATGACTATGGGATGATTCGAGTACATGTTTTTTATTCCTTTTAATGAAGTCAACGAATCAGTTATTATGGTTATTGTGTTGGTAGCAATGGACATAGCGTGGTAGAGGGCTGAGGCTATTGCATGAAGCTCCGCTGTGTAGGTGCTACATAAATTATAAAGTTTCATTTTATGGGTAGAGTTGGGGGTAACGAAAGATGAAGCTGTAGACATATCGGATTTCGACCCATCTGTATAGATTTGGAAAGAATTAGGCATACTCTGGATGAGGTTCGAGAATTTGATTTGGTATTCGGAAGGTGAGGTATGGCTTTTGTTTAGTCGAGAGAGAGAGAGAGAGAGAGAGAGAGAGTATTGTTTTTGGTGCCTTGTGGGTCCAAGGAGGACTTGGAGGTTCTGTTTGATATTTATACATCCTTTACAGAACAAAAAAACCCTTGGGAGGTATGAGTCTGATTAACAAAAATTTACAAAATTTCTTTTTATTCAATGAATACAATATTTACATAAGGTTGATACAGAAGTAAGAAAATTTTTGCCAATAATTAAAGCACTGAAATAATTATAATGAATATACTTTATTAATACAATTACTTCTGTTGAAAACCATTTAATATTGACATAAGTAATAATGCTTCAGATTGATAGGGTTGCCATGAAGCACATACATGTTTAAGTTAAAACATATCTTGATGTAAAAAGGGTACTTAGAAGCCAGAAATCTTGTTCCTCGATGTCAAGTCCTGGACTGTTAGTTTCTGCAGGTATCTTCACCTCCTCCTAGATTCTACTGCTACCTGCGTACGTGACCTGGTTTTAATAACCGATCTCCTTTTTTTGTAAATTCATATTCATTTTTCCAATTAAGCTCGATATGGCTTGTACTATACTCACCTAATAATATATGGAAAGGAAGGTTATCCTAAAATGGTAGGAGGTTGCCAGGATGTCATGAAACATAAAGTTTCCATCTTTTTTTTTTTTTTAAATTTAATTTATTGATATTTACAACTATAATAATATTACAATAAGTAAATCTGCTATATGTACAATACGACTTGAAAAACACTTGTGGAGAAACTACCCATCGGTAGCACTCCAAAAAAGTTCTATAGTAGATGGTCTCGAGGCCATCTTCTTTTCAGACGCCTCGGAGGGTTATCAGGAATAGTATGGGAAGTAAGTTGAGAGACTAGCGGATTCAAGTGTGTATGGAGCTTGTCATGGAAGGATAGGTATTTTATTTGGGCCAAATCAGTAACATAAGGGATATTAAGATCATGATGGATGAGTTTGTTTGTGACATAATAAGGAGCATTGAGGATTTTACGAAGGATTTTGGATTGAAAGGATTGGATACGAGATGAATTGGATGGTTTAGTAGAGCCCCAAAGCTCAACTCCGTATATCCAAATAGGCCTGATAACTGTCAGTTTTCATCTTTAAAATTTCATATTAAGACAAGTTGATAATTTCTTAATGTTCAGTATATAAATAAGTTTTATTCATGAATCATTAGCTGTAAATTACGATCATCAACTATAATTACCATTAGTAGATGGGCTGGTTCATTAATTAGGTAAAAAAGTGGGGCTCGAGGAAAGACTTGATAATCGTGAGGTAAAGCAGTAGCAAGAGAGGACCCAGCCAGGACATTAATTTACTTACACAATTATGTTAGTAGATCTCTTATCCAGATCCTTTTCAGTCTTCTTCTGATTTTATCCTTCATGATAATTGTGGCCATTTCCTTAATTAACCGGATGCTATGTCCTTTCAACCTGAATCATTTGTCTGTTTGTTTTCCATTTTCCGTCTGCAGGTGGTAATCAGTGAAAATTGTTATTTACGTTCCATACTGCTGGGGTAACTGGACTGAAACGATTTTTTTTTCCATTCCCTTTGGAAAGACGATTAACCTAAAACAAACTTAAAAGCTATTTTTAAATAATTTTATTTGAAAAGAAAAGATATGTCCAATTTTTATCTTTTCAAATAAAAACATTTAAAATTTATAAGAATTAATAAAAAATAAATAAAATGATTGCCAAGCCAGCTTCTTCACCTTTCGGCTTCCAGTCGAAGTTCAAACTTGTCTTCTCTAGAAATGACTTCTACTACCTTCTTTCGCCCTCCCGGGTTTTGGACACTTTAGGTCTTACCCCTCTAATACATCCATTTGCTATTTGGCTGTATGCCCTAGTTTTTATAAACGCCATTTTTGACTATTCTCATTTTCTCTCTTCCAAAAATAAAGATGGTCTGTACGATACATAGCAATATGATTATGCTTTCATTTGTCGTCTGCCTTTAGAACGTTCAATGCCCAAGGAGGATTTAATATTTGATTTTTGTTTACATGTTACATGGCCGAGACTTTACGGTTTTTAAGTCAACCGCCAGATTTTTCCACCGATTTAAGGACACACTTTAAAGAGACTAGAAGAGCCCCAGGTGGATCTGCAGATTAAGTATTTATCTACCACAGCCGGATTTGAATCTAACAAAACAGCAATGAGAAACCCTGCTTCCGATTCTTTGATTGTTTCGTCAAATCATTTCCGACGTCACTTGAAATTGACTCCTATTTAAAATGTGACATATTTACTTCAATAAATACTTCAAGGTTTAGTACCATATCTTGTTTTGGTTGTCTATTAAATGCGTTTTGACATTCTTTTTTGTTTTCTTGTACTTCTTGTAGTAGTAGAAAGTATTTTGATCGGGTCTTAATGTTTGCCTTTTAATGAGATGGTATGGTTCCTAAAAGTTATAAATTAAACTAGATTAAAAAGTTTCCGCCGTTAGCCGAGGACGGTGATGTACCGCACGATAGGCCCTGGTAACTTGAAGCTTGATTAGGGTCCCGCCACAAATTAGTCGACATCCGTTGTGGCTAACCGCGGTCTTGTAAGACGTCTCTTCAACTGACCGCGACAAGCGATAACCCTGTATCGTTTTGCAGCGTCCCATAGACGTCTCGGCAAAACGTAAGCCTACCTTTGATGTTTGATCGGATTCTTTTTTTAAATTTTGTATTTTCATTCATTTTTATGGTTTAGTTTAAGCAATTATGTACTTAGTGTTAGTGTTTATCGCATCGCATTAGTCTCCTTATTTATTTAGATAATTATTTATGAAACCAAATAAAGCCTCTAGATGGAGGTATTAGTCGAACGAAGAATCTGATTCATATATTTAGATCTAATTTATTCATTGATTGATATTTAAAAAAAAAAGGTAACCCTGGATTGAATGAGTGATATAATAATACTGAGAAGATTCCTATTTTTTTATTACATTTCTAAAATCGAATGTTCATTAAATATTATAAATATTTCAAATGCAACGATACGTTATGTTAATTTTGTTTAAAAATAAAAAAAGGTATCCCAACACTGACACTTGTATTTTTTTGTATTCTTAAAATTAAAGCAGCTGATCATTTCCTAATTAATAATGTCATATGTACCATTCATCCTATTTACTTGTTGTACTGGTATAATACAGTTGTAAATTTTATTGATTAAATTATAAAAAAATAATATCTAAACAATAATATTAAAAAAGACTTTGTTTATTTCTTCTGGTTTAGACCGTGTAGATAAATTTCTCGCCAACGTTTCGTCAACCATGCTGATGTCTTCCTCATCAGGAAACCATGAAGTCATCAGCATGGTTGACGAAAAGTTGGCGAGAAATTTATCAACACGGTCTAAACCAGAAGAAATAAACAAAGTCTTTTGTAGTAATAGTGGTCGTGGAAGCCTAAACGAATATTTAATAATATTAAAATTTTATATAAAAATATTTTAATACATATTACAATATAATCTGATACGTGGTTTCATTGAATAATACTTGAGATATAATAGTTTAAGCAGCCTGGATTAGAAGCTAGCACGTTCCTCATGTAAACTATGTGCATTGCTCTACCCACTGAGCAACCTTGCATATTCTATCATACATAAATACTGAAATTAAATCACATATCCTTCCGTTTGATCTACATTCACTAACATGCTATGTTAGGTAATGGGTTGGTGCGGTTCTAAAAAATTAATGTGTCTTCTGCCCTTCAGAAGTATCTTATCGTGTTTCCTATCACTCATGTAAATTTTGATGATTTATATTTTAATCTTATTTAATTTAATTATATTTTAATAATCCTGGCTAAATGCTTACATTAGTGTAGCAAGTAACCTAAGTAGGTTATAAAATATTTTATTTTTAACTGCAATTTATTTTAAATAACATTTTACAAAATTAATAAATGCAAATGGTCAGATTTATGAAAATGTAAAAAATTTCCATGGATCTGTGTTAGGTTAACTTTTTTATTCTAATTAACTTTTTTTCATCTAATTAACGTAATGAATCGTTTAATATGAAATTCTTTAGTCAACATTCGATTTCAGGAATTTTTTTTTAATATTTTTTATATTAATACTTTATTGAAATATTACAATCTGCCACTTGTGGGCAATAAGTAATCGTGCTGTGTAGCTTACAGTCATTCCATAACAAAACAACAATATAAACAAAATAAAATAAATAAATATAAACATGCGGAAAAATATATACATGCGGTAACAGAAATTAATTAATGCGGAAATGATAATAAAATAAAGTAAAAAAATAAGAATAAATAAATAATAATAATACTAATAATAAAAAAATAAAATAAAATGTACACATTCATACCCTAAGTTCAGGAAATTATAAGAAAGTATCAAACATAGTGATATAAATCATATTTCATGTAATTTGAAAGATTTTTCAATGGTTTATTTTCTCTAATTAAACACTACTAATAAATTTCAATAAATCAAATGCAAATATAATCTATAATTAGCCAACATTTTGAGGTTTAGTTCCTAGAAATGCTTAACATGATTTATGCAAATTCCCGTCATATACCATGGCCTCTTTGGTTCGTAGATTAGTGTTTTTCCTCACATGATCATAATTTTTCAATTCTGAAAGATAATTATTCAGAAAGAAAATTTATTTCACTTTACATAAAAATTAACTTGATTATGATACTATGAATAAGCTGAATGAAACTATTCTCGAATCTAAGATCAATTAATATTGTTTTTAGTCTGAAATGCGAGAAATAGGAAAAACATTATTTTGAAAAATTCACTGTAAAGATTGTATTTACTGATTTTTTAATTGTACTTAAAGATTTAATTCTTGAAAATTCATTTTTATACAATTGCATTCATTCAAATTATGTACGAGTATTTTTCCTTTACGTTGAGGATTTAAAAAACACAAAAAAACTATAGCACCACAGCAAATGAATAGTTCCCTGGAAGAAGGGCGTATGTTACATTTTTCAGTGTTCGTTTTTTTTTGTTGAACAAGGTTCATGTGATAGCCCCTAGTATTAGTTTTTAGTTGCCTAAATAGTCAATAGAGTTCAGGGATAGCACAATCGTTGTCCGTATCATAAGATGATCGGTCTCTTAAGAGACAAAGTTCCAGTGGAAGAAAGGCGCATTTGAAGATATCCTAACCTTACTAGTGTTACAAGAAGGGCGTAAGTGCAAAATCTATAAAATGGAAGAAGTGCATATGTGACATTCACCTAATTAAATGACCCGTTCTCTTAATTGGTTAAATGTAACATGCGCCCTTCTTCCAGGCAACTATTCAAATGAAGGGTCTTGGGTTCAGTAAATGGTAGAGACTGTACTGCTTCTAGGACAACGGCTGTGCTGAGATTTGATTTGTCCGAGATCACCGTCACCCGCCATGTTTTCCACCAAAGTCCACATGTCGTGGTTAATAGATTAAATAATTCATCTGTCACAATCGGATTTGAGCCTGGGATAATTTATATGTTATCAAATCCTCTTTATATAGTTAAAACATGTAAACCAATCAATTTCCATACCAGGCATCGTCTCCTGTCGTAAAATTGCTCTTATAGTAAATAAATATAAAATTAATGGTGACTTCCTGTTTTGAGGAGTAAAACATTAAGTACATGTCTTACATAAGTGGCGCATAACTGCCATCTGTTCAAGTAGCGACGATGGGGGGGGGGGGAGACACACCTCTGCAATTACCAGACCATTGTGTTGGCACACTTCGAACCTGATAATTTACCACCGATAAGCCTCTTATCTTATACTAACCACCAATCGCCTGTTTCTTCGGTCTATTTATGGGCGATGCAAGAAGTCTCTCAGAGTGTCCGAACAATGAGTCATTTATATTCAACAGAACCTTTTATGAATTGGGTACCTACTGTTCCTAATTTGGTTTCGAATCGCGGTCATCTAGAGCAAGATTCATCTGTCAGACAAAATTTGACTACTCAGTTGAAGTAGTAAAATCAGATTTAAATTCTAAATACGACTATTGATGTGCGGTCTTACGGGGAGCAAACATTTTCAAAAATTAATTAAAAATGTAACCCATCTAATAAAATGTTATTTTATGAAATAGTTACTCAAGATTTATTATGATCATTATAGTTGGCTCTTTTCTTTAGTTACTAAAAATTAATTACGTTGTTGTGATGTAATTGTTAGCTTAACAACCTTCTTGCCCTATCGCGCCCTGATAAATGGCCTAAGGATTTTTTAAAAAATTCCGTAAGTAAGTTAAAAACTCTTAAGGAAATACAAAATAATTGGTTATTCCGCCCCGAATAAGTGAAATTTAGAACTCCCACCATAGATAGCATCGTTCTATTTGTCATAATACCAAAAAGTAACGTTAAATATATAAATAAAGTATATTATAGAAATAGTTTATAAAAATTCCATAGATAAAAATTCAATCTTATATTTTCAGATTATTATTCCTCAAGGTAGTATCCTTGGCCCAACCCTTTATACAGCTGACATCCCGACTCATCCTAATACTATCCTTACCACGTATGCTGATGACACATGTGTATTATCAGTCAACACCAATCCAGTTATTGCATCCCAAAGCCTCCAATCCCATATCACTGATCTTGAAGAATGGTGTCAAAACTGGAGAATTAAAATAAATTCTCAAAAATCGCATCAAATCACTTTTACCTTACGTCGTAAACCAATGACTTCCTGCCCTATAGTATCCTTTAATAATATCCCACTGGTAGCTGTAGAACAGATCCGATACTTAGGGTTGCACCTCGACAAACGATTAACCTGGAATCCTCATACAAGACTGAAAAGACAAGAAACCGCTCGACGTTTCAGGCTACTTCAATACTTACTAGACAAACGCTCTAAGCTCCCAATTAACTACAAAAGACTCATCTACATGACCATCATACGACCTATTTGGACTTAAGGAGTAGAGCTATGGGGCTCCACTAAGCCATCGAATTCCTCTCGTATCCAATCCCTACAATCCAAAATCCTTCGTAAAATCCTCAATGCTCCTTATTTTGTTAAGAATAAAGTCATCCATAACGACCTTAATGTCCCTTTTGTTGCTGATTTGGCCCGAACCCGGTATCTATCCTTTCATAGCAAACATCATTCCCACTCAAACCCTCTAGTTTCAAACCTAGCTTCCTCTTCAATACCCGATAATCCTCCGAGGCGTCTGAAAAGAAGATGGCCACGTGACCTTCTTATTTGAACTTTGATTTGAGTACTACCAGTGGGTAGTTTCTCAACTTGTCATTCTCATGTCATTATGTAACACGCATTCTATTTACTTGTTGTATAATTGTAATACAGTTGTAAATATCAATAAATAAATTTTAAAAAAAAAAAAAAAAAAGAAGATTATTATTATTTTTCAGAACTTATTGATTCAGATTATGAACGCGTTTCTTTCTCTTCTTCTAGCAACAGTGTTTCCTTTTTTTAATATAGGCATCAGGTTATGGATTGGATTATTTTATCATTATTAATATTATTTTATTTTTAATATTATTAATTTGTGATAGTTTTGCTAGGTACAACCTACAGCTCATTTTTACATTATTTCAACCACTACAATCCATGAAGGCTCTTGGGTTTGGTCCATTGTAGATATAGTGCTGTTTCTAAAACAACGGTTGTGCGAGGAAGTCATTCGTCCGAGATCGTGCTCTGCCGTCAGGTTTTCCCCCAGAAGGGTCGGCAGATCGAGGGCTGTTAAATATTAAAGAATTTATCTGCCACAGTAGGGTTGGAGCTCGGAGCCTTCAGTACAGCACTTCATCACTCTATGCACTGAGCTAACCCGCTCCCCGCTCCACAATTATTTTTATTTTTTGTCATTTGAAATCTCTAATCTCTTGTTGTAATAAAGGTTTATCGACATTTTCCAAAATGTATGCACTTATCGACTGAGCCGGGAGAAGGTTCCTTTCGATAAACTCGGTTAACTCAGCCTTATGGAGTTACGTAGCTGAATGGATGGCGTCCTATAAATTAACTCTCGGCGGTGACTAAAATTGAATTGACCCATTAGCCTGTGACAAAAGACTTGCGGAGAATCGGGAGGTGACTGTGTAGGCGCTTCTCTCCATCAATAACCATTCCCGTCATACATCATGCAGCTAGCTTTGTCATGAAGCTAGCTTTACAGCTATTACCACTGATTGATGTTCCTAGCTATCTTGAATTGATAATTTCCCCCCCTTTTTGGTCTTCCCGGATGAGCCATTTTACAATCGATTGACTTTAGTTGCGGACATCTCTTTCGCCACTTCTGCGCGGAAGAATTTGTGAATTATCGACTAGTAGTCAGGTCCGTCAGTCATTCTAGAGAACACTAATTCGATCTAAGTTGCTCTGGAGTACAGTATGATCAGGAGTAATAGAAAAGACCTGAGTAGTTGCATTCCCAATCATGCAGAAATGCGTTTTTTTTTAAATCAAATTAAAGTTAATCTGTGTGCCATGTATTCCTCTTAAGTAAAGGGTCTTTTCAGTGAACACATATGTACCTTTTTTCCTCTGGAAAATGCTCCTTTGTTCCTCAAACCTGGCTCGGGTTTTGCAATGCGCTCAATGATCCTTCTTATTATTGAGAATTATCTGCATTTTCAAGACAGTGGTGCAAGTTGGTACTACGTGTTCGGCAGTTTCTGGACCTCCACGGTGTAGAAACTGCATAGCTTGGCCTGAAAGCTCCCATGTCCTGTAAGGACTTGCGTGATCCTGTTTTCCGGAAGCACCCATTCAACCGCTAAACGGACTGGGATCAACTAACCAGTCAAGGGCCCCCTCATAGGTATCTGGGTCCTCTCCCTGCTATTTGTGCCCCTCTACCTCTCAAAGGGAAGACATGAGGGGTCCAGCTAGTAGTTTTGTCAAGTTTTCCTGGTCAGAGAAGTACAGATTTACATTTGAATGGGATTCGATTACTATAGGAGCAAAATAAAACTTGGACTGTCGTACCATCAACTAAATGCTTCTACCTAACTTAATACATGGGTTTCTATTAAAAAATACAAATAAAATCTGTCATTAGCATTGGCCAAAATAATCCATAATCCTCATTTTCCTGAAAAAATTTTGATTTTTACAAAAAACTGTACGCTTTAAAGATTCGTTTTCAGCAAACCAAAAAACATAAGGAAACACCATTATTTTTCCAGGGCAGATTTTGGCGTCCTGGAAAAATAATAAACACTTTTAGAATAAGAGTTTCTGGGGGTCTATTTTAAATAAATAAATCTCTACCAGTTTTGTTGAAAAGGCGTTTAAAGCCGAGTCAGATATTATTTCTCACTCTCTCAATTTCAGGTTTTGAAATTTTTTCTCAAGATAATTTCTCTTTTAGAGTTAAGTGGTAAAATAAATCACGCCGAATTCGGAAATATTTCTCTTAAATTTCTCGGAAATTGAACTCTGACTTTCGTTATCTTTTCATGGATTATACTTTTCACCCCTTCTACACCTTTATAGTACTTAGACAACTTAAAAATAGTCCATTTGTTATGAGGGTTTGTATTAAGTAGACACTTTCAGCATCGACAGGAATCTCAATGGAGAAATAGTTCTTGCCAAATTCGCAGTAATTGTTTACATGATAAAAAAAGAATTGCTACAATCAGCCAAGAGGGGGGGAGGGGAGTATTTAATGCCGTTGCCAGATCGTTTGTTGATACCACTCTGAGTATTTATATAGGGCCTAACAATCACACTACTGACAATTAATCCTACGAAAGGGATCCTTACCAGCATCAATAAATAAATAGTAAATAAATAAATAGAAATAGATACAATTAATAAGTGAGAATTGATCAATCAGGAACGAACTCATTCCAAGACGTTCAATAAAATACTCTTTATCATTTTAGTGTAAATATACAATTTTAAATTAAATTTATTTATTGAATTTTACAATTGTGATTGATAATGCAAAACGTGATTATAATTGAACTGTGTTATAACCTCACAAAAAATAAATAGAAGGATTGATTCGTAATGAGGTGGGATATAGACAAGTAGAGAAACTACCCACTTGTAGTATTCGAATAAGTTCAACATTTAAGGTCACAGGGCCATCTTCTTTTCGGACGCCTCGGAGGATTATCGGGGATTGAAGAGGTTGCGAGGTTTGAAACTTTGAGTAATAAAGTTTGTCATGAAAGTATTGATATCGGGCTCGGATCAAATCAGCAACAAATGGGGCATTTAGGCCATTATGGATGACTTAATTCGTAACTAAATAAGGAGCATTGATGATTTTACGAATGATTTTAGATTCTTAGGATCGAATACGAGAGCAATCCGATGACAGTGGTCAAATAAACTAGATTCTAAAAAAAAAAATTACAATAAAATAAAGGATGACATATGCATACGAGCATAACTTGATTAAAATGTCATCAATTTGGATCTGCAATTATAGATTTATATTTATGTGGCCATGGTTGTCGATGTTGTCGGTATCATCCTTAGCAACTACGTAACTACTGCAGCGTAGGTTCGAATCCAGTCTGGCGGATTTATATTTGTATAAGAAAAATGTATTTCAAATCCCCGGACTGAATCTCTCAGTTCTTACTCTGATTAGGAAGGTTGTGTCGATAGGAGTAAGAAATCATTTGCAAATGGAACATCGAACTAATTGTAGATTAATATTTGGTATCCTAAGGATAATCAATGGTTTTAGATTGGAGATACAACACATGGCTGGTATGGCTGGTACGGTTGAGGCCTAACAATCCCTTAAATAAAAATAATCTTGATATTACTCCTGAAACGTATTTAACGTATTTAACGAAATTAAGATCGCCATGTTAATAGCTAACGTTGGAAACGGCGCAGGAAAAAGAAGAAGATTGGGAGTTTGAAAAGTATGCTTGGCTAGTCAGTTCTGTTTCCATGTCTCCATTCTAATTTCGAGAGATTAATAATTAAAACGAGATATCCTGCTCTTGTTTTTACCATATATGCCTGCTGTGTCTGACCTTTTTTACAAGGATGGAGTTTGGATCAGTTCCATCAAGTGAAAAAAAAATTACCAGAGAACTGAAATAAAACGCATGTTTGTAAAAGGTTAGCAGTGTTTGAAAGTGATATGTAATTAAAAAAAAAAACTGGAAGAGCTATGTACAGTTGCCTTTCTCTGTATTAATTTGGTTATTGGAAAAAGTAAAATCCAACAGAGTGTGGTGCTCGAGTTTTCAATGTGTTGCTCGACTTTTGCTTTGGCAAACTGTGTAATAAATATAATTAGTATCTAAATGCCAAAAGCCGTTCTACCATTTTTCGGAAAATAATTATATCTCGAATTTATATAAAAAAAACTGATAAGTACATGAATGCGAATTCTTGCCACTAGTGTTACTAGTCGATGATAATGAAATAATTACAAATTTAGAACTATGAAAAAAAATGAGGTCACGATGTTGAAATACCAACAATGCAGACTCCATGATTTACTTATGTTAGTCAGGATAGTGACAAAATGTAGTCAAAACCATTTCCCCGTGCCATTACAACCCATGAAGAGTCTGAGCCCTAGTGCAGACTTCATGGTCGAGACTTTGCAGCTTCTAGGACAACGGTTCTGCAGGGAGCTGGGACGCTCTACCACAAGGTTTTCCCCGATTTACCTACTTTAGAGAGGCTAGGTTAGTCCCAGGAGGACTTGTAGATCCGATAGATTACGCCTATGGATGTTAATAGATTAAGTACCGAAGCCGAAGTTCAACCCGGAACCTTCAGCTTAGCCACTGAACACTCTATACCCTGAGCGTCACCCCTTCTTAGTTTAAATAATATCCAAGTGAAAAATTTAAAGAAAAAAAACTTTACTTCTAAGAACCCACGAAGGGGCTTATTACTTATGTTTATAAGTTAATAGGTGCAGTTTCTAGAATGTTGAACAATAATTCGCCAAATCAACATGGGGATTAGTTTGCCAGAATCACGCTACCAACCTATAGTAAAGGCTTCCTTCAAAATAACGTTATCTACATTATAGAAACTGTGATCGATTTATGGCCGAGAAAACTAAATTAATAGGTGTATATATGTCATATTATACGATTAGAATTTTTACTGGAAACTCGAGGATATCTTAATTAACTTTTTTGGCTTCATGTATTGATGTTTTTTGAAAAGGCAACATGTTTGTTTTAATAGAAAACATATTTAAACCGTCTAGACAATAAAAAAAAATATTCAAATGAATCAACACTAATTACTAACCGGCGATAGTAATCCTGATATTCATTCACACTGATTTAATCAACACAATACTGGTCGGTCAATTATGGTTAATTAATTTTGCTAAAACTGTTTTGATCATTTTGCCTTCAAGTGTGGTTCAATTACAATTGATATTGATTTGACAGGTTCCATCCTTGGCGGTTCCTTTTAATTGAACTCTTATGGATACACTACAAACAACAATAATTCTAATTGAATATCAATGAATCCTCATTCGAAAACTCATAAATTATATTCACAGTTCCGCTGTATTGGCGGTTGACCTTGTTGTGATCTGTGGGCTTCTCGTTTGTTCCGCTCTGCGACAGATAAATTTCAAAGGGAATTGGAACTACGCCATTGCATTTCTGTCTCCGAGACAGTTGAGGTAAATCTTTTATAAGTTGGAGAAATTAGGTTGGAAACTGGAACTTCGGTTCAGTCTATTTTGAGTCCTGTTTTCTCCAAGCAATAAGTTCTGTCGACCTTGGCAATTCTGAGGGTTGGATCAACCTTTTTTCTGAATTTGACCTTTCTAGGTTTCGTGAAGAATAATATGAGTTTCAAAATACGATCCCGAGATTTGAGTACTCTGCTGCTCCCAGAATAGATTGTAATGAAAATTCGTAGATGTACATTATGGCAGCATAATGCAGACTCCATTTTCCAATTCCCTTGAAAACATTGGGTAAAATGGTTTGGACATGAGAATGGATGGCTTAAAGGAGGAGTAAATCATACAGTTAACAAACGGATACGTGATTCGTTTTGAAGAAAAACAATCGATTTATTGTCGAATGGGATGATACAAAAGGCTTTCTTATACACACTAGGTTGTCGTGGAAGGCAGAACATATTCCTCGTTAAAGACATGACTTAATGTGAAGTCTCAACTTTTGTCCGTCTTCCTCCAATTTATATAATCTTTATTGGTTAATATTATAACTTATTAACTATCTTCTCTCTCTCTCTCTCTCTCTCTCTCTCTCTCTCTCTCTCTCTCTCTCTCTCTCTCTCTCTCTCTCTCTCTCTCTCTCTCTCTCTCTCTCTCTCTCTCTCTCTCTCTCTCTCTCTCTCTCTCTCTCTCTCTCTCACTCCCCCCCCCTCTCTCTCTCTCTCTCTCTCTCTCTCTCTCTCTCTCTCTCTCTCCCTCTCTCCCTCCCTCCCTCCCTCCCTCTAGGATTAGAATGCTATTGTAACCTTCACTATCTTTAGGTTATCGACACACTCCCGTTACATCAGTAAAGATAGTGACAGTTAGATCAGAAAAGATAGTGAAGGTTACAAACAGTTGGCTGACCAAAGAGGTTTATGTGAAAGGGATTTGCCACTGCCCCAACCGCTTGATTTATTTTATTTCATTCAATATTTATTACCTGCCCGTTCATTAATTAATATTTATTTTTTAGTTCGTTATTGTACAGTTGTTATTTATTTATATTACAGTAGCAAATTACGCGTAAGCTGTCCTCAGCTGCCCTGTTCTGTTGTGCAGCTTGCGGTGTAGAGTGAATACCTATTGTTATTTTTGTTCTATTATTGGCTACATTCAAATTGATATAGACCTGGACCTGTACCCTGATTTAAATAAAAGTGTTTAAAATAAAATAGACTTATTTCCACGGAACCTAGCTCCTTTAAACTATGATCTCTGGAAAATACTGGAATTTGCATTATAGCTTTTGTACTGAATATACTGCTTATAGAGGATGTCAATGATTGATCTTGCGTTATGAAGAATTGGTTCAAACATTTATATATATATGTACATCATAAAAAAAAAGAAAAATCAACACACAGGAAAAATTGCAAAAAATTACAACCCTAACAAAAAAAATAAATAAAGTGTTTCCTATCTGAGGTAAAAACATTGAAAAACAGCTAGGACAATCAAATAATCTCGTATTGAAGAATTGGTTGAAGTAGATGTAACTAAGCATCTAAAAGAAGATGATCAACGTGCAGGAAGGATTCCAAACAAAAAAAAATAAAATAAGAAATGCTTCCTCTCCGTGGGGAAGATAGAAAAAAAATCGAGGATAATGAAAAAAATCTGATAAAGAAGATTTTTTTGCCATTAAGAAATAAAAGTAATCTTGTGAACTTCGATTCACAGGGAAGTAGTTAGACTCATTGGGGAATTTCCAACTATGGTAACTCTAAAACTTTGATTATTGACATCAAGCTTGAGTCATCATTATATCGTTAGCTTGATGACCGTCATTACTGAATTGTACAAATTTTCTGCCTTTGTAACTATTAAGGATCGTTTCATCACAGTCTTTTACTATGACTATTTTGTAACTATTATGACTGCCTCGTAACAACTATGACTATTTGACAGGTACTACGATAGATTCGTTTCGAGCTAAGCTATATCTACTCATTAAATAAGATGTATCTTCGGATATCAAACAAGTATTATAGTTAGTTCCTGCTACAATAATGAATTAAATAGCAGTAATTTAATATATTTCGATTGATTAATATTAATGATTAAAAGACATATTGTCTTAACTTGACCTCAAGGTTTTCTTGGGCCCTATGGCACAGTATAGTGGTATGGCTATATATTTTCTTCAGCAACCGGAGTCGAATATGTTAGGCTTGTATTTTTGTTGTATTTGTTTTTTTTTTACTAACAAAATAGAAATTAATACTATTATTTTCTAAATAAATGATATAATCTTATGTTTACGAGTTTTTATAATAAATAAAAACACTTTACGTGAAAAGTAACAATCCTGTGGTTATTAATATTTAAAATTTACCACCTTACTTATATTTTTGTTATTTTACTTAACGCTCGATCAATGTTATATTCAAAGGAAAAAACAATTCTTGAATATTATAATGGATCCTAAATATTTTCTTTATTGGTTTTCCTTGTTATTGTTTTTTTTTTTAGTTAAAATTAAAAAGTATAGTGTATCCTTTCTTAAAACATAAATGTAAAACTAAAAAAAATATTGGAACCTTCCACTTAAGGAAAAAAAAACCTTAGCCGAAATCGGCCATGAACGCCGGCATTAAATATGTGGTGGATCATTTTACCAACCTTTCTTTTAACATTTTTACTATACGAAATCTTTGGTAAAATTTTCAAAGCACTTGTTACGAATAAAGTCAACCATAATGACCTTAATGTTCCATTTGATTTGGCCTGGACAAGATATCAAACCTTTCATGACAAACTTTATTTCCGCCCAAAACCACTAGTTCCAAACCTAGCAACCTCTTCAGTTCCTCTATTATTATCACATACCATTATTTATCATAAATTCCATTATAGCACAGTTGTAAATTTCAATTAGTAAAAGTAAAAATTGTGTAAATAAAATTTTCTTGTAATAAAACTATTTTTCAAGATTAAATAAAATTATGTGGGATATTCTCTTATTATAATATTGTTAAAAATACCCAATATATGGAGAGTAGATTATAGAAATAAAAAAATCACTTTTACGTTTTATTGAACACAAAAATTGATATAGTCCTTGGTATATTATATAGCTCAAGTAACCACGATGTGAAGCGTTTGACACGGTGCCACCTCAAGATACGACACCACTAGAGTGGAAGGGAGTCTTAAGGCTGAATTGACCATCAGTGTTCCCTCGACTCTAGTAGCGTATTTCGTGCAAGACTGTGTGGATTGTGCTCGAGTTCGTTTTTGTGATAGTGTTTTTGGTGTTCTGTTCGCAAGGATTGATTTATTGAAGCAAGGATTCGGTGTCTATCTTAGCCGACGTCTTTATTAAGGTCAGCAGTTAGGAATATTTTTAAATCTAGTAATAGATAAATCTTTGACGCCTTAATTTTTCAATTTTATTTTATTTTGACATTAACGAAATTGATATCCTTTTTTTTTCATAGGTTACTGCGTATGTAAACATATTTTTGCTTTCACATTCCTAAATATAATATATTTATAATAATAGAAAGGATTATAAAAAAATTCTAATCCGAATTTTCATTTGAAATACATTTATGATAATCTTAATCAAAATAAAGACTTAATAAAAATTCATGTGTGTGTTTGAAGTAAATCTAGTTCAAAAACGAAAAATGCTTAGCATATAAATTGATAAAATAAATTAAATAATAAATAAAATAACATCGACTTATCCACCCTACCAGCTTATATAATTGGTTTTACATATTTTACGATTTAAAAAAAAATTACAAACGATTTTTAATTACACCCGTTTTATCAATGTATACTTAAATGATATTTAGTATCTTGCTTAAAATACTATATGTGTACTTTGCTATATTTTCAAAAAGGCTTCTTCTAAAGTATTTTCAATATTTTTTTATTGAAAAAAATCTTGTATCATTAACAATAATTTAAAAAAAAAAATTTAAAAGGAGTTTTCACTAATAGTGGGATTCCTTAACCTAGTGATTGTATGGCTTCCTTCCATAATGTCCTATCTAAGGTCCATTCTTCCCATAGACCATGACCCATCATGGATTACATGTTTATGTATTGGATTACTCCAAAACGCCATACAGAATATTAAATACGTAATTAATTCATTACATCAACTCATGTTCTTTTCTGAAAGAATAACTTAATTGATATTTTTATTTTTCAGTTAATATAAATCTAACGCGCCTTGTTATCACCCCTCTTACAATAATTCATAATAATAAATATTTTATTAAACAAATATAGGATACATACATAAGTTATATGTATATTTAATCATGCTTTTATCCATCATATTAAATTTAAAAAAAGTTCATCACATCAGTTCTCATCCGCATTTGGTTTTTCTCTTGACTCTTTCTTTCTGTCATTAACTTGTTTAATTACCTTCTTTCCAACTGTCTACGTTTTAGAAAAGGTAGATCCTTAGAAGTGCAAAAAGAGAGTCCTGCATTTTTTTTTTTTTTTTTAAGGAAATCTGAATAAGTGTTTGCTATTTATAAAAATATGTGGGCGATGTTGAGAAAGGTTCCAATATTGAAAAATAATATATTTATTTACTATTTTGGGATGAGATTAGTTCACTATTTTTTTTTTTTTTAAATCTTAACATCTAAATTTCAAGGTCCTACAGTATCATGAGTGTCAGGAACATTTTCGAAGCCGGAAAGGCATTGACAGATCTTCTCAAGAAAGTTACACGCATATTTTTACTTTAAAAAATATGTTTTATTATTAGAAACTGCCAATTAAAATAAATAAAAGCAACTTAAATGTGCAAATATGATATCGGACTTTTATACATTTAAATATCTATTCTTTTGTGCGTCACTAAATACCTTTAATTCTAATAACACATTACTGCATCGAGTGAAAATTTTATACTACTGTTCACTGAAAATTTCATCTCAATACCTACTTTCTTTTATAAATAATGTAAATTTATAAAAACGTTTTATTTTTTATATAAATTTATATGATGGAATAATACCTAGTGAGGTTTAGAACGTGAGCATTTTACAGTTTCTGATAGTTATGGAGAGGCATTTATTTAACTTTTTTCTAAAACTATAACTGACATGGAGTTATAATTAACAAAGTCTGATTTCTTTACCGATTTAGAATTTATTATTATTTTATTTATTTACTGCTCAAAAAGTACTGCGTTGAGTGACATTTTAAACTCATTATTGACTGAAGTACCATTTGAATCCGTCCTTTATACTAATTTAATTTAATAAAAAAGTTTACTTTTTATATATAATTTTATTTTACCAATAACAAGTTAGGTACTTTCGGTTTTTGGAACGTAAACATTTTACAATTTATAATAATTGTGCAGAGCTATTTCTTTTCTTTTTTTATTTATTTTTTATTTTATTTTTGTCTTACCGGTATAGTATTAAATAGGGTGTAAACAAAAAATGACCGTTATTACTTTACCTAGCATTTATATTATTATGGAAATTTTTATATTTTACAATATTTAATGTAGTATAATTTCTAATAAATGTTAATGTTTTTTATAATAAAAATAATATATATATACATATATATATATATATATATATATATATATATATATATATATATATATATATATATATAGATATATATATATATATATATATATATATATATATTTTTAGTTTAATTTATTGATATTTACAACTATAATAATATTACAACAAGTAAATCTGCTAATATGAACAAATGAAATGAAAAAAAAAAACACTTGTGGAGAAACTACCCATCGGTAGCACTCCAATAAAGTTCTATAGTAGAAGGTCTCGAGGCCATCTTCTTTTCAGACGCCTCGGAGGGTTATCAGGAATAGTGTGGGAAGCAAGTTGAGAGACTAGCGGATTCAAGTGTGTATGGAGCTTGTCATGGAAGGATAGGTATCTAGTTTGGGCCAAATCAGCAACATATGGGATATTAAGATCATGATGGATGAGTTTGTCTGTGACATAATAAGGAGCATTGAGGATTTCACGAAGGATTTTGGATTGTAAGGATTGGATATTTGGATACGAGATGAATTGGATGGTTTAGTAGAGCCCCAAAGCTCAACTCCGTATGTCCAAATAGGTCTGATAACTGTCATGTAAATGAGTCTTTTGTAATTAATTGGGAGCTTAGAGCGTTTGTCCAGTAAATGTTGAAGTAGGCGAAAACGTCGAGCAGTTTCTTGGCTTTTCAGTCTTGTATGAGGATAAAAATAATATTAAAATTGAAAAAACTGATAAAAATTGATAAAACGGCCATTTTTTTTATACACCCTGTTATTATTATTATTTATATTTAATTTATTTACTTATTATAACGGCATCGAGCCTTCGGGTTCGCTAAGCCTCATTATAATTATTGTTTGAGCCATTGCATAGTTGCAATGAATCGATTTAGGGGGAATTATGAGATTTGTGCTTCTTGTGGTTGTTCGTTTTGTGTTGGTGTATTGTGGTAGTAGCTTACCGATCATTAATAAAATGTATTATGTCGACTCCTCGTAATTCACAAAAAACATATTTTTATTTATTTCGACAACAGTGTATTAAAAAAGAAACCTTTAGGCAACATTCATTCATGAACATAAGTTCAAACAGCTATTCTTACAAAAATAATTTATTATTATATTGTTAGGAATTATTGACCTCGAATTTATGAGAAATAATTTACATATCGCGTTCTCCGTGCTAGCATGTTCAACGTTTATTCAAGAAATTGAAAATTTCCTACAAATGTTGATTGTTTAGCTTCGGTTAGGAAATTAGTAAATATTTAGATTTTTTACGCTGAACAATTATTTTTTTTGTTCTGAATAGGGTCTGGTTGTATGTCACAATTATAATTGTGTGGACTAAATCCATTTCAGTCATTAAATTTTGAATGCAATTATTTAATGTGTTAATGGCTAATAAATAATAATCTTACTAGTTTTAATTGATAGTTTTAGTATATAGTATATTATATATTTTATATATAGTATTATATTAGTAGTGTAATTAATTTTAAAGTTAATTTATTATCATCGTAATAAAGTATATATGAACCTGTACCACTGCAACCCGGAACGGGTCTGGGGTTCAGTACATGGTAGAAACTGTACTGTTTCATGGACAACGTTCCTGCAAGGAGGTGACGTCCTAGGTCACGGTCAATCACCAGATTTTTCCCCCTTATTTTGGGTACCCTATTTTTATAACATTTTATAGAGGCTGGGTGAGCCCCAGAGGGTCCTAGACCCCATATGATCCAGGATTTCCGGCTTGGCAACTCCGTGCTCTACCACTGAGCCACTCCGCTCCCTAATAAAGTTATATATAGGACTTACTTATTATTTATTGAGTGTGGATCTAATGCTTTTAAAGCTACCGAATTCTGCATAGTGAAACAAAATTCTGAACAAATATTATTATTTAGATTGAAAATTCTATGAAATGGAAACTGTGTGGCTTACAGGAATTGCTTATTTCCCTTATGTCTACAGATTATACCTTCGAATTCATCATACAAAACGACTCAGAGAATCTAATAATTTTCAATGTAATTCCTGTGCACTCTCGGAAAATTTTCGTTTTCTTCCTTTGATTTCCCATGAGGCTTCGCAACTATTTTCCTCTCTAGTTTGTTATATTTATTTCATTTATTTAATTGATTAATTGTCTTCTTAAATTTGTCTTTATTTTTAAAATAATCGAAAACAATAAAGATACATCAAATTCTAAGCGATTATTGAGAACTTTATAATAACTAATTTAAGGAAGAAATAGTTGGGGGTGCAGTCAAAGAAAACACCAAAATAAGCAAAACTTATTTATTATGTGCCGACGTTTCGGCCTACAATGTAGGCCATCTTCAGGGCGAATAAAACACGAGGCAGCTAGGCGAGCTCTGAATAATGATATAGAAGAGAAGTTCTGTGTAAGGCCCCGCTTATTGTGGTTCATGTGATTCATGTTAGAGAAGAATTGGTCGACTGTATCTTCTAATTTAAGTGTTTTCTTTGACTGCACCTCCAACTATTTCTTCCTTAAATTAGAAGATACAGTCGACCAATTCTTCTCTAACATGAATCACATGAACCACAATAAGCGGGGCCTTACACAGAACTTCTCTTCTATATCATTATTCAGAGCTCGCCTAGCTGCCTCGTGTTTTATTCGCCCTGAAGATGGCCTACATTGTAGGCCGAAACGTCGGCACATAATAAATAAGTTTTGCTTATTTTGGTGTTTTCTTTGACTGCACCCCCAACTATTTCTTCCTTAAATTAGAAGATACAGTCGACCAATTCTTCTCTAACATGAATCACATGAACCACAATAAGCGGGGCCTTACACAGAACTTCTCTTCTATATCATTATTCAGAGCTCGCCTAGCTGCCTCGTGTTTTATTCGCCCTGAAGATGGCCTACATTGTAGGCCGAAACGTCGGCACATAATAAATAAGTTTTGCTTATTTTGGTGTTTTCTATAATAATTAATATTAAAAATAATAATGATTAATTTAATTGACATCGAAGAAGAAAATGGTCGGTGTGGGGTAAAAATAGTAAGACATTATGTATTAGAAACCAAGTTCGCCTTCTATCCAAGTTCTTCACCGGAGCTTAAAAGTCGAAAGTGTGTGTTTGTATTTGGGAAAATGAATGATGCCGACAGTTTGGATTAAATTACTGAAGACATCTAATTTAAGTCGAAAGTTTGGATTATAATAAATACTTTACTACTATTTTAGAAGTTATTTTGTACTTCATCCGAACCATTGTCTCCCCGAAATAATAATTATGATTCGATAAAAAAAAAAACTAGGCGTTGATGACCCAACAGTTGTACGTCTTTAAACAGCAACTTAAAAAAAATTTACTAATTCGAGCTTTATGAATATTTGTCATAATTAAATCTGTGATGTAAGAGCAGAGAATACCAAGGTGTCAGTAGAATGCAGCCCTACACAGCTGGAATTTAGCGCCATCGTTCTCTCACAACGGGTTTTTTTCTCTGGCCTTGACAGGTCTCTTTGAACGCCAACACCGGCCGTGTAGGGTCGACACTACACAGTTCACTTCCAAAATAGTACGAGATTTGGATAAGTCCCTTTGGAAATGAGATTTTAGTCCCGTTTTACTTTTATTATTTCCTTAAACAGAGATCGAGATTTCTAAATGAAAAATATCTCAAAATTATAAAGGGCTTATAAAATTCGAGGGTTTTAAAATGCGAATCTGAAGTTTTTTTTCTCACTATTACAGTTTATTTATCACTATTACTATTCAAATATTTTACTAAAATGGTATTTTGACGATTAATATTGTATAAATGAAATATGTATTTTCGTTGACCTGAATTTTTAAAATGAATAAAATAAGCTTTTTAAAGTGAAACTTTTATTATATCGCTCCAAAATTTGTCGCCCATCTATCAGCATGTCGTGTTACAGCTGGAGACGGGGTAAAGTGAAAGGCGCATGACAGAGCAGCCTAGGCCAATATGGCGGTGCCCAGTCAGCTCACCGTGTAGCATTTATATTCTCACTTATTCCTGCAAGTGTTCCGCGATATTTGGGTGTTTTAATGTAAATGCATTTATTTATTTTATCGTAAATCTTTCAATGTTCATTAACTTTATACATAGTTAAATAAATAAAAACGATTTGTTTACTAATAACAAATTTCTTCAAAGACTATCAAATCCTTTTATCAGTGTGTATTAATTTTAATTAATATAATAATATATTTAATTATTTTTATACTCTAAGGCATAATAGCTTACAACACCTGTATTGTTATTCTAAAGGGACTTGTCCCAGAATAAATAAAGACATTATTATTGTTATCTTGTTCTTTTTCTCGGTTTCTATCAGAGAATGGACCAAACCGGACATAAGTCAAGGGTTAAAATAGAGTTTGCATAATGATAAAATACATCACTGATATATAAAATACATCAATATATAATCATAAACAAACACTTTATTGTGAATATCCCTCTTATATAATATTGCTCTTACTTTTTAATATGCGTTTATCATCTAAATGATTGTATTAATTATGTATTCCGTACTCTAATACGCAAATTGAAATTAAATTTTATAATTGAATATTTTTTCTATTATTGATTTCCCATTATTATTCCCATTTTTCTATAATTAAGTTAATATTAAAAAAATTTTAATATCCTAAATCGAATAATTTTCCAATTTTGTTTTAGCTAAATACCTACAAATCGAAAAAAAGTTTTACTTGCATTATGGTCTCATAAAACCACACAAATTTTTTTATCATATTTTCTTGTTAAAAGTGTAACAACCCATGAAGGGTCTTAGATTCGGTACATAGTGAGGATCACATCACATATTTTTGGGGCAGGTCGGTGATTGGTCCGAGATCATGCTCAACCGTAAGGTTTTTTTTCTAATTAAAGGTTCCCTCTGCATAGAGGCTAAGTGGGCTCTAGGAGGCTTTGCAGGTCCCACAGGACTCCTAATAAATATATGTTAACCATACTATGACTGTACTATATTTTTTTTGGATGTTTATTCATTTAATGTCATTTTATGGTTCCAAGGATATTCCGACGACGCTACGGAATTAGTCTTAAATTTTGCCAAGACTTATAATTAGGATATGAATTTTAACGAGTACCTGACTTGGCACAGGTTCGGCACATTTTAATTCCTCGTCGAAGGACGACAAGACCAAGAATTTTTTCCTTCCTATTAAATAACCCTAAGACCACCTACCAGGATGCGAACTTGTGACCCCTATATACGTCATCACGCGTTATATAAAATTTTTTAAATATTTTTTTCTAGACAACGTTTAAAGTAAGTGAAAATTATGATTTGATATCTGTTCATAATTGTTACAATCATCAAGTAGTTTCACATCATAGTTTGCATTTTTTAAGTACATCTACGTCTTTATATCTACACATTTTCCTTTTGGCTTTACAGACCTCATCAATTTTAGAAGGAGACGAGGCCTTATCTTTCTATCCCTGACAATTCATGTTAGCGATTGGCCGGACTTGGACAAGCGGCAACTTAACTTATTCTGGCTATCCATCCGCTTTCTGATTTCCCACGTGGTATCTTAAAACACTCTGCCTTACTCTTCTGACAAATTACTTCCAGCTACATTTCATAATTTTCTCACTTATATTTTGCAGAAGATTGAATTACCATTTTTTTTATTAATTCAAATCTCTCCACCTTGGGAATCTTACAAGCTGGTACGGTAGATTGAGAAATGCCATTATAATTTTATAAATAGTATCATGAGAAAAAAAAATAGTTCTACTACATTTTTAGAATTTATTATTTTTTAAAATTATTCATTCATTCATTTTGTTGCAATTCGCGTCATAAAAACATGGATGAACTTTTAAATTCATGTATTATTTTTTAACAACCTTATTTAAATTTTGGAAAACCCAGGTATTTATGCCCTTTTTTACAGTGTTTATTTAGGTATCTTGAATAATAATAGTTGACCTTAGGAAGAAAATGGCCTGGGTGGAGGTAAAAAAAATTCTCTCAAGTAGAGAGAACTGTCTAAAGTCAACGTCTCGACCCACATCGCAGGTCTTCTTCAGGGCTAAATATACAAAATACAGACAAATGAAAACGGTGGCTTTCCAATTTAGTTCTCTCCCTACTTAAGAGATTTTTTTTTACCTCCAATCGGACCATTTTTTCCCTCTTTTTTTGTATGTTGACATTTATTTAGTTCTCTTAAATAATGAGTTTAACTTGGAATTAGTAGGACCAGCAAAATAAAGTTGCTTTTTTTTTTCAGTTAATTCTGAAATCTACGATAGTAGATCAATTGTAAATTATGCATATGCATAGGTAAGAATTAGTTTTAATAATGAAATGCACAATCCATAAAATACCATGTAGGATATTTAAATTTAAATAATTAATAATTAATAATATTTAGCTATATATTTCTGTTGAAAAACTTTATGTGCTTAAAAGTTTATCTGTAGATTTTAAATTCAAACAATTTATTTTCTTAACTATTATTTTAATAATTTTTATATTATTTTAATATTTTTCCATTGTATTTTGTTTCTGAATATTTATTAATTTTTTTCTTATCATGCTCGAAGTAAAAAAAAAATATTTTTTTAGAAACGACATCAAAATTTACTTTTAATGTTTATGTTAGTGCCTATCAGTTATTATCTTTAATCGTAAAATTTTATTATTCAAATATATTGTCAAGTTTAGGGAATAATATAAGCAATTTAAATAAATTCAATGGGACGCAGTGGCTCAGTTGTAGAACACTGCACTGCTAACCGCTTCAGGAGTTGTAGTTGCACCGTTTTTTTTATTTAACAATTTCAAGTAATAAATTTAAAAGAATGTTTTGTGCAGTATAGAAACTTATACATAATGGAATACTTAGAGCAAATTACAAATATAGAATTAATTTTTTAACACAACAAAAGTGATAATATGCTATATTTGCTTCGCTGACAAATCTATCATCTCCAGGAAAAGTCAGATCCTTTGATCTGAATTAAATTTAAATAATGAAATGGGATGACACCCTGAGATCGTTATACTTGTTGTTTGTTCATTTAACGTCACTTTATGCTGCTATGGCTAATCGGACGATACTACAGTGGGAGCTCTAAATTTTGCCTATCCAGGTTTGTTTAGGATAGGGATTTTTAACGAGTGCCTGACATCGTACAGGCTCGGGACCCCCGTTTAACGTCCCTTCCGAAGGACGGCGTAACTAAGGATTTTTTACTCCTTTTAAAAAAAACCTAGGGCCACCTGCCGGGTTACGAACCCGCGATCTTGGGCTTAGTAGTTTGATACGCTAACCACTAGACCACAGGTGACCGTATCATTATACTTAATATATATTAAGCCCATAACATTAATAAATAAGAGACACATCCCTCTTATTCTTCTCCAAAAGTTGACTGATCGGGAGTTGTTTATTAGCTAATAATAATTATTGGATAAAATGATATTTATTTGTACTGATCGTGGTTTACAATATAACTTACAAGGAAATCCTATATGTGACTCGCTGTTTTTCTTGCAATTCCTTCATCCAGTTTCTTGCATTGCCCGCTCCTTCTCGACAACTGACCTATCTTGAAAGTAGAGGTAATAAAACCTACGGGTCATTTTGCTCTACCTGCTCTAGGCCCCTCACCATATTTAATTAGGTATTTCTAATGCTTCAGAGAGTCACATATAGCAAATTATTGCTTTAAAAAAAGGGGAAATTCTTAATGCAACATAGTATAGTGAGTGTATCTTGGTGTTACTTTTAATAGAATCAACCAACTGCAAAATACTTTTTGATTTTCATTTCAAAGTGATAACAAAGTATTATAATAAGTTTTTAGATTATAGCAAAAAATATAAATTACCTTTAGTTGAAAATATCGAGAATATCATGATAATCCAAATAGCAGATATGGGTATGTGATAAAAAAAAATTGAGGAAGATTTGATAATTTTACATTTTCAAAAAGACATCTTTTTCAAGTCAATTTAGCACGTCTTAGAAGAAAGAACTTGAGAGAAAATGTGGATAATAAACTGTCATGTGAATAAATGAATGAAGGAACTGTGTTATGTGTCTTTTGACACTTATTGAAGTTTATGTAAGTGTAACAGGCATTGATAGGCTATCACTGCATCAAGTTCGTAGTAGTTTGAAGAAATGTGGTAAAAATAGATTAAATAAAATTTTGAGATAAAATAGCTCTACAACGAAGTTTCATAATATATTTTCTAACGTATCTGAATGGGTATTCTTTATATGCTGTTTGAGAAATTCAAATGTTAATCGATTGAATCGATAAATACACAAAATTTTATGGATATAAAAATACGTTATTGGCATTTTAAAAAAAATTTAATCGTATTCTTTAATAACTTTTTTTAAAAATGAATACTGGCTATTCTTGCGTTCTATTTTATACAGAACAGAAGCTATCAGTATTTAAAATTATGCCTGAAAAAAAATTTGTTCTTAATTAAATTATCAGAATGAAACGTTTATATCAAAATCTAAGCGTTCTATTTGTCGTCAATTGGCAGTTCAAATAAGGCGCTGAACCAAGAAATGCATAAATTATTTACAGAATGAATTGATAGTCTGGAGATAGATCTCGCTTGAATAATATCAATGATCCAGGCCAAGGTAGGCTATTGGTTAATAAAGGCAATAAAGGGATTAAAGGTGGGGTTGATTGATTAGTAATTACTATTAGCTATTAGATTTACATATTGATATAGCCGACTTCATCGAGGCTTCTCCCGTTAAAGGAATATTTACATAATGGAAAATTTAAACTAGTGCACGACTGTCCAGAACTTGTAGATTATAAAAAATTTGAGCTACGCCATTGTTGTTTTTTTGTTAAAAGTATTTATTGAAATATACAACTGTATTATAATACTGCAAGTAAATAGAATGAATTATACATAATGGCATGAGATAAAGGCCTACCCACTGGTAGTCCTCAAATAACAAAATCAACTTAGAAGGTCACGAGGATATCTCTTTTTCAGAAGCCTCGGAGAATTATCGAGAATTGAAGAAGTAGCTACGTTTAAAACTAATGAGTTTGATTATTATACTACCTTAATCCATTAGTTACTAACATACATCACGACGTATGTTGTGGCACCCAATTTCAGATTTAATAAGTAAATTACTTTTGTAGCTGTAATCAATATAAAAAATAAATTTTTATGGTGGTTTTAAAAAAAAATATTGTTTTTTCATTGTTACAAATTATATCTTTCTTAGGTTTTAAGCCTCGGTCGCTTGAATAAATTGTGCATTAACAATTTATAACAACAATCAGAGAACAATAAAAAAGGGTAATGTGCCGGATGATAAATAAAAAGGATTTCACTAAAACAACAATAAATAATTATTTTCTTTATAAATAATAAATCGTTGAAATATTTATCGAATTTGATTTTACTATCGATTTGACGACACCCTTTACTTTTGTTTATAAGCCCATTGACGAGTGAAAAATGAAAAACGGATTTTAAATCATGCATTGTGATATTTATGTTAGGAAAATGTTCATCTACAAAAAATAACAGAACTGCTTTTTTATTGAACGATTAATCGTTCTGATAATCCCCATACTATTTTCTGTTAGCTATTGTTTTAATGAGAAATCTTAGATTTACTAATGGATTGAAATGGTCAGGGGATGCAGTCAAAGACTACACAAAATAAGAAAAAGAACTTATTTTATTCTGCCTATGTTTAGGCCTAAGATGTAGGTCATCTTCTGGGCCGAGAGAAAGAAATAGAAAATAACTATGTAAATCATCGCAATACCAAGGAAGAATAACTGTTTATATGAACAGAATTGATAAGAATGATAAGAAATACAGATAGTAAGATAAAATTATGAAATAATTAGGGAGAAAAATTAAGAATAGAAAACAGTTAAATTAAAAGTAATGATATATATAAAAAATGAAATAAAAAGAACAGATTTTTTTTTAATGGATTTTATATGTATTTTGTTATATGATTGGGTTTGAAATATAATCATTACCATCTGATCAATAAAATTACAATAGATAATATGTATTAAAAAAATTGTATTACTGAATGTATCGGGTTTCAAGGAATGACACAAGGTTGTAAAAGCCCCCCTCCAAAAAAAAAATTGTAGAAATAGTTGTGATTTTTTAAAATATATTATTATGATATTTGTATGTAATACCAATAATAATATATTTGAAAGAATTGTATAATAAATTTGAGATGAAAATATGATAAAGAATAATGAGGAATAAAAAGGTTCCCGACCTAACAAAAATGCAAGACATTTTTTCTGAAAATGTTTTTTATTTTTCAACATAGTCTCCTTGTAACTCTACACCCTTCCCCCAGCGGTGCTCCCATCTCTGTAACCCGTCCAAGAAGTACTAGGCGTATTTCTCTGCAAAATAATAGGGTGTATAAAAAAAATGACCGTTTTATCAAATTCCAGAGATCACAAGTCTATAAATATTTTGATGCTATTTATTATTTACCATTATTAAGTATTAACACTTAATGATACCTTTAGAGCATTCTCTAAGCTTGTTTACTAACACTGGACTTCTTTTAAAAAAAAAACCTCAGTTTAGTTATTTATTTCAATGAAGAAACCTGGCAGTGGCCTACGAAATTCTCGTAATTTTAAGACATTACTGGAAAAAAATTTCACAGCAACTGAAGCAACTCGTGAAATTATTAAAGATGAAAGGGAAGGTTTCCTTGACCAGCGCACTACGCGGCGTTGGTTTGAAACATTTAGCAGTGGAGATTTGAAAGGAATAGCGGCTCCGGGCGACTATTAATGGATATTGATGAGGTTCGGAAGGAAGTTGTTAAATCAAATCGGTCCACAAGTACTCGCGATCTTGCCAGGGAGTTTGGTGTTTCGAATCATCGATCAAAATAAATAATAATACAAATATTTGGTTAAAAAACAGTCATTTTTTTTTATACACCCGTATAAATTAATTGTTCACGAAGGTGATTGACTCTTCATTTGACGAAAATCTCTGTCCTCCGAGCGCAATTTTTAGATGAGGGAGCAAAAAGAAGTCGCTTGGGGCTAGATCTGGTGAGTAAGGGTGCACCTTCATTGGATCCGATGCGATACGATTAGAATTCGGGAGCAAACCAAATGACTGAAATATATCGAGAGTGCCTACATTGGATCCGCTCCGATCCGATCCATTTTTATCCGAACAATCCGAGCGATTTAGTCGCTCGTGGAATCAAAATAGTTTATTTATACGGAAGCGCCTACATTGGATCCGATACGATACTGTACGATCAGGTACGATTTTCACATTTCAAAATCATTAGTTTTCAATCCGAAAAGCCATTTTACTTTACCATGTGTGGCAACTTAACCTTTATTGTCTAAAATGTTTATTAAAAAATGTACATTGTAATTTGATAATTAACTATTATATAAATATCCGTCATAAATCAAAATTAAATATTCTCAATTCTCATTAAAATATTTTATCACTTATCTTCATGAATCATTAAATATAGTATCGAAGGTTATTTTTCCGTTAAATAGAATTATATCTACCAGAAATGTACATAAAAAATATACCTACATATAATTTTAATTCGTCAAATAAAATTGGAAATATTAACTTTTGATAAAATTATCGTCGTAATGTTTAATTTATTTGTTAAACAGTTGGCAACATTCGGAGGTAAGGGCTTTTCTGATTTTTTATACTTGTTTCCAAAGATGAACAACAAAATAGACAAAGAATTACTCATAGAATTAGTTCGAAACGAGCCTCGATTGTGTCATCAAAGAAATAAATATGATCACAATCGAGAAAATTATATCATTATATAAAACAGGAATATATAATAAAAACAATAAATTCTATTTTTTTTTTATTGAAAAACAACTGAATTATTTTTTTTTTCTTCAAACAACAAGACAAAAATATTCTAATATAGTAATATTAGCTCATTGTTATAACATTTGGTTCTTTAAATTTATAAAATTAAGATTTTTTATTAATTATTTTTAATATATTTATATGTCACTATAATATATATAAGATATAAGAAATAAAAGAATAAAATTAATATTATTTTATTCGGAAGGCAGTGACTAGTTTCACTATCGGATTGAAAAGAATAGAATCATGTCGGATCTGATCCAGTGTAGGCACTCACTGCGTATTTCAGTTATTTGTTTTTTCAGCCCACCATCGTATGTGATAATATAGGATCGCGTCGCATCGCATCGGATCCAATGTAGGTGGATGGTCAAGCAGTTCAAACCGTAATTCGTGGATTTTCGCCATGGCAACCGCTGAGGTGTGTGACAGGATTTTCTTTTTCTGCAAATGTGGCCGTTTTTCCACAAGCTCTGCCTTCAGCTTGTCAAGTAATGCTGCGTAGTTTGCTCCTTAATGTTTTTTTTCTTTTTGAAGATAATCGATTTAAATAACTCCATGATTTTCCAAATAATTTATAAAGATTAAAATTTGAATTACATATAATAACATTATAATATGAAAATCATATTGGCACAATAAAATTAAGTTTTTCTTTTATTTTGTTGTATCGTTGACTGCACCCCCTGACTATTTCAATTCATTATTATTGAATTATCCAGTCAACTGTTTTCCACCTAAAAATTACATTTAATGAGTGGAAAACAAATATAAACAGGTGCCCGCTTTCAAACCTTAATGGTTTTGTCCACATAAATCAGAATTTGGCCTGTCTCTAACTGCCGGTAAAAAAATGGCAGATACACCTTGCGTTCATTAAAAAAAATATTGTTATGTAACTCACATTTAATATAAATTTGTGATCATTTATAATTTATTGTTTCAAATACACATACTTCATACAACATATTTAGCACACCACGATGATAATAAAAGGAAATAAAAATATTTTTTGATCGTAAATATCAGTTGTTTAGTCGCGGACCTGGACTGCCCGCCAGATGGAACGGACAGATCATTGCCTCTAAAATCGAAAAATGTACTGTACCGCCAAAACCTAGGAGAGGGGAGCGACGCTATTGAGTCACTTCACTTGCTATTAGATCGCCGAACGGACTATAGTTCTATCAGCCCTTCGCAGCTAAGATCATCGCACACTGCCGCCTAGTAATCCGCTTTCAAGCCGCTATTCCTGTGATGACGTCCAGAGGTTTCAAGATTGCCACTCGCCAGAAGCTATGCTGAGGTGCTAATTGGGTTTACATCACACAAATTGTAAGTCCCATTTCATTATCATAAGGCCTCAAATTGTCAACTAATTCTTCTCCGGATGATCAACGTATCACATGGTATCAACCGGACAGTTCAAGTTAATTAATGATATTATACTCATTGTTCCGTCATGCCGTGATCACTGGCGAAGATAATAATTATTCGCACATCTTCGCGCCTTATTGAAATCTGCATTACAACGTTCAATTTTATTTTGTAGTTATTATATCTTTGGCCATTATGCTAGCATGGAGCATTTCTGTTATTGTTAATTATCGCTCCAATTCATGTTAATCATTTGTTCTTCTTTTTTTGTTTAAAATTAATTTGTTCATTAGATCGCTAAGTTACATGTTTAGTTTTAAGTTAATTTTGTAGACGCTATTACTAATTTGTATCTTCTTTTACATGCATATTTAATAGTACATATTTAAGATATCTCGCAAGTTATTTAAATTAATAAATCAAACGCTTTGTTAATATCTGAGACTTCATTCAATTCCCGTGGTACTTCCATTTGCTTCCTATTAAAATTATTCAGTCTAATCACGCCTTAACATCAGTTAAAAATAAGTTTTTAATTTGTTTATTTGGAATAATAAAAAATACGTGACACATACATTTTGTAGTATAGTCTTCTTGGGATCTAAGAGATATAACTTAAAATATCCGAGGGATAAAATTGCAACAAAAGGGACTCCTTTGGGTTGGGTTTTATTCCATGAGAGGAAGCGGGGACCCGCCTGCTACTGTCTTCACAAATTCTATTTGAGACCTTGAATTTAATCTCGCACTCTACTATTTTTTTCTCTTTTGGCTCTTCTGATACTGAGGAGGCTAAATTTAACATTATTGCAATTTTCCGGGTTGTTATTTCTCTGATCAAGGTTGTTGAATCGAATTTGTCAACAACGAAATAAAATATATCAGAGGCGTAAAAATATCTAAATTGATAAATCTGCTTATGATCCGATCGATCTTGCATTTGTTACATCTTCCGAGGAGTTACAAGTCGAAACAACTATTATTGTTAAAATATAATAATATCTAATATAATAATATATGTACTAATAATCAGTTTCGATTTCACGGTTCCACAAATATTGTTATCCTCTACACGATAATAAAATTAATTTAAGATAGATGCAAAAAGAATTGAAGAAATTTTTTAATTTAAATGGGCGTAAATACTGCTGTAAAAGCATCTTTATAAACTAGAAATAAATAATATTCAAACGTTTTTCTTTATTAACACTTGATGATTTCTGTAGCTTGCCTTTTTTGTTAGTAGGATTGCTAATATTGGAATAGTTAAAAAATAAAATAATGCTTAGCTATCTTAAATCGAATGGGTAAAATGGTCTTCTTTCTCCGGTACTTCTTCCACCATTCCTTATCGTGTAACTCATCCTTCCAATTTCTTTTCATTGCTGTTGCATCCTTTTCGATTTGATTTTTCCATGTTGTCTTGGGCATTCCAGTATTGCTTACAACAAAGCGGTGGCAACACAGAAGTCTTCGTACAATCTCACTTTCATCCACCCTCGCCTTATGTTCAGCCCTTGCAGGTTTTTTTATTTTAATACATTTTACTACAAGGATATCCTTATACACAATGTACAACTAATAATTATGTTGGAATCACTTTTATCTCCTTTCTTTACTGAACCATAAACTTTGCTTATGATTTTTATGACGCTCGGCTTATCTTTCTTCCTCAGTACCCATTTCTCGGAGCTGGAGGTAATTATGTGTCTGATGAATATTTCACAGATTTATATTCTGTACTAATATTCTATACTAATATTCTGTCTGTCAACTTGTATTTAAAACATTTTTGCAAACCATGAGATCATCTGTTGGAAGTTTATTAAAAAAAAAAAACTGCAAGTGGTTTAACACACACACACACACACACACACACACACAATTTTAAATGTACATCTTGTTATTATCTCGTCATCTGAATATTCCATGTGCCTTGAATTGCTGGACAAATAGCTCAATTTGAATTTCAATATAGAACTTTTTAGTAAACTTAATTAACATTACGTGTCGTCTTGTTAAAGCTTTGCCATGGACTTTGGGAAAGTAATTTCGAAATGTATTTATTGGAATTACAGCGAAAATAGGCTAAACATAGCAATATTATGGCAATAATATAATAATAATAATGTTTGATTGAGTATAATTATTATAAATATAATACACCTCCGGGGGTACAAGGGAGTTCCTTAGCGTTAGTGCTTTGTTGAGAAGTTTCACAATGAGTGCTTTATAGCATTTTGGTTTCTTCAGTCGCTAATTATGAGGTTCTTGTAAAATGTTTTGTATCGTTCCGACTTTGTCTTAAATTTTTATTTTCCAAATGGGACAAAGTCTCTCTCAAAATTATCTTGTGAATATAAATGTAAATGATGCTTGAAACCGTAGCTTATGCCGATGAAAGAGCAGTTTTTAGAAGTAATGGAAGGTATATCCAGAGACTCGCTAAAACGCTAATGAGAGAATCATACCAAATCGGCTTACAGGTGAATAAGGAAAAACCAAAATACACGATAGTAAGCCGTTCTATAGCAATATCCCACCACAGCAACTAACAACAGTATCTGCATGGATGGCAAATAGTGCCCGAAAGTAGACAGCTACAAATACCTTGGCTCCACAATAACCTCAACGAATGACCAATTGACTGAGATAGACCAGCATATAACAAGGTCAAGAGCATTTTCTCTCTTTCTGGAGAACTAAAGCCCGTAAAAATTTCAATAAATTTCAAATTAAGGTTGTACAATGTTGTAAAGCCGCTTCTTATAATCGTCTGTGAGACATGGGCTTTCACTGCTATCCTGGAAACCAGATTTGGAAGGAAAATCCTTCGTGCGATAACCGGAGTCAAAACTCGTGCAGATGAAGGTTCAATAAGGAATTTCTCGCGAACTGGTCAGTCGATGCCTCGTATATGAAACTGAGAAGGTTAAGATGGGGAAGTCAGGATGGGCCTATACACAATTATTAATACCACAATAGTTGGAAAGAGACCACGTGGAAGGCCATAGACCAGATGGATGGACAGGGTCATCAAAGATGCTATGGAGCTTAATGTAGCAAACTGGAAATCAGTAACCCAAGATAGGCAGAGGTGGAGAAGGCTGGTAAAGTTGGCCAAAGATCTACAATGGTTGTTTTTAGTTCGTCGATTTTTATTTTACAATGTAGATAAGATTGTTCTATAATCTAGGAGGTAATGTACATAAATTAACTTAAAATATTTTCATTACTTTTCGTAATAATCATTTTAATATAAGGATGTTTACAAAAGCACGAGAGGGATCGTCAAAATTGTTTGGTCATACCTTTATTTTATTAATCATTATAAATAGTAATATTTTTTTAGGCATCTTATGTTTAAAAAAATAATTTTTTATTTCAATTATCTTGTTTTTGTTACTGGAGTACATCTTTCTTAGTCAATCATTCAAGTGAGTAAATTAAAACCTTTTTCCAGTCATATATTATTTTTCTTTATTTAAAAACGTTTCAACAATACTATGTCATTCTCAATTTACATTATTTATAAGTCCTTTAACGTTAATTAATTTTAAAAATATTCTCTAAAATTTTTTTATAAATTTGTACATTTTCAACCTAAAATAAAAGACAAATCAAATAAATACATAATTTTACATACAAACATGTAAAAATTGTTAATGATGACCAAGGAGTACACTGTAACTCTAAGCTTTGTAAGGAACATTTTAAATTATATGACAATCAACCAAAAAGGTATCTATACTTTTTATCCAATATTTTTGGGACATGTTTGTATGTAAAATTATGTATTTATTTGATTTGTCTTTTATTTTAGATTGAAAATGTACAAATTTATAAAAAAATTTTAGAGAATATTTTTATAATTGAATAACGTTAAAGGACTTATAAATAATGTAAATTGAGAATGGCATAGTATTGTTGAAACGTTTTTAAATAAAGAAAAATAATATGTGACTGGAAAAAGGTTTTAATTTACTCACTTGAATGATTGACTAAAAAATAATTTATTTAATAAAAGAAATCGAGAAATATAATATTTACTGAATAATAAACCAGGAACCCATTTAGGCTAATACACTTTATCCATAATACTACTCGTGTTCGGTCTCGATTTTAAAAAATGAAAATATTAATTAATATTAAGATAAACGACAAAGATTATTAGATTTTTAATTTACTTTCTTCTTCAAGTGCTATTGAAGGTCTAAAATTCAAATAAGACTATTTGAATTTTAGATAAAGCAGAATTGAAAAGCTGTTTTCTAGAGTGTCGTCTAGTTTCTATCTATGGTTTTTCATCCCTGAGTTTTCCCTGCATTATCAGCTAGCTACAATAAGTTATATTTATATATAGGCATTACGTGTCTCAGCTATTGCAGTTTGCGTTTCTTTAGAGTAATCACTACTGATGTTTTCTTCCTCGTCCTTTGCATTCGTAATTTTGTCCATTCAACTTCTTTTGTGCACCCTTCAGTACAACCACATCCAAACCGCAAGTTTTCTTTGTATCTCTCTTTAGGATGCAACGTTCTACCCGGGAAAAAGCACCGAAAACATAGCATCTTATTAATCTTACTTTCAAATGTAATGTGAGGTCTCTGCTGTAGAATGGTCTCTTAATTTTCATAAAAAACGCTTTTGCTTGTTTTAATCGTGTTCTGATTTCTTTACCTTCATGAAACAAGAAAAAGCAGGATTTGGAGAATATAAATGATATTTGTTGGGCACCGTGTTAAATTGTTTACTACTGTTCGCATCAAGTTCAATTATGTTTAATGGGGTTGAAACTATCCGTATATAAATTTTAATTTATAGATTCTAGTCCAATAAATTTCACAGATACGTGATTAGAGCCATAAGGGTGAATTGATTACGATATTTGAGCTGATGTCAATTTAGATGAGTTATCGAGTGAGTTAGTTTATATAATTAGTCATATCTAGCGACCTTAAGTGTAGAGGGAAAATAATAAATAGTTATTAATTTGAATAAGAGCTTTGTTTAATGTCGAGTATTAAATGTAATAACTTTTTTGTATGTATTTTTTTAAAGATTTTAAATATTTAAATCAGTAGAGAACGAAAAGTAATTAAAAATGTGTGTTTATTACCAAATTATTATTATTTGTTATTCGTTGTTTGTGACAATAAAATATTAATGTGAATAAGAAGACGTTAATCCTATGTTTTGGTTTTTGTATGCTTTGCTTTATGTTTATCCTTGTCACTATATTTTTGCGACTTTTCGAAAATTTATTGTAGCTTTAACAGTGAAAAACTGGTTTTAGGAGAATTACCCACTAGCATAAAATTAACTCTCATGTATACATTATAGTTATTCAAACATGAAAAATAAATAGTTAATGTGTAAATTGTACAGATTGATGTCGAAATGTGATATCGCAGCTATTATATATATATATATATATATATATATATATATATATATATATATATATATATATATATATATATATATATATATATGTATATAAGTATAATCTATTGAGAAAATATCACAAATGTACTCGGAAAAAAAAATCACGTTTATGTTGAATTTATGTAATTTTTCTTTGAAAAAAAAAATTAAACAATATCTATTTATCATTTTAATCTGAATTTTAAACGAGAAAGATATTAATTAATTAAAGAATAAAAGTTATTCTTTAATTAATTAATATCTTTTCACCCTTACAAAAAAATTAATAAATCGAATACAAAATAAATAAATTAAACAAATACCAGCGGCCACTATGAAAATATGACTACAATATAATAAAAAAATAATTTTATTGTAGGACCAGGTTCCTAAATTATAGAGGCTCCAGTATAAGAATCATACCGTATTTACATAATTGTCAGCTGCTATATATCGCAGATAGCAAATACCGTATTAACATATTTTTATGGATTTATGATTTATTATTTAATAAAAAGAATTTTCGGTCGATCTAAAGCCTTATAAAAAATCTGCATACAAAGAGAATTTAATAAACCAATTAATCTTTATCCGGGCTTCGATTTAAAAAGGATTGTTAAATCAAATTTAGATTGAAGGGTGCTCTCGATATATTTATCTGTCATTTTTAAAAGGTAGGTTATCGATTAACAAGTGGGTGGGTCATATAGGATCATATAAAGAAATAAAAATAATTTGTTGAATTCGATTTAAAGAAGATATACTGCAACACTAATACTACATACGTATTTCTATTATGTAAAAATTAAATATCATTTGTAATTAAACTATTTTGGAGGGCAGAATGCTGCATATTGCATTGTAATAATTGAGGAATTTACTTACTGTTCAATTTCACAGAGACGAAGGAAAAAACCAATATCCTGCCTTTAGTGTTTGTAAAATAGGAAGATATGCTATCAGCCAATGTCACGGATTTTGACTATAAGAACTTCTATGAATAACTAAACTGTAATGTTATTCTTTCTGCTGTTCTAGTCAAGGCGCAATAGGGTAAAATATTCATTGTTTTGTAATAAATACTCAATGGACTTTCTCAAAGTAATAATAATGAGAAAAACAATTAAAAAATATTGTTTACATTTATATATATATATATATGTGTGTGTGTGTATGTATATGTATGTATATATATACAGGGTATCCCATTTCAAGTGGATCAAACGTTTTTAACTTTTAAACGAAACAAAATTCAGAAAAACGATTCAGGTAAAAGTTGTAGTTATTCAGGCCTAGTTTGAAGAAATAAAAAAACATTTTTTGTTTTTGTACTTTAAGTGGTCAATATCGACTTTCAAAAAATGTAGTTTCCTCTTGACCCCATTTATTTTCATTTTTCTCAAATGTACCATACAAACATGGAAAAAATGTATGTAACATTTCATAGGCCAAATAGAAGAATATCTGAAGCTCATTACTTCAGTATGCTGTCTTCACAGAAGGTTTTTAAATGTCCATACATTTTCTGAAAGATTCAAAATACCGTATTACATAAGCTTTTGAGAATAGATTTCAAATTTAATCAATATGGATCCTCATACAAGACTGAAAAAGACAAGAAACTGCTCGACGTTTTCGCCTACTTCAACACTTACTGGACAAACGCTCTAAGCTCCCAATTAATTACAAAAGACTCATTTACATGACAGTTATCAGCCCTATTTGGACATACGGAGTTGAGCTTTGTGTCTCTACTAAACCATTCAATTCATCTCGTATCCAATCCTTACAATCCAAAATCCTTCGTAAAATCATCAGTACTCCTTATTATGCCACAAACAAACTCATCCATCATGATCTTAATATCCCATATGTCTCTGATTTGGCCCAAACTAGATACCTATCCTTCCATGACAAGCTCCATACACACTTGAATCCGCTAGAGAGAAAGAAGTAATATAGGTTATACATCAGAATAACACATGGGCTAAAGCAAGGGCGGATTTATGGGGGGAGCACTCCTCTCCCTCGACAGGTTTTTAGGTACTGTGGAGAATCCATTATAGTACATAATTAAAGACAAATCAGGAACTTAGCATCTTGAAATTTGCAGATAGGTTCTTTGTATTATTTAAGAAACAAATTTGGATAATTCCACCCCCAAGGGTTTCCCCTTAATATGATAGAGGTTCTAAGATTGTATGGAATCCGTCTGTTTTGAAGTTAGACATCTGAAATTTTGGATGCACGAGTAATTTATAGTTAAAATAAAAAATGAATTTATTTTTTTTTTTTTAAGAGAAAAGATAGGTCCTCGACCGGGATTTGAACCCGGAACCTTTGTCTCACCTTGAGGCCCCTGCCGGTCCTTGGATAGCTCAATTGGCAGAGCGATGTCACGGTGAGACAAAGGTTCCGGGTTCAAATCCCGGTCGAGGGCCTATCTTTTCTCTTTAAAAAATAAAAATATTTATAACTCATAAAAAATGACCAATAATTATAAAAAAATATAAATAATAATGTGACGTAAGTCAATAAGATCCTAAATTAAAATTAATGTTCAAAGAACTTCGTTCTAGCGTATTCATAGCAAAAATTCGAGAGCACTGGGGCTTTAGGATCTATGAGAGAAAAGGTTTGTCCTCGACCGGCAGGGGCCTTGGATAGCTCAATTGGCAGAGCGATGTCACGGTGAGACAAAGGTTCCGGGTTCAAATCCCAGTCGAGGGCCTATCTTTTCTCTTTAAAAAATAAAAATATTTATAACTCATAAAAAATGACCAATAATTATAAAAAATGAAATTATTTATTTAAAATAATCTGTCACGAAACTGTTATGTGGCAGACCAAATTCCACGGGCGAAGCCGCGGGGACAAAGGCTAGTATACATATATATATAACAATAACAATGAAATTAAAGAAATTGGTATCCTACAATAAAAATAACAGATTACATAAAATGGGGATTTGAACCTATAACCTTCGCCATGGATACTCTCCTCTCTATGACTGTGGTACTCTCCCTGAATATAAAAAAAAATACGATTTTCAAGTTGGTCACTTCGAAACACTCTAGTTGAGGGTTGAATTTGTATCGTTAAATTTCTAGCCTCAGCATCAGCTTATAAGTTCAAGACTATTCTTAATAGCGTGTTTCAGTAGGATCGCTCCAAAACGATCTTTATGAAAATGTTTGACATTTCGGTTAATAATATGTGGTTGGAACGATATTTTTTATTTCGTTTTCAACCATGCACATTTATTTAGAAGCTGACGAAGTACATTTTATGGTTCCGATTCAGTTATAAATTCAATCAAAAAAGTCAATAAATAGACAAATAGACTTGAAATCCCTTTAATGAAATATCTATTGACAAAATACCTGGAGACAGTTCAATACCTAAACGTAAGTACCATTAGGTACCTATGAGAAATCCGTTGAGGAAAATACGGCGAAAAGACGACCCTGTTAAGCCAGCTACCATTGGAGATATCTCCGACCTAATCCCAGATTTAGCGATATAATATCAGTAAATTATCTAGCGGCTTCCCGTATTAAATATATATATATAAATATATATATTCACGAAGTTTTCTTCTCCTTATTGCTGTTTATGTCTTTACCACTTCATATTAATTTGTCGCTGATTATATTAGATTTATAACATATTGTTTGGTATGTATACTTATTGTTGTACTTTACTAAATAATGGATTTTAGTTGTATTCGTCCAATGGCGGATCAAAGTCAATGAGGAAAAATGCAAACACGTGACTTTTACCCTTCGCCGGGGAACATGTCCTTCTGTCCAATTCAATGAAACCATCCTACCTATTTCCGACACAGTACGATACCTTGGCTTCCTCCTAGACAAAAGACTTACATGGAATCCTCATACCAGACTCAAAAGACAAGAACTTAACAGACTGTCATCCCAACCCCCTGGCTCAGTCATTATCCAGTTCCACACATCCATATAACCCACCCCGCCGTCTAAACCGACAATGGCCCCGAGATCTGTTGTAATAATGTTATTTGGAGTACTGGCACTGGCCAGATTCTCCACTCACGACCTGTGTGTGTGAAGCGCCCTTAACCAGCTTCCATTGGCGTTTAATGCCGGTGACGCGGCTGGGAAAGGGGGCTGGGGCTTCCCGGACTTATTCCCGCTTTTCCCTCATTCCTGGGGAAGAAGCTCAGTTCGGGGACCCCAGGCAAATTGTAAATAGGGTATGAATGTGTACATTTTATTTTATTGTTTTTTTTACTTTATTTTATTATCATTTCCGCATTACTTTCTTTCTGTTACCGCATGTATATATTTTTCCGCATGTATATATTTATTTATTTTATTTTGTTTATATTATTGGTTTGTTATGGCATGACTGTAAGCTACACAGCACTATTACTTATTGCCCACAAGTGGCAGATTGTAATATTTCAATAAAGTGTTAATATATAAAAAAAAAAAGAAAAGCTGTATTCGTTCTTGCTTGTAAGGGCAATTTTCTAATAAATAAATTGATATTTCAGAAATTGGGTACTATTGAAAATGATCAAGGGTGAAATCACGCAATTAAGAGAAACTTATTTATTATAAGTTCGGCGTAAATTTTGGGCCAACAGACGGCTGTACATCCTTGGGGCAACAAAAGTAGAAGAAGGGACAACCACTTCCTATTTATTACATCACAAGTATTTCATTTTATGATGACCTAAAAGCTAGGCTGAAACGTAATGATAAACTTTGTGTAAAGAATATCTGCAGCCCCGGTGAATAAGTTATTAAGTAGAATTTTGTCCAGTTAAAAGTATTGAGAGAAGCAGATTCGTGCCATCCAATTAGTTTTTGGATTGATATAGAATTGCAATAAAACTAATAACTCATTAAGACCGTGGAAAAATTCAATATTTTCAATTTCTGTTTTAGTTTGGAGACTTAAAGGTTTTTCGTTGAAATTTGACTACGGTCTTAACATTTATGTAAGGTCTCTTTTTACCTTTCCCTTTTCAATATTAATATATTTGGTAGAATAGACATTAGTCCACTGGTTTCTTGATAATGTTCTTTTTTCGTTGCACTTTCCTTTCTTTTTTTCATACGGTCTTTTGTCTTATGTTTTTGTGTCGTTTACGATTATTTATTTTTTCCTGTTGTGCTTTTTGTAGTTTGGTGAGTGTATATTGAATTTTCAATTTCTGAAATATTTATCAGCTGTTTATATCTAACCTTATCCAGTTGGGGTCAGGTAACCTTCCTTAAGTTTCATTAGTTGCATTTGAACCTTGGAGGTGGTGGGATGTTTCTTGGGTGCATTATTCATGTTTTGTTGTGCTGTTATTCTCTTTCAACCCTGAAGATGCCTGAATAGGCAAAATATTGGACAGATATTTTTAATTTCTGTTTTAGTTTGGAGACTTAAAGGTTTTTCGTTGGAATTTTTCCACGGTCTTAACATTTGTGTAAGGTCTTTTTTTTACATTTCCCTTTTCAATACTAATAACTCATTTTTAAGACAATAACTGTCTCAGACTCTAATATACTATGAAAAGAACAAGATTCCGGTTGGTTAAGTATAAGAAACTCGTCCTAAAGAAAATTCGACTTAATCACTTATTCATCGGGACTATTGGTAGGCAGTCCGGCAAGTGGTCCTAGAATATTTTAAAAGGGAGAAAAAAAACTTGGTGATGCCGTCTTTCGGAGGTTACGTAAAATAGAGGTACCGAACCTTAGCGGTGCCCCAGATACTCGTTAAACACCCTTATCATAATTATTCCTGGAGAGACAAAATTTATAATTCTCAGTGTAGGATTGTCAATCGCTTAATGGAACCATAGCAGCACAAATTGACGCTAAATGGATATATTAGAACGAAGTGTTCGATATGAACTTCGTTTTTTTCGAGAATTATTAAATTGGATAGGGTAGGGATTATTTTTTATATTATTAATATATTATGCAATTTCGAAACAGGAAAATTTTACTTAAAGCTGAAACTTTTTATGGTTTCGATTTAGTTTTAAATTTAATCGAATTAATTGACGAAACCCGCATTAAGTTATAAAGATTACAGCCTATAGATTCTTCAATCTCGCCTGAATTCTTTCACGCTATATCAACTAATAGCTTATTGTTATTTCTAACATTCCCTAGATTTTATTCTGTTTTTCTTGCATAGTCTTTTATTTCCAGCAGTTAATTTAATATCATGACATTGGCATATAAATGTTTCATTAAAATATTTCAATTATATAGATTTAGTTCTTTTTAAATCAAAATTAAATATTTATTAATTTTGGTTTATACAGACAGCCAATTTAATCAGACCTTTTCGGATTTTGCATCCTGGATTTCGCTGCACGAGAAAGCGGAAACTCTACAAAAGAAAAAAAAAAGGAACTCAATTGGTCGAGTCGTTCAAGAATTTAAAATTATAGTAATTTATGCTGGTAACAAACGCTCTAAATTTTTCCCCTATCATTAGACCTGACCTCTATATAGGCGAATGAAATTTAAATGACAGAGGGGATTTCAAAATAATTGGTGCAGTAGTCTTGGTGGGTAGACGAATTAAAAAAAAAACTCAGTTAGTAATAAATTTTTGAGAATCATCAAATCGACATATTTTATCCTTGCTACATCTGTTGGCTACCACAATCGAGAATTTTCGCATAGGAAATTGTTGGGCGTCTCATCGAAACGAAGCTATTCACGAAGATTCAGCTTGATAGTAATCAAGTGCAAAAATGGGCCATGGATCCTGGACTATTATGTTGTTATACAAACAAATTGGTTTGCATTAAATGTAAAATAGTACTGCATAGACTCATATATATATATATATATATATATATATAGATATTGTTAAGGCGTGATTAGACTGAATAAAATTTAATATGAAGTAAAGTTAAGTACAACGGGAATTTGAATGAAATCTCAGATATTAACATAGCGTTTATTAATTTTAAGGACATATGAATATCTTTCTCTTAACTAAGCAATAATTGATAAATGATTAAACTTAATGGGAGCAATTATGCAAGAAGACCTTACAGACTAAACATGCAAAATAGCGATCTAATGAATAAAGATGATTAATGACTAATACAAAAAAAAAAACATTGATTAGGAGCGATAATAAAACATTAATAGAATCGAATAGAATCTAAGTGATCACGGCCTGAAGGGTTAGTACGATTCATTAGCGTGAATTGTCTTTGTGTCTCATATAACACAATGAGTTGTTGATCATCAGCAGCCGTATTAGTCGGCGATTTGAGGCCTTATGATACTGAAATGGGACTCACGATTTGTGTTTTCTCTATACCAACTATCCTCTCATCTAGTGTCTCAGCCGAGCTCCTGGTGCGTGACAGGCTGCAAGACCTCCTGGACGCTGGACGTTCGCTATAAAGAATATCGTCTTGAAAGCGGCAAGCGGTCGTAGCTGCGAAGGTCTGGTAGAACAGTCCAGCTCTGCATTCCAACAGCATGTGTCCGCAGCTCCAAGCGTCATTCCCCCTCTCCTTGATTTTGGCGGTAAAGTATATTTCCGAATCTGAGAGGCAAGGATCGGTTCCTTCCTACAGGCGGGTAGTACAGGTTCGTGGCTAAACAGATATTTTATTGTACATTGTTTTTATAATGAAAACATAATATAATAAATAATAAATATTCATTTGTGGAATAATATACAAATGCTATTTGGCTCATTCCAATGAATACATATTCACATTATTAAAATATATAAACTTCAATTAGTTGTGTTCTGAGAATTAAAAACACATTCATTGTACTTTACCTTACTGTCAGCCAATCTGCTGATTGGTCATTGTTTTATTTGACAGGTGTGGATGCAAATATAAAGAGAAAAAAAAACATTGATAGGAAAATTAATGCTAATGGTATTTCTCTGTATCAATTATTAGAAGAAATAAGCTTTTCTACTAATAAAGAAATAAATATAGTCTTCAAATTACTATATTCACCATTTCACTTAAACGGTTATAGTTAATCTTAAAAATAAATGATAATCATTAGCATTTTATGAAAATGATAGTCATAATTCCATTGTGAATTACATTTTCTGTTATTATTAAAATTATAAGTACATATTCATACATACTTGCACATGCCTTATAATATATTGTAATAATATTAATCAATTATTTTTTATTTACATACTTGATTTTGGTTAGATAAAAAATCGCTCTACTTTTAATAATTCATAGACTACACTTTAAATTATAAATATATTTTATTAATAAAATAAAGGATACCTTCACTTCCTTTAACTTGCTACTATTAAGGTAATACGCACATTTTTTATAATTGGTATATAAATCACACATAAAAAGCCTCTAACCTCTTTTATGGATAGAATAGACTGTATGTGGTTACAATGTGAGTGGGAAGTTAATGTTAATATACGGAGACATATCCTCTGATCTAACAGAAATAACTGTTACTTTATATGACTCCCATTTAACAGTTATCTGGAACAGCTGAGTGGCAGTAATCTTTAACTTCCCGTTACTGCAGTAACAGTAGCTTTATTGCCCACTTTATTGCTCTTGACTTCCTTAACAATTCATTTTAAGCACTGGGAGTTTGATGAGCGATGAAATAATGCATATATATATTATTGTTTTTTCTCTAAGTTTAAATTTTGGTTTTTGCAAGAGAAGTGCGAATTTTTCTATGCCTTTCAATCAATGACAGTTTACAAAATTTGTCGCTAGCTCAAGCGTTTCCACCTGTTCAGGTCAGAGAGTTGGCAGTGTCTGCATTACTTCTAACTTTATACGGTTAGTGGATGGGGTTACATTAATACTATGCCTAAGTTGATTTGTGAAGGCACTTGTGAATATATTTTTAAAAATTTCTATATTTCAAAAGTATTTAAAGTTTTTTGTGACGCAACCTGAAGCAGTGGCATTGGCAGTGGGATTATTAGTACTTAAAAAACCCAGTTTATTTTAGGTATTACTCATTTTTAAATTTCAATATTTTGTTTACCAAGGTTCAATGAATTCCGAAAATATGATTAGAATGGATGCTATAATTTTTTATAATTATTGGTCATTTTTTATGAGTTATAAATATTTTTATTTTTTAAAGAGAAAAGATAGGCCCTCGACCGGGATTTGAACCCGGAACCTTTGTCTCACCGTGACATCGCTCTGCCAATTGAGCTATCAAGGCCCCTCCCGGTCGAGGACTAACCTTCTCTCTTTTAGATCCTAAAGCCCCAGTGTACTCCCGCCATTTTTGCGATGAATACACTAGAACGAAGTTCTTTGAACATTAATTTTAATTTAGGATCTTATTGACTTTCGTCATATTATTATTTATAATTTTTTATAATTATTGGTCATTTTTTATGAGTTATAAATATTTTTATTTTTTAAAGAGAAAAGATAGGCCCTTGACCGGGATTTGAACCCGGAACCTTTGTCTCACCGTGACATCGCTCTGCCAATTGAGCTATCAAGGCCCCTCCCGGTCGAGGACTAACCTTCTCTCTTTTAGATCCTAAAGCCCCAGTGTACTCCCGTGTACTTTCTCTTTAAAAAATAAAAATATTTATAACTCATAAAAAATGACCAATAATTATAAAAAATTATAAATAATAATATGACGAAAGTCAATAAGATCCTAAATTAAAATTAATGTTCAAAGAACTTCGTTCTAGTGTATTCATCGCAAAAATGGCGGGAGTACACTGGGGCTTTAGGATCTAAAAGAGAGAAGGTTTGTCCTCGACCGGTAGGGGCCTTGGATAGCTCAATTGGCAGAGCGATGTCACGGTGAGACAAAGGTTCCGGGTTCAAATCCCGGTCGAGGGCCTATCTTTTCTCTTTAAAAAATAAAAATATAATTTTTTTATGTTGATATAATGATTTTCAAATATAGATATAATTATTGATTGGAATTAAAGGTTCCGAAAAATAGGTTATTACACTTATAAAAAAAAAAATGAACTATTCCATTTGTTGAAAATGCGTAAATCGAGTGTGAACATAAAAACTATCGCTCTATTTTATTTACATATTTTCTCTTCATCCAATCTCTTGTTCACTAGCTTTGATAGGTAAATGATTTATGTTACCAGTCGTGAATTGAGCTTTTCGGTTCTCTAGAGGCTCTAGCTCTTCCTGGAGCTCATCCAGCCTCTATAGAACGGATAAAAGCGTTGTGCCAAATCTTTTTGTACACATACTGTCCTTACCATGTACTTTTTTATTTTTTATTTTATTTTATTGATATTTACAACTGTAATAACATTACATCAAGCAAATTGGCTGTATGAACAAAGGACATGAACAAAAAAATCACTTGTGGAGAAACTATCCATTGATAGCACTCCAATTTACCATGTACTTAACTCCCATTACCTTTCATATATTGAAGTGATAAATTTAAAATAATCAAAGGTTCGTATTATTTATAATTTTATTTTGTATTTCAGCCTTTTTACGTACTTGAGTCCTGGATTCATTTCGTAAGATTTTATATTGCAATATCTATTTTCACATTTGTTAGTTATAATTAAAGACTACTGGGGAAAAACGGGGTAAATTCTCAAAATTTGTAAGCAGCAGTTTCTCTGATAGATTATTCGATGATTAAGACAATTTTGTTGTCAAAATTGGAGAAAAAGGAGCTCAAACGGCTCTAAAAGGCTGAATAAGAATGTCTGTAAAAACTATTTTATCCGAACGGTGACTTGAGAAGATCGAGGTAGGGTTGTCATTTTCAGATTGATAGGACCAGCAATCCGCATGGACTTTAATAAAAATAATGATACTTATTCTGATGTTCATTTTGCTTTCTTGAGCTTATAGGAATAAACTTAGTTACTTCCCCTCTAGCCTTCAATTGTCTGCGAATACATTTTATCTTTATCGAGTTTCATGCAAGGAATGAATCACATTTTTAAATCTCATATAAATAAAACATTAAATCTCCTGATTCGACATTGTTCCGAAGGAAACTGTCTACGAGTAAGACGAGTTGTGAAAAAAAAAAATCAATATCAAAAATTCTATTAAGAGCTCATCTTGAATGCAATGTCTCCAATGTAAACACCCCCTCCCAACTTACCGTATTTATTTTGGAAAACTCCTATAACCTTTACGGCACCGCTTCCTCCTCGTCGGTAGGAGGGAATGCCTTATAAATATTTAAAACTGTTCGGCGAGAAGAGACGAACACGAGAAGGAGTGCCTACGACGTGAGGAAGTGACTTGCCCTAGAACAGTGAAAAGGTCAGCGGGTTACGACTGAGTGAGTTTTTACGCCTTGTTTCTCTAAAATATTTCTTCTGTCTCCAAATGGTCAATTCTTTTTTCATGAATTTTTCAATTTCATTTGCGACTCATTTGGTCAAAAGAGGATGTATAGGAACTGGCTATTTCAGAATTATCTTATAAATTGTTCTTTCCCTAAAAGTAAATTCCTCAATACATTTTATATATATATATATATATATTTTAATTTGGTTTTACGCTATAATGTTAATAACTTCTAAATAAAATATTGATTTTGACTTTTCTTGATTAAATTGGTTGACTAAATATTCGACCTGACATATCTGTATGTGCCTTTTTTTGGTTTATTTAACATCACATTATGCTGCTGTGGCTAATCAGACGATGTTACAATGGGAACTCTAAATTTTTTCTATCTAGGTTTAATTAGGATAGGGATTTTTAACGAGTACCTGACACAGGTTCGGGATTTTCGTTTAACGTTCTTTTCGAAGGACGGCATAACCAAGGATTTTTTACTCCCTTTAAAATCCTATGGCCACCTGCCGGGCTGCGAACCCTTCATCTTGGGCATATTAGTTTGTTATGCTAACCACTAGACCTCAGGTGACGCTTTGACAAAACTCAAAAAGAGCAGAAAGGTTTGTAATTGTAATTCATGCATCTGTCTTTTTTTATTACTATATCATCACCGGAAGTAACACCTTATTTAAAGCTTTGGACTAATAGATTTTTTTTTAAACGATATGTTTTCTGACTTTTTAAGTATCTGTAGCTTTTTATTGGTAGATAGAATTAATCTCGGACCATTTGAACGATTGAAATTAAAAGATATACAACACTCATATTTGAAATTGCATATTCTTTCGCGATTTAAAGTGTCTAGATGACAAAAATAATGGATTTATACTTGAAAATGTTATTTTACCATTAAAATATTTTTGCGTGTAACGCTTTAATCGTTAGAACGAAATAACTTTTGTACTTATCTAGCAATAATCTAGGATATGAGTCCAAGAAAATCATGTGGAGTCCATATCAGATGCTGTAATCAATGCAAACATATTTTTTAAAATTTATTTTATTTCATTTTAGAGAGGAAAATAGTTGACTGGAAGATCTAATGGAGGATGGAAAGGGTTGGGGGGGTTGCAATCATAAATAAATACTAAATAAATGAAGACTTCACTTATTTGGTATTTATTTATGGCTGCACCCCCAACTATTTCCATCCTCTATTTTATTTTATTCGGTTCTTTTAATTTTATTGATTTTTTTTTTCAAATAATTTTACAAATTTTAGAGCTTTCTTTAAGATTTACACTAAAGTATTCAAATACTCGAAGGGAGGGAGTAGCTCAGAGCCTAATTTAAAGGTTCCTAGTTTGAGACTGGTTAAGAGAAAATTAATTACTAGTATTTATTCTGTTATCGGCTGATCAAGAAGACTCACTCGGCCATTTTAAAGCTAAAGATAACAGTGACGGGAAAACTTCATCTCGAACAAACAACCTCTCTGCGCAAAAGTTGGCTTAAAACAGTACGTAATTAATGACACAGTACGATTAAACAAATTAATATAAAACTGTATAAATTAGGACTTTTGTTAGTAAACTATACAATTTGAACAATTTCTAAATTAAAAATAAATAAACTAAAAAATGAAATAGAATTAAACAAGAAATCATAGTATTTCACGAATTCTCTTTTATTTTATTTTTGTAGAGGTCAGCCTTAAAAAAATTGCTATTTATTGGACTGTTTAATTTTCAGGTTAAAATGGATTATATTTAATTATATCTACAAATATATATAAAGATGAAGAATATACTTATATATCAGCACTGCCTTGGGCAGAGTCAAACGGAATAAATTCGTTCCTAAATCTATTCCAGACACTCAAGAATATTTTCGGCCTTGGAAGCCAATAAATCTTTACACTTTAATAAAAACCAGTTGATCACACACTCTAATGAAAAAGTCTTTGACATGTTAAAAAATAAAAATAAAACCTCTTTTAATAGCCTGACTACAAGCTGATTTAATAACAGAAATAATTTCCTCGGAGGGCAAGGACAAACTTGAAGATTGATGAGACAGCTAGGAAATAGATTTTTTGACTTGTAGATCTTGAGGATTACGGCTTCCCTATCTGGCTTTGGTCTGATGCATTACCACGATCGAATCTAGGCTATGTACTATTTTTAGTACATTTATTTTAATGATTAAAGTAGCTTTTATAAAATTATTAGACTAAACTATCTTCGATAGTTACATTCGGTTCGCAACTTTCATTTCGGTTTAATATTTTTCTATATTTAATGCTATTAAATTTATAAATAAATATATTTATTTAATAATAAATTTACAAAACCAAAAAAAAAAAAAACCTGTACCGCTACAACCCGTGAACGCGTCTCAGTACATGGTTGAGACTGTACTGTTTCATGGTGAACGGTCCTGCAAGGAGGTGATTTTCCGCCAGATTTTCCTCCATTATTTTGGGTACCCTATTTTTATAACATTTTATGGAGGCTGGGTGAGCCCCAATAGGGTCCTAAATAAAAGTCTTGGCCTGCAGCTGGTTTTCAACCAAGATTTCCTGCTTGGCAACTCAGTGCTCTACCACTGAGCCACTCCGCTCCCATAGTATTTACAAAGTTGGGAAAAAACTTGGTGGTTGAGATTTCTGCTATATCACCATCCTGTGCAATTGTTGGTTTGGGAACAGTGTAGTTTCTATCTTGTACTGAATCCAAGACCCTTCATGGATTATAGTAGTATAGGTTATTAGCAGGAGTATGACCATGAATTCGTGAACTATATTTAGACTAAAATATGAAACCAATACAACATTATTAATAAGCTAGCAATCATTTAGCTTTTGTACAGACTTTTTTTTTTCAGTATTGTATTCAGTGCAACAAAAAAATGTTTCTTTGCTTTGTACTTGAGTATCCGTTGTGTCCTCATTAAGCATCAACTTGATATTTCTCCATAAGTTAATGAAAGTGGGTACAGGATAACAATCTACTTCGAAAGAAAATACCCCTTTGGCGAATTAGTGATGGTTTTCTGGACCCAGAGGCACAATTAAGTGAATTCTGTAGTTGTAGGAGGGTTGTCGTCAGTGCTCTTCTTATGAATGGAACCGTGGCTTTGTAGTCTAAGATTTATTAGGATGAGCTATCTTTAGGGACGTTATTAATATGAGTTTCAATTTATGTCAGTATTACAAGGAAATAACGGCAGGTATTCGCGTGATGATGTGCATATTAAATATACAGGAAAGCTTGTAACATTGTATTTTTGAAAGGAAAACTGCTTTAGCTTTTTAGAGTTTAGCGGCTTTTGGTAATGGGTAAACTTGTAGGTTCGCATCAGCAACATGCTCGAGACTGGCGACACCTAGCGGCTAGTGTACGAGTTTCACAATACTATTTATTTTATTAATACAATTTATTTCAATCAATTTTAGTGTGAAGGTTATAATACCATTGATAAAAGATTTATTATATTTATCTGAAAAGTCGTTTAATTCTTGTGCAATTGAAACTAATAACAACTTAAAACTTCAATAACTGGTTGAAAAATTCGTTTCCACTAAAAGATTTTATTTGAAACAGTTGAAATCTATTGTTACGTAAATACGAATACAAGGTGTAAGTAATAAAACTATTTACTAATTAATATTTCAAATAAATTATTAGTATTTTTTATTGAGCTTGTGCAGCCCATCATATGTTTTGTTAATAAATAAACTACTTGAAAATTTGTATTACATTAATGCTTTTTTTGAAGGGCTTGGCCATACTCCTGGCATAAAAGAGTTTCTATTTTATAAAATAATGTGTTAATCTGTAATGTTATCATATATTCTGTAAACAGTATAATATATATTTAATTAAATATAATTAGAAATTTTCTTTTCTAAAATAAATTTCATTAAAAGGGATTTAAACAGGTAATTCCGACACCAGGAAAACTCCTTTATAATGTTTTCTATTTCTGTTTTAGTTTGGAGACTTAAGGCTTTTCGTTGGAATTTTTCCACGGTCTTAACAAATATAATCGTTATTATTAACAATTTTTATAAAACCGGAATAAAAAAATAAAAGAATTATTATATAAAAATAAATGAAAAAAATGTTTAAATAAAGAAAAATAAGAGAACATAGAAAGTTTTTTTTTTACTCTTTTTACTACTTTTTATTTACATTTACTACCTTCTTTTTTATTCTTTATACTTAAAAAATAATAATATAAACATATAAAAAGTATTTCATGTGGTAAATGTTAAGTCATGTGAGTGACAGAGGCAAAATACTGATTCCTAAACAATTCAGGGTTTGTAAATTCATGAGGGAGTAAAGTTGGCTATGCTAATACAACAGGTAAAAGATTAAATATTCATTAACCATATGAAGGTAGCCTCAAGCACCGTTTAAATGATTATTGAACTTTGAAATAAATTTGTGGTATTCTGAAATTCTGTAACGATCTGTTTTCTGCTTAAAAATCAATAAATAATTCATAGGCTTTATTCAATATTAGCCCGAAGTTTGAGTGCTATTCAACTTAACGTTTTGAAATTCAATTGATTCATCCAAAATTCATTGGATTTGTCAGTACTTCCATTTTTCTCTAAATTAGATGTTTCTTCTGAAATAATAAATTTATTATAGTTATTATTTGATTGAGTTATTCATGTAAGAGTATTCTTTATGCATGTTAAATGAACCAAAAAGGATGTTAACAAGTTGAAGTCTATTAACGATATGAAGATTATTAATTTTATTATTACAAGTGTTTTGATCTAAGGTGCAATTATAAAGAAATCTTTGATTAACATTTAATTAAAAATTAAGTTTCATAAATTATAGTTCGATCTTAAAAATTGCTTAGGTTTATTTTATGGTTTATATTTTTTGTTTATTCATTTTACGTCAGTTTATTCTCCTACGGCTAAGTCGGACAGTGTTGCAGTCCCAAATTTTGCCTATCCGGATATAATTAGGATAGAGATCTTTAACAGTTTAGGCCCGAGACCTCCATTTTACCTCTCTTCCGAAGGACGGCATAACCAAGGATATTTTACTTCCTTTTAAAAAATCCTTGGGCCTCCTGCCGTGCTGTGAACCCACGATAATGAGTATAGATGGTTGAAAGCTACAACCACAGGTGTCCCTTATTTTTTTAGTAAAGAATTTGTAATATAAAAAAATGTTACCATTCGGCAAATAAAGTTGTTGTTTTTTTTGTAAAACAAGTAGATTATTGTTGAATTGTTTTGATGTGTTTAAACATGTTTTCTGTTAGTTTAGAACTGCTGTGTCGTTCTGTTTACCTTGATAAGTTGCATAGTCTAAAGCTAAAAAAAATAAAAATGAAACTGAAGAATGCCGTTCGCGATGGGATATCCCTGTATGGGCTGATGCCATTTGTTTAAACATTAATTTTAACCTAAAGATTAACTATTAATTCTTTTTCATAATTAATATTGTCATGATGATATTGTTGTTTGTTGCATCAGTGGGTTAAAGTAAATTCAAAGAAAATGAAAAATAACATAATTTAAGGTATAACATAATAATTTATGTTAATAAGTTAAATGATTAGATGAAAAAAAAATTATGTAACTTTGAACTTGAAACTGCTAAAGATTAATTCTTAATCCTTTTTCATAACTAATATTGTAAATGTTGTTTTTGTTTTACTTGATTATTTTCATTGTTTACCACGTATACAAATATTCATAATTTGAATAATAACATAATTTGATGTGGAATTGAATGATTTATGTATATTAAATTAGTCAAAAGATTAAATGAAAACAAAAAGGTTATTGTAACTTTTTAACTGCTAAAGTTAATTATCAATTCTTTTTAATAAGTCTTTTGTTGATATTGTTTTTGTTTTACTCAGTTTTTTACAGAGTTTTTTCATTGTTTACCAAGCATAAAAGTATTCTATATTAATGTGAAAATTTAATCTTCATAAGTAAACATCCTTGAAGTCCAAGCATCATCTCGCCTAAGTGTCCATTCCTCTTCATGAATTCATATCTGTTATAAAGATGGTTATTAAGGCAACTTTCGGGGGGGGGGAGATAATAAAGAAACTTTATTGTCCTAGTTTAATAACATTTAAAACTTTAGCCATTATAATATGCCTAGGTGGGGCGGCCCTGAGGGCAAATTTAAATTATAAGACTTCCAAATACGAGTCTGGAGATGGGAGAAAAAAAATTATATACTGTCAGATAATCCAGAAAGCTTTAATGTCAACTGTCAGTATTTTCAGAATTTTTGACGTGAATACGTCTTAATAATTGCTTTAATAGTGGGAGAAAAAAAAAAAAATTAAGATCGCTCTCTATAAATCGCTGATTCGACCAATAGTGACATATGCTTGCGACACATGGACCCTAAACAAGAAGGATACACATCTGCTGGATGGATTCGAAAGGCGTATCCTCAGACGCATAGTAGGACCAGGAAAACGGAGTTATATGAACTTTATAATGACTTGACGATCTCCTCTTTTGCCAGGTTACAGAGGGTGAAGTGGCTGGGTCACTTGTTGAGAATGGGAGAAGGAAGAACTGTTAGAAGAGTTTATGAAAACTGCCCTGGTGGAGTGAGGCGTAGAGAGACCCAGGGGTAAGTGGAAAGATAGCTTCCTGGGAGATCTCAAGAAACTGAGAATAAGTCCCTCATAAGATGGGGCTTGGGGATTGAGCAGGCCAATCATGCAGATATGTAGTATGCGTTCCGACGGCAGTGAGTGTGTCATCGGACAAGTCATTAATGTACCCGTTGATGTGGACACAATGGTGTACAGCTACTGCGTCAATTAGGCGATGGCCAGGTGTTCAATGTTAACATAAAGAACATGATCTGAGCGGTGTTGTCAAAATGTCAGTTGTAAAATCTTGGCATTGTATAAGCATTACAAGATTACAGTAGACTGGGATTCATTTCATGTTACCACAATAGCCCGGAGATCGGAGGTTCTGCTAGGATGGCATTACACTAAGCTTTGGAATGAAGTACATTGTCTCGAGATTGCTCCTGGTCAGCATTCAATAGCGCTGAAGATTATTTACAACTTGTATGCCAAAGAACAAAATTCATTTTGATATAATACATAAATAGTTATATTTTATATAAAAAAACACACGGGCGTGCCCTTGGCACAGCCAAACTACAGTTTTTTTTTTAAAATATATCAAATTAGTTATTCAATAAACGAAACCAGAGTCCAAGTAAGCGGAGAAATGCGAAATTATAATAATAGCGATTCCCTTATTTTAATTTATATATCAAATCCTTTTAGAATATTACTGAAAATTGAATACGAGCTTTAGTGGGAATATGAAAAATAACATAATTTAATGTACAATTTAATAATTCATATTAAATTAGTTGAACGATTAAATGAAAAAAAAAAGTTATAACTTTGAAGTCACTGTTATATGCCTGAAGCCCCAGTTAAGTTGAATTCTGTCCACAGAGAGTTGACTGTATTGATGAAAGCTGCATTGTGGCATTCTCGTAGTTTTTGACATGAAATGCAGTTATAGTATAAGCAGTAGCTGCATTCCAAGCCAATGCCTGATTTAGTTCCTTATTCACTGCGAAAATAACATGATTCCGCTTCTGTAAGTACAAGAAACACATTTGGAGAAGGCTAGACTTAACCACATATTCACAGGGGATATAAATATGACAAAAAATGATCAAATAATATTTGTAACTTTCCTAACGTTTCTTGGTAAGGAGTTAATTTAATCGTGTCAAAATTTTAATTAAAAAATGGATTCATCCATTGGTCTCTTTGTGTGCCTGCTCTTTCGCCTCCCTATACCGTGTTTAATGAATGAATTTAATTTATTTTGATATAATACCTAAATAATTATATTTTATATAAAAAAACACACGGGCGTGCCCTTGGCACAGCCAAACTACAGTTTTTTTTTTAAATATATCAAATTGGTTATTCAATGAACGAAACCAGAGTCCAAGTAAGCGGAGAAATGCGAAATTATAATAATAGCGATTCCCTTATTTTAATTTATATATTAAATCCTTTTAGAATAATATTACTGAATTGAATACTAGCTTTAGTGGGAATATGAAAAATAACATAATTTAATGTGCAATTTAATAATTCATATTAAATTAGTTAAACGATTAAATGAAAAAAAAAGTTATAACTTTGAAGTCACTGTTACATGCCTGAAGCCCCAGTTAAGTTGAATTCTGTCCACAGAGAGTTGACTGTATTGAGGAAAGCTGCATTGTGGCATTCTCGAAGTTTTTGACATGAAATGCAGTTATAGTATAAGCAGTAGCTGCATTCCAAGCCAATGCCTGATTTAGTTCCTTATTCACTGCGAAAATAACATGATTCCGCTTCTGTAAGTACAAGAAACACATTTGGAGAAGGCTAGACTTAACCACATATTCACAGGGGATGTAAATATAACACAAAATGATCAAATAATATTTGTAACTTTCCTAACGTTTCTTGGTAAGGAATTAATTTAATCGTGTCAAAATTTTAATTAAAAAATGCATTCATCCATTGGTCTCTTTGTGTGCTTGCTCTTACGTCTCCCTATACCGCGTTTAATGAATGAATTTAATGAACGGTTGAATCTATTTTTTTTTTATTTTGAAGGAGTTCGAAACCAGTTTCTAAATCGTGTGTCATTAACGGCTTCGCTTTAAACAAAAGTATCTTAGGTTGATTCTATCTAAAGTTAAGCAAATTCCTTTAAAAAAAATAAATATAGAGACAGATTTTATTAATTATTCTGCACATCTTTGGAAACCGATTCACCTTGGTTTCCTTTTTTAATAACTGAATCTGTAATTTGTTAGCATCTTATATAAAAATCGCTCTACTGTTATATCTCAGTCAAAACAGGAAAGTTGTGAATTTCATCACCAATGTAAAGAGCATACATAATATTATTATTACTTTAAATCTGATTACAACGTTTAACGCAACAAGGAAATATATTCTCTAATACATGAATATTCATGGACTTTCCTGTTAAAAGTATATTATTTATTAACATTAATGTTTTCCTTATTGAGTGATCTTGTTTATGTAACTGCAATACATCTTGTAAATGTGCAACATCTGGACTCCTGTGACATTAGCGTCCGGTGTCGCAGACAAACACCTGAATATGGAGAAGACCACGCCCGACCATGGTACTGAGGTGTATGAATCATGATGTTTCACAATATGTGTAAATGGTAAATAGATAAAAGATGTACCGTGGTATTGGCGTCTTATCGGGTTTCCTTGAATTTTAAGTGTGACTGTTTTAAATTTATGGTAATAAGATACTTCCTATTCCTTCATATGTTTAACAAATGAAATACTAATCGAAAGCAGAATGTGACGGGATTTATAATTGTTAGATTTAGTTTTCTTTACCGAAAAAAAAATGCAAAGAGAGAGATGGTACGTAAAATTATAGGTTACGAACGTTTACAATTTTTTTAGTATTGTTTGTTTTTTTTGAGGGGGAGCGTACGATTAGAAATCTTGAATTTTTTTTTTGGCCGTTTAATAAGATTCCTCTTGTGTGGGTATTTCAGTAAACCTTGAAAATTATATATATATATATATATATATATATATATATATATATATATATATATATATATTTTTTTTTTAAGGCTGTAATAAAAACATATTTTTACATATCCTTCAAAAGAATAACGCCATAACTAAAAAATTGACATTTTTGAGTTATACTTTCTGTATTGATCGTTTTGGTTGAAGCTTTTTAATTCAGGAACGACTTTCTGATATTCTATTTCCAACATTTTTTTTTTATAAATAATGCCATATTTTGAATTGTTATTATATTTGAACTTGAAGTTGTATAGGAATAATGACAGTTAAAATTTTAAAAGTTTCAAGCTTTTAAAATTTTCCTTTGGTGAATAAAAGGATTTCAATACTATCATTACAATAGGAATACTTTGCTTTGCCCATAACCAAATTTTTATTTTTTTGACTCACATAGAACTTTCAAATAGCTCTATTGAAAAATTAGGCTTTTCGAGTTATGATTATTGTTGTTTATTTCTACCTCTATAACACTATTTTTGTTTTTAAGTTCGGTTTTGTAGACGACTTAATTGTCTTTCCAATCAGAGTATACAATTTTAAAGGAGCTGGAAGTGAGATTATATTTTCCATTTTTGTTAAACATTTTGACTTTATTCTAAAGTAATAATAATGTTAAGTAATTTATATCGATGACAAAATTTACACACTGATTTTTTCTGAAATTTTAAAAAATGAATAAAAATAAAATAAAATTTAAAAAACTTGTGGATCAGTTATGTAAGGAATGTGAGTAATAAAGATCAGTGCATCTTCAAAAAAGATCAAAAAGATAGGGAATCATGTTTGTAGATAACAGAAATAGATTTCTTTACGTTAAATTATGTTGAATTTATTGAAAGAGTAGATTTTTATTTATCTCTAATAGGTAAACTGATTCGAAATATTTTGTTCCTTCTCCCCAATATATTAGTTTTTTTGTTTGTTTATTTAACGTCACCTTTTATGCTGCTATGGACGATTATAATCGGACGATGCTACAGCAGGAGCTCTAAATTTTGTCTATCCAGGTTTAATTAGGATAGGGATTTTTAACGAGTACCGGACACTCTGGCTCGGGACCCCGTTTAACGTTCTGTTGGAAATACGGTATTACCAAGGATTTTTATAAATCCTATAAAGTAGCCTTTATAAATCCTAAGGCCGCCTGTCGGGCTACGAACCCCTTGGGCGTAGTAGGTTGTTATGCTAACCACTAGACAGTTTCTTGTGTGATAAAGTATTTTGGCCATAGATCGCCCCAATGATTTAGTGAAACATGTTAAACTTTATATTTTAGCCAACATAGTTTGTTAACATTTGGTGAAGTCACATGGTTCCTTTGTTAAGGGATTAGTTTCCCTCTTTTGAAAATATCTTTTCAGTTTAAGAATTAGGCAATAACACCTTGCTATGTCATATTCAACGTGTAAGATTCGTCATATTTAACCGCGTTTTAGTCTATTAGTCTATTGACACGAGGTAGGATTTATGATATATCATTCATATAAACCCCCGACTTTAACATATAAATAGCACACAATTTTCAAGGAGAGGGGATCAAAACGACACAAAAAAATACTAACGGCAAAAACATTTCTCTTACATAAATCTAATACTTTTTCCTTCTTCCTTTCACATTTTTTTTTCAAAATAATGTTTTCACATTGTAATTTCACACTTTCCGGTTATGAAGTCGTCATGGTGACACGTATCAGAGTTGGCTATGAATCCCCGTTGCGGGCCTTAATCGTTCGTTATCTCAAAAACGTTTTATTTCGAATGTAAAAGCAGTGGCCATTGACACCATAGAGTGTTTTTTTTATATCATTTTTATTAATGTTGTTTAGTTAAAAAAAAAAAAAAGGGGCATTATATTTCGATGTTAATGACAATAATAACAAATCTTGCTCATTTGCTTGAAAAGTTTTACACCTCAGTACAACATAATTCTCATGAAGGGAAACGAAAATCTCCAACATCATATATATAAAGGAATATTGTATATTAGGAATATTATTTTTCTCACGAATGTCTATTAGTGGCTGATATTACGTTCCAGATATTAGGTTTTCTTATTTGTTTATACAAGTACAAAAATGGATAAATAAATGGATAACCTAGGGAGAGATTCGGGTATTTAAAAAAAATCCTTAAACGGTGTAAAAAGCTAATTAAAACTGGAATGAGACCATTGCACAATAATTCCCACTTTGTCAAAACTGAATCAGAATTACTCAAGAGTGATTAGAGGAATTTATTTCGTTTGCTTTATATTTATATTTTATTGTACTATATTTATAATAAATACACACGAATGTTTTTATTTTTTTCTCTTATTTATGTTAACTAAGTGCCAATTAGTATTTGTATAATTTCTTAAATAAATATTTTATTATTATTTAAAAAAAAATTATATAAATACTTATGTAGAAAGGAGATAGTTGGGGGGTGCAGTAAAAAAAAAACACTGAATAAGTAATAGACTTATAATTATGTGCCGACGACAGAAAGGATAGTAAAGTAAAAATAATATAAAGGGAAATAAAAAAAGAGGAGGTAAACCAAAGATACAAAATGAGAATATTAACATATAAAAAAAGGTTGGAACATGAAGAATTAAGAAAAACTAGTAAAATAAAGATATAAAATGTATGATAACGGAAGAGGTTACATAAGTAAATGTATGAGACATAATAATACAGGAATATGTAGAAAGAAATGGAAGGTGTCTCGTAGAATGACAGGTAGAAATGTAAAAAAATCCTTTCTGTACATTTATTTTCTGTATTTTATTTTATATTCGTTATTTATAATTTATAATTTCTGCTCATTTTCTTTAATTTTATTAAATCTGTCTTATTTTATTATATCTGTCATTATTTTAATTTTCTTTTCATTATCCTTAATTTTGTTATATCTGTCTTTATCTTAATTTTATTATATCTGTCACTATTTTAATTTCTTTTCATTATCATTAATTTTTTTAAATCTGTCTACATCTTAATTTTATTATATTCTGTCACTTTTTTAATATTCGTTATCTTTAATTTTCATATCTGTCACTATTTTAATTTTCTACATTACTTGACACCATATTATTGTTACTGTACGTTTTTATATTTTTTTGTTCTGTTTGTTTCTCTCTCATAGCCCTGAAGATGACCTACACTGTAGGTCGAAACGTCGGCACATAATTATAAGTGTAGTACTTATTCAGTGTTTTTTTTTTACTGCACCCCCCAACTATCTCCTTTCTACATTTGATCATCCAGTCAACTATTTTCCTCTCATGCTTATAAATACTTATGTTTGGTTTATTTTTTATATTATACTTGGCGGACCAATCATCATTTTCCAATTCATACAAAAGTTAATTTAGCTTCACCACCGTAGGTACTTGACGTTTTAGTAGAGATTAAATAAAAGTCTTGCCAGTAGCGGGAATTGAACTCAATGTTCTAACACTGAGGCACTACGCCCCCCCCCCCCCCCTCATATTGAAATAACCGACATAAAACTGAAATATTCGAACAATATGTACCTTGTATTATTTGTTTAAATTGGCGCATCCCATTTTATCAATTGGAATTCAAAAACGGTGCTAACGTCTTAAAGAAGTCGCCAATAACAGTGAGCTTGGTGATTTACCAATTTTTAAAAATATTTTTTATTCAAGTGATCGAGCACGACAAACAAGTACTTGCTCGATCCGTTGCTAGAGAACGCCGATAAGATATTACATCACTAAAAGCTTTTTTATATAATAGAAACATGTCTTATAGTCACAATCCTTTATTTTTTTAGGTATTTGTTATTCAAATAATATCTTCCTGAATAATTTTCTTTTCTAGTTAAAAAACAACATTAGTTATTATATATTGAGAGAAATAATTAAAAAATAAGTGATTTCCTCTCATTGTCGGTTCTTTCTTGTTCTGACTTCTGTGCGTTGAAATTAATCTAAAATATTTCTCACTCATCTTGTTACCTTATTTTTGTTTTTAATACCTAATGCTTTATTTTGTATTACTTTCTTAATTAAAAAACAAAACAAAAAAACCTCTACCTCTACAACCCGTGAATGGATCAGTCTTAACGCAATCTCCCCACCTACGCCTCGGCCTACCCCTCAGACGTTTCCTAGCGGGTACTGCGCTTATCAACATCTTAGGGATTCGTTCGTTACTAAGACCATCAAATTTACAAAAAAATAAAAACCTGTACTACTACAAAATTTACAAGCCCATCTTACATGGTACATGGTTGGTAGAGACTCTAATGTTTCATGGACAACGGTTCTGCAAGGACTGGTCCTAGGTCACGCTAAACCGTCTTTATTTAGGCTGAGTGAGCCCCAGGAAAGTCCTAGATCCTATCCTTCAGACTAAATAATAGTGTTGCCCGCAGCGGGATTCGAACCTGGATTTCCGGCATGACAGCTCAGCATTCTACCCCTCAGCTACTCCACTTTCACACTTTCTTAATTACTTATTTTATTCTTTATTATTTTTTTATTACCTTCTTTGTCACTTAGTTATTGATACTCTACATTTATTCCCCTCCTTTTGTACATCTCAGGTTCCTCCCATTTTTATTTTCCATCCATCAGATACCTTGATGGTTATCTATCCGAATGGCGAAGAACTAGAAGCTGACGAAGACCCCGACTAGCGCAAACACATACGTGAGCGAGCATGTTGACATGTCTCTGAATGTGTTAACACGCTCCAGCTGCGAACAATAAATTATACTCTACACAGTTAGGCTTGTACACTCCGGCTGGGGCAATTCCCCATCGGTCCAGTTTGCCTGTTGAATGATTTGGAGCTATGGCCCTAGGGCCTCTTGACCTTTTTTAAGGGCCGAGTTTTGTTTCGATTTTTTAAAATATTAAACGATATAGTTTTATGTTCATTAAAAAATATATATAAAAAATGTTGATTTTTAACCTAATGAGTTCCAAGGCTTTATAAATTTATCATTAATTTCTGTCAAACACAGACGCGGTGCAAGTTTTTCATTCTCAGACAACAGCTACTGAAGTGTGGACTTTTCAAAAGTTTGAAAAGTTAATTGTCTGACTCCGTTTAAGTTTGATTTTAATTTATCATTTTTGTTATTGTTTTTTGTATTATACATCGTCGATATTGCCGTTTCAGGCTATTTCAACATTTAGTAGACCACCGTTCTAAGCTCCCAATTAATTACAAAAGACTCATATACAGTACAATCAACGATCCACAGTGACTGAATTCCCAAGAGCCAGGCCTACCAATTGACCCTCTTCGGATTCGTTGCGTTCACTCAGAAACCTAAACAAATATAAACTCTCTTTTGAGACACCTTTTATTTCTGTGAACGTTTTGGTATTAAAAAAAAGAATGACGTATTTTATTAAAATGATGTATTTAACCGCTCTATACACCAAAATAAAAACCTTTGCCAATTCATAAACTAAACAGACTTGGACATAAGCCTAGTAGGACTGAAACGAGAATTTGAGAAATTTGGAGCAAGATATATCCATATAAATGGCCGACTGCGTATCGGACCAGCGTATTCTTCTGGACATCAGCCAAGTCATGACTAAAAGTTAAAACTTCTCTGACTAAACTCCTCTTCATTTGAATCCCTAACAATATTTTTTATTGCCTAAATCGACATTTACTCCTTGGCTCATAAAATCTATAAAACAATCATCCACTTTGTGTGTTCCGTTCCAAAACATATTACCACGTTAGAAACTTTTAAAATAAAACTTTTAGGTTTAATCTATGAACATAGTTGGGTAGTTAAAAAGTTTTTTGAGGTAGTAATATTATAAAATATTACAATAATTTTCATAAACTTTTCTCGCAAGATTGCGCTTTACTTCCCTAAAACAAAGTTACAACCGTCGTTATTACTATTTCAGTCGTTCAATATTCAGAAGCAATAGGGCGCGAGATAGCTCATTGTGTAGTGTGCTGAGTCGCTATACAGAAGGTTTCGGGTTCGTATCCTCAATCTAGTTTGGTGACCAATAATTTATTTAATCTGACAACAGCAATAGATGGACGGACAGAGATCTACAGACCTAGTGCTCTCCCAGTTCTAGATTGGGGGAAAATATTCGGCGGCAGAACATCAGATGGTATAATCCATCTCTCTGCACAACCATTGTCCTAGAAACAGTACACTCTCCACCACGTATTTAACTCAAGAACCTTCATGCAGTAATTACAAAACATCCAAAAAAAAAAAAAGAAGAAACATATGCCTGTATTTTAGACGAGTAGTTTCCTAGATTTGAAGTTTGGATATATAATTTGAAGATCTGTCTTTGATTAATGGATTTTAATATGGATACATTGAAGATTATCGTATTTAAGTACATTCTTTATACTTGATTTGGACTTAAGGATTTTAAGAACTGATAATTTCGAAACGAAAATTTTAAGGTATTTTTATGGAATTCGCATTGTGGGGCGCTAGAAGTAGTCTTAGTTGTTTAGTAATTGTACTACAAAAATAAAAATTGTGAAACAAAATAAAAAGTAAATGTTTTAGGTTTTTATTTATTTTTTAATAATTATACTGGATTATAATAGAAATTTTTTGCTCGGCGCCATCGTACCACCAAACTGGCTTTAGCATTATAAATTGCATTAAATCTTTATTGGAATTCATATATGGAAATATCTAGGTGAAAAAGATATCTCCTGAAAAACAAATATTTTGTCCCTCTGTGCAGCGGTCCTGCTTCACTCACCAATTAATAAACTCGGCAAATAGTTCTTTGTCGCTTCTTTTTTATAAATTCCATTGAGGTTATCATTCCAGTATTTGATGTAACGGAAAAAATACACACACAAATGGAATGTTTGTAAAGAAGGAATGGAATCACTACATGTTTTGCATTCCTCGTGCCTTCATTGTACTTGATCACTGGGTGGCAAGCACGGGTGGCACACAACGGGTTTCAGTTACCATCTCGTCAGGATGTAACCGTATAGTGGCGGTCTAGGACATTCCTTGTTAACAATAGCCTACTTGTCTAGTGCATTGAATACTTTATTTGATCAAGAAAGTAATTTCAGAATCCGTATAATTCCTTCTTTAAAAAATATCCAAATTAAATTTAATAAAAACACGAAATTAATTTAGAGAAAATGGTGTCAGATTAATTTATAAATAATTTATTTCTCATATCTACCCAGAAGTGAAACCATCCCACATAGACTGCATGACTATTGACATAATACAGCTATATTTAAGGAAGAAATAGTTGGGGGTGCAGTCAATGAAAACACCAAAATAAGCATAACTTATTTATTATGTGCCGACGTTTCGGCCTACAATGTAGGCCATCTTCAGGGCTAAGAGGAAAAAAAATTGATTTCATTTTTTTTTTCTCTTAGCCCTGAAGATGGCCTACATTGTAGGCCGAAACGTCGGCACATAATAAATAAGTTATGCTTATTTTGGTGTTTTCATTGACTGCACCCCCAACTATTTCTTCCTTAAATTAGAAGATACAGTCGACCAACTCTTCTCTAACATAATACAGCTATACATTTGGAAAAAATATTTAGAGAATGACGGTAAATATTTTTAATGAAAATGTTTTGATTTCATTTTCTCTCCATTATACTGATATGGTCAACTAGTTATTATAACTAATTATTCAAGATGGTTACCTCAAAAATAGTTCAAATAATTTAAATGCTATATGCTGCTGGCATCTCGCAGGAGAAATCCCTCTCAATTTTCGACCTGTTCCACCTGCTCGACCCGAGCACCATTAGGAAACCGCAAAATGGAGGTTATGAATACTAAGCATAATTTCCATATTTATTTCCTCTACATCTCTAGCTTAAAATATTTGTATTATAAATTTAAGTATTATTATTAATATCTATAAAAATTAATGATCAGCATCAATTGAGGCAATAAGTTATATACTTTCGAAATCGTATTCCAATCAAGTAATAAATTAAGTCAGTACGGATATGTGTCTTTGTATCCCGGGCGAGTTACCAATTTTGCCAATCACTACATATTAGCTGAGAGTGATAAGAGCTATCAGTGAAGTTCTCGAACGATCCAGTAGGGTGACTTTAGGGAACTAGAAGGTTGAGATAAGGCGGTTAGATGCTTCGAAGGGACAACCAGCCAACCACAAGCGATTAGTGATCCGAGGGTAATACTCCTCTGATCTAGTCCCTAGGAGTTCTATCCTACCGATTGGATAAAGGTAACAGGATGGACCGATAGATGATGAATTAAGAAAGTAAGGAGAAGAATATTCTTAGATTTGTATCAGAATATATTTTATGATACAAAATACGTTTACATGTAATACCACATTAATTTAGTCCTTGGAAATAATTCCTCAACTAATAAAAAATACCCTTAGCTCAATTAATACAAATTACATTAGAAGTATTTCTTTTTATTTAGATGGAATTGAAATATCTAAGGTAAAGAAATCAGAATATGAATAGAGCAAGATCTTCCTTTATGAAGACGAAGAAACCATTTTGCAGCAAAGATCTCACGTTAGGCTTAAAAAAAAAAAGCTTTATGTTCTCTGTGTTTTGTACGGGTTAGAATAATGGACCCTAAAGAAAACCGAGACACAAAGCCTACATGAATTAGAGATGTGGTGAGTAGATAGATTCCGTGGTAGATACACAAAGTAAATTAATGATACAGTCTCAAGCGACACTGTATAGTATAGGATGATGAAGATATGTTGATTGCTATTAAGACAAGTGAACTGCAATACCTGAAACACATTGCGTTGAGATAAGTAAAGCTTATCACAGATCTAAAATTCAAGTAGCCTTTGGATCGAAGATGGTGCTTGAAGAAAAAGAAGAAGTATCTAGAAGTATTTAAGTTTGAAATCTGAGCATGCATGTACATATTAATATAATTATTTTTAATCTTAATTTATACTATTATATTTTCTTAGGAAGTCATAAGTATTGCTTCTTTGTTTGTCTATTTATTTAACATCACTTTATGCCGATATTCCTAATCGTACGATGCTATAGTGGGAGCTCCAAATATTTCAAACTATAATTAGGATAGGGATGTTTAACGAGCACCTAACATTGTGCAGGCTTGGGACCTCCATTTTACATCCCTGAGAAAGGATGAAATATTTAAGGATTTTTACTTCCTTTGAAAAATCCTAGAGCTACTTGTTGGGCGGCGAAACCGCGATCTTGGACATTTATGTTAACCACTAGACCGTTTCTTGTCTGATAAAGTACTTTGTCTGATTTTATTAGAAATTATGTTTCGATAGAAAAATAAATGTTCAACACAAATTCAATTTGATGTTCCAGACAACAATGATCCTCAGGAATGGCGTCTTTAAAAAAAGGGCTTATGACTAGTTGTGTAGTTTTAATATTAAATTTTTCCCCACTTTAACTTCGATTAAATAATGATCTGTCCAAATTTGAGGAAGTGAAGTGGCTCAGTGGTAGATCACTGAGTTGCCATGCTGAATATCCTCGTTCAAAGACTTTTATGTAGTCTGTTAGCGGCCGGAGACGGATTATATGGGATCTGGGATCCTCCTGGGGTTCACCCAGCCTCTGTAAAGTGGGGACCCAAAATGAGGTGGTAAAAATTGAGCTATTGAGCGTGATCTATGACAAATCATCTTCCTTCACAACCGTTGTCCAAGAAACAGTAAAGTCTCTAACATGTTCTGAATCCTAAATCCGTCCACAGGTTGTAGTGGTACAGTTTTTTTTGTCAATTGTTAAAAATTTTGTAAAATCTAAAATGGTTTCCAATCTTATCATGAAATGTACTATCGTTTTTTTTCTTTTTTACGTCTTTTTCTTTGTTTTGTTGTTTTAAATGAAAAAAACCAAAACAAAGAAGAAGACAAAAACAAGAAGCTTACAACTGTAACAAGTTGGCCGTTAACAAGGAAGACTGTCATTATCTCGGGCTGCTCTGATTGGATAGTATCGCTGTAAGTGACAGCTCTTTGCGTCAATGGGATCGATTGTTTAATGTACTCCAGAACACCCACCTCCAGATTCTTTCGTCATTAGCAGTTGGATGTAATGATTTTCAAGTCTACCGATCGACTGCTCTCCCAAGAAGTTGTTTTTTTAATATCCACTAACTGGAAATTTCAGCGAATAGACCCAAAAATCTGTGATTGTTTATAAGTTCCATCAATTTACTAGTTTTAATCGAAGTTGAAGATGCAAGAACATGCTGGAAAAGTGAGATATGAGCAGATGAAAGTCAAAGGTTTTCGACTGAAATTTTCTGAAAACCTCTATATCGACGTATACCATTCAGTTATTCCAAAAGCTTTACTGCATATTTAAAGCAAAGCATGTCATGCTGTTTCAATATGCTTTAAAAAACATCATAACTCATTTTATATCTTTTTACTCAAGGAACACCATTTCCGAGTGCTATTGCTTTCTAGAACATTTAAATGACCTTGCGTTGAAAATTAATTTTTTGACGTGAATACGCCTTTAAAATTGCTTCAATCACAATTGAATGTGATTCCCCCAGCGCCGCTGTTTTGAGTTCATTTTGCCGAATATCGATATTTCTATTCATTATAAGTTTTTACTCGAAGAAGCTACGATGCTCGTTTAAGTTACAATCGTCAGCTGTTGTCACAATCTAATGATTGATTATAAAATATGTGTAAAAAATAGTGACAGTGATTATGATAAGGTGTGCAATAAAAAAATATATAATTTCGGCCCTAGAGGTGTGGAAAAGCCAAGACCAGAAATACAGAAATCTTATAGGGCTGAAAAGGGCTTCTCAAGAGCGATCGAATGGTAACAATAAACCACCATATGACCGAATCAGTGGCGGGAACGTAAAAGAATGAATCCGGCCGAGCGGATCGACGAAGTTGCTGGTACATCTGCAGCTGGGGTGGTTAAAGATATGCCAGAGGATGATGAAATCGCTTCAATATAGACAACGGATTTTGTAGGCATCCCTTGTGTACGATCCTCGAATAGGAAGACTCTTTGGCCGTAGTTGTAGTTAGTCGCTTCACTACGACCTTTCTCAACAATCCATTAGGACATAAGTGTGCGATATTCTATGGTTTCTGCGCTTATTGAAGCCAACGAAACAAAAAAAGCTATTGAGGAAAACCGTATAAAATAGTTTGGACATATTTTAAGAATGTAAAACAACAGACTAGCCAAGACAACATACGAGACTATGGTTGATGGAAGAAGCTCCAGAGGAAGACTCCAACATACAATAGAGAAAGAAGTTAAGAAATTTTTGTCAAGATAAATCTAGAATGGAACAGAAGATGGGAATTGGTGGAGGATTGTTCGTTGTGGTCCGGGCTGGGCAGAAGGTAACCTCACACTGTATAAATATTGCCTTTCTCGTTCACACAAAAATTTATTCGGTAACTAACCTTGATTTTTTTATATATATTCAAAAAAAGAAAGGGGGATAATAGGTATATTTTATAACTATACTAGATACATTTTTTTTTTTTAGTTAAAGTTCAACAGATAAAAGAGGCGGCTGCAATACGTATGGCAGTGACTACTACAATACAACTGAAAAGGATCTGGATGAAAGATCTACTTGCTAGATTATACAAATGAAATCCATGAAAGGGTTTCCCGAGGGGGCTATTGGTTTTTTTATGGTAATTTTTTTTTTATCTGATTTGGGTTCTAACCTTTTTGTAACTGTGCTTGAGAAGTCAGTGTTCATGAATTTAAGTGAAAAAAAAACAGTATTTAAAAGTTATTATTATTTAACAGCTCAATATTTCTGACAACTGAAAAAAAATGTGGATGAGAGATATAACAGCAAAATAATGTAAATAAATTAATGCTGTGGAACTTTTACCACTGAATTGAGGGAGGCATAGCTTTTCCTATCGCAGTTTTTTTTTTTTTTTATCAAATTTGTATGCCTGCACATCTTCCGATACATAATTATTGGGCTTAACAAGTTCGGATTAAAAGAAAAAATATATTATTGCAATATTATATAATAATTATTTTTGTGTGTAAAGGAGATAGTTGGGGGGTGCAGTCAATAAGTACACAGAATAAGTGATGAACTTATATTATGTGCCGACGTTTCGACCTACAGTGTAGGTCATCTTCAGGGCGATTATGGAGCGCGTGGACGTTGGATTTAACGGCTTGATACCGAGATGCCACAATCAGGTTGTTTATACTTATCGCGATACTAACATAAACTATTTGTTCCCTTATAATATCTGTTTTTCTAACCCCAAATATTTATTACTTCAGAATAATTCATCTCTACTGATAACAACCTTCTTTCCTGAACTCTATTGAGGGCCCAGGTTTCAGAGCCGTAGATCATTATACTTTGGACCACAGCACTATATATCAGTTTCTTCGTCCTTCCCAATATATTATTACTCCATAGGAGAGAGTTTAACATGCCAACTGATTTCCTACCATTCGTTATTCTTTTTTCTACTTCCACATTTGTGGTCCCTCCGCTTTCCAGTATGGACCCCAAATAGCAAAACTGCTCCACTCTGTCCAAGCTCCCAATAGTTGGGTCGTCTGCTTCGCTCCTATCTGTGCACATATACTTCTGGAGAAGATCTGCCCGAATATCAAGAGTGGAACATGTCAAAAATAGCGACATCAGGGAAAGAATGGAAGTTAACAAGAACATACTAGAGGTCATCGAAGAAAGAAGATTGAAATGGTTTGGTCATGTGAAACGGATGGACAGTAAGCGGAACCCGGAAGGAGGAAGAGAGGAAGGCCTCGAACCCAATGGAAAGCTAAAGTGGAAGAAAGCTTGGCTGGGCATGGAATGACGGAGGAGGATGCGCTTGACAGGGACGAATGGAAGAGAAGGCTGAATGAAGAATTTGGATGAGGAAACCTTCATTTGTGAAGAAAATCCTTAAAAAAAAAAAAAAAATTCAGCCAAATATTTGTTACATCAGAATAATTCTAACATGAGTTAGGCGATATTGGGAATAATTATTGTGTTAATTATTATTTATAAGCTTATGCTCAAATTTCTGCCTAAGGATTATATTAAGTAAAATCTATTTTATAGTGACCAAAAGCATATGAATGAACTAATTGATTAATTAAATATTAATTTAAGGTAAAGAAATCGGCTGTCGTTTCCTTACTTTTAAGGCTGGAAGAAAGGAAATAGAAAGGTGGAGTTACTTCTCACCAGTACTACTTTTTTCTTTCGAAAATCTGTTTAAAATATTTCTAGAAACCATTCAACATTCAACCATGTTCAACTAATAAATAAACAGATCTTCGTCCTAGTAAAATGCCAAGCGATTTTTGAAGTTTATCCTCGATTCTTTTTATATAGTATTGTTACAGGTGACTGGGTATTAAAATGAATTAAACTACAGCTAAATTAAAGATACTAATATTTATTAACAAAATGATAAAAAGGATACAATTAAACTATTGACAATTAAATTATTAAACTAAGATAAATTTATAATGACAATATTCTAAATATTTATTATAACCTAGGCCTATTTAGTTATTACAACAATATAAGATATTACTAATTCTAGATAGCTTAACTAGTTACAATAGTTTGTATGAATATTATAAAATTACACTACAATTTATAACTAATAATTAACACTTACAGTTTACTAGTCCACCGACCGTAAGATTCTCCAAGTATGACAAACTGACACACAGAAACAAACACAAACAGTTTATTACACTCGCGAGACTGTCACAGTTCACTGATACACTTATTACACTGGCCGGTTCAACACTGACTAGTTTATCACACTGACACTCACTTATCACAGGTCTTCTCTGGTCTACTCTCAGGCTAAGACTGACTGGCTCGAGGTGAAGGAAGTATTTAAATAGGCAAGGCCGAACATTCTAGAACACGGAGGGGCCAGAAAATTCTGGAATCTTCTTCATCCTTTTCCGACAAAAGGAGACGATCTAGAACGGTCCTAATCCTATTTTAACGTCTCCCGCTGACGGACTTAAGCCGCTAATCCTCCGCTTCCGCCTTCCTTTATGCGGCCGTAGCAGTATTTTATTGTAGATAAAATTTAAGATAGTATTTATGACCGTACTTAAAAATTCTGTGAATCCTTAAAGAATCTTAGATGTTTATTTTTACTTTTAAAGCCGTCTCCTTTTTCATCGCCTTACCCGATGTCTATTCTTGCAAAATGTTAAAAAGAAAAAGATGCATTACGATGTTAGTAACTATGTTCGTCCAATTCGGCTGATGAGGTACAAAATTCAGGATCTTTCATTTATTTAAATATTTGTTATCAAATTATTTCACCACTAAAAGTATTACCCAAGGAATATTTTTGAAAAATGTACAGTTTTTATGGAGCGTGTGGTGGTAGCCATGATATGAATGATCCGCCATAGCCTACACAACTAATTTTCTACGTAAAATTAGTCACGTTTCTTTGTTATTGCCATAATCACTCGTTTTATTATCCCGATATCTTTTCAAATTATGTCAGGCATCAATATGTAAGTTTAACTATCGTATATTATGAGAAAGTTTGCAGAAACATTATTTTGTAAAATTAGGTTTGGCAGAGTTGAAATATTACTACCAAGTTCAGAACTCGTGTCATCATCACGCCTGAATAATTTGAGCGATGACGACATAAATCGTGCTTTAATAAAACTTTGCCTCACTGAACAATAGTTACATAAAGTTCATTTACCATTTCCCTAATTTAATGACTTTAATTATAATTTCTACGTAGTGTATTTATAGATTTTTGTTTAATACTCTTTGAAAGTGCGACTATTTGGATGCACTTAATGTAAAAGTTCTCACTACCTCCTTGATTAAATAGCCTATTTGGGGGCAGCACATTCTTGACTGTACAATATATAATATAATTTCTTAAATCTTTAAAACTATTTTTAGTTTTGTGGAAGAAAATGGTTCGGGTTCAGGTCAATGAATTTCTCTTAGAATTGGAGAAATGTTCATTGAGTAGCCAACGTTTCGACCTACTTTGCAGGTCTTCTTCAGGGCTAAATATGCAAAATACAGACAATAGAGAATTAAAAAATTGCTAAGCATGGTAAAAAATTGTTGAGCATGGTATTTAGTTTGTGAAGGACCTATATCGCGACAGGTAATTTATTTTATATCTTTTCACTAATTTACCCATCCTTCCTCCCTCTCTCCTCCATTTTATTTTCTTTCCCTCACCGCCATAAACATTACAAAACTCATAATACCTTTATTCTTAATATTCCCATGCTCACTATTTTTCTAAGGCGTTTATTTATTTCCCACCTTTAAGTATCATTTTAACGACATTCATCTAAACTCACTATTTTTATTTTTAATTATATCTTTACTCAACCACAAATCATTGTCTTTTTACATTTATACTAGTCCAATACAGCTCTGTCTTATCGCACTTATTATACAATTTTACATGTTTATGTTAATATCAACTATGTTCTACTTTCTCACCATTTCTTACCACTTATTACATATTGTACTACATCTATCCTTTGTAATATTTCATGAACTTCTTGTTTACATCATCGTACCATTGGCAGTTAACTATATTCCTCACTTCTATTACTTATCATTATTGTTTCTTATTAAAATTTTCATTTTTATTACATTATGCTGCATTTTTATTACTTGATTTATTACTTACTGTATTTTTTATTTTCATTACTTACTCTACTACCCGGACCATTTTCTTCCCCATATATTATTAAGGTCAACTATTATCATTCAAGATATTAAGGCCGTGGAAAATTCCAACGAATAGCCTCCAAACTAAAACAGAAATAGAAATTATCTGTCCAATATTTCGCCCATTCAGGCATCCTCAGGGTAGAAAGAGAATAACAGGAAAACAAAACATGAATAATGCACCCAAGAAACATCCCATCACCTCGGAGGCTCAAATGCAACTAAAGAATCATAAGGAAGGTTACTCGACCCCAGCTGGTAAAGGTTAAATAAAAACAGCTGATAGATTTCAAAATTCAATATACACTCACCAAATTTCAAAAAGCACCACAAGAAAAATAAATAATAGCAAACATCACAAAACTTAAGACGAAAGACCATATGAAAAAATGAATGAAGTTTAGTTGCATTTGAGCCTCCGAGGTGGTGGGATGTTTCTTGGGTGCATTATTCATGTTTTGTTTTGCTCTACCCTGAGGATGCCTGAATGGGCGAAATATTGGACAGATAATTTCTATTTCTCTTTTAGTTTGGAGACTTAAGGCTTTTCGTTGGAATTTTCCACGGTCTTAACATTTATGTAAGGTCTCTTTTTTACTTTTCAATGTTAATTATTCAAGATATTTTTAGTTTCATTTAGTATTAAATATCTACATATTTATACGGGCCATAACTTAGTGAGGAGGAGGCTATTTGCCCTACGGCGTCGCTAAAAGCTTTCCTTCTCATATTTTCTTTCAATATAGGAAGGAATAAGATTCTATTCCAGTCCCAGCCTGAGTTTATTTGACCATGTCGGTAACAGTGTTTAACCGCTGGGATACATATTTTATATATCTCTCTTAATAGTACTAGTCCACCGATTTGTTCCATTCTTAACATAAATATTACGTTTATAAATATCAAGAATATTACTTTTCCTTTGGTTTATCGAATCTTCTTAATGAGGTTTATACATTATTTATAATAGCGCAATTGGAAAAACCCCCAATGCAAAGCCTTCTGTTACAAAATTCTCCAGGATAACACACACTTACTGGAAGACGTTCCTACCCGAGGTCGCACGAGGAGCCGCTCGGCGACTGCCCCACTCCCCCGACCTGTCAACCCCCCCCCCTTCCTACCCCCTCCATGGCATCCACATGCGAGCCTCCCGGAGCTTGCACTGAAGGAGAGAGTGTAGCAATCACTGACACTAATCCTACATCCTCTTCAGGCAGCACGATGATGCCTATGTCTGAAGACGATACAGGCCCACTTATTGACGAAGAAGGCTACACTAAAGTGAAAGGAAATAGAAAACCGACAAAGAAAAAAAATATAATAAACTTCAATATGAATAACAACCATCAAATGCTTAGAGACCATCCTTTTGATTTCCATATAACAGCAATGACTCACTTCCTGAACTGTAATGAGAAATTTCAGCGGTCATACTTACATGAATGACCCTATAAATGCTGATTTTTTATTTACCTTCAGTACGACTAAGCATAATTACAATAACTTATCAAAAACTCGATCTTTAATTTATTTTACCGTTTTTAATTTCATGAGATTTCTTATTTATCAAGCTTTCTCGATTGCTGAATTTGAGAACCCTTATATTCATATTTATTCAATTTGGGTCAGATACTTATTTTTATTTGACAATGTATATATACTTTTATTTTTAGTCTGTAATATCTATATATTATTGATTGTAGTATGAATGTATACATGCTTTTATGTGGTATTCGTTCAATTTATGTATGTACTATTTATATATTATTTATTCTAGAATTAATGTATATAAACTTCTGTCTGATTTTCGTCTAATTTATACATACTTACTAGCTATTGTTTAATATTTGAAAGTCATCTGTTCCGAACTATCATTTGTTATATATCCACTCTCTAGCACTCAGCTGGCTTTTTTATTCAATACATTATTATGTACATTATTTCTTGGAATCGCAATGCTGTTGCAACCCAATTTGAAGAACTTAAACTATTAGTCACAGATAAAAACCCAGCTGTAGTTTGCCTGCAGGAGACTCACCTAAAACCCTGTAAAAGCTTTTCCCTGAAAAATTATAAAATTTATAGAAATGAAAAAGTCTCAAACAATCGAGGCTGCGGTGGCTTCCTCACTGCTGTCCTGAAAGATTATCATTCAGAACCTGTCGACAGCGATTGCGAACTTCAGGCAGTGATCACCAAAGTTAATCTTACATTCTCAATTACAATCTGTAATATATATCTACCCCCAACTGAAACTATCGACGAACCTGCTGTCATTCGACTGATTAACTCTTTGCAGTCACCTTATATAATAACAGGTGATTTCAACGACTCCCACCAAATCTGGTCACCTTCACCATCCAATACCAGAGGCAATATTATCAGAAGAATTATTGACACCTGTTAAACTCTGGTAAAATAACCTACCTCAGCCCTGCTTACGGCAGCGTTTCCGCAATAGATCTTGCTATAGCCTCAGCAAACCTAACCACTATGTATTCATGGGACACAATTAATAACCAATACGGCAGTGATCACTTTCCAACTATCCTACAGCCCACTCGAACACTACCATCGATAAGGAAAAACCCTAAGTGGATTACTGAAAAAGCTGACTGGGAATCCTTCTCTAGTAAACTTACTCATTCAACTCATAACTTGCCGATTGATAACCCTAATCTGATTCGTGCATTCACTCACCATGTAAAAGCAGTTGCCGAAAAGACCATTCCCGAAAGAAGCAGGCAACCAAAGAAAAACTACACCCGGTGGTTCGATGCTGAATTCCACCAAATAGTAAAAGAAAATAATGCAGCACTGAGAGCTTTTCAAAGAAATCCTACCTCCGAAAACCTGGTTGTGTATAAAAAAAAGAAAGCCTGAACACGAAGACTTATAAAACAGAAGAAAAATGGATAGCTTATGTAGAGTCCATTAATATCAATACACCTATAAAGAATGTTTGGCAAAAGGTACACAGCATATCAGGCTCAAAATATATGGATATCCCCGTACTAAAACATCAAGACCGCATAGTAACCGATCCACAACAGCTTTCTGAAATATTTCCAAACCACTTTTCCGACATATCAGGTTCTCTTCCAGACTCCTTAGAAGAAATGAAATTCAACACTATCAACTTTTCAATAGATCCGCCGACTGAAAACCAATTACAAATGAACTACAATAGCCCTCTAACATTCCTTGAACTAAACTCTGCAATAGAAGACCTAAAAAATCCATCCCCTGGATATGGCGAGGCATGATTAAAAATTTCCCACACGAAATAAAAATGCTTCTCCTACATATTTTTAACAAAGTATGGGACACAAGCGAAATTCCTGATGAATGGCTGGAAGCAATTGTGATACCAATACCCAAACCTGGAAATGATAAACTTCAAATTAATAACTACAGGCCAATATCTCTCACAAGTTGCCTTTGCAAATTGCTAGAAAAACTCGTAAATAAGCGTCTACTTTGGATTCTGGAAAAGCAAAAACTCTTAACGCCAGCCCAATGCGGTTTCAGAAAAGGCAGATCCACCATTGACCATCTCATTTCTTTGGAAGCTGATTTCTAAACACTTTCATGGAAAAAAAGAAGCAGTAGGCATATTCTTCGATTTTGAAAAAGCGTACGACACTATAAGAAGGAGCAAGGTACTTGAACATGGGGTTTACGTGGACAACTGTCGAACTTCATTAAGTCGTTCCTCTCAAAACGATATATCAGAGTCCGACTTTGTAGCACACTTTCTCGCAGAAAGTGCATATTCAATGGTATCCCACAAGGTAGCTTTCTGAGCTGCGTACTGTTTGCCATAGCCATCAATTCCCTTGATTCTGAAATCCCTCCAACAATTAAAAGGTCTTTATTTGTCGATGACCTACAGATTTTCTTAAGATTCAGCGATCTACAATGGGCTACCAGACTTCTTCAAAACACCCTAAACAAACTAAACTCATGGGCCAAATCAAACAACTTAAAATTTTCATTGAGAAAAACCAAGTCTATCTTGTTCACCAGGAAAAGGTACCCTAGCACACCCCCTAATCTTACCCTCGAAGGTACATGCATAAACTTCGTAAACGAAACCAAATTCCTAGGACTAATATTCGATAGAAAACTTACCTGGCTCAGTCATATCAAAAGCATTATAGAGGAATGCATGAAGAGACTAAATCTCATGAAGGTCCTGTCCAAAACTTCCTGGGGTGCAGACACACACTCGCTTCTCACCATTTACAAGAGTCTAATACAGTCCAAAATAGATTACGGTTCCATGGTCTATTCCTCGGCTAAAACCAGCCATCTTTTATCTTTGGACACCATACACCATACAGGAATCCGATTAGCAACGGGTGCATTTAGAACTAGTCCCATCACAAGCATTTGTGCTGAAGCTGGGATCGCTCCCCTTTTTATCCGACGACAACTACTAATAAGCTCTTACCTATCCAAAATTATATATCAGGCCTCGAATGCTGCTTATGATCACATTTTTTCACCAAAAGATTTACAGCTTTACCAACAAAAGCCAAGACAACCTGCTCCTCTGGCCATCCGTCAAGGAATTTGTATTCTCTCTTTGCCGATGTGAAAGAGGGACTATAATACTACTTTTCATCATAAAAACGCAAAACGCTGTGTTGCTAGCCAGGTCTTGATTTTCGAGAACAAGTCCAAATCACTTGGAGCAAGATCAGGACTGTAGGGGGGATGAGGAAAAACTTGCGAACGAATTCAGGAGTTCTTGCGTTCGGTTTGCCGTGTGAGGTTGGGCATTGTCATGCAAAAGAAAAACTTTGGATGGCAATTTTCCTCGGCGCTTGTTTTGGACAGCTCTCCCAAGGTTTTTCAATATTTGGCAGTACCGCTCAGAGTTTATTGTTGCACCACGCTCTAGAAAATCAATAGGAATAACACTTTGGCTGTCACAGAACACTTTTGCCATGATCTTCCTTGCCGACAAAGTTTGCAGAAATTTCTTTTGTTTTTTAGGGATACTTGTGTGCCCCCACTCCATGGACTGTAATTTTGTCTCACAAATCATATGTTTCACCCAGGTTTCGTCTCCTGTTCCGATTCAATCCAGTAGTGCATCACCATGACTGTGGTAGGACTCCAAAAACTTCAAAGCTGCCCTCTTCGTTGTTGTTTATGGTTATCTGTAAGCATTTTTGGCACCCATCTCGCGCAACATTTGTGGTAGCCTAGCTTCTGCGAACAATTTCAAACAATAAAGTCCGTGAAACTTAGAGTGAAGCTCTGTGATTGTGAAATGGCGGTTTTCACGAATCCTTTCATCAACTTTGGCGACCAGATCGTCAGTCACAATGCTCGGACGTCCACTCTTCTCTTTATCATGAGCGTTTGTTTGGTCATTTTTAAACTGAATGCACCACTTCCTGACAGAACTGTCACTCATTACGTAGTTCCCGTACACTTCACACAGTTCCCGATGAATTTCTAATTTGTTTTTAAGTTTTTTGCCAACAAAAATCGAATCACAGAGCGCACCTCACAACTGGTGGGATTTTGGATTGCAGCACACATTTCAAATTTGAATATAAAAAAGGGGGTAGCACGGAGATGTCCCCGTTGTCACAGTTGGACGCTGACTGAGGTGCGGAGCACGAGCACACTAATGTATACGCTATTGGCGCGCGCCTGGAGGGATAAGGTGGAAACGTTTCTTACTTTCTGAATAGCCCTCGTATCTATGGAAAAAATCGACTTAACCATCACCTAGCCTGCAGATGTATTGATGAAAAATTCCTAGCACGAATGAATGTATATACTCTACTTTGGTTATACTCTACAATATAAAAATTGAGGTCGAAGGGCTTTGACTATGCTGCAAAATGAAAATAAAAATCCAATCGCTGTGTGGCAGTAACATACGGAGTTTATATTGCATACTATAGGGGAATGTTAGTGTTTAGGATGGAAAGGACGGGGAAAAATAAAAAGTGAATTTCCACATTTTCCGAGAGCGGGGTTACTGGAGTGGCAGAGGGAAGGAAAGGACCGTTTGAGAAACGGCCTTTCTAATTGGATGATACTTGTCATCTGTTCCCCGGTCCTGCCCTTAGGCTTCCAGTTATTTTTCCTAACATGTCTCCTGCCTCTTCCTGCCTCTTGTCTTCGATATATCTTCAGTTTATTTCCTTTATCGGGAGAGTATCTCAACATTATTTCAACAATAGTAAACAAAATAAAAAAAGTATTATGTTCGTTATAAGGGAAAACTTTTCCTTGTTACTTGAAAAGAAATATATTTTTTTATAATTATTGGTCATTTTTTATGAGTTATAAATATTTTTATTTTTTAAAGAGAAAAGATAGGCCCTCGACCGGGATTTGAACCCGGAACCTTTGTCTCACCGTGACTTCGCTCTGCCAATTGAGCTATCCAAGGCCCCTCCCGGTCGAGGACAAACCTTCTCTCTCATAGGTCCTAAAGCCTCAGCGTGCTCCCGCCATTTTAGCGATGAATACGCTAGAACGAAGTTCTTTGAACATTAATTTTAATTTAGGATCATAAGGAATAATATGACGTAAGTCAATAAGATCCTAAATTAAAATTAATGTTCAATGAACTTCGTTCTAGCGTATCCATCGCTAAAATGATCCTAAAGCACGCTGGGGCTTTAGGATCTATGAGAGAGAAGGTTTGTCCTCGACCGGGAGGGGCCTTGTATAGCTCAATTGGCAGAGCGATGTCACGGTGAGACTAAGGTTCCGGGTTCAAATCCCGGTCGAGGGCCTATCTTTTCTCTTTAAAAAATTTAAAGAAATATAGTTTGTGCTTGTTAGTTGAATGCATCTGTTGTTAAAAATATTAATTTCAATAAAAATAAATAAATAATCTTATAATTTTCACCTAAAAATATTCGGTATAAATGAAAATTAAGTATATGCAATACAATTATCAGTACAAATGTGAGTTCAATAAGAGTGAAGAATATTTACGTTAGAGAGGGGGGAATAGTTGAATGGAAGATTCTAATGAAGGATAGAATTGGTCAGGGGGTGCAGTCTATAATAACACAAAAATAAGAAAAACCTATTTTTTAATAGTGCCAACGTTTCGGCCAACGGTGTAGGCAATCTTGAGGGATAAGAAAGAAAAACATAAATTACATATAAAAACATTGCACTACTAAAAATTATAGAATAACGAATAGAGTTATAGAAAAGTAAAGAAATATAGCGTCGGATAGATTATTACGGTTATACATGAATAACAAAATGATAAAATGTGTGCAAAGAAAGGTGATAATGTATATGAAACACTAAGAGTAAGAAAAATGAGAAGGTGAAAGTATGATACGATATGAAAAATACAAAAAAAGGCATATATGTAAAAATTGTGAGACTTAAAAGTATGGAAAACCTAGTTAAATCACAGGTTATGATATAAAATGAAATTATAATTTACGTATTAGAAAATATTTATAAATATGATTAAATATTAATACAAAATATGATGTCAATGATTAAATATAGAAGAAATTTATAGAAAGTAATGTATGGGAAGTCTAGTTAAATTTCAGGTAATGTTTTAAAATGTTTGATAACTTCAGTGTAGAAAATTTTATTAAATTAGTGTAGGAGAGAAACTACCCATCGGTATCACTCAAAATATATAAATATGAAAAAATACGATAAAATTGTAGTTATGAAAATGATGATAAATTATAAATAATAATACAAAGTTGTAATAGATGCAATTATACCATGTGATGGATGCCATGAGGTGAAGGGATAAATGGGTATGAAGAATGGAAAAGGAGAAGGATAAAGGCAAGATAAAATATTAAAATGTGCACGAACCACATTGAATCTCCTTCTATGCTTATCTTCTTATTATTTTTGTCTTATTATTGACTGGACCCCATGACCAATTCTATCCTTCAGAAGAATATTTACAATAATTCATCAACCGAATCTGAGAAATATGTGCTATTACTTATTACTGGTTAAAGAGCATCTGTTTGGGAATTC